>BTHU01000014.1:84427230-85027230 GCA_036184795.1 Tokudaia tokunoshimensis
GATAAAGGTGTAGAACCCTCAGCTCCTCCTGCACCATGCCTGCCTGGATGTTGCCATGCTTCTGCCTTGATGACAATGGACTAAACCTCTGAACCTGTAAGCCAGCCCCAAGTAAATGTCTTTTATAAAACTTGCATTGGTCATTGGTGTCTGTTCACAGCAGTAAAACCCAAACTAATACATCCACATAAAAGCAGACACACTGAAATTAAGAGAAAAAGATACTGGGGAAGAGCCTTGAGCACATGGGCACAGGGGAAAATTTCCAGAACAGAACACCAATAGCTTATACTCTAAGATCAAGAACTGAAAAATGGGACCTCATAAAATCACAAAGTTTCTGTAAGGCAAAGGACACTGTCAAAAGGACAAAATGGCAAACAACAAATTAGGAAAAGATCTTTACCAATCCTACATCTGACAGAGGGCTAAAATCCAACATATACAAAGAACTTAAAAAGGTATACTCCAGAGAGCCAAATAACCCTATTAAAATTGGGGTACATAGTGGAGCAGCTGGGACAGGATTCTTCCCTTCCAGCTGCCACCTGCAGCAGTGAACCAGGCAGCTCCAAAGAAAGCTTCCCTAACCTAAAGAGAGAGATGCCCATGAACATACAAGAAGCCTACAGAACTCCAAACAGACTGGACCAGACCAGAAAGTCCTCCCGGCTCATAATAATCAAAACACCAAATGCACTAAACAAAGAAAGAATATTAAAAGCAGTAAGGGAAAAATGTCATGTAACCTATAAAGCCAGGCCTATCAGAATTACAACAGACTTCTCACCTGAGAAGATGAAAGCTAGAAGTTCCTGGACAGATCTCATACAGACCCTAAGAGAACGCAAATGCCAGCCCAAACTACTATACCCAGCAAAACTCTCAATTACCATAGATGCAGAAACCAGGATATTCCATGATAAAACCAAATTTACACAATATCTTTCCACAAATCCAGCCCTACAAAGGATAATAGATGGAAAACACCAACATGAGGAGGGAAACTACACCCTAGATAAAGCAAGAAAGTAATCTTTTCCAACAAACCCGAAAGAAAGTAACCACACAAACATAAAAATAACATCAAAAATAACAGGAAGCAACAATCACTATACCTTAATATCTTATATCATCAATGGACTCAATTGTCCAACAGAAAACATAGTCTAACAGAAATATTTTTCATGTAAATATTCAATTTTATCAGAAAATGTTTGTGATTCCTCTTTCAATTTAGTTTTTTATGTCTACCATTTTAACTGTATTATTTTCCATGATAATCTTTAATTTGAACTTTTTTCTATATATTTCTTCAATTTTATCAGAAATATTTTCCATGTAAATCTTCAAGTTTGTCAGAAAATATTTATAATTCCACTTTCAATCAATTTAGGAATATTTTTATGCCTATCATTTTATCGGTATTATTTTCCATGATAATCTTTAATTTTAATATTTTTCTATATTTTTCTTCAATTTTATCAGAAATACTTTCCATGTAAATCTTCAATTTTATCAGACAATTTCTATAATTTTACTTTCAATCAACTTAGGAACATTTTTATACCTTCCATTTTATCTGTATAATTTTCCATGAAATAGTCAGTTTTAACATGTTTTTCTATATATTTCTTGATTTTTTTTCAGAAATATTTTCCTTGTAGATCTTCAATTTTATCAGAAAATGTTTATAATTCTACTTTCGAAAAACTTAGGAATATTTTTATGCCTACCATTTTATGTGTATAATTTTTCAATGAAAAACTTAATCTTAACATGTTTTTATATATTTCTTCAGTTTTGAGATATTTTTCATGTAAATCTTCAATTTTATCAGAAAATGTTTATAATTCCACTTTCAAAAAACTTGGGAATATTTTTATGCCTAGCATTTTATCTGTATAATTTTTCTAGGAAATAAACTTAACGTGTTTTTTTTTTATATATTTCTTCAATTTTATCAGAGATATTTTTCATGTAAATCTTTAATTTTATCAGAAAATGTTTACAATTTCACTTTCAATCAACTTAGAAATATTTTTATGCCTACCATTTTATCTGTATAATTTTCCATGATAATCTTCAATTTTAATGTTTTTCCATGTATTTTTTTCAATTTTATCAGAAATATTTTCCGTGTCAATCTTCAATTTTATCAGAAAATCTTTATTCTTCTACTTTCAATCAACTTAGGAATATTTTAATTCCTACCAATTTATCTGTATAAATTTTTTCAATTTTGTCAGAGATATTTTCCATGTAAATCTTCAATTTTGCCAGAAAATGTTTTTACCTCTACTTTCACTCAATTTAGGGATATTTTTATGCCTACCATTTTATCTGTATAATTTTTTCCATGAAATAGTCAATCTTAATGTGTTTTTCCTATGTATTTTTTCAATTTTATCAGAGATAGTTTCCATGTATATTTACATAATGAAATACTACTCAGAAATTAAAAACAATGAATTCATGAAATTCATAGGCAAATAGGGAACAGGGAGAGGGAAGTGGGTTTCTGGGACTTTAGGGGTGGGGGGAACCGGGAAAGGGGAAATCATTTGGAATGTAAATAAAATAATAATAATAATAAACAGAAAAATTGGGGTACAGAGCTAAACAAAGAATTTTCACCCGAGGAATATCAAATGGCTGAGAAGCACCCAAAGAAATGTTCAACATCCTTAGTCATCAGGGAAATGCAATTCAAAACAACCCTGAGATTTCACCTCACACCAATCAGAATGGGTAAGATCAAAAACTCAGGAGACAGCAGATGCTAGCGAGGGTGTGGAGAAAGAGAAGTTAAATTTTCAATAAAAGCTTTAAAAATGGTAATCAGAGGTTGGAGAGATGGCTTAGCAGTTAGGAGCACTGACTGCTTGTCAGAGGTCCTGAGTTCAATTTCAAGCTACCACATTGTATCTCACAATCATCTGTAATGGGATCTGATGCAGTCTT
This sequence comes from Tokudaia tokunoshimensis, assembly GCA_036184795.1. Lineage (NCBI taxonomy): Eukaryota > Metazoa > Chordata > Mammalia > Rodentia > Muridae > Tokudaia > Tokudaia tokunoshimensis. Next base: position 84,430,195 of record BTHU01000014.1, read on the forward strand.
CTGGTATGTCTGAATACAGCTACAATATATATATATATATATATATATATATATATATATATAGTATGTAATATATATATGCAATTTCATATATATGAAAACTCACGGACAATATGAAGTTTAAGAAGAATGAAGACCAAAGTGTGGATGCTTCAGTCCTACTTAGAAGGGGGAGCAACATAATCGCAGGATGTAGAGGCAGGGTGGGGAGAGGGACTTGGAGGGAAAGAAGAGGGAGAGGGGATAAAGAGGTCGGGATCAGGAGTGGGAAGAGACAGGGAAGAGAAGTACAGAGGGTCAGGAAATTGAAAAGAGGTATGTATGTAGCAGTAGGGGATGTGGAACTGGGGGTAGGCACCAGAAAGTCCCAGATGCCCGGAAAGCAAAAGGCTATCAGGACTCAATATAGATGACATTACCTGAAATACCTAACAAAGGGGAGAGAGAATCTGTAGAGACCATATCCAGAGGTTAGGCATGACCCCCAGTTGAGGGATGAGGCCACCTAGCCGTCTCAAATATATTAACACAGAATTGTCTAAAAGAAATACAGGGACAAGTAGAGCAGAGGCTGAAGGAAAGTCCACCCAAAGCCTGCCCCCCCTGGGGATCTATCATATATGCAGACACCAAACCCAGATACCATTGCTGATGTCAAAATGTGCTTGCCAACAGGAGCCTGATTTAGCTTTCTCCTGAGAGTCTCTGCCAAAGCCTGGGCAATACAGAAGCATTTGCTTGCAGCCTGAGAACTGGGACCCAGTGCAGGAGTTAGGGGAAGAACCCCATAGGAATAAGAACAGTAACAACCAACCAAACACTCAGAGTTTCTAAGAACTAAACCACAAACCAAAGAGTACACATGGAGGGACTCATGACTTCAGCTGTATATGCAGTGGAGGATGGCCTTATCTGACATCAATGGGGATGTGGAGGAGACCCATGGTCCTGCAAAGGCTTGATGCCTCAGCATAAGGAAATGCTGGGGCAGTGAGGTGGGAGTGGGTAGGTGGGTGGGTGGGGGAGTACCCTCATAGAAGTAGGGGGAGGGGGATGTGATAGGACGTTTTCGGAGGAGGAACTGGGAAGGGGGATAACATTTGAAATATAAATAAATAGCCAATTACAAATCACTCGAAAATCGAAAACAAACCAAGACAAGAAGAGGAGAGAATATTAGAGTTAAATGCCTTGCCTTTTGTATCCTCTATGGGAAATTATTTCTTAGTTTTTCTCAAGTACAGCGTTTATTACTGGGGTGTTCTGCTTTTGTTTCTTCTTTGCTGTCAGATTCTGGAGGTGAGACTAACCCTGTACAGATATTTTGAAGGAAATTTTTAAGGAAACAAAATGTATGGATCTAGGGCAGATAGGCCAAAATCTAACTCCAGAGCCAGTCTTCTTAGTGGAGTAGAACAGCATGAAATAATCTTTTAGTATAACTACACCCAAAAGACATTCGATTCACTAAAAAATATTTAAGACTAAACCCAGTTACATACATATCCATCACCAGTTTGTGCTTATCTTAAGATAAGAACAGACAACCTGAAATACTTTTGCCTCTTAGCTGTTAAAGTACAATCAAGACTGCCCAGTTTGGAAAAGCAGAAACAAGGGTATGCCAATAATTTAAGGCAAAGAATTCTATGAATATTCAAGTTTGGGGGAAAAGCAGAAATGGTAGACAGCATTGAGAATATTTCTAAGCCAGCTCCTTGGGAAAAATAAAATGAACTGTGAGATTTATCAGGGATGGAAGCTTGGATAATGTTGTCATTCTATCTTTTTGAGTTACCTAAACCAGCTTAGTTAATAGAAATCAGACATTTAATTAAAACAAATGTAGGCTAAGGACCTAGTATTGCTTTTCTTAGTTGTCATCTTGAGTACATCTTGAATTAATGGAGTATTACCTCATACCAGCTAATATAGCTATTATTGAAAAGAAAAAAAATGTTATATTGTTGTTGAGAAAGTCAAATGACATAGAAATTATGAAAACATGGGAGGAACATGGGAGGTATTTAAACAAAGTAGAACAAATTTAATATTCCTTTAATCTACTTCTGGATACATATCACAAAGAAATTAAATCAGAATCTCAAAGATTGTTTTCTGAATCACAATACTCAAAACACTATTTATAATAGTAAATGGAAGGAAATAAAATAAATATCTATGGACAGATGCATTTAGAAAAACATGCAGAGCATGTACAACCAAATTTGTGTGCTAGGATGTGTGTGTGTGTGTGTGTGTGTGTGTGTGTGTGTGTGTGTGTGTGTGTGTGTGCATGTGTGCACAATGAAACACTTTTAATTTCTAAAGTACAGAAGATAATTGCAGTAGGGTTACACCTATAATACATTATGGTAAATAAGATAATCTAGGAAAAAGAAAAAAAGTTCTACTCAATTTATGGGTACTCCAGTTAAACGTCATCAAATTATTTACCAGTGATAATGGCCATGGCACTATAAAACAAAAACAAAACCAAAACAACAACAAAAAAGAACAGTATGAGATCCTGGAAACATTAAAGAAAGCCTGTGACCTTATCTTAAACATGAAACCTCTGTGCATTATTGTCAGCTGCACAATGATTTCTTTCTTTTAAGCTTTCAATGTGATCAACATTTTCCATTCCATGCCTATCAAGTGTTCCTTTTCTGATGTAAAGAAGTTACTGAGTTTGTCTAATAGATAGCATACATTTTTGTTTACAGATTTAATCAATGGTAAGTAATCCACACATCCTCCCTCTCAACACTGCTATCAAAAGACATGATCAAGTTTGACTATTTGGCTAGGGGTGGCTGGATCCAGGCACATTTTAGGTCTTTAGTAAGTATACCACCAGAGACTTTATAAGGGAAATATCAATAGCTACAAATTTTTAATTCATTTTATACAGGCTGTAGATTTCTTCAGAGATGCTGATAAAATGCAGATAAAGGAAAAATAAGACAGCTGAGCAAAAAGAATAAAATGGTTTATTATACTCAGGTATCTTGGAAAGAGAAAACAAATCTACCACGCAGGCTGACAGTGTTACAGTCAGAACAGCACCCAACTATGACTTGGTAAAGGTTGGGGAAAGCTGCCTTCTAGCAAGATAGGAAGACTTACATTTGAGTTTGTTAGGCTGTACCTGAAGTCTCCACATTGAATTCTTTGTATCTTAAGAATTAAAAAGACATTCAATCTTCATCCAAAAGATACCAAAACAAGATGCACATAAAATTAAATTCATATAATTACATTATACATTTAAAGTTTTCCTAACTTCATAAATTCACTCCAAACATCAAAATTCACTCTTGAGGTAGTTTTTAAATTAACTCTCCACCAAATCAGAACAATCTTCAGTGCCTGGATCACTCTCCTCAGGGATACAGACTTTGTTTAATGTCAGCATCAATAATTTAACAACAAAGAATTACTCATATGTTAAAATATATTTGACCATGTTACATTTCAGCATTTGCAGTAAGAAGGAAGTACTATGAGTGCAGAATATTGAGAATGAGATAAGCTAACCTAGAAACTTGGAAGAACATCTCACTGACTTATAATAGCTAAATTCAGGATGTGGGGCTTATCAATACAAAACATTACTCTCCACTCAAAGGAGGAACATTTAGTTAATGTCAAGGATAATTTGAGTATCTATGGTCACCCAAATAAGTTCCCCTGTAGTTTTTAAAGTTTTATGAAGTTTTTATACTTATATAACCAGGAAAACCAAGGTATGTTAAAATATATTGGTAGAAACAGCAGCTGCACATGTTAACAGCGGAGCAGAAACATATGTGTTGTATTTTTCAGATATTATCTAATGACATTATTAGCCTTTGGGCTATAGAAAAATAGTGATTACTTAGTGCATTCTAAAAAGGTTTACCTCATAGTCAGAAGCTTGTTAGGACACACAAAGTGTTGTTAAATATGTGGTTATTAATGGTGCTAACAATAGCCCAATATGAGCTGAGTCTAGATTGGAATCATTCCAACTTTACAGCCACAGGTCTTCTAAAAGTCAATCAGCCTTATAGAATGTTTAACAAAAGTATGACATTTTGTTTTCTGGGACCTTCAGTTTGAGAGAGATTGCATTCTCATATTCACTATCCATAACACTTATGACTTGTAAGGGAAGAAAGCTGTCAATTTTTTCTTTTACATTATTGTCCTTTGGGGGATATAACTAAAACATATGTATATGTCTTTCTGTAATGACAGAATTTATTAAATAAGAATAAATTCTCAATCTGTTTCTGTGTTCATTTCATATGTATGGATTTTCTTTCATAGACATTTGACAGTTCTGGCTTCTCCAATATTATGGGAGCTTAATTACAACCTAAGTTTCAGCTCACACTGTAGTTTTTCAGGGTTTCCACTAGGGGCCAAACCAAAAAAAAAAAAATATGTAGAACTCGAAAACATTGTAATAGTAATCATTTTTACTTAGGAGTAAATGCTGCCAGTTCAAAATGACTGTCTTGGCAAGATATATATGCCCATTGATACAATAATGTCAGAAATGTTATGGGAGTGATCCCCTCTTCCTGATTGGAGCTAAAGCATAAGACATAATTGCCACTCTTAATGAAGCCAAGAATCTGTTACTGAGTAGGTTATAGGACTGAGGTGAAAACCTACTACTATTTTTTTCTATTTAATTGGCAGTATTAAGCTAGATTCCAGACACATATCTTTATAAGCATGGACTAGTGCATGTCTACTCCCTCAGCAGAGAAGCTCTTTTTTCAGTAGATGGCAATTAGCACAGAGACCCACAACTGTAAGCATCCTGAAAATAAGAGACCGAGAAATGTTCAGCTTAAAGGAGACATTTATATCACACCCACTCAACTAAAGCTTAGATATTTTTATGAAAAATAGGATACAAAGATAAGACCTTGAGACAGTGGTTAGCTATAGTAAAACCATCTTAAAGGCACAACAGGGAAATTGTGCATATTAATTAAAAGTGTATAATTTATTATATAGAAAAAACAAGTAGAGGGTGGATGTGATCAAAACACACTATATAAAATTTTCAAACAATACAAATTAAAACAATCACTTCTTAGGTACTATATATTTTTATCCAGATCAGGAATGTTTGTCAAATTTTAAAGACTGATAATGAAAAAGAAAAATCATATACTTGGCAAGAGCTTCTTTAATTATCCATGTGATGTACCCGTCTTTCCTCTGTGATTAGTGAGAACCAATTTCTAATGAAAAAAAATTAGTAATCCTTGCATGTACTTAACATTTCAAATATCCCTCTTGAGCAACTGACAATTCCTGTTTCATTACTGGAAACTCATCCCTTTAGAGGGCAATAGGGATCTACTATTTAAAATAATGTAAATTGGAAGGTAAGTTTCTTTTAATTTGTGTAACTCTGTTCTTAGTGAATATGTTCTTTTTTTGAGACAATTTCAGGAAGTATTAAAGCATGGAAACATTTTGCTAGGGAGCAGGGCAGCTTATTTAAAATAAAAATCTCACTTGAACAACTTATCAAGGCAATGTGTTCAATGTATTTTATTCTGTCTTATCTGGTTTCTAATAAATTAAGTCCAAAAGAAGAAGCACACTGCCCTGATCTCTGTCCTGTTACTGCAATGGAACACCTGTGAATGTGTAATTTATCAAGAGGTTTATTTTGAATAAGAAGTCAAAGATTAGGCGAACAAATACAGGGTTAATGCTATTCTGCTCCAACTCAAAGAGAAAAGTGGAGGCCATGTGGAGGTGATGCCTTGAGCAACTAACTTTATAAGACATTCAGGAGATAAAAAGACCAATCCATTCATGAAGGTTCCTTCCTATGACCTCAGCATAAAACACTAGATATCATGCACTAATAACTACTCAGTGGAAATTAAAGGTCACAAATTTTGGAGTACACTCTCAAACAAGAGCTCATCCAGAGACATTCTTTAGTTATGATTCTTCTCACTTTCCTATTTCATTTTAGTTATCACAACTAGAATAATCCACAGTTTGAGAATTTATTTACTCTCAATGTATGAACATGCATTATCTCAGACAGAATCCATAAAGGTTAATAACCCAGTTCTAATGTTTTAAAATAATCACAATTTTATCAGTGCTCATTTTTCTTGAAGTAAAGTTTGTTTAAATGAAGCAAAATAGAAATATTTAAGGAAAATAAAAAGTAAATTCAAATTACTATGATAATTATTTGGAAAGAATAATTGAGTATTCAGAAATCTCTTTATTTACCAGGTACATTAGTATCATTCACACATGCATACATTTCTTAAAACAGCATCCCTCAGTGTATGGTACAGCTTAAAGATACAAGGATGTGGGCAGATTTGGGCAGATCTGAATGCTACTTTATTTATTTGAAAAGAAAAAACAAAACTGAACACTTACATGGATTTTGCTAAGGAGAGATATTTGTTGCTATATAGTATATAGAAAGAAAGACACTAAATTATACAGAGTAACTCATGAATGTTTGGTGGATATGAAATGAGCCAGACAAATAACTGTCAATGATGTGTTCCATCAGAGTGGAAGAGCATGTGTGAGGGGAGTGTAGGAAAGAGCAAATGAGAGCATGAGGAAATTCCTGTGGCTCTATGTAGGCTACAGTACACATCTCTGTGGGAATGGAAGTATGTCTACATTCCCTATAGTTCCAGTTACAATCTGTAACTACTGACTAAATAATGGCAACAGCCTTAAGTCTCAAAGTGACCACTATTTGACATTAAGTGATACAGTCACGATGTTCATTAGGAATGTGACCTAGGAATTGATAGAGGCCATTGGAGAATGTGGTGGATGCTTACAAAGATTTTCTTGATATTCATTGTGATGTTGTTCCTTAATGAACTACCCAGTGACTTTCTGTAAAGCACGATTGTCTGCAGTAAACTAAGATTTGTAATTCGTCTTATAATAGATGAACTATAAAAGAATGAAAATGATGAATTAATTTTTATCAAATTGCACTGCAGTATGCTCAAAATATTATTTTAAGATGCAATCAATATTAAGTTATAATGGAGATATCTTTAAAATTTTTTCTTTGAAATCTTATGTTAGCTTATGAATGGAAAAGAATAATTGAGACAGTGAGTTTTCCAGCACTCCATGATATCATACAGCTAGTTGCTGATGTATTGGCTGCTGTAGTTTCTCACATTTCTTTGTTGCACCTTTGGTTTAACAGGGTGATCCTGATGTTTCCCACTTGAATCTATTGCCTTTTTCTCTGTCTTTCATATTGAAGAAAGACCCAGTTCTAATTAGTTGTGTCACTTAATACATAAGCAATGGTCCAAATGTTATTTTTTTCATCAGGCTTCCAGAAAAAATCTGTTCTTCATTTAGCTTTCTGGCTCACATAGGCATAGTCACATAGTTAGGTACAAGGTGTGTTATCAAGGCATTGCATATCAAGGAGTAAGGAAACAAACTTAGGACAAGATCAAAGAGTTAGGGACTGGGTGGGTTTTGTTCTGTATCAGCCACCAATATGATAATGGAGACATTTGCTGTTGAGATTAAACTATTAAAAAGTGTAACAAAACCACCTGAAGTGCTTGGCCAAAAGTAAAGGCATGCCATATTTCTATATTACTATTTTATTTTGTGTTAAAAGTGTGACTAAAGCACATTATTTTCAACTTCATCATTTTACAATGTCAAGAATTTCTATTAAGCTTTTGTCATTACTCTCTGAAGGTCAGCTTTCAGAGGCTGAGCTACTGCTATATTCTCAGGTACTTTGCTTTGTGAAATGCCTTAACTATTCTTCATTGCACATAAGAAAATGCAAAGTATGGAACAACCACCCACAGACGCTATGTTCACGCAGGGGTTAGGGACATTGTAAAATGGCCTTCTTGATCTTACAAGGATAAGTCTGTCAATTCGTTACAAAAGAATTGGATTCATTGTATTTTCCCTAACACTTTCACTTAATATAGTCTTTTGCTGAAGATTTTTAGAGTTACAGATTGAAAATACAGTAAGAACAAGTAAGTAAATATGTAATTCTCAATCTCCCGAGCCAGCCTTTGTTGCATTACAAAATAGCTGCTATTATGTTCCCTAATGAAGTAAACTGTTTACATTTGCATTTTTCTCTTTCCACATTCAAGAACACACACACTCAGTTTTAAATAAGAAGAGTTTCCCTTTGTTTTATAGACAAATTTCTGTGGCCTGGGGATATAACTAGAGGCCTTAGTACCAAGCATTAGCCCTGGCAGCACTAATAACCTATACTTGTTCCTGTCTTCAACAGGCAACTAAAGACATGAAAAAAGTGAAAAGGAGAGATATTTAGTCAGTGGAGTCACATTTGGAATGGGCGGCGGGATGTCCAGTTATCCTCTTCCCCCAAGTTCTTTTCCAGAGTCCCCACATGCGGTTTATGTTTAAACAGAGCAAGAGATATGTAGTCCTAGCCAGGGGTGAAATCTTATCCACTCTCGTGAAAGGTAGTATGACGTGTTGTCAGAATTCTAAGAACTCTCTTGCTGGGCAAGAACCTCATCCTCTGGCTCAAGTTTCAGCCTTTTGCTTCCCCTCAAATGAGATTCTGAAAGCAAATATCCATTCCTTGAGGGCAATTGTTTGAATAGTCTGAATGTCAAATGAAAGGGGTACACAGTTTCAGGTGTCCCTTTGTGTTTCTTTCTTCCAGCCAGGATATTTCCAGTACATTATCAAGGTTGTTTTTTTAACCTACTTCAAAATATGTATGATTCACATTCCCTTTCTTTTTTTTTTTTTTGTTTGTTTGTTTAGTCTATTTTTATTTATTTTTTTTTATTTTCTAAGGTTTTTTTTATTTACATTCAAAATCATTTCCCCTTTCCCGTTTCCTCCCTCCCTGAAAGTCCCATAAGCCCCCTTCCCTCCCTCTTTTCCCCATTCAACCCCCTCCAGCTTCTCTGTCTTCCCATTCCCCTACATCCAGTCTTTCCAGGACCAGGGGTCTCTCCTTCCATTTTCTTGGAAATCTATTGATATGCGAATTGTGTTTAGGGTATTTCGAGATTCTGGGTTAATATCCCCTTACCAGTGACTGCATACCATGTGTGTTCTTTTGTGACTGGGTTACCTCACTGAGGATGATATTTTCAAGTTCTGACCATTTGCCTAGGAATTTCGTGAATTCATTGTTTTTAATTGCAGAGTAGTATTCCATTGTGTAAATATACCACATCTTCTGAATCCATTCCTCCATTGAGGGACATCTGGGTTCTTTCCAGCTTCTGGCTATTATAGATAAGGCTGCTATGAACATAGTGGAGCATGTGTCCTTATTGCATGCAGGTAAAGCCTCTGGGTATATGCCCAGGAGTGGTATAGCCAGATCCTCCGGAAGTGCCATGCCCAGTTTTCTGAGGAACCGCCAGACTGCTTTCCAGAGTGGTTGTACCAGCTTGCAATCCCACCAGCAGTGGAGGAGTGTTCTTCTTTCTCCACATCCTCGCCAAAAACTGCTGTCTCCTGTGTTTTTGATCTTAGCCATTCTGACTGGCACATTTCCTTTCTTGCTTTTACTTTATTTCAAAAAAATTGTTTTTCCCCACACTGCTGTGTACCATATTCTCTAAACCTCTTTCTCTTTTTATGATCACAACACCACCCATTCCTGCCTTCTTGCCCTGACATTCCCCTACACTGGTTCGTCGAACACCCTCAGGCCCAAGGGCCACTCCTCCCACTGATGTCCAATAAGGCTATTCTCTGCCACGTATGCAGCTGGAGCCATGGGTCCCTCCATATATTTTCTTTGGTTGGTAGTCAAGTCCCCAGGAGCTCCAGGGGTGGGGGGTTCTGGCCAGTTGACACTGTTGCTCCCTCTATGGTGTTACAAACCCTCTCAGCTCCTTTATTAAAATACGCACAACATGATATTTACAAACTTACCTATTTAAGTGCTTCAACATAGGGCAGTACTTGGCATTTCCAGAATTTTCACATCATTTAAAATTGACATTGCTCATATTTAAAATATGCTCAGTTTGGCCTGTCTTTTGGATCTGAAATTCAAATGAAAACCACAATAAGATGCCGGTCATCTCTACTAGGATGGATTTAGCATATAATACAAAAATGGAAAATTATAAGTGCTGACTAGGAACCACAGTCCTGGTGTATTCTAGAAGGAGTGAAAAAGTGTGCCTCCACTGTGAAACATCAGAGTTTTAGGTGATACAATATAGAAGTTACTATTCCAGGCATGCATACAAAAGTATTGACAGAAGGGATCCCATTACAACCAGTAGTACCAATCTTTGTCTTGGTGAACACCTGGCCATTTGACATCATGTATCAAGCTCTACTCACTACAGGATCTGTCCCAAGAGTCTCACTCTATTGGGTTCCTGGCTCTTATATATTATTCATTAAGGGTCTGAGATACTTAATCATACCCTATAGAAAGCAGACATTGTCCACGAATATAAAACAATTCAATTTGTCTAGGGTTGAGTGGCATCTAGGAAGAGAAAAAAAATCAGCTGCACAACTCTCTGTTTTAGACATACCTGGATGAATGGATTAGCAGATTTAGGTCTGCAAAGGAAAGACAGTTCTTAAGCTAATTTTTATGGTTGATATTGTTTCTCTCTTTATTCCTTAACCATGCTAATCTTTTTTTTTTTTTACCCAATGAACACTCTATAGTTTGAAATAATGCTGTAAGTGTGAATGGGTATAAAGACTCAGCATACAGAGTACCTGGCCAAGGGCTTTCAATCTCTAAGTCACTTGACATATTCTTAAGTCTGAATCTGTATTTGGTACAGCTTAGCAGTGCAGTATGTTGCAACACCACAATGAAAAGTACTTCTAAAGGAAACTACATACAAGCAGGTGCAAATGCAGGTCTAAGTTATTTCACAGTCATCATGTTCTTCTACTTTTCCTTCTTGTAACAGAATGGTCTATGTAGCTTTAATTCTTTTTTCTATAAGACATTATTTAAAATGGAACTTGAGGGAATCAGACGATGGTCCTTGAGGGAATTACCAGCATTCTCCTATCTTTTCCTTCTTGGCCATAAGTAGATCTTTCTCAATGACTAGGTATCAGATATAATACATATGCACCACACTGTAACCGTGTTTATTTGTGTTTCAACATAAGGCACTTCAGATTCCCCATTTATAATTACCTCATTGTGAAATATAACCCTAATTGTGTAGTGGGAAAAGAAAAAAATACAGTATCATTACACCAGGCCTCTGCACTAAGTCCCATGGGGTCTCTCTCTCTTGCCCAGCATCCACTCCTTCCAAGTATCCAGCAAAGCATGATTCCTAAACTTGAATAGTTAACCAAATATTTTTATGTATATGAAACTCCTAATTACATAATGCCAATTTACAATGATAAAGTTTTATCTCAATATTTCTAACCTCTCAGCACACCAGAAATACATCTGACGCCATTTGGATCTGCACATCTCCTCTTCCTCTACTCCCTCGTGCAGCTCCCAATCTCCCTCTCTCCACCCCTCCTTCTCTTAGCTTCTCCTCCTCTCTCCCCTCCAAACACTGGTCTCTCACTGCCTCAATTTAAATGGATAGGAAATATCTTGCACATTATGCTTTACATGCCCATCTGTGTGCTGCATGGATATATTTTCTTTATAAAGAAGGGTAATATGTTCTTTTGATCCCCAAAGGCTCATTTTTTACCCTATTGATATTAAACTCATCATATTGTGAACTAATACTTTAGGTCAACAAGGATTTACTCTCTTCACTTGAGTACATTATGGTGACAGTTAACAAGATAACCCAGTAGCAAAGAGTAAGAAACAGTGAGGGTGGCATTGAGCAGTGTCTGCAAAGTTCACCCTCGGGGTCGCTACTTCAACTCAATATTTATTGGCTCTTATAAACACTATTGATAATACACTCTGCATTAGCTCTTTAAGTTGGAGCTATACTAGGGAGCCGAACAACTTAATTCATTAGGTTCTGCCAAATAAACTGACAAGATAAACCAAAAATACTTTTCAGAGCCTAAGCCCTGCTGTGATTTGGGCAATACTTCGGATGATAGGAAGGCAGATTTTTCTTCATGTTTACTTTTCACATGTGCCTTCTCATGGTTTGGCATGAGGAATGAATTTTGAGACGAAAATGTCAGCATTAAATGAGAAAATATTCAATAGTGGGGTTTTCTTGCGTCAACATGTCATAGTCTATTCTCTTTGCATTTTATACTGATAGTGATGTCAAACTGGAGAACTAAGGAATCATCTAACACATTTTCATCAGTTAGCACAGTTATTCTGGACACTAGATGCAAGGCTGGGGAAAACAACTCTTAAGTTGGTCTCTACTTTGGGGATTAAAAAAAGTGCCTGATAATTTTAGTTATTTTTTGCATACAGTGCACATATAAATGTATTCCATTTCTAAAGAAGGAGATATTAAAATACTTCTTCCAAATGCCTAGCTCTATAAGCACCCCTTGCCTAATCCAAAGAAAAATTCTTCCTTCTCATTGACCTTGTAACACTTTATACTTTGTTTCTCCACATCGTACTTTTGAATAAACTCAAGTTAGTGATTTCAGATCTTCAATCATTAAGCATTGTTGAGTACCACTTGCAAGGCTTGCACATAAGGGAACACACTTCTGACTAATCCTGGGATTATGAGAGTTTGTTAAGCAGAATATAGAAAAGGGAGAGTTCTGTGTGGGCTATACATTGTTCAAGGAGGCTTAAAAGGGATGTCAGAACCTGAGGCACAGAAAATATCATTTGAACTGAGAAACAACATTCAAAAAGAAATTAGATAAAATCATGCTGATGTTAGACTGGGAGCAAGTCAGGAGTGAGGCCATAATGATGTTAGTCACCTGAGGTGAACAGCAACCAGCATCTAAGAGCTGCCTCTACAGTGCTTCCAAAGGCTGCCAGTTCTGCCGTGATTTCCCATGCCATCTGTGAAAGGAAAGACAGACTAAAGGACACAAACATCAGCTTTTGACCTCATGTGCAATGTGGTCCTTCTGCAGCCAGTACCTCTCTTTGTTCTTCTCCCCAGAGTAAGAGTGCCCCTACATGCTCCGTTTTCCCTCTAGAAGATTACATGCTTTTCTCCACATCTTCTTAACCCCTTAATATATCCTTTTCCCCTAATCATGGGAAGTAGTCTTCTTTGAACCCTGTAATGTCCTTGAACATAAGGGAAAATTGGATTCGGGTATCATTAATGTTTCCTGCTGGTTTAAAGCTGAGGTAGACATGCATGGTTACTGGGGATTTCTGCAGCCTTTTGCGTTCTCTGCTGAGATAGACTAGAATGTATTTAAAGAGATTTGCTATATCTCAAATCTGCAGACATTCACCATATGCAAGAACTTAAAACGTGAAGATATTCAAAAGATGAAGCACTCTGTAGCTCACGGCCCAACAGAGATTAGAGGGTTTGCTGCCTCTGTGTGATGCTTCTATGTTGTCAGAAGGTAGTAAACTGCAGCTGAAGCATTTCCATCAACTGCATGCATATTAACCCCAAATACCAAGCTTAGTGGAAAGTGCATCTAATGAAATTGATTGTACAAATGCTTGTCTTCATATATTTGGCTTAGTTTTTACTCTTCTTCAAAATGTGTACAAACTCTATTCATACTTTTTAGCTACCTACCTCATTGGAAACTGTGCAAAGTCTGATGTGTGAGTGTGATATTTCTATTTTATGATTTTGCTTTCACAACATTGGCACTCTTTTTTAGGAGCCAAAATTGATGCTAAGGTCAAACATCCCGAGGAACACCACAGGTACGTTTAACAACAGATTGATTTGTCTTTATTCTTACATAGCTACATTATAATATCTGGTAACTAGGTGAGTAGATAACAAACTGAAATATTCTGAAAGCTTGAAAGTTAAAGTAGACCAAACATTAATCAAGACTAACACCTATATTTTACACATGAGGAATTTGAGGTATAGAAAGTTACATAATTTATTCCACAAAGATCTGATGCAAATATCTTTTAGAATAAACCACCTTCACATATGTCTTTCTCTAATCTAACAGAGAAACAGAGATATATGCTTCCTATGTAAGCTTGGTACCTTTCACCACATTATATTTAATTAAAAACCTCCAGATAAGTGTGCGTGTGTGTGTGTGTGTGTGTGTGTGTGTGTGAGAGAGAGAGAGAGAGAGAGAGAGAGAGAGAGAGAGAGAGAGAGAGAGAGAGAGAGAGATCAGAAATAAAGAGAGAGGGAGTATTAATGCTGCTAGATTCAGTTGAGAAACTCAGAAATTAGAATAGACATCCAATACTATGTTCCCCTTTACTGAGAAAAATTAGCTAGACTGGCAGTAATACTGTTTAGGCAGCTATGAAAGCCAAGTGAATGCTAAATAATGATTGTTGGAGACATTTTATATCTATAAACCAACTGTTAATATTTGAGATATTAAAGCTGCATTGTGCAGCTGTGTGTATGAAGTGCCCTGGCTGAGGAAGTCCAGCATAAGTCTAACTCACCTGGACTTCATGCTCTTAGAGTTCTGCACTGCTTCTACTTGGAGCTGCACACTCTGCTAGAATTCTCCTTGTGTCATCCACTGTTGTTTTCCACACTGTTATTGCATTATTATTGCTTTTGTTCCTTGTAGTCCTTTGAACTGAAGTGAGGGCCTCACACATGCTAAGTATTCTACCACTGGGTAATACTCCCAGCTCTCAGTTTATTGTTTTGGTTGGAAACCTGATCTCTCTATGTTGCCCAGGTTGGCTTTGACTGAGCTCTGTATCCAGGTTGGTCTTAACATTGCAATCAGCCTCGTTAGGACTTGAGATAAGAAACTGTCTCTTTATCCTCAACATGTTGCTGCTTTTGTTTTAAAGTGCTACACTCAAGCCATTATCATCACTAAAATGTGAAGGGAAGTCGCTAGCTGCTAGTTCTCTGGAGTCCCTACTCCCCAGGGATGACTAGGAACTTGTGCATTCATCTGATGCTGATTGTAAAAGAAAATAACAGATCATACTCTTTGTTAATGTCCAGTGTAAATTATGACCTAACCAAGAACTTCACACTTCACTATTGAAATGGATTATATAGGCAGAAGTAACTAGAACAAACAGTTGAGGCCCTGACTAAACTAAGAATTGTGACTGTAGACACATAAGGTGAAGCACTCAGAATGGAGTTGTCCCCACGTCCTCTTGTCCATCCAGTGCTCATAGCACAGAATGACAGGGTCTTTAAATTTGAAATTGAAATAACCCCTTCATGCTCATATTTTGAAGACTTGGCCCTCAGTTGATACTGATACTTTGGGAGGTTGTATACTAATTGGAGATTGGCCAGGCTGGTAGCCTAAAAGCTGCATTTCAGTCTTGCTTCTTAAATGCTTTGCTTCCTGAACCAACAAGCATGACCAAGATGTACCACAAGCTCCCACAAGCGTGGTCTGGGGAATCCCAGCTATCAAGCCACCCTCTTGATGATGGATCCAAAGACTCTGAATTGTGTGTGTGTGTGTGTGTGTGAATGCATGTGTGTGTTTGTTTGTGTATACAGATGCTCTGGAAAATCCAGACCTGTGATATTATCCAATGTTATATTCATCAAGGAGATAACAATATCATTAATGGATTAAAGTATCAATAGGAAAAATAAGAATTTGCATTTTGAGTTGCCATATCACTATTTATTTACAATGTAGTTAGATTTAGATAAATGTGCGTATATATGTGTGTGTGTATACATATATATTTAACAAGTATATATGCATATATACTTATATATAATTTTTAAATATATACATATATACATACTTTTAAAAGTTGTTCACAAGAATGGAAACGGGAAAGGGGAAATGATTTGGAATGTAAATTTAAAAAAATAAAATAAAAAAAAATGGAAAAAAAAAAGAATGTACTTACTGAATACAATGACCACTTCCTGTTCATTGTCTTCTGCTATGCTAGGGTAGCTTCAAATTGTAGAGTCTAGTGTGTGCAAGAATTTGGTTTTCAAGTGGCATCTGAAGCCATGGATACTCAATGGTTGAGCAGAAGGAACACTAAAGGAATAGAGTAGACTCTCACACTGAAAGTGTACTCATATACAGTTCTCAGAATGCACATGCCACTCATGCTTGCCTTTCACCTATTGAAATTTTATATCTCTTTTCTGGCCTTATCATTTCCAATAACCTATTTTCTCACTGATAATAACCTTTTATCTCACAGTCATACTCTGAACCATGTTACCCCAGGGTCAACAGCAATAATGAAGAAACAGAAATCCCTATTGCATATCTTTTTCACTATCCTTGGTTTAGGCACACAGATGAACAGCTTGACTTTGTTAAGATACCCAGGGTAATGCTCTTCTGTATAATACCATCAGTGGCAGAGTAAACAACAGAAACATCCCTCTTATAGATGTCTCCTCTCAGAAAGAACAGACATTAAAACTAAAATTACTTTCAAAACTGCTGTAATGAATCCTAATACTTATTTAGTTTGCTAATAAAAATAAAGAATGAGAAGCACTTCCATTACTCTTTCTTCCCCTCTCCACAGGGCTATATTTTAGCTACATCAATGAAACCACAAGTGTAGGCATTGCTTTGCTCAGGGTGTGCCATGACACTCATCATTCAGTGTTTTTTAATAATGCTGGCATCTTAACCTTTGATTTTGTGAGGCTGCATTTTACAGATGCAAGAAAGTCTATTCAGCAATCTTACTTTAATTGGGAATGTAACTCACTTGCAGATTTGAGGGATTATGAACTGCTCCAGAGACATTTTCTGCATGGTCATGTCACTCTGAACACAGTTGCCTGGATATATCCAGAAGGAAATCACAGACACAGGCATTGAACATGTTTAGCTTTGGCATATTTTACTTTAGCTTTTGACATTGTTTTTGTTTTTGTTTTTTGTAGGGAGGACTGTATTTTGCCTTTTGTTTATGTTTATTTCTGTATTTCTATTTGAGGGTATTTGTATATGAGTGATCTCACAGAGGTCAGAAATGGCATGGGACCCACCATAAGTAGAGTTGCAGGTGTTTGTGAGTCTAATATGGGTGCTGGGAACTGAACTCAGGTCTTATGGGAGAGTATACCTTCTGATCCATCATTCTAGCCCCATTGAGAGCTGACTTGAATTGTTTATAGATGCTTCTGAAAAATCTAAACCTGTGACATTATATAATGTTATAGTCTTCATGGAGACCATAATATTATACATATATCAAAGTATCAATAATAAAAATGTGAAGGTATGCATTTTGGTTTGTTATATGAATATTTATATTCAGCAAAAATAGGTAACATTTTAAGAAACTTCATAGAAAATTCTGATATTTGTAAGCATGTTTATCATTTAGTTAAGGTGTAAGAGTATTTGCTCAAATAGAAAAAATGCTTTAGTAAACAGTGATGAAATGGAGGGCTGGTGATTTGCGTTCAGAGAATCATGGAGTACTTTAAGGGGTTAAATAGGAAAGTAGAATTAAGTCAATAAACACAAGAGTGCACAAAGGAGGACAACGAGTCATGTGGTTAAGTAGAATTAACACGAATTAGAGATTTTAGTACCAAGCTGTACTAACAATGCACAGAAAATGATCAAATAGAAAGCACAGAGGAATCAGGAGATAGCAATCACACACTCTTTCTTGTCTGACTCAAAATCAAATAGTGAGGTGTCTAGATGATGTGGACTAGCAAATGCCATTTGTATTTTTTCCAGTGAGGCTGCTAGAATGCTTATAAAAATATCTGCTCCATCACGTATTATGCCTTCCCTGAATGCTGCCTCTGGTAAAGGCTTGAGTAGTTCATGTGCCTGCTGCTACACTTTCCTTTCTCAGTTGATTTGGTTTCTGCAAGAAAAATATAATCATGTCTTTATGACCAAAGGAGAAAGTATATAAAACCTAATGGTACAAGACAGGGCATTTGAAATTGAATTATTCATAATTATTATGCTTATAACATTGTTTATTGAGTGGACCGTTTTATGTTTCTGGTGAGATTCGCAAGCCTCTGCACTCAGGCAGCAGCACAGAAGAAAAAGGAACATTTCTACCCCGTGCTTGCCCAGTTTTTTTTCACAATCCATTCTGTATTCAGTGCTATCACCCAGATGCCTTGTGAAACAGTTTGTTTTGACCTACATTCTTCTTCTAGAGTTGGAGCACTCACTTGCTGGCCCACTGGTATGTGTCCACAGTTTGATGTATGCATGTGAACTTTAAGCAGGACCTTCTAGTAGGTCTGTGACCTGATGCTCTCTGGGAGCCGGTTCTGCTTCACATAAAGCACTGGAGACCCAGAAGATATAAGCCCAATACTCATTACCTCTATTTAATACTACAGTGTTTTAATACTAAGGAGATGAAATAAAAAATGCTTTTTTTGGAACACAAAGGACCACAGACAGATATTCAAAGTACTGTACAAATTTTGGCATTTAATATTTATTTATTTTCAGAAGAAAACACTTTCAGACAAAATAAAGATGAAATATATATTTTGCTATTTCACAATATTTTTAAATAAATAAAAAGTATTTAAAGCCAAGCACAGTGGAGCTCAAATATGTCATCACTGAGCTTAGGAGGAAGCACAGCTTCAGCAACTATAATAATAATAATTCAAGTTCATTAAAGGAGAACCTAACAAATTATTCTTTTTTTTTTTTTTTTTTTGGTTTTTCGAGACAGGGTTTCTCTGTGTAGCCTTGGCTGTCCTGGAACTCACTCTGTAGACCAGGCTGGCCTCGAACTCAGAAATCCACCTGCCTCTGCCTCCCAAGTGCTGGGATTAAAGGCGTGCACCACCACCACCTGGATACCAATTATTCTTTATTCAAATACAGGGAAAGTAGAAGTAGAGAAGAAGATAGTATTTGAGAAAATAAGGACAAATTTAATTTTTAATCGTGTGTCAATACCAATATATTTCATCTTACTGTAAAGTTGTATTCATTTTGATTTTGATAAATATAAATTTGAAAAACTGCTTTAGAGACTTGGATTTCTTGATTCTTAAAATCAGAGGTTTAACATTTAACCAAATTATCAATTTTACTGAAAATTTTAAGTTTCAAAACCTGTATCAGAAAAGAAGAGTGAGGACTTGTTGGCATCATAAATGGTTTGTAAAAGTAAAGGTTGGAGGATGAATGCAATGGTGTTCTTCATTAAAAATTTATGAGATTAAAATATAGCCAACTGATATGGATTTATCCACTGAAAATTAAGTGTTCTAATGCTTGCATGTGCTGTTGTGCCCCAAGGATAAGTGAAAAACACACAGAACCACAGTAGGCATGAGCCCTGATAATGGAGATTTTATTCTGGAAGAAGGATTCAGATGGCACACATCACTAAACAAATTAAGTGTAAGGAAAAGCAAAATGTGCATCAAAACAAGTAAACCAAAATCAGAGTTCCAGGTAAAGTGAGAATGTGGGAGTAGGGGGTGGATCTGACTCTCCTAATCTTGCCTTTAAGGCATCTGCTGGCACATGTAGAAGAAATATCTTCCTGGCAGGAGTCATGAAGTGTAGAGAAGAGAATGAAATGTACAGAGCTCACCTTGGTAGGGATAGGTCAGTACAGATTGCTTGCTCTCTCACCCGTCTTCTAGTCCACTTGCTGATAATTTTATAAAATAAGAATAACTTAAAGTTGTTGAGTCAGGCATGAAATATCAGCTCTTCCCTAGAAGCAATGTGGGCACAGAGGAGATTTGTAAAATTTGACTTTTGCAAAAGAAAACAATTATTAAAATTATTTCAAATTTGCATCATTCAGAAGAATCACTGATTGCAGAATTAAACTCCATTACATATCTCTATTTACTTGCTGGAAATGAAATTCTCAACCTCTTTCTTTTATTTTTGTGTTGATAGGTCCCAAACACACAGTAGGATCCATGATAGGAAAGTAGTCTACAACTGAGCTAAACAAACTCCTATTAATTGTTGATTTTGGTGCCTATGCTAACAGAACATTATGTGGGTGGACTGAGCATGGAGAGATAGGAGGATAAGGTAGAGAAGGGGAGAGCAGATAGGGTTGACGAAGGGCATGCACAGAGAGATGGCTAGAATTGAGAGTCATGTCAGGGGTGGTATGGAAATCCAGTGCAACAAAATAGCCTGGAATCTAAAAGAAAATCCTAGTGAAGACTGCGGTGTTAGGGATATGAAGCCTCATCTGGCTATTTCTTCAAGCCAGGCAAGAATTCCAGTGTTGGGACTAGGTTGCTTTCAATTGTGGAGTTGACCAAGGGGGATCCTGTGGTTATCCCCAAACAACCTAGGCTGAATCTAAAACAAAAGATTGCTCTCTACAAAGTGAAAGCTGGGCCTCATTGCCCAGGACAGCATCCACACAACTTATGGAACATGAAAAAGTTGAACTGATAACTACATGGAATCCCTGTGTTCTATTATTTTTGGTGCAGGAAGGTACTCTGCAGGCTACCAAAAGAGAGAGAACATTCAACATCAACCTAGACACAACCCCTTTGATCTACAATGGTGTCCAGTTTCTGGCATTCAAAATATGCTAGGTCAGTGGTGCACAGAGCTTGTAAGAGTAACCAACCAAAGTCTGATTTGACTTAAGTTCCACTCTAGGAGATAAAACACATACCTAACACTGCTAGGGTAACCAAGACCCTGAGACTAGATGGTTCAAGAACCTAGGATAGAATAAACTAATACTAGTCTAAAAAATGGAAAACACAAGGAAAGCTTACTGAGAAAATAATTCCTAGTGATATTATGTTATGCATGGATATAAACTATACACATCTGCTAAGTCATTATTATCTAAAATATAGAAGAAACTTAATTAACTCTCTGTGAAATATGCAAATTATTCAGTTAAAAATTGAAAAATGAACCAATAAACATTTCTTAAAACCAAATGGACACTAATGTATATGTCACATATGGACAATAGTTAAATGCCAAAAAATTCAATATTGTGGATCATTAGTAAATTAGAGATGTACATTCCCTGGAACATTTGTAGCTATACATGCTGATTGCTTATACAGATCATGGAAAATGAAACTCTTGAATATGGTAGTTGGAAATGTGAGTTATACAGCTCCTAGGGAAAAAAATACAGAGTTACCATAAGAAACTAAACAAATTAAATAAGTATGACAAGAAGACTGCTGGATAAGCATGTTTTTCACTGAAGCATTATCAACAGAATCTCAGATCTGGAGCCAAACTAAATATTCACAAAAAGGTAAACAGATGAGGAAAATTTGGTGTAGCTATACAATGAAATACTACCCAGCCTCTACAAAAGTAGAAAATATTGTCTTTTGTGAAAAAAAAGAATGGATAAAAATACAGAACACCATGCTAAGTGAACTATGTCAAAGTTAAAAAACTGAAGATTAGGTTATTGCTTATAAATCCAAAACCACAATTATTTTCCCATGAGGAAATGGGTATGGGGTATTCAGAGAAACAAAGTCTGAATTAAACCAAAGGAATGAGTCTGATTGCTTTTTTGTTTTTTGTTTTTGTTTTGTTTTCTTTTATCCTTGAGATCTATTTTATATCATAGTAGAAACAGCTAAAATTGGATATTGTACTTTTAAATTCCCCTAAGATAAACTTCAAAGTTATGATCACATACACAAAAAGAAACTTAAATCTTAAAACTAAAACTAATCAATATTTAGTAGTTTGTTTTAACAATTCTGCATAATGTTCAAAAATTATTCTAAAGGGGCTGGCAAGATGGCCCAAAGTATAGATGTATTTGCCAACAAACTTAAAAACCTAAGTTTGATTTTTTAGATCTGTAGATTGTGTTCACAGATAAGCACTAGAGAAACCAAGAATGTTAAACTCACATGATCTTTTTCTCATCAACAAAGTGTGATTTACATCTGTTTTCCAAGCTTGCAGTGAGTGTTGTTAAAAGCCTAGTGATCTTTGTTGTTCTAAAGAATCAGGCTTCAGGGGCTGGAGAGATGGCTCAGTGGTTAAGAGCACTGACTGCTCTTCCGAAGGTCCTGAGTTCAAATCCCAGCAACCACATGGTGGCTCACAACCATCTGTAATGAAATCTGATGCCCTCTTCTGGCGTGTCTGAAGACAGCTACAGTATATTTACATATAACAAATAAATAAATCTAAAACAAAAAAACAAAAAAAAAAGAATCAGGCTTCAGTGAATCCTCTAGTCTTCCCAGCATTGTTTCTCAATTAATATAAGCAATTCTTATGAAATATGTCCCATGTGATTTGCAAAAGAATTTACTGTTATGCTTATTACAAACCCTTCCTCAGTAGCCCCCAATCCTAAGAATTGTTTCTAAGTCAATAGAACGAGTCCTTGTAGAAGAGTTCACAGACACTTTGCAAAAGACTTGTACTTTACAAAGGAGTTTCAGTGCAGTCATTCCGGAAACTTTGTTGTGATAATTGTCTTAAGAAACTTGTTTCCAAGGTTGTACTGTGCTCAAACATGTCAAAAATTATCCACTGGAAGTCAGAGTAAGTTTGAGCCAACTAAGCTAACTAAATTGCGTTTAACTGTCTTTTCTTCTTACCTTTCCTGGATCATTTCTCTGCCAGCACAAGTTTACAAAATTATATAATTTGTAGGGAAGCCCATATAGATCACATGGTGGAAGAGGAGAAACAACTTCCACAGTGCTCAGTGCTCTGAGATCTTCCCTTGTACATAGCACTTGCATGGACTCTCCCCTTACATACAACAAATACACAAGATTTAAACAAGCTATAATGTTACTTTGTATCCTAGACATATAAATGAAATTTGTCAACAATAGAACCTTCAAACTAAAAATGTGACAAATAGGAGGAACATAGAAAAAGTAAGCTGAGAATTTAATACCACCAAAAAAATTACAATTTTTTGATGCATAGAAATTCAAATACATTTCAACTAGTATATTTCCTGTACAGTAAGTACTGAAGCAATTCCTTCAGGTTAAAAATGAAACTGAATAGACTGTCCCACATACAGCAATAGGGATAAGACCTGGACAGTAAAATACTCATGGGAATCAAGTACATCATTTTTGTTTATAAGCTTTTCCTATTTTATTTTAAGGATAACTATATGGAACAATAATTTTATGACTGATCTGACATGGATCACATATGACTATGTAATTCACATTATAATGTAAGGAAGGACAGCAGGAATGAAATTTCATTTGGGAAAAATCCAAAGACAATTTTGTAAAATTATTTCATTTAATTCTCAGGATTATCAAGATTATCATTTTAAATTAATACCATATTAAAATCTACAAACAGGATAAAGGTGAAACAGAGCCACTGACAGAAAGTGAGTGCCTTTTCCACTAGATAAGTCAGGCTGAGGCAAAAGAACTTGAAAAGGATCAGGAGTAAAAGGGTCCTTTTATTACTAACGCAGAATAATTACATAGAGCATTTCTAATTAAACTAACAAAGATCCTCACCCAAACTAAACTGTACAAAATCTGACAAAATATAAGAGAAAAATAAAAAGCCATAATAGTTGAAGTCTCCCTACAGAGATGTAGGACACAGAAGGGGTTCACAGACCATCTAAGGGAAGACCTGACGTACCCTGTAACACCTTGGTGAAACTTCATCTAAACTATACAAAGAGAGTTTAGGCCACAAGGAAAATTCCATCAAAATTTAAAAGTATTAAAGTTTACAAGAAATGTTGTCCAAACAGAACAAAGCGAAGTTGAAGGTGGATAGGCAGAGACTTAGCAACTTCACTGGTACGTAGGAAGTTAGGCATGAGGAAAAAGCAAGCATAGTCATGAGAAAGTCACAACAGAATGTTGAAAATACTTTTAGATAGATTGAACCTAAAAGCTGTGGATGTGGTCAGTAACAGAGCACTTGCCTAGGTTCAGTGCCCAGAATTAAAAAAAAAAAAGTGTAATATGTCAAAGCATTTGGGCCACACTGAAATCAATGGGTAAAGGTAAATCTACAGCTACAAATGACGGTTCTGCAAAAGGATAAATCAGCAACCTTATCTTCTACTTGGGACAAAGAAGAAAATAATAAAATAACACACATTTGCATCACACATACACACCACAAAGAAGAAAATAAATAAAAGAAAGGTGATTAAGTTAAAGTAGCTAGCGAAAATAGAGATTAGACAGAGAATCATTAAGTAAATATAGAGATTAGACAGAGAATAGTCAAGTAAAAATATGCCAGAGACTTAAAAGGTACCCAAAGCAGATGAGGCCTTATCTTGACTAACACAGAAAAATCAATAAGTTTTTAAAAAAAGAGAGTGAAAAGAAAAGAATAATTTCAAAAACATTATGGAGAAAAAGATGGCTAGATTAAAATGAAGCAACCTTATCTCTGTAGATGAAATGTTTCAACATGTAAAAATCTTAAAACAGCTAAAATCAAGATGTTAGCAGCAACTTTTGGGAAAGGGGGCAGATGTAAAGCTGCAACTGTGTCTGCGTGAACACAGGCTAAGACTGAACAGCATCTTTTATTCATACAAGAGAATGAACAAAACAAATTAGTTAAGGTGGGACCTTTCCTGAAGAGGAGCTAAGCCACTAGGAGCAGCTGTGCACTAGCAAATGTCAACTCTGGCAGGTCAGTAAATCATTCCCAAAAATACTTGCTGTGAAAGCCCAGAGTTGAAGGAAGAGTCAAGGGATGTAGGAAGGAACCACAGGATGGCGAAGATTGGAGCAGGGAAGACCATGAGAACCATAAGACCATGAGAAGCAGAGTGTGCCTTGTGAACATGAGGCTGACACCAGGGTATTTGCCAAATGTCCAAACGTGAGGAAATGAGTAGATTTCATTGAAGTGGAAAAGAATACAGTACCAATATATTCTATTTTCAGTTGTTGTTACTTCATGTGGTTTCCCGGGTTTTATTTATTACTTTCCAGGCAAAGTAGGCCACTCAAAAGTGGGGCTCATCCGGGGTATGAAACCAATATATTCTAAAACATGAATAGTGAAATGAGTAATTAATAAACACCAGGTTCTTCATTTCAGTATCTGTGAAACGTGCTGAATGGATCTATCCACAGCTAAGGAGGCCAGTGGTGTTAGGACTGAACCAAAGGGTAGTGGAGGGGATGATTAACAGATTCAAGTGCTGATGCTGACATGGTAAAGGTTTGTTGATACTTGGTATTGTTGATGCTTGTCCAAATTTTCAAATCTCTATGAGTATCTTATTCACTTTAAAAACACCCAAGCTAATGAAATGTGATTAATATATCAATGTGAAATTAGACAATGGACTAATATGTGCAAAAGAGAAAATAGAATCATAACATTACCTTGAGTATTTTTGTACTGGCAGTTCTAGTTTTTTCTTCTCCAGTTTTCATATTTGATGCTGCATAAGAATTTTCACTTATGGTTTTTCTATTCTAAGTCTAAAATATGAAAGAAAAATATTAACTTGGTTGTTTAAAGAAAAAGAAGAAAAATTTACAACCTGGCATTCATATGTTAACATAATCAGCTGTCCATATATAAAGCTAAAAGTTTATCTGTTCTGTAATGAAATTTTTTTTTAACAGATCTAGCCTCAAGTTTATTTGTAAAAACATCATAGGACACTGGTCATCAGGAAATAGTGTGTGGGTAGGTGTGTCACAGCAATCCATCTGTCTTCACACTGGCAGGAGCCTTTTCTATGGGGCCTTCATAGGGGCCTGGGCACCTTTGGGAGCCTGGGCTGGAGCTGAAGCCTGGGCCTTAGCTGGAGCTTTGGCCTCTGCCTTGGTTTGAATCTTGGGCTTTGGTTGGCAGAGCCTACACTCCTTGGCTATGTAGCTTCGAATCTGCTTCTCAAGCTTGGGGTGAGCGATGAAAGTCAGGCTGGGGTCCTTTGGCATCTTGGGCTTGGTGGCCTGAGGCTTCACAAGGGCCTTGATGGCCTCTGTGTGTGCACTCACTGCCTTTGAATTGTTGGCCTGCATCTTCTTCAGACCTTTCTTTTTGTGCTTCTTGGCAAAGTGCATTTTCCCCAAGAACTTGGGGTCAACACCCTTAAGAGATTCGTATCTTTGTAACCGGGGTTTCTTGATGCTATTTCTGTGCCATTTGTGGGACTGGTTGTGTGTGGTGTGATTCTTGGCCTTGGCCATATCTGCACAGTAACCTGTGACTTCCACAGCAGTGCCTGGGATCAGAAGAGAAAGCCTGTAATTAATTTTTAATATGACCAATTGTGTTTGGTTTAAATTATCTGTAACATTAGCATTTTATAAAATATCCACACTTTTTGTAACCATGCTGCCTAAATAATAGTTCAAATACCTCTACATGTTAGTTTGATCTATGAGACAAATTATGCCTTAGAACGAAAGTATTTACAGAATAGCTTGTCTAAAAATGGATCTTACAGTGGAGTTCATAAATGACCTGGGTTTGGAGATTTTCATTTTGTAATATTATGTATACATTTTAACTTTTAGGGTGAATTATTCGTAGTTTAGATGTGTGGGTTTTAGACCTTATTTTTTGGACAAAGGGTTTTATGTATCTTAGGCTGAATTCAAATCTCCTATAACCAAGGATGACCTTGAACTCCTGATGCTCTTGCCTTACCACACTACTTCTGGGACTATGGGCATGTCCTATAGTACCTATACAATACTATAGTCATTTCAAGTGTTTGGGCTAACCTAGGAAAAAGTTACTCCTGAAGAAAATTGCTTCATTTTGTTTTGATTTTAAGTGATAAGACAGATGAAAATTTTGCTTCTTGTTAAAATAATTGAGTTCTTTAATGACTTTCTATATTTAAAGTAAAATATATGGGACTAGAGAGATGAATCAGTGTTTAGGCATTTGATGTTCTTTCAGATGACCCAGGTTTAGTTCCAAGAACTCACATGTTGACTCACAACTATTTGTAACTCCAGTTTCCCAGGATCTGAAATCACCTTCCATTTGCCTCCTTAGGCACCAGGCAGTATGTGTTATATAGGGATACATGCAAGCAAAATACCCATACAAATAAAATTTTATAAGAAAAATCATTCAGATTTAAATAGTCGTCCTAGAAATCATCTTCTCACCAACCCGAGGGCCAATAAGTAATATGTAGGGGAATTCTAATCCAGCAACATGTCTGCTCTGGTAAGGCATTTGATGCAAAGATAGATTCTGCTGGAAGGCAGACAAACAACACACATTTAGTCCCTCTAGCTGAAATATACACCTTGATCACTCTGGCTGTAATATAGACACCCGTTTAGTACATACATTTAATCCCAAACAATGATGTCTAATTGAGGAGCAGACAAAGTGATGAATGAGAGAAAAGTTTGACAGAATGAGTCACAGATAGAATACACACACCTCTCATTAGGACACGAATGAGCTACTTAAACAGTAGTGAAGGAGAAAGAATTAGGTTCGGTTGAGCTCAGTTGAATTCAGTTTGGTGCAGTTCAGTTTATGGAGTTAAGAGGCAGTTTTTCCAAGCAGAGCAATCCTGTCAGAAGCTGAGAGAAGCCAATTTAAAATAATAAGCTTGGAGTGGAGTTTGAGTAGGAATAGTTGAGCTGAATGAGCCAGCCAAAGTTCAGCAAGAGCTAGAAAGATTGAGTTTATTTAGCGGTAAGTCTTCAAAGCTGAAACATTCTAGGCTTATGTTAGCAAACAGAGGAGGGAAGCTGAAACCTTCAAGATCTAAGTTTGCAGAAGATTGGATTGTACGTAATAACTTCCAGGCCTAGACTGAGGGAAAGTTAGAAACAGTCTAAGCTCAGCCTAAGCCATGTATTTGCAAAGCTCAAGTACAGCTCTAATCTTTTTTTTTTATTTTATTTTTTTAATTTACATTCCAAATCACTTCCCCTTTCCCGTTTCCTCCCTCCCCGAAAGTCCCATAAGCCCCCTTCCCTCCCTCTTTTCTCCATTCAACCCCCTCTCATTACTCTGTCCTGGCGTTCCCCTACATCGAGTCTTTCCAGGACCAGGGGTCTCTCCTTCCATCTTTTTAGAAATCTATTGATATGCTGATTGTGTCTAGGGTATTCTGAGATTCTGGGTCAATATCCCCTTATCAGTGACTGCATACAATGTGTGATCTTTTGTGATTGGGTTACCTCACTAAGGATGATATTTTCAAGTTCTGACCATTTGCCTAGGAATTTCGTGAATTCATTGTTTTTAATTGCAGTGTAGTATTCCATTGTGTAAATATACCACATCTTCTGAATCCATTCCTCCGTTGAGGGACATCTGGGCTCTTTCCAGCTTCTGGCTATTATAAATAAGGCTGCTATGAATATAGTGGAGCATGTGTCCTTATTGCATGCAGGTAAAGTCTCTGGGTATATGCCCAGGAGTGGTATAGCCGGATCCTCCGGAAGTGTCATGCCCAGTTTTCTGAGGAACCGCCAGACTGCTTTCCAGAGTGGTTGTACCAGCCTGCAATTCCACCAGCAGTGGAGGAGTGTTCCTCTTTCTCCACATCCTCGCCAACAACTGCTGTCTCCTGTGTTTTTGATCTTAGCCATCCTGACTGGTGTGAGATGGAATCTCAGGGTTGTTTTGATTTGCATTTCCCTAATGACTAAGGATGATGAACATCTCTTTAGGTGCTTCTCAGCCATTAGATATTCTTCAGGTGAGAACTCTTTGTGTAGCTCTGTACCCCATTTTTTAATAGGGTTACTTGCCTCTCTGGAGTTTAACTTCTTGAGTTCTTTCTATATCTTGGATATTAGCCCTCTGTCGGATGTAAAGTTGGTAAAGATCATTTCCCAGTTAGTTGGTTGCCGCTTTGTCTTTTTGACAGTGTCTTTTGCCTTGCAAAAACTTTGTAATTTAATGAGGTCCCATTTGTCTATTCTTGATCTTAGAGCATAAGCTATTGGAGTTCTGTTCAGGAAATTCTCCCCTGTGCCCATATGTTCAAGGTTCTTCCCTAGTTTCCCTTCTATTAGTTTCAGTGTGTCTGGTTTTATGTGGAGATCTTTGATCCACTTAGAATTGAGCTTAGTGCAAGGAGATAAGGATGGGTCAATTTGCATTCTTCTGCATGTTGACCTCCAGCTGAGCCAGCACCATTTGTTGAAAAGGATATCTTTTTTCCACTGGATGGTTTTAGCTCCTTTGTCAAAGATCAAGTGACCATAGGAGTGTGGATTCATTTCTGGGTCTTCAATTCTGTTCCATTGATCTACATGTCTGTTAATGTACCAATACCATGCAGTTTTTAACACTATTGCTCTGTAGTACAGTTTGAGGTCCGGGATACTGATTCCCCCAGAGGTTCTTTTACTCTTGAGAATAGTTTTAGCTATTCTGGGTTTTCTGTTATTCCAGATGAATTTTTGAATTGCTCTTTCTAACTCTATGAAGAATTGAGTTGGGATTTTGATGGGGATTGCATTGAATCTGTGTATTACTTTTGGTAAGATGCTCATTTTTACTATATTAATCCTGCCAATCCATGAGCATGGCAGATTTTTCCATCTTCTGAGGTCTTCTTCAATTTCTTTCTTCAGAGACTTGAAGTTCTTGTCATACAGATCTTTCACTTGTTTGGTTAGCGTCACGCCAAGATACTTAATATGGTTTGTGGCTATCGTAAAGGGCATTATTTCTCTTACTTCTTTCTCAGCCTGCTTATCCTTTGAGTATAGGAAGGCTTCTGACTTGCTTGAGTTGATTTTATATCCGGCCACTTTGCTGAAGTCGTTTATCAGCTGTAGGAGTTCTCTGGTGGAGTTCTTTGGGTCGCTTATGTATACTATCATATCGTCTGCAAATAGTGATAGTTTGACTTCTTCCTTTCCAATTTGTATCCCTTTGAACTCTTTTTCTTGTCTAATTGCTCTAGCTAGAACTTCAAGTACTATATTGAAAAGATATGGAGAGAGAGGGCAGCCTTGTCTAGTCCCTGATTTTAGTGGGATTGCTTCAAGTTTCTCTCCGTTTAGATTGATGCTGGCTACTGGTTTGCTGTAAATTGCTTTTACTATGTTTAGATATGGGCCTTGAATTCCTGATCTTTCCAAGACGTTAAGCATGAAAGGATGCTGAATTTTGTCAAATGCTTTCTCAGCATCTAATGAGATGACCATGTGGTTTTTTTCTTTGAGATTGTTTATGTAGTGGATTACATTGATGGATTTCCTTATATTGAACCATCCCTGCATCCCTGGGATGAAGCCTACTTGATCGTGGTGAATGATCGTTTTGATGTGTTCTTGGATTCGGTTGGCAAGAATTTTATTGAGTATTTTTGCATCGCTATTCATAAGAGAGATTGGCCTGAGATTCTCTTTCTTTGTCGGATCTTTGTGTGCTTTTGGTATTAGTGTAATTGTGGCTTCATAGAACGAGTTGGGTAGTGTTCCTTCTGTTTCTATTTTGTGGAACAGTTTGAAGAGTATTGGTGTTAAGTCTTCTTTGAAGGTCTGATAGAATTCTGCACCAAAACCATCTGGACCTGTGCTTTTTTTGGTTGGAAGACTTCCAATGACAACTTCTATTTCTTCAGGGGTTATAGGACGGTTTAGATGGTCTATTTGATCCTGATTTAATTTTGGTACTTGGTATCTGTCAAGGAAATTGTCCATTTCCTCAAGATTTTCTAGTTGTGTTGAATACAGGTTTTTGTAGTAGGATCTGATGAATTTTTTGAATTTCCTCAGTTTCTGTTGTTATCTCTCCCTTTTCGTTTCTGATTTTATTAATTTGGATACTATCTCTGTGCCCTCTGGTTAGTCTGGCTAAGGGCTTATCTATCTTGTTGATTTTCTCAAAGAACCAACTCCTCGTTTTGTTGATTCTTTGTATGGTTTTATTTGTTTCTACTTGATTGATTTCAGCCCTGAGTTTGATGATTTCCTGCCTTCTACTCCTCTTTGGTGTATTTGCTTCTTTATGTTCCAGGGCTTTCAGGTGTGCCATTAAGCTGTTAGTGTATGCTGTCTCCCGTTTCTTTTTGGCGGCACTCAGGGCTATGAATTTTCCTCTTAGCACTGCTTTCATTGTGTCCCATAAGTTAGGGTATGCTGTGCCTTCATTTTCATTAACTTTCAAAAAGTCTTTGATTTCTTTCTTTATTTCCACCTTGACCAAGTTATCATTGAGTAGAGCATTGTTCAGCCTCCATGTGTATGTGGGTTTTCTTTTGTTTTTGTTGCCATTGAAGACCACCCTTATTCCATAGTGATCTGATAGGAGGCATGGGATTATTTCTATCTTCTTGTATCTGTTGAGGTCTGATTTGTGACCAATTATATGGTCAATTTTGGAGAAGGTACCATGAGGAGCTGAGAAGAAGGTGTATTCTTTAGCTCTAGGATGAAATGTTCTATATATATCAGTTAGTTCCATTTGGTCCAAGGCTTCAATTAGATTCACTGTGTCCCTGTTTAGTTTCTGCTTTCCTGAACGATCCATTTCAGAGAGCGGGGTGTTGAAGTCACCCACTATTATTGTGTGCCGTGCGATGTGTGCTTTGAGTTTTAGTAAAGTTTCTTTTATGAATGAGGGTGCCCTTGCATTTGGAGCATAGATATTCAGAATTGAGAGTTCTTGATGGTGGATTTTTCCCTTGATCAGTATGTAGTGTCCTTCTGTGTCTTTTTTGATGACTTTAGGTTGAAAATCAATTTTATCCGATATTAGGATGGCTACTCCACCTCGTTTCTTGGGGCCATTTGCTTGTAAAATTGTTTTCCAGCCTTTTACTCTGAGGTAATGTTTGTCTTTGACACTGAGGTGTGTTTCCTGCATGCAGCAAAATGCTGGGTCCTGTTTACGTATCCAGTCTGCTAGTCTATGTCTTTTAGTTGGGGAATTGAGACCATTGATATTAAGAGAGATTAAGGCATAGTGATTATTGCCATCTGCCATTCTTGACGCTATCTTTATGTTTGAGTGGTTATCTACTTTTGTGTTTGATTCAAGAAGGTTATTATCTCATTTTTTCCAGGGTGTTGTTTCTCTCCCTGTATTGGAGGTTTCCACCTATTATCCGTTGCTCCAGTGACCAGGTAGTTGGGACCGCCAGGCTCAGAGACAGACAGGCATAATATCGCTTCGGTCTCAGGCAGCTTGTGTGTAACCTGCTCCCAGGTGCTGGGCTGATCTGCAGTAACCAGCGCGCCAGCTCTGCCGTGGGACCTTCTGCCTGGTGGAGGGACTCCGCCCTGGGAGGGAGCCTGCCAGCTTTCCTTCCGCGACCTCTGTTCCTGCGGACTGCGCTGGAGAGACGGATACCCAGGCTCTCCCCCCAATATAACATCACTTGGGACACGGCCTGTTGGGGCTTCCGTCTGTGCCCGAGGGCGGGTTGGCGCTGTGGTCGTCTGGGTGCCAGACCGGCGGGCCATCGTGACCACAGGGTGAGCGGCGCCATGGAGAGTGCCCTCCGCCATCTTTGCTCCAGTGACCAGGTAGTTGGGACCGCCAGGCTCAGAGACAGACAGGCATAATATCGCTTCGGTCTCAGGCAGCTTGTGTGTAACCTGCTCCCAGGTGCTGGGCTGATCTGCAGTGACCAGCGCGCCAGATCTGCTGTGGGACTTCTGCCTGGCAGAGGGACGCCCCCTCCCCCCCCCAGGAGAGATCACACACCCCTGCACAGGGCAGGAGCCTGCCAGCCTCCCTTTGGCGACCTCTGCTCCAGGACTCCACTAGGCTGAGCCTTTAGATGTGCAAGGCCTCCCCAATATAAGATCACTTGGGGCAAAGCACATTAGGGCTCCAAAGTCACTCAGGAGCAGGCAGGCCCCAGAAATCGGTGCCAGGGGAATCCTGATAATCCAGGGGGGGCAGAAATAGCTTTGCAGGCTCACAGGAGGTCCAACCAACAGCCAGTGGCAGCAGGACCAACTAACACCAGAGGTATCCAGATGGCAAAAGGCAAACGTAGGAATGTTACTAACTGTAATCAAAGTAATGTGGGACCATCCGAACCCAACTCTCCAACAGCAGCAAGTCCTGGATACCCCACCACACCCGAAAGACAAGATCTGGATTTAAAATCACTTCTCATGATGCTATTAGAGGATCACAAGAAGGACACAAATAAATCTCATAAAGAGTTACAGGAGACCATGAATCAACGGTTAGAAGCCCTTACAAAGGAAACACAAAAATCGCTTAGAGAAATGCGGGAGAACATGGATCAAAAGATGGAGGCGCACAAGGAGACAACACAAAAATCGCTTAACGAGATGAATCAACGGGTAGATGCACTCACAAAGGAATCACAAAATTTGCATAAAGAAGTACAGCTCTAATCTTACCTCTTCCTCTGAGGAAATAAAAGTTACATTTACATTTATAGCTATAACACTTCTCATGTTTGATTTTATCTGACTATGCTAAAACATTTCAAGTTTAAACACAAGCAGAAAGTATTTCTCAAAAAACTATAAAATAACTCATTTTTCTTCAAACTCCTATTTCTACCCATAGCACTGTTAGGAAGTTTCTAACAGAGTTTAGTCTGTTCTGAATTTTTCCTGAATAGGTTGAAGAGGAATAGAACAAATGCACTATATATGGTGATAACATACATGCAAGTTTTACACTTAGGAGGTACAGGTAAGAAAATCTTGAGATTGCCGACTGAGCTGCATATGGATCTTGTATCCAGGAAAAGAAAGAAAAAAATTCCGGTGGTGGTGGGTGGTGCTTTCTTTAGTACATAAAATCAAAATGGTAGTAAATACTAAACAAGTGTTTGCCTTCCCCAGTCCTCAGTAAATATATAGAAGTTATATATTTTCTTCTGTGTCTTTTTCATTTACTTTTGACAAAATACCTTAAAAACAAAGCAATCTTGAACTCAATGAAAAAAAAAAGTTCTTTAGCAGTAACTTACTGTTGTGTAGCTCTGATCTGCTGTTCTTGGAAAAACAACAGTATTGTTTGTTATTGAACTTCAGTACTATTTTCTGTTTGTGACCACCAAGCTTCCTTGTTACTAGTTTTAATATCTAAAAGATTGTACAGAATTATACAGGAATGTCTGATGCTGTAGAGAATGAATGATCCATATCTAATTGAGATTCTTTTCATACATTCTTTACTGTGATAACAGAAAAGAAAAAAAAATCAAGTACTTCATAGTTTTTGTTTGTGTTTTTGAGTAATACTTTATGCCTATGTTTAAACTTTAAGGTTATGAGCAGAGTCAGTTGAAATCAGACCTGGAAAGTGTTATTATTTAATGACCTTAGTATTCAATGACTTTAATAAAATTATCTTCTAGAAGTTGCTGCATCCACAAAGAGAAAGTTTTTAGTTACAAACATTTTTAGTTACAAAATTCCATCCTTGTTTATCCTAACTTGCTTTCAATAGTCCTTAGGTAATTCAGTTAATGTTCTGAAAATCTAACATTTCCCAAATGTCAGACCATGAAAGGCAGTTTGTATTCTGGTTGAGTGAGGATTAGTTTCCAGAGACCCAGTAGATTAATGTACAAGGGACAGACCCCGTTAGCTACGTTCCTAGACACTAGGCTCCTGACACTATGAGGCCCTCAACTCCATAATTCTGTGGCTATCAGTCACATAGGGTCACGCCCCAGACCCCTAGTATTCTGGTTGGACTCCACCCCATAGTTACCTTGCTACAGTCAGGTTTGCCCTGCCCCACAGTCGCCTGGCAACAGCCAGGTAGCCTGGTCCACTATAAAAGAAGATGCTTGGCCCCTTCACTCTTTTTAACTTTCTTATATTCTTACTCTTCTGTCTTTGTCTCTTGATCCTCCTCTCTCCCCATTCCCTTCCCTCTCTTTCCATGTGGCCATGGCCGACTTCTACTTCTCTACCTCCCCTCTCTTACTCTACTTTGCTACAATAAAGCACTAAAACCAATAGAGTGCCTCCTAGTGTTTCCAGCCACCAGACCAAACCAAGGGCTCACCCAGGAGGGAATTTGCCCCCGCATGTGTGTGGGAAACGGCCATCACTCCTTCCCTTGTCGCCCTTTCCCTTTCAGCCCTGGGCCTGACTGAGATCCCACCCCTTGTGGCCCTGTTCTCAGCTCTTCCACGGTATCCAGTGATGTCCTGGGATGCCTGAGAGCTAAAGAACCTCTAACCCCTGGCCTCTGTGAGGCCTAGGGGCCACTAGACTGCTTCTTCCCCACTCCTGTAGACTGGGGTCCTGTGGCTTCTCACAGCCAGACACCCACCCTGCAGAATGGGGACACACGAAAACTTCCTGCATCTGCCCTGCCAGAGCTGGCAAGCTCGGTGAGACAGTTTTCCCCCCACTCCTCTTTTCCCCTTCCCCCTTTCCGCATGCCGTGCCCTACACCCTAATACTATAATATGTATGTATGTATGTATGTATGTATGTGTGTGTGTGTATGTATGCATGTATGTAAATATGTGTGTGCCTCTGTATATGTAAATATGTACCTGCATATTTGTATGTATTAATATGTACATGTACAAATATATGTGTGTGCTAATCTCAAAATAATATTTAAGATACTGTTTCAAGAAAGAAAAAAAACATAAATTTACATCAATATTAAATGAATGTTAAAAAGAATTATATTATAAATGATACATTCTGAATCTTAATTTGGACCAAACTATTTTGCAAAGTATTGTGGACATTAAATTGAAACACAGTGAGAAACGACAATAAATTAACGAACAAAAAATTTTTATTTGATATTTTCTTTATTTCTTTCAAATGAAATCCCCTTTCCTGGTTTCCCTTGAAACACCTTATCCCATGCCCCCTCCCCCTGCTTGAATGAGGGTGTTCTCTCACCCACACATGCTCTCCTGTCTCCCTGCCCTGGCATTTCCCTACACTGGGGAATCGAGCCTTTATTAGACCAAGGTCCTCTCTCCCCATTGAAGTCAACAAGGCCATCCTCTGCTACAAATGCAGCTGAAGCCATGGGTCCCTCCATGTGTATGTTTGGTTGGTGGTTTCGTCCCTGGAAGTTCTGGGGGGTTTGTTGGTTGGTACTGCTGTTATTACTGTGGTGTTGCAAATGCCTTAAGCTCCTCCAGTCCTTTCTATAACTCACCCATTGGGGACCTTGTACTCAGTCCAATATTTGGCCAGGAACATCCACCTCTGAATTTGTCAGGCTCTGACAAAGCCTCTCAGGGGACAACTATATCAGATTCCTGATAGAAAGCACTTCTTGGTATTAACAATAGAGTTTGGGTTTGGTGACTGAATATGGAATGGATCTCCAGATGTGGCAGTCTCTGGATGGCCTTTCCTTCTGTCTGTGCTCAATACTTTGTCTCCGAATTTCCTCTCTTTAATATTTTGTTCCCCTTCCCAGAAGGACCAAAGTATCAACACTTTGGTTGTCCTTCTTCTTGAGCTTCATGTGGTCTGTAAGTAGTATCTTGGGTATTCTGAGCTTTTGGGATAATATCTACTTATCAGTGAATTCATACAATGTGTGGTTTTTGTGATTGGGTTACCTTACCCAGGATGCTCATTTCTTGTTCCATCCATTTGCCTAAGAATTTCATGAAGTCATTGTTTTTAATAGATGTATAGTACTCTATTATGTAAGTATACCACATTTTCTTTATCCATTCCTCTGTTGAAGGACATCTGGATTCTTTCAAGCTTCTGACTAATATAAATAATGACATTATGAGCACAGAGGAGCATGTGTCCTTGTTGCATGTTGAAGCTTCTTTGGGGTAAAGGAGTGGTATAGCTGGGTTCTCACGTAATATTATGCCCGATTTTCTGAGGAACCAACAGACTGATTTCCAGAGTGGTTGTACCAGCTTCCAATCCCACCAACAATAGAGGAGTGTTCCTCTTTCTCCACATCTTTACCAGCATCTACTGTTGCCTGAGTTTTTTGATCTTAGCCTTTCTGACTGGTATAAGATAGTATCTCAGGGTTGTTTTGATTTGTATTTTCCTGATGACTATGGAGGTTGAACATTTCTTTAGGTGCTTCTCAGTCATTCAGTATTCATCATTTGAGAATTCTTTGTTTAGTTTTTCATAAAACAAACCACTTTTTAATAGGGGTATTTAATTCTCTGGAGTTTAAATTCTTGAGTTCCTTGTATATATTGGATATTAGCTCTCAATCAGATGTAGTGTTGGTAAAGATCTTTTCCTAACTTATTGGTTTCAATTTTGTCCTATTGACAATACCCTTTGTCTTACAGAAGATTTGCAATTTTATGAGGTTCCAATTGCCTATTGTTAATCTTAGAGCATAAGCCATTGGTGTTCTGTTTAGGAAAATTTCCCATGCCCATGTAAAGAAGGCTCCTCCCAACTTTCTCATCTACTAGATTTAGTGTATCTGGTTTTATATGGAGGTCCTTGATCCATGTGGAGGTCAGCTTTTTCCCAGGAGATAAGAATGGATCAATTTGCATTCTTCTACATGTTGACCATTTTGCTGAAGTTATCAGGTTTAGGAGCTCTCTGGCGAAATTTTTGGGGTCATTTAAGTGTACTATCATGTCATCCACAAGTAGTGATATTTTGACTTCATCCTTTCCAATTTATAGCCCTTTGACCTGCTTTTGCTCTCTAATTGCTTTGGCTAGGACTTCGAGTACTATATTGAATAGGTAGGGAAAGAGAGGGCAGCCTTGTCTTTTATCTGATGTTAGTAGGATTGCTTCAAGTTTCTCTCCTTTAAATTTGATGTTGGCTAATGGTGTACTGTATATGTTTTTACTTTGTTTAGGTAAGGGTCTCGAATTCCTGATCTTTCCAAGACTTTTATCATGAAGGATACTGAATTTTGTCAAATGCTTTCTCAGCATATAATGACATGATCATGTTTCTTTTTTGAGATCTTTATATAGTGAATTGCATTGATGGATTTCCATATATTGTTTATTTTTGCATCTGTTGAAGCCTCTTTTGTGTTCAATTATATGATCAATTTTGGAGAAGGTAACATGAGGTGCTGTGAAGAAGGTGCATTCTTCTGTTTTAGAAGAAACATTTAAAAATGTTTACAGATGGCTGTTAAATCTATTTGATTCAATACTTCTGTTAGTATCACTGCATCTCTGTTTAGTTTCTGTTTCGATGACCTGCCCATTGATGAGAGTGGGATGCTGAAATCTCCCACTATTATTGTGTGATGTGCAATGTGTACTTTGAGCTTTATTAAGTTTCTTTGATGAATGTGGGTGCTCTTGTATTTAGAGCATAGATGTTCTGGATTGAGAATTAATCTTGATAGATTTTTTCATTGACGAGTTTGAAGTATCCTTCCTTATCTTTTTTGATAAATTTTGGATGAAATTTGATTTTATTCAATATTAGAATTGTGCTCTAGCTTGTTTCTTGTGAATATTTGCTTTGAAATTTTTTTCCAGCCTTTTACTCTTAATAGTGTCTGTCTTTGTCATTGCATTTCCTGTATGCAGTAAAATACTGAGTCCTGTATACATATCCAGTTTGTTAGTCTATATCTTTTTATTGGGGAATTAAATCTATTTATGTTAAGAGATATTAAAGAAAAATGATTGTTGCTTCTTGTTATTTTTGTTTTTAGAGGTTGAATTATGTTTGTGTGGCTATCTGCTTTTGTGTTTGTTGAAAGAAAATTTCTTTCTTTTTCTAGGGTATAGTTTCCCTTGTGTTGGAGTTTTCCATGTAACATCTTTTATAGGGCTGGATTTTTGGAAAGATATTATGTAAATTTGGTTTTGTCATGGAATATCTTGATTTCTCTATCTATGGTAATTGAGAGTTTTGCTGGGTATAGTAGCCTGACCTGGCATTTGTGTTTTCTTAGGGTTTGTATGACATCTTCCCGGGATCTTCTAGCTTTTATAGTCTCTGCTGAGAAGCCTGGTGTAATTCTGATATGTCTATCTTTGTATGTTACATCACCCTTTTCCCTTACTGCTTTTAATATTCTTTCTTTGTTTTGTGCATTTGGTATTTTGACTATTATGTGACAGGAGGAATTTCTTTTCTGATCCAGTCTATTTGGAGTTCTGTAGGATTCCTGTGTGTTCATGGGCATCTCTTTCTTTAGGTTAGGGAAGATTTATTTTTTCCTATAATTTTGTTGAAGATATTTACTGACCATTTAAGTTGGTAATCTTCACTCTCTTCTATACCTATTATCCTTAGGTTTGGACTTGTCATTGAGTCCTGGATTTCCTGGATGTTTTGGGTTATAAGCTTTTTGCATTTTGCATTTTCTTTGACTGTTGTGTGAATGTTTTCTATGGTATCTTCTACACCTGAGATTTTCTCTTCTGTCACTTGTATTCTATTGGTGATGCTTGCATCTATGATTTCTGATCTCTTTCCTAGGTTTTCTATCTCCAGTGTTGTTTTCCTTTCTGATTTCTTTATTATTTATATTTCTGTTTTTAGATCTTGGACAGTTTTGTTCATTTTCTTCACCTGTTTGGCTGTGTTTTCCTGTAAAACAACCAAAGGGATTATTGTGTTTCCTCTTTAAGCGCTTGTACCTGTTTACCTGTATTCTCTTCTATTTCTTTAAGGGAGTTATTTATGTCCTTATTAAAGTCCTCAATCATCATCATGAGGTGTGATTTTAAATTAGAATCTTACTTTTCTGGTGTGGTGGGGTATCTAGGACTTGCTGTAGTAGGAGAATTGGGTTCTGATGATGACAAGTAGCCTTGGTTTCTGTTGCTTATGTTCTTGCCCTTGCCTCTATTCATCTGATTATCTCTAGTGCTACCTTCCCTTGCTGTTCCTTACTGGAGCTAGTCCCTCCTGTGATTCTGATTGTGTCAGAATTTCTCAGAGACCTGATGTCTCTGGGATTCTGTAATTCTGTTATCCTGAGATCCTGAGTGTTTCAGAGCTCCTGTAAGCCAGTCTGCTTCTGGGATCTTGAAATCCTGGTGTGACCAAGCTCCTGTGATCCTGGGTATGTTAGAGCCCCTGGGACTTGAGAGCTTCCTCTGGGTGTTTTGGTATAGGGTATGGAGCCAGCACCCAATGTCAGGCTCAGAATAGAAGGTACCTGGGCCACTGGCTGGGCTGCAGTTCCTGCATCTCTGCATCCTGGGGGACCCAGTCACTCCAGGCTTTGGGGCAGATGTTGGGGCTTCCTCACCTGTAATCCAAGACATGTTAGAGAACTTGGGAGTCCAGCTTCCTCTGGATTTTTTGGGACTGGGTGTGGAGCCAGTGCCCCAGGTGTGCTCAAGGCACAGACTCAGACCTGTAGGAGCATCAAAATTTCAAAACAGACTTTTGTACCTATTTGAAAATAGCTTTGAAAAGTAAGTACTGTTCAAGACATAAGACTGATGTAAAGGAATTTCATCTGTTGCATCGACTAAGTTTTTAAATATGAAAGGAGTTGCAGAACAGATACACCTTTACTTTGTGGAATTCCAGATATAGTGGACATGAAACTTAATAATAACTTGCTGATGACCTCACAGCTGCACTTCCCCAGCCAGGTGCAAGCATTTTCATTCTGCTATGAAAGGAGAACTGCACTGTAAAGTGTAGGACGATCTGGGGAGCAACGTGCAGCCACAGTCCTAGGAACCCCGGTTCTTTTGGAAGAGTAAGAAGGAATTCTACCTTCTAAAAATCTTGGTCCTGCTCCAATAATAAAAGAAGTAAGTTTGGATAAAATTTCTCATTTGTTCTCATGCAGAATAGTTTCATTTTTCACAATGCTCTCCATTGTCAGTCTTAGCTGCAAACCAGCACTGCTTCTTATATTTTACCTTGCAACCTTTGGCAAGACAAATGAACTTATCTGCTACCTTTTGCCCCAGATTATAAGTTTTTATGCAAATCTTTGGTAAGTTTCCCATAAAGACATTTTCTAAGCTGTAAATAAATGCTTTCCTGTACAGAGTAGAATATGCCTTAATGAAAAGAAATTAATATGCACTGGTTACTTTGATTTGTGTTCCCTTTATTCTGAACAGAAATTTGAAGTTGATTATGTGGAGTTTTTTTTTTTAAGGAAAAATTTGCTAAGATGAAAGAAGGCATATCAATGTAAAACATATGTACTGACATTATTGTGGTTGAACACTGGTGCTCAGATGTAGATACAAAGGTCTACAAATCACCTTGGGGAAGAAAATGACTAGACAGCCTATTGGTGAGCATATGCTTTCAGAGTAACTAGTTTCCACAGAGTCTCACATTTTCTGTTTTCTATCCTCCAAAACCAGTGCAAGAGTTGAGAGATGTCTGAGTGGTTAAGAGCTCTTCTTTCTCTTCCTATAGATCAGTGTTACATTCACAGAACCCAACATGGACAGCTAATAGTGCATCTAACTCTAACTTCGGGGAATCCTGAATTGTCTTACAGCTTTCATGGATACCTTACTCGGTACTCTTACATGGATGCACACCCACCCACACCTAACCCCCCCACACACACACACACTTTTAAATCTTTAATCAAAATCTCAATATTATAGTCTACATTCATTCTGAATTATCTTGTTCAAAAGTCAAAACAATAAATAACATAATCTCACCCTGTACAAAAACCTGACATTAGTCTTTCTTCTGTTAGAGTCAACCATGTGTCTAATTTGTGTGCATATAATCATAAAAGAAAGGTGAGTGCAGCACAATACATTTTCATAGAGAAAAGCAGCATTTCTTGCTATTATGTGATAATTGTTATATATTAGTATACCATGTTGTTGTTTATAATATTTTTATAATATTAATTAATTTAATACTTTTTTGTTTTGCAGAGCTCGAAATATTTAGGTCTGACTGGGTGAGATGAGGAAATGAAAAAAAGACAAATACATAGACACACAGAAACATTGGGTTCAGGTGGGCCATTCTCTTTGGCAGAAAAACTGCACCTGTCTGTACAGTTTTATATCATGTACAGTTGACTGAAAGACAGATTATTGTAGAAAGCTAGACAAGGAGTTGGGGTTGTTACATGCAAATAAATAGGGAGGCAGAGTTTATGGTATACAGCTGGATCAAGAAGACAGGTTTAGCTAATCTTGGTAGGAGTAGTTTCTGTAGGGAAGCAGTCTCCATGCCATGAATATCAAAAGGTAGAAATCTATAGAGGATATTTTTTCTCCACAGACAGTCAACATTCATAGTCAGACCAAGAGGGAAGGCTTTGCATTCATCCACAGTTGTGAGTGAAGCTTTGAGATCTTTGACTTGGTCATGCCTGTGTCAATAGCAAGTGTTACTAGGACTTCACTCAAGCAAGTTTCCTGATCACCCATCTGTTCCAGTGTGTCCATATGCACAGTGCACATAGAAGACAGGAGGATAACTTTCAGAAGTTGGTTTTCTCCTTCTTCCATATGGGTCCCTAGGATTGAGCCCAGATCCCTACACTTGTCTGCAAGAGTAATCACCAACTGAACCACCTCACTGGCCCCCAGAATTATTGTTCTTAATTCATTAGGATAAAGATATTCAGTTTCAATTATCCTCGGGGGGTCTGGGAAGTCATTGCCCATGGATACAGGAGCACAGTTGTGTTGACTCATTTCTGCCTTTGTCACTGACTACAGACAGCTGACTCAGGTTTATCAACATACAAATACAAGGAAAGAATATCATTAGACTTTTGATTTTATGTTGCTTCGCATTAGTCCATTTCAAATTTGACAGTTGTTTTAAGTAAAATTAATAGCAGCAATTCACTTTTGAACCCTAATATATTTTTTACCAGCTGACTGATTAATATTATTAATTAATGCATAGTTTGTATTGCCAACATGAATCAAGTGCTGTGCTTCTAAGATAAATGTCTGCGGTGAGTTGTGAAATTCCCTTAGAGAGACACATCTGAGACAAGGCATTCCCATCATAGCAATGACTACAAAATTACTTTGCACATTTTTGCTGTGATGAATGGCATAAGGACCAAAATTTATTTCTGAAGGTTTATTGAATTTCCTGGGTGATTAACTCAGTCAGCATTGAGTGCATGTGGAGGCAGGGAGTGTATCTCTGTATCTACAAGCTGAATGTCATCCAGACATACATAATTATCACTAAAAGTAAATCGGCAGTGCATGCTTCCAGTTTCTGCTTTCACCACTTAGGACCACTCACTGTATTCTAGATCTCCTTCATTTCCTGCCACAGAAAAGGAAGGAAAGAAATGTGTCTCACTTTCAGCAATATGTAGTTTGATTCTATTTTGCCAGTTCCTTGTTTCTTTCATTGCCATTTCTATAAGTATTAATCCTTAGTATGATTTTTTTCTTTAAAGCACAACACCCTTACCCATAAATTCCATATCACCATTGTAACAGATATGAAATGTTTATTTTGTAAAGATGAAGAATTTAATTTAAGATGTTAGATGTCTGGGGCCTAGGTGTATAGCTCTGTTGGTAAAGTGCTTGCCTAACATGCTGGAAGCCATGGCTTTGACTCTCAGCATTTTACAGAATGAGAGAGATTTATTGGGATCAGAGTTCCAAAAACATCCTCAGATGAATAGGAAATTTTGATGTCAGTATGGGATACTTGATACTCTATCTCAAAAAATATAAAAGGAGATATTAAAGTAGAAAACTTTACACTGTTGTATTATAATTATAAAATACATATTTGAGTCTTTATTCCTCTAGTGGGGCTACCACAACATGGGATAATGGGTGGTTGTTGATGAACAGGCACCATAATAATAATTCATTTCTCAGGTGCTAAAACACAGAAGAGTGAATATAAAGAACAAAGATAAAATAAGAACATGTCTCAAACTCTTCAGAAACATACAATTTGAACATTCTTGTCATAAGAAAATGATAGTAGCTTAAAGTGATTGACATACTGGTTACATTGGGTTGATCCCTGGTTAATGTAAAAGAGGATCTATACAGGCTATGCTCATGATTGTGAACAATACTAAGTAGCAACCAA
Source organism: Tokudaia tokunoshimensis (assembly GCA_036184795.1). Lineage (NCBI taxonomy): Eukaryota > Metazoa > Chordata > Mammalia > Rodentia > Muridae > Tokudaia > Tokudaia tokunoshimensis. The sequence goes on from BTHU01000014.1 coordinate 84,474,105, forward strand.
CAAAATATGCATAGTTTATAAAAGTACACTTGAATTTTAAATACTTATTTTTTCTTAAAAGTTTATTTATTTTCAAAATTTTATATAATAGGAGAATTTGTCTGCTATTTGGTTTGTATTAGTCTTTTAACTGCCATATATTAAGTACCTTGCTTCAATAAGTATGCATGCATTTGCTTAACTCTGTCTTCAGTTCTTTTGTGTATGTACCCAGAAGTAGAATCACTGGTCATATTTGACTTACTGAAGAAGTGGCAAATGACTCTCTTAGCAAGTAAACCTGTCTTCCTGCTTCATGAATTTATTTTCCTTGGTCCTGTAAAATAATATATGTTAAAAAAATCTATATAAATAAGAGAGTTATCACTGATGGTATTGTCAAGCATGGTTAGGAAATGGGAGATCACAATGCCAGGCTTATTTTCCCCATTTGATCAGTCTAGGTTCCAGCCCACAAAGCTGTTCCATGATGCCCTGTATCAATATAGGCCTTTTTAGTTCAGTTATTCTAAATTCAATAAACTCTCACAGCTGATTCTCGCAAGATGACTATCAACACCCACAAAGAAAGACTCAAATTCTCTTTTACCAATCAAAGCTCTCTGTGTGTGTGTGTGTGTGTGTGTGTGTGTGTGTGTGATGTATTTCAAGTAGAGTTTTAACTGACATTTTCATAGTCCCTTGTGGTGTTGAGCATCACTTTACATGCCTGTTGGCTGTTTGTACGTCTTCCTTGGAGATGTGTTTTACATCTACAAAAGCAGCTTAATCAAGTCTCTTTTAATCCAACATAGTCATTGAAATAATTTAATAAGCAGGGAATTTCTTTATAGCATCTAGTGATATGAGCCATGTATACTTTAGGCTGAGTTATTTTTGAAGTAAAGATACAGTCTCAAGAATGATATAATAATGTATATTGTATATTCTGACATCTCTTTTAGAAGAATAAGAAATAAACATGATTTTGCAAGTGGAAGTAACCAACATTTCTTGAAAATAAAAATTCCAGGTCCTTACAAAGAAGAAAGACAATACTGTTGTATCTAAAGTAGCATGGGATGAGGGCCAACTAACTCAGTGAGATATTAAACAGAGAAAGGACTGTGATTGTAGTCTATGGACCTGAATCTTTGGTACACCATGGCTGGTAACATGTTCAACACTGAACATTATATTAAGAGAACAGAATTGTGGATAAGGAGTTACAGATGAAAGGAAATAATACTGACAGCTCTAAAGATTACGAGTTTTTCCACATAAGTAGTTGAACAGATGCAAAGAAATAAAACCAGAACCCTACTAATTGGGTTTACTTCATATTTTCCTATAAATACTTAAGAAACACTACAACTATTGTTAGGCTAAAGTATTCCATTAGGTTAAAATACTCCAAAAAATTAACTTTAACTTTGCATCATTTTTTTGTACATACAAAGACACACAGACTCATACACATGCATGTACACACAGAAACACACACACACACACACACACACACACACATCATTTTAAAGTTTCACAGCAGTCTGTGACATGTAACTAAATAGACATCATGAGATAAGTCCTTAAAGATCCTTGTGAGGAAATAGGATCCCTGTAGTGTCAAGACGCTGAGGCCCCTGAATTGCAAAGGAATCTCAAATAGGCCTGCTGGGAACAGCTGTTCCAGCTCACAGCTTGTGGTTCAAGGGAAGCACAGGCCATCTGACAGGACTCTTTGCTTTCAGAAAACAAGCCTGGACATGACTTCTCATCTATATAAAAGTAAGAAAGTGTACTCTCTTTATATACTCCGAAAGAGGTAGATATTTCCAAGTCCTGAAGCTGGGGTCTGCTTTCCAGATGCTGGGAATTTAGTACCCTTCTTTGGGTCCTTTACATTAGTGAAAAGCTATACAAGAACTACAATACAAACCTCTGGGTGTGTGGGAAAATAGCCGTTCATTTCTGGGCCAGGCTTTCCTGAGAATATCTCCAGGATGTAGTCTTGTACGATAACTACTGAGTTGTCTATAACTGAGAGAAGGGAAAAATAAACAAAACATTTTTCCTAAGACTTACCAATCCTCTATCTTTACAGTGTCTAGGAACATGTTCCTGCTATCAGAGCATCACTTGCCTACTCCACAGGAGTGATATTGTTTGGTGTTTACTGTTTGGTGCCTGCCTTCTGTCACTTAACACACTGTCCTCCAGTCAACACTTGTTAAGTAGAACAGAACAAACTGTATACATATACTAAAACATCACAATGTATCTTGCAATTTTTCAGTTATTTACTTTATCTTTCATAAGTAAAATCAACATAACCATCTTCCTAAATCCATTTGAAGTTAGAACAATTTTGTGTTATGTGATCGAGATATTTCTTGTTGCAGTCTCCACTAGATAGATTCATTTTGATTACTGAATAAGCATCCTTCACTAATAATTGGAAATGCCTTGTGATTAAACTCCTGTGTTTGCCCACAGATAGCCTGCTTTCTATGGTATATGGAACAGGGTTCTCTAGAATAGCAGAACTTATAAAATAAATCTCTCTATATATATAGAAAGGGGGTTTATTTGAGTGATTTACAGGTTGAAGTCAAGCTAATCCAACACTGACTGAATATGAACAGAAGTCATAAGAATCCAGTAGTTGTTTATTCCATGAGCCAGAATGTCTCAGCTGGTCTCCAGTATATACCTGAACTTTGAAGAAGTTGTCCCTAATGCCAGTGAAGAAATGGACTTGCTAGGGAGGCAAGGCAAAGCAGACAAAGAGGGAGAGCTTCCTTTTTTTCCATGCCCTTTATAAAGGCTATCAGCTGATGTGACCCAGGTTAGGGGTGGAGTTTAAACCTCAATGTGGATTATTCTTGTGTCTTCCCACCTAGATCCAAATTAGAAATGGATCATCCCACTTCAAATGATCTAAGCAAAAATCTTTTCCAAGTGTGTCCAGCCACTTTTGGGTTTTAGTTAATTTCAGATATAGTTAAGTTGAAAACTGAGAAAAGCCTTCATATTCAGGAAATGCTAATGAGAAGCTCCTACTGTAAGACTCTGATAGGCCAGAGTGAACAATGAGGAGCTCGGGATTATTGCAAAAGCAAGAGAAATTTATTGTTACAGTAGCTGGGGTCATCATCCTGCCCCTCAACCCCCACAGCCCATTTGGCAAGTTTTTATACAGTTTTCAGAGCCACAGCCATCAGGCACAATGTGATTGGCAGAACAGCAGTGACTTCTAAACTGGTTGGTCTTTAGGGAATGAGGTGGCAAGGACTTCCCTTGTCTGTAGGTTGCCAACAGTCAGTCTGCTCTGAGGAATGTGTTTATGTGTTCTAAGCCTCCCCCACCCACAGGTGGCCAATGGTCTCCCTCCCCCCACACTGTGGCCTGAGGAATGCAATTAGCTTCTCCCTTTTGGAGGAGATGGGTGACTAAGTGCTCCATGACCTTTCTCTTCCAGGAGGGGAGGGCTTTGGTGAAATTTTTCAAAGATACTGAACTGACCTCTTGATTATCTATCTTAGTCCTGGCAATATACAGACTCAAAAAATTTCCTTCCCAAGTGTTATTTCACCCATGTTTCTGAAAACCTTGTCTCTAAGTTAAAGTCCTTTATGCTACATTGCCTCTGCATGGTTCATCCTACTTGGCTAACCTCTATGGAGGCTAACCTCTCTGGTCTAGGACAGAGGGAGAGGGATTTGAGGGAGGGACAGTACTCCTGCTAGCATTCTGTCTAAACTCTTCCCCCACAGTTATCTGGCAAGAACCAGGTGTGCTCCACCTGCCAGGTATGCCTGACCCACTATAAAAGGGGCTGCTTGCCCCCTCCTCTCTCTCTTGATCTCTTATTCTCTTTCTCTTGCTCTTCCCTTCTTGGTCCCTGTCCACTCTCTCACTCCCCATTCCCTTCCCCCTCTATATGCTCATGGCTAGTCTCTACCCTTCTATTCTCTCTCTCTCACTGCCTTTCTCGTGCCCTGAATAATATACTCTATACTATACTGTCATGTGGCTGGTCCTTCAGCAGGAAGAGATGCCTTGGCCTGGGCCTGCTGTGGCATCCCCTTCCCCCATACCTCATCACACATCCATGGAACATGACTCTTTCTTTCTCTCTCTCTTTCTTTCTTTCTTTCTTTCTTTCTTTCTTTCTTTCTTTCTTTCTTTCTTTCTTTCTTTCTTTCTTTCTTTCTACATCACTTCCCAGCTCTCATACCCTATGTGACTATTTGCAATATCATATTTTTTTCTTCTCTTCTACCTCATCTTCCTTCTCTGCACATCTGCCAGAATTTATAGTTTGTCAGCCTTCGTTTTTTGTTGTTGTTGTTGTTGATTTGTTTGCTTTTGTTTGGTTGATTTTCTTGTTTTTGTTTTTGTTTGTTTGCTAGCAAAACTCTCCTAGACCTTTCTTTCAACTCCATTCTTAAATTCTTTTATTAGTCCAACTAAGATAACATACAGGGAACTCTAATTTTCCTGGTAACATGTGGCACCCCTGGTGTGGCTTCCACAGTTTCTAGTAACAGAATTACTTACAAAAATGAATTTATGTCAGATGTCTCTGGGATTTCCAGAATGATTAGGCTAGGTGCCCCTATCCTCATATGAGTAATTCAAGAAAGCCCAGGCAGCATAGAGGTGCTAGGTAAGTTCTTTTACATGCTTTTTTAGGTAGTCACCAAAGTTTACTGTTAGTCCTTTGCATGGGAATGAAGCTATAATACATGAATTCTGATAGATATGTCTCTCACACAGCATTCTTTTTGTGTTATGTCTAAGAAAATTAATACAGTTAAAACACTTATGTAGTATTCTCTTAGTTACAATTTTAATTCTGTGAAATTTCTCTAATGTAATCATTAAGTATTTCCATTTCTTTTGTGAGCTCATATATAATATTCTGGTATTTGATAAGACATGGGGGAAAAAAAAACAGAAGAAAGAAGCAATGATTTTTTTTTTCTGACGGGAATACAAACTAAAATCAATGTGAAAATATGCCACATGGTCAAGGGAAAACAAACAAAAACTCTTCAAGAAAATAAACTTCATGGAAAAAGAAATATTAAATTATTGTATTGTACTTACATTATTATTTATATTGTTATTTTATATTATATTTCCATTATATATAACATAATAATAAATTATCATGATAAAAGAACAAAATGTTTATCTTGAGCCTCAATCTCAGAGAGTAAATTTGTCTCCTTGTTTACTGACCTCCATTACTAACTCTGGACTCATCTTAAGCAAAAGGAAAGCTTAAAGCATCCAAAGAAAGAGTAGGCAATCTCTGCAGTGCTCAGAGATTTATGTAATGTATATCACTTTTTTTCCCAAATCCCAGACTAAGAGAACTTATATACTCTGTCACAAACAGATAATAGAAACCTGTGTGGAAAAAAAAAAACCTTTGTGTGTCATGTTACAAATGATCACAATTACAGTGGAGCACAGCACACATCATGTCTTCTGTCTGGGCTTGCTATGCATTTTGAAGAGAAAGCCACTAGAGAACAAAGGAGGTATGCCTGCTCGCCTGTACCATTGTTCTCTGTAACAATCCAGATCAATCATTCACTGTGTTAAGACATAGCAGGCTTTGCAATTAGCCTTGGCTAACACAGTGCTTTATATTAAGAGAGCCATCAACAAATACCACACAAAGGCAACAGCCTTTTCCATTCCTTCCCATTTCCTTGTAAATCTCTCTTACCCACAGCTCCTGAGGGACCCCTATCCCACAGCCCATCATTGGTCTTTCAGAATGTATACTTTTTCTGTATGGGCTTTGCTTGTGTAATGAGTTCAGAAATGTACTGTTGTCATTAGTCATCTGCTCTATGTGGAACTCTTAATCTTTCTGAAGGCATTTGGAAATAAAGTCCAAGAAACGGTCTTTGTTAGACTTAGATATTTATAGAAAAGGAGAAGCAATTGACCTCTACGTCCTTGAGAGAGGCTATTGGACTGAGGACTTTGACTTATGTGGAATGTGTCATTAATCTTGAGAGTGATTCAAATGCAGAGGGACAGTGCTCGACACTGTGCAGAGGAAGTAGTTTTAAACAAAGAAAACGGATATGAGGGAACAGATCTAAATGTCTACTCTTTGTCTATTCTTATCAAGAACATAGGTATTGTATTTGGTGTGTAATGGGCAGTCTAGTTTTCTATTTCTACCCATTACAGAGCTACTCACTGAGTCTTACTTTTTTACTTTTTTTCTTTTTCTTTTTCTTTTTCTTTTTCTTTTTTTTTGTTTTTTTTGGTTTTTCAAGACAGGATTTCTCTGTATAGCCTTGGCTATCCTGGAACTCACTCTGTAGACTAGGCTGGCCTTGAACTCAGAAATTCACCTGCTTCTGCCTCCCAAGTGCTGGGATTAAAGGCGTGTGCCACGACCGCCCATCGAGTCTTACTTTTTTGTTTGTTTTTGTTTTGCTTTGCCTTTGATATATCACAATTTTAATCTTGGAACCATTCAGTAGCTGGATACTCCTAATTGTCTACTCTGGCCAAGGTAAATGGTATTCTAATACAAGCCCCACATGTTTTACTTCTCTACTTGGCAAAATGTCCTTACATAGCTTCCATACTTGGTTGTTTATTTTAAACTTTGTAGATTATAAACTTCTTCTTCTTTATGAATCTGTCCACTGTTGAGTGCTTAGGAGACGCTAAGAATAAGTGTCATTATTCTAAAGTTTTTACTTCTCTCTACTAATCTTCCTGCTAAATATTCAAAATGCCACCTGACCTGACCCGTCCAGCAGGTCTAGTTATTCAGGGTCCCGAAGAGGCGCTACCTGAGGGTCAAAGGGGGGAGAGAAAAAGGAGACCAAGCGAGGTTCCATTGTCAAGGTCTCGTTTATTGTCACACAGGCAGCACGTTTTAAGCAGTGGGGATGAGGAAGTTGGGAGGGGGAGCTAGGGGGAAGTGACCTTTGCAAAATGCAAAGGAGGGAGGGGTCAAGGTATTCTTGGCAACAGGAAGCACAAAGGGCATCTGGTGAAGACATCTGGTATCTGCACATGTAGGGACATTCCGCGGTTAAGGGTGGAGGAATCCTTTTGTACCGGCAGTTCCTGGGCAGGTCTTTGTTCAACAATCTCATGGTCATAAGACGGCCATGGCTGAATGACCTTGTTTGGCTCCCCACATCTCCCCCTTCTTTGTATAATTGATGGAGAGTCTGTCTTAGGCTACATGATGTGCACCCACAGCCAGCACCTAGAAGAGAGGGGTAGAGCCTCTGTCTTAGGCTACGTGAGGTGCCTCCATGCCCAGAACCCCCAATAGGAGTTTGCACCCTGGGCAATGGCCTCGCGCTACTCCCGTCATGGAGTTACTCTACAGTCCTGGGATCATGCTCTACTGACTGAGTTAGCCAGGCTCTCAGGTGTGCATCTGGCATGTGGCATCATGATACTCCCGTCATGGACATCTCCATAGCTTTTTATACCAAGGGTTTTGGTAGTCTGTGGCCAGGATCAAGAAATCGAGGCCAGCAGAGGGGGTGCCCAAAGGCTCCTCGTAGGCACCCGGGTCATTATCTCTGACCTCTAGACGATGGTAATGCACTGAAACCGGCTTGTTGGTGAAAGCGGCATCCACCTGAGACTTGACAAAAAGAGTTAATTTTTGGAAGGCCCACAGCCCAAAAGAAATGAGCAGGAGAAGGCCCACCAAAGGTCTCAAAAGACTAGGTAACAGAGTAGAGAGCCAAGGGGATGTAGAGAACCAGTTTTGATACCATGATTCTTTTTTCTCTCTTTCTTTCTTGAGGTTTTCCAGACTTTCCCTGACCTTTTTAGGCTATCTTCAACCAATCCTGTCTTGTCTGTATAAAAGCAGCATTCTTCTTTAAGGGCAGTGCATAACCCACCTTGTTGTAAAAAGAGCAAATCTAAACCTCTTCTGTTTTGTAACACTACCTCAGAGAGGGATGTAACAGGATCTTTAAGATTCTTTAGTCCTAACTGTAGCTCTTGTAGGCCTCTATTGACCACTGCGCTGAGCTGCGCATACTGCTGACTGGAAGTGACCAAAGAGGCAATTCCTGTTCCGGCCACTGTGGCTCCCAAACCAAGGAGTATAGCCAGGGTGACTGCTGTTCTCTCTTTTGTCTGGACAAATGAGTTCCCCTTTCCCAAAAATTAAGGAACTCATCAGAAACATGAATGGTCAATCGAGGGAGGAGCTTGACAAACACACAATATTCTCTATTCTCTAAAAAGGCAGCTGAAACTGTAAAAGTGGTCAATCCCGAGGAGCAAGCAAGATAGGGATCATTAGAAACAGCAACAGGAAGCATTAATTGCAATAGTTTGATTGCAAACCTCAATCAGGGTCTTGGGGTGCAGCATATTAGGTCCCAGAAGGCACATGCCTAGGCCAGAAATTTGGCCAAGGGTGAGTCCTTGCTTCTCTGGAAGACTCCGCTGCAGAAGCGAGGTATCATTAGTGGATAATAATTCTCCAAAGCTTGCAATCCCTTCGTAAAAGGGCGGGGAGGGTGAATAACAGACCCAACATTCCTCAAAAATAGCTTCATGTATGGCTTGTATCGAAGCATTAGCTAATGATAGCACAAGCTCAGTAGACGAGGGAGGACCCATAGATAGAGTAGGCTGAAACAAAGAATTGGGTGTTCGGGTATTTGGGATAGTGGGTGTTGCAGGGACCTGGTTTCCAGATACTCACATGCTCGGGCAATGGAGCAGTCGTGATGACCTCCAGGGCAGACATAAAGTTTCCAGGGAAGGAGTGTTAAGTGTTTTCGCCTGCCTTCAGTGCAGCACCCGGGGACCCGTTAGAATCCGAAAGCTTGGGCGCACTTTTTTGAGGGACAAAGGTGTCAGGGGTACCCCAATCCGCACTAGCTCCCCGAGCCAGCTGGTGAGCAACCACCTCATTGGGGCTACACATCATCATCCCCATTTGAGAGAGAATGTCTCTCCCCCAAAGATTGACAGGGAGGCCCTCAACAATAAAAGGCAGCACAGTGCCTGAATTCCCCTCTGATTCTTTCCATGTCAACAACTTTGAACTTTGTAAGGTATTTTTAGGCTGGCCAATGCCTTGTAAATGAGTCATCGAGGGCTGGAGAGGCCAGGCAGAAGGCCAGGAGCTCAAACTAAGAACTGTGGTGTCAGCTCCCGTATCTATAACGCCATCAAACTTTCGCCCGTCCAACGTAAGGCACAAGGAGGGGCACGCCTTAGAGAGTTGCTGGACCCAGTAGACATCAGAGGAACCAGGTTGACTATCTCCTCTGAGCCCTCCAATGTGAGCACCAGAGGAATCAAGCAGAAGAGGGAGCGCCTGGGCTATTCTCTGACCAGGGAGAATGATGACCGGGCCCTTTTCTGCCTTAAAACTTTTATCTCTCTAGTACAGTCTGCATCCACAAGTGACGGGTGGACACTGAGACCCTGCATGGTAGCTGAGGCATGCCCTATAATGAGAAAAAATGTGCCAGATGGTGGGGGTCCAAATATTCCTGTGGAGAGAACCTAAACACCATCTTGGGGGTTCAAAATTGTGTGGGAGGAGGCACACAGGTCCAGTCCTGCACTCCCTGCGGTTGCCCTAGATAAGCTGGTGCTGCAAGAGCTTGGTGCTGTACTTGGGGGGGTGTGGGGCCCCAGTGCGGGGCCCCTTAGCCGTTTCCCTGGACCGCAGGGAGGGCTTGCCCATTAGCATCAGTTCTAGATTGACATTCCTTGGCCCAATGATGGCCTTTCCCACAGCGAGGGCAAACCCTCGGTGCGGTAGGCTTAGGGGCCCCTTGGCCAATGACAGGATTGGATGGCTGGCTGGGGTTAGGAGCGCTACATTCTCTAGCAAAATGACCAGGCTGCCCACATCTAAAGCATGTTTTGCCTCTAGGGCAGCCAGAATCTCCAGGCTTTTGAAACACAACCCCGATAGCTAAACTGATACACTTGGACACTTGATGTGAGAAGGAGTCAACATCATTGCAAAGTTTAATCATTCCCGTAATATCAAGATCCTTGGTCTTGCCTCGTAACAGGGCTCTGCACGCTGAGTTAGCGTTTTCAAGAGCAAGCTGCTTAACAAGGAGCCCCTCACTTTCACTTTGACCTAGGATTCTTTCTGCTGCTTCCTGTAACCTCCCTACAAATTGAGCGTAGGATTCCTGGGCCCCCTGGACTATTTTAGTTAAGGGGGTGGTGAGGGCTCCTGCTGCAGGAACATTATTCAGGCAGATAAGGCAGCCTCCGCTGTTTGAGCAAGTATGCCAGGGGATAATCCTAATTGTTTTCCTCGGAGGCAAATTAGCCCCTCCCACACAACTTGTCCGCCGTCCAAGAGGCTGTCCTGCCTAGAGGGTTTTTTCTGTTCCTAGCAGCCAGACTCTCGGCCCTATCTATGAATTCAGATTTCCAAGTTAAGTATTGTCCTCTGGTGAGGACAGACTGCACCACCTTAGTCCATTCACTAGGAGTCAGATATCCGGACCCCGCGAGTCCTTCTAAAACGGACAAGGTAAAGGGTGCAGTTAAACCATAATTTTTAACAGCTGAGTGTAATTCTTTGATATGTTTAAGTTTGAGTTTCTTGTATACGGGACTCGAGGTCTCGTATTCACCTTGATTGGAGTCTTCCTCTTCAGAATCTACAGCTACCTCATCATAATCAATTTCCTCTTCGATCTCCTCCCCTTGGTCATGATATACCTATCTGGCTGATATACCTATACTATCTGGTTCAGGCTAATCTCGGCCAATCTAGTTTGTCCTTGGGCTAACTCGGACTCCTCCCTGGCTTGCCTGGCACGTGCCCTAGTCATAACTGGGAAAGTTAGCTTTAGCTGGGATTTTTTATGGCATTAGATGGTCTTTTTGGGGCATCTTGTCCCTTTCTCATGGTTTCTTGTAAATTTTGAATATCTAAAGTAAGATCTCCTAACTCCTGCTGTAATTGTAAAACTTGCCTAAGGTCGGTAATTTGTGCCTGAAGTGCAGCCTTGGTTTGGGTTAGTCCCTCTACCACTGCGATTGGCAGGGGCGCAGGGGGAGCTGACGGTAATGGGGGCAAGTAGGGTGGGGGGCGATTGGGTCCGGAATTTTGAGTGAAAAAAATCTGGGAATGTCGAGGTCCAGGACAGTATCTCTCTTCCTCATATCTAGTGGCCTCCTCCTCTAATTCAGCCTCAGAGGCTGGATCGAGGTCTGAATCAAAAAAACGGCGAGATTGATATCGTTTGTTCTTGCCTCTTTTTCAATTGTTGGAAATCTCTTTAAGAGAGGGATAGATGGTCTTTGGGTCTTTGGATGCACTGGGATCTTCCAGGGAGTGTAGCGTCTTGGGCGGGGGACTTCCCCCCTCTCCCGGCATATCGATAATAATGGAGGGGCAAGGAGAATGAGGCTCGCCACTTTTACTTTCGTTTTTACATGACAGCGGCTGTGAAGCCTGCAAGAAGTCCTCTGCTATAGTTAAGAGCCGGGCATTCTTGCCCCCTTTCTCAGCATCTTGTATTATGTCCCTTATAATGCCCCAATAACTAAAAAATGCAGCGGACACTGGGTCACCAGCTTTTAAAAGCTTATTAATATCTTTACCAACCTTATTCCACATAAGTGGGTGTATATCAGGGCTGCTTAAAAACAGCTAATGACATTTTTCATCAACAAAACAAAAGAACTTAATTAAATCTTTTTCCTTAACTCTTATTCCTCTCTCCCTGAGCAAACGCTTGATTTCGCCTATAAAACAAGCTTCCTTACACAATTGCTTCCCCATGACAATCAGAAGACAATTATTTGGTCAAACTCACCTCCCTTTCCAGCAACGCACGAGTGATGCAGCGTGAAAGGTCCTCGATTCCTTTTCCCGGGGTTCCTCCATCGTCCGGTAGTTGACCGTGCTTCGGGTCCCTGTTCTGGTGCCACTTGACCCGTCCAGCAGGGCTAGTTATTCAGGGTCCCGAAGAGGCGCTACCTGAGGGTCAAAGAGGGGGAGAGAAAAAGGAGACCAAGAGAGGTTCCATTGTCAAGGTCTCGTTTATTGTCACACAGGCAGCACGTTTTAAGCAGTGGGGATGAGGAAGTTGGGAGGGGGAGCTAGGGGGAAGTGACCTTTGCAAAATGCAAAGGAGGGAGGGGTCAAGGTATTCTTGGCAACAGGAAGCACAAAGGGCATCTGGTGAAGACATCTGGTATCTGCGCATGTAGGGACATTCTGCGGTTAAGGGTGGAGGAATCCTTTTGTACCGGCAGTTCCTGGGCAGGTCTTTGTTCAACAATCTCATGGTCATAAGACAGCCATGACTGAATGAACTTGTTTGGCTCCCCACACTGACCAAAGCAAAATTGTGTTCTAACTAATCTGCTAAATTTTCTGCCCACTGATGCCCTGGGCAATAGACCTTTTATAAGGCTTAAAAGACCTAGATTCAGGAGGAGTGCTAACTCATGCATTTCTAAAATTTACATCAAGGAGAATCTATATGAAAGAATGGGTGCTGGAAATTTTGTTTATGAACTTGAGTCATGGAGATGTCGCTCTTTCTTAATGCAAATATATTCATCCTTAAGCTCAATGCAATTGCACTTTCCTTATCTGCAGACTGAATGAAAAAAGAATGCTTTTCTCTAAGGCTGGGCTACAGTTGTGCAATTTAACCCTCAGACTGTTATCATCAGGACAGTGAATGATCAATAGAGAAAAGCCCTTCTCTCCCCTTCTCTCTTACAGAATACACTGCAGAGGCATACAGGCATTGTTCATGAATATATGTGTGACTATTCTAATCTGGACCAGCATTTGTTTTTGCCAGTAAAATCAGAAATAACAAAAGGTACATAATACTCCTTAAGCACTCTCCTACCCGTAAATGAGAGATAGCAACTTCCCTGTATATGTGTAAAGACATTTTTTTACCAGCCTGCCATGCCCAAAATAGAGAGTTATAATAAAACAACGGGGTCGGGCAAGCTACATTTGTCAATACATGTTTCTATTAGTGATATCTCTTTGAATTGTAATTTCTGCTAATCGTAATATTTGTAGATTCATTGATTAGTGAGTAAAATTAAGAGTGGTGCAGATAGAAATAGCAAGCCACCTCAGGAAAAATCATATCTTATTTTTGTACTGTTTTAATAAGTGTAGAATATAGCAGCACCACATTGTGTCACTTAAACTATTTTGACTATTCTGCATTTCTTAGATCAAAATGTGTATGCATAATAAACATGATTTTATTTTATGAAATACATATCACAGATGTTTTGTTGCTTAGTCTGAGGACACAGAATTTCCATATGCTCCAGTTTACTATCACGTGCTAGAGGACTAAAGCCAAGGCTGTAATTTTGTTCTAACTGATAATGTCCATTAACACACCATTCCTATTGTTCATAGGCTATGGTGTGAATTAGGGTGTGATCAACTGTGAATGAATGCATTCTGTGACTTTGGTGAAAATGACAATCCTTGGGGTTCTCTATGCTTCCACCATTCAATTCTCTGATTCTTTCATTTCTGGAAACCACTGATATTTTTATCTCTCATTTCGCAGAATATCTTTAATTGGACCCCTTTCTAAATATTTTGCAAATTGATTATTTTTCCTAGTAAGATGTGGTTAGTGTTCAATCTTGGGTTCTCATGCCTTAACATATTATTCCTCTGCATCACTAAATAATTAATATCCTAGTGTCTGAGAACAGTGCAATTTATTCACCTACTGAAGGACATATTTGCTTCTAAAATCTCCTGTAATAAATAATGGTGTCCTTAACATGCTAGTATAAGTAGATTCTGAACTAATTTTGATAAGAACTAGAAAGTGTTCTTTTGTGACTGGCTTACCTCACTGAGGATGATATTTTCTAGTTTCATTCATTGACTGCATCTCCTGAGAGTCTCTGCTAGAGCCTGACCAATACAGACGTGGATGTTTGCAGCCAACCATCAGACTGAGCACGGAGACCCCAAAGGAGGAGTTAGAGGAAGGACTGTAGGAGTTAAAGGGTATTGCAACCCATAGGAAAAACATCAATATCAACAAAACAGACCACCACCCCCTCTTGCCAGAGCTCTCAGGGACTAAACCACCAACCAAAGAGTACACAAGGAGGGACCCATGGCTCCAGTTGCATATGTAGCAGAGGATGGCATATATAACATCAATGGGAGGGAAGTCTCTTGGTCCTATGGAGGACTGACACCCAAGTGTAGGGTAATGATGAGGTGGGAGTGGGTGGGTGTGTGGGAAATGACCCTCATAGAAACAGGGGGAGGAGGAGAGGATAAAAGGTTTGCACAGGGGAAACCAGGAAAGGGGGTAAGATTTGAAATGTATCCCTTCCCCACTGTCCTTGCTGCTGGGGCAGAGCTGGTCTGTTCCAGTGAAGAAACTATATCCTGGCCCATGCTAGAGGATCCACTGCACTCAGAGCAGGAGAGGATGTGCTGTACTCAGAACAGTTGAGGACCAGCTGCACTCAGAACACTTGAAGATCAGCTACACTAAGAGCAGTTGAAGATCTACTGCACTCAGAGCAGTTGTACAACAGCTTGACTGCTCCACTGAAGATTCAACAGTCTGACAGTGTCCCAGGAGATCTACTGCAGCCAGGGCAAAAGAGCAGCAGCTTCTCTGTCCCTGTGAAGAGCCCCCAGTTGGAAGGTGCCACAATGGGTCTGCTATAGCCTAGGCTGCAGGCCTACCAGGGGACCTGAAGCAACCCAGGGACAAAAGAGGCAGACTCCATACAGTCACCCAGACCAACAAACACCAGGGATATCCAGATGACTAAAGAAAGCTCAAGACTATGAGCAAAAGAAGTCAATACACATCAGCATCATCAGAACCCAGTTCTTCTACCACAGCAAGCCCTGAATAAAACAACACACCAGATAATCAGGAATCTGTCCTAAATTCCTATCTCATGAAGATAATAGAGTCCTTTAAGGAGGATATAAATAATTAACTGAAAGAAATACAGGAAAACACAGATAAACAGGTGAAGGAATGGAATAAGGTGATCCAAGACCTAATAGTGGAAGTAGAAACAATAAAGAAAACACAAATGGAGGCAAACCAGGAAATGGAAAACCTAGAAAAGAAATCAGGAATTACAGATGTAAGCATCATGAACAGAGTACCAGAGATAGAAGGGAGAATCTTACATGTAGAAGATACCATAGAAGAGATTGACGCAACTGTCAAAGAAAATTCAAAACACAAAAAACTCTTAACCCAAAGCATCCAGGAAATTTAGGACACAATGTAAACCAAATCTAAGAATAATCAGAATAGAGGAGAATCAAGATTCCCAGCTCAAAGGACCTGAAATGTCTTTAACAAAATCATAGAAGAAAACTTCCCCAACCTGAAGAAAGAAATGAAGAGAGATATAGGTAAAGACACCTGTTGAACACCAAATAAATGGGACCAGAAAAGAAAATATTCTTGTCACATAATAATCAAAACACTAAATGTACAGAACAAAGAAAGAATACTAAAAGCTGCAAGGAAAAAGGGCCAAGTAACATACAAAGGTAGACCTATCAGAATCACACCAGACTTCTCAATACAGGTTATGAAAGCCAGAAGAGACTGTTCAGAGGTCATGCAGACTCTAAGAAAACACAAATTCCAGCCCAGGTTAATATATCCAGCAAAACTCTCAATCAACATACATGGAGAAACCAAAATATTCCAGGACAAAACCAAATTCAAACAGTATATATCTACCAATCCAGCACTATAGAGGATCCTAGAAGGAAAACTCCAAAAAAAGGAAGGTACCTGCACCAAAGAAAGGACAAGATATTAAGCATCTCACAACAAAGCCAAATGGAGAGAACCAGAAGCACATAAAGCCACCTATAAAAACAAATATATCAGGAACAGTCATCTGTCTTTAATATATCTCAATATTAATGGACTCAACTCACCTGTTAAAAAGACATAAGCAAACAGACTGGATAAGCAAACTGGATAAGATCCAGCATTTTCCTGCATACAAGAAACACAGTTCAATAAGAAAGACAGATAATATCTTAGAGTAAAAAGATGGAAAAAGGTTGTCTAAGCAAATGGTCCTAGGAAACAAGCAGGAATTGCCATCCTAATATCCAATAAAATAGAATGTCAACCAAAAGATATCAAGTGTGATGAAGTTGGAAGGACACTTCATATTAATCAAGGGTAAAATCCACCAAGAGAAAGTCTAAATTTTGAACATCTATGCCCCAAATGCAAACTTTACTAAAGTTCAAAACACACATTGAACCCCCGCAGAAAAGTAATGGGAGACTTCAACACACTCCTCTTACCAATGGACAGGTCATTGAAACAGAAACTAAGCACAGACACAGTGAAACTAACAGTTGTTATGAACCAAATGGAAATATCTACAGAACATTTCACCCTAAAACAAAAGAATACAACTTCTTCTCAGCACCTCATGAAGCCTTCTCCAAAAATGACTGTATAATTCGTCACAAAACAAACTTAAACTGATTAAGAAGACTGAAATAATACCATGCATCCAATCAGATCGCCATGGCCTAATGCTGGTCTTCAATAACAGCAAAAACTAAAGAACCTGAACAACTCTTTACTCAATAATAACCCGATCAGGAAAGAATTAAAGAAAGAAATTAAAGACTTTCTGGAATTTAATGAAAATGTTGACACATCATATCCAAACTTATGGGACACAATGAAAGCAGTGCTAAGAGGAAAGTTAATAGCAATAAGTGCTCTGGTAAAGAAACTGTAGAAATCTTACACTAACAACTTAAGAGCACACCTGAAAGCTCTAGAGCAAAAAGAATCAAACTCACCCAAGAGGAGTAGAAGGCAGGAAACAGTCAAACTTAGGGCCAAAATCAACCAAATAGAAACAAAGAAACAATGCAAAGAATGAACAAAACAAGAAGCTGGTTCTTTGAGAAAGTCAACAAGATAGATAAATCCCTAGCCAAACTAACTAATGAGCCCCGAGGCAGTATCCATATTAACAAAATCAGAAATGAAAAGGCAGACATAACAATAGAAATGGAGGATATCCAAAAAATCATCAGATCCTATTATAAAAGCTTATACTCAATAAAACTGGAAAATCTAGAAGAAATGGATGGTTTTCTGGACAGATACCACACACCAAACTTAAATCAAGAGCTGGTAAACTATCTAAACAAGCCCATATCGCAAAGGAAATAACCATTAAAAACCTCCCAACCAAAAAAGCCCAGGGCCATGGATTTAGTACAGAATTCTACCAGACCTTCAAAGAAGACCTGATAGCAGTATTCCTCAAACTATTCCAGAAAATAGAAAGGGAAGAAACACTAATTCACTCTATGAAGCCACAGTTACTCTGATAGCTAAACCACAGAAGGACCAAACCAAAAAAAGAGAAATTCAGTCCAATCTAGCTTATGAATATCGATGCAAAAATACTCAATTAAATTCTTACAAACTGAATCGAAAAACACATCAAAACCATCATTCACCATGATGAAGTAGGTCTCTTCCCAGGGATACAAGATTGGTTTAAAATATGAAAATCCTTTAACGTAATCCACTATATAAACAAGCTCAAAAAAAAAAAAAACCTTGTGATCATCTCCTTAGATGCAGAAAAAGCATTTGACAAAATATAACACTCCTTCATGTTAAAAACATTGGAGAGATCAGGAATTCAAGGCCCATACCTCAACATAATAAAAGCAATTTACTGCAAATCAACAGCCAATAGCAAATTAAATGGAGACATACCTGAGGTAATCCCACTAAAATTGGGGACAAGACAAGGATGCCCACTCTCCCCATATCTACTCAATATAGTACTGAGGTGCTGACTAGAACAATAAGACAACAAAAAGAGATCAAGGGGATACAAATTGGATAAAAAGAAATAAAGCTATCACTATTGGTACATGATATGATAGTATACATAAGCGACCCCAAAAATCCTACCAGAGAACTTCTCCAGCTGATAAACAGCTTCAGCAATGTCACTGTATATAAAATTAACTCAAATAAATCAGTAGTTTTCCTTTATACAAATGATAAACAGGCTGAGAAAGAAATTAAGGAAACAACTACCTTCATAATAGTCACAAATAATATAAAATATCTTGGGGTAACTCTAATAAAACAAGTGAAAGACCTGTTTGACAATAACTTCAAGTCTCTCAAGAAAGAAATAGAAGAAGATCTCAGAAAATGGAGCGATCTCCCATGCTCATGGATTGGCAAAATTAGCATAGTAAAAATAGCCATACTACATTAGGCAATCAATAGATTCAATGCAATCCCCATCAAAATATCACCAAAATTTTTCAAGGACATGGAAAGAGCAATTCTCAAATTCATCT
Source organism: Tokudaia tokunoshimensis (assembly GCA_036184795.1). Lineage (NCBI taxonomy): Eukaryota > Metazoa > Chordata > Mammalia > Rodentia > Muridae > Tokudaia > Tokudaia tokunoshimensis. Next base: position 84,492,490 of record BTHU01000014.1, read on the forward strand.
GGAAAGGTAAAAAACCCAGAATATTGAAAACAGTTCTTAACAATAAAATAACAGCTGGGGGAATCATCATTCCTGACCTGAAGCTTTACTACAGAGCAATAGTGATTAAAAAAAACTGCATGATATTGGTACAGAGACAGACATGTTGATCAATTTCTTAAGAACCACAAATAAAACCACACACTTATGGACACTTTATCTTTAACAAGAACCCAAAAATATACAATGGAAAAAAAAAAGCATCTTCGATAAATGGTGCTGGTCTAACTGGCTGTCTGTATGTAGAAAAATGAAAGCAGACTCATATTTGTCACCTTGCACAAAGTTCAAGTCTACATGGTTCAAGGACCTCAGCATAAAACCAGATAAACTGAATCTAACTGAAGAGAAAGTGAGAAAGAGCCTTGAACTCATTGGCACAGGGGGAATTTTCCTAAACATAACTCCAATGGCTCATGCTCTAAGATCAAGACAAATGGGACCTCATGAAAATGGAAAGCTTCTGTAAGGCAAAGGACATAGTCAATAAGATTGAGAAAAAATCTTCACTAAACCCACCTCTGATACAGGGCTAATATCCAAAATATATGAATAATTTAAGAAGCTAATCACCAAAAAAATCAAACAACCCAATCAAAATATGGGGTTTAGAACTAAACCGAGAGAGTTATCAGAACTGAGGAATCTCAAATGGCTGAGAAGCACCTAAAGAAATGTTCAGAGTCCTTAGTGATCATAGAAATGCAAATCAAAATGACTCTGAGATTCCACCTTACACCAATCAGAATGGCTAAGATCAAACCTCAGCTGACAACACATGTTGGAGAGGATGTGGAAAAAGTGGAACACTGTTCCATAACTGGTGGGATTGCAAACTGGTACAACCACTCTGGAAATCAATCTGGAGGATCCTCAGAAAACTGGAAATAGGTCTACCTGAAGACCCAGCTATATCACTCTTAGGAATTTACCCAAAAGATGCCTTACCATGTCACATGGGCACAAGTTCCACTGTGTTCATAGTGGTTTTATTTGTGATAGCCAGAAGCTCTAAACAACTTAGATGTCCCAAGACATAAGAATGGATACAGAAAATGTGGTTCTTTTACACATTGGAATACCACTAAGCTATTAAGAACGAGGACATCCTGAGTTTTGGAGGCTTTCTCAGCCTCCAAATGGAATAACTAGAAAATATCATCCTGAGCAAGGTAACTCAGGACATGTATGATCCGTAGTCACTAATATGTGGATATTAGCCAAAAATAAATAAAATAAAATAAAATAAAAGTACAGAATACCCAAGATACAGTCCAGAGAACTGAAAAAGTTCAACAAGCTGAAGTGTGCAAGTGAAGAGGCCTCAGTCCCTCTTGGGAGGGAGAAGAAAACAATCAGAAATGGGCAAGGAGGGAGGGACCTTGGAGGGAAAGTGGATAGGTTGGGAAATTATGGGATGAGGGTAACCTGATCTGGTATTGGGTTAGGGAAAAGGACTGAAGCCCTGAGGGTCAGCAGAAAGAATGGAAACAGGCAACCTCTGGAGATAGGAGGTTGAGGTACACTCTAGAATTCACCAGAGACTGTGAAAGACTCTCAGAACTCAAAGGAAAGGACCTTAGATGAAATGCCCAACAATAGGGAGAGGGAACTTATAGATCCCACCTCCTGCAGGAAAACAGGGCATCAAATGAGGGAGGGAGGGGTCATCTCATAGTCACAACTCCAACCCATAATAATATTCTGAAAGAATTGCAGGGCTGGAAATGGAGAGGAGCCTGAGGAAAAGAAGGTCCAGCAACAGGCTCAAAGTAGAATCAAGCTCAAGGGGAGGTTCCTAGCCTGACACTATTACTGAGGCTATGGAGAGCTCACAAAAAGGAACCTAGCATGACAGCACTCTAGAAGACCCAACAAACAGCTGAAGGAGTCAGATGCAGATATTTGTACCCAACCAATGGACAGAAGCATCTGTCCCCTGTTGTTAAATTCAGGAAGGCTGAAAGAAGCTGAGGAGAAGGAAGACCCTGTAGGAGGACCAGCAGTCTCAATTAACCTGGACCACCTAAATCTCTCAAAACCATCAAACAGGAAGCATACACCAGCTGATATGAGGCCCCCAACACACATACTATAGAGGACTGTCGGGTCTGTCTTCTTTGTGAGATGATGCACCTAACCCTAATGAGACTGGAGGCCCCAGGGAGTTTAGAGGTCTGGTGGGGTGGGCGTGGGGACATCCATGTGGCGACAGGGTACAGGGGGCGATGTATGAGATGTGGAACAGTTGGAGTGTGAGTGGAGGAGAGGGAATAACATATGGAGTGCAAAAATAAATAAATAAATAAATAAATAAATAAATAAATAAATAAATAAATTTAAAAGAAAATGTTTTGAAATGCAAATAAGTAAAATATCTAATAAAAAAATAAATTGTAATTACAGGGCATAGGTGCTGCTAGTGTCTTCCAGCTCTTTATTTTAACTAGTGGACCCTGATTTTGTAATTTTCATTAATATTCCCATTATAAAATACGAAGGAGCTTATCCTTCCATGTTTTCATACTTCTATTTATATAAGTTTAAAAAAATAAAATAGACATACCATGTGTTTCACTGAAACACCAGTGCTCCTGACACTAACAAATTCATCTACCTGGAACTCATTGATCTCACCAATGAGATCTACCTACTGTTAAAAGAGTGTTTCTTTATGAAAAGCTATTCTAGCCTTTCAGTATGCAAAGTTGCAAAGCTTTTCTGACCGATGCAGATCATGAGAGTAGAAATTCAAGTTTTACTCCCTCCTGTAATGGGCTCACTTTGAATTATTGATCAATAATCAGTATTTCGCTAAACCCAGGATTATAGTTAAATCAAATTGGAAAGTTCCCATTACCACATTGATTATGCTAAGTATTGTATGTAAAATATAATATGAGATCTCTGGATGACAGACAGAACAGCTCTGAATGGTTGAGACAGAAAGGCTCACACACTGGAATTCTCAAATCGGTATGATGAGCAAATAGAACTGAAAACCTGATTCACTGTTCACTGGATCTGAACTTTTTTTGAGTTTTAAGATATAGAAAGGTATATTATTAGTCTCACAGTATATTGAATAAATGGAGATAAATAATAATTAACATTGGAAAGTTAGTTAACATATATATGCAGTATATATATATATATATATGCGGTATATATATGCAGTCTATATATGCAATATATATGCAGTATATATATATGCAATATATATAATTTAAAGTAGAAATAATAAGAATCTAATTTCAATTTTTATTGCTTTATCCTGTATAGAGCTTTAAGTAATTCATTCAACTTCTTGAAATTTTTATTTCTTAATCATATTATTTAGTGCAGAGCACATAAAAGGTTTTTTTGTCAAATATTTTATACCGAAAAAGTTCTTGTCTATAATAACTATAAAGAAAATTACAAATTCTCAGCTAGACATGATGGCACAGAACTTTAATCCCAGCTGTTTGGAGGTAAAGGCAGGAACAACAGTTCAGTGTGAGTGTCAGTTTATTGTGGAGTGTGAAACACTGTCAAGAAAGTGAGAAAGAGGAATGTAAAGAACACTCATAACTTTTGTGAGTCTTCCCTGGAGAGCAAGACTCTTGTTTATTTTCTTGTTTTAATCTACAGTAGTATGAGATTGTCAGAATTTGTGCCCAAGTATTCAATAGAATTATAGTAATCCTGGTGTCAGATTCCCAGAATTAACAAAGATAAGTGAATTTCATGTTAATGTTTCTCAGAACTAAAAATGTTTTGGGTTTTTAGCAGTAACAACAATAAAATAAAAATAAGAGAGTACATCCTGTAGTGTGATACTGGAATCAGAGTATTGAGGGTCACTCTGATTTCTATCAGCCTCATCCAAGGCAAAGTGCGTATAACCCAGGACAATAAATCTACTGGTGGCAAATATAGCACCAGGACAACACACTGTCAGCATACCTGTCCAGTTCAACTTCCTTATATAGACATTCAGAAGTAGTTACAAGCATACATATAAATGTCAACAATAATAGGAATAATGGATAGTTTATTGTAGTAATTTACAGGAATAATAGCTCTCTTTGATGTGAATTCCTGAATGGGAATCTCTTTCTATTAAGTATGTTAGGAAGGAGAACATTCCTGAAAATCATGTAAAAATTATAAATATACTCTAACTTCTAGCAGCTCGTATTTATTCTTTCCACATATAATATGTGAAGTTTTTGCCATTTTGTTAGCCAGACACATCTTTTGTCTTTTGGCTCTAAAGAATGCAAAGTGCAATACCATGAAATTCATTCTCCTGCCTAGGCCTTGTCTTAAATTTCTTCCTAAAGACACCAAAGAGTTAATTGTACAGCTTGGGGGTATAGCTCTATGGTAGCATAATTACATGGATTATGCCTCATGTTCCAGTAGCAAAGAAGAAGAGGAGGAAGAGAAAAAAGACAGAAAGTAAGACAGAATGAAAGAATGACAGACAGACAGACAGAGTGACTGACAGAAAGACAAAGAGAAAGAAAACCACAGCAAGTTAAACACTAGTGACCAAGAAAAAATAGTAAGAGTTGACAGAGCAGGAATGATTAAAGAAGCTAGGAAGGAATTTAAGGGAATCCAAATTTTATCTTCACAATGCCCATGTTGACTTTACTTCATGTGTGTGTGTGTGTGTGTGTGTGTGTGTGTGTGTGTGTGTGTGTATGTTTATGTGTGTATATTTCATATATATGCACTTCATATGAATAGTATTATATACTTCATATATATGAAGTAAAGTTTGCTGGAAAAAACACACACACATACACACAGATATACATATGTGTGTATGTGTGTTTATGCAATGGTTTGATCTAATACCAGACAAAAGGATGTCTGTTAAGGATGGTTGTTGTGTTTTTTTACTGTAGTCACTACATTAGGAAAGTAATTGCAAAGCACACTCTTGACATGGTTTTATCGTTGCCACATAAATAAATTGCAAAGAGGTAAACAACATTTATAAGCTATTAGTCTCAACTGGCAAACCAATTTCCATTTACTGAGGGCTCAGATTAGACTCCTCAAAGACCTAAAAGACCCCTTGTAGGAAAATTCATACTCAGATGTTGGCACCATTTTAGGAGGTTGTAGAGACAGCATGAGGTGAATCCTACTTGAGGAAGAATACTGGGCACAGTTCTTTGGACCATCCTGTAACAGACCTTGCTGATTTTATAACTCTGTTCCTATCTGCTCTTCTCTTCTATCATGGTATTTTGTGGAAGTGCATGGAGCAAAGCAACCATGAAATGAATGTTTTGAAACTGTAAGCCAAACAAAATCCTTCCTATATTTAGATGTTGATTTAATGTATTTGATTAAAAATTGTGATTTCACACTCATTATATTCCCAGTCATGAAATTTTCCATGTACAAGCCTACCCACTTTGCTAAAATTATTTGAATGAATCAAACATGAAACCATATCTATTTCATTTTTAGAAAATTTTATTGGTGTTAAACTGTATCCTTTCCCCCTCAAAATTAATGAGTCTGCATACAACATTTTCAGGAAAAAAGTAGCAAATATCCTATTTTTAGTAATTCAAAAAATGATAAGACATTAAGCCTGGTAGATTACAATGTGCCTAAAGGTTATTAAAATTCTAGTCAGTGCTAAAAATATTAGAGCTGAGATCATCTATGAAATAATTGTGTAGAATTTATTAAAACAGAAAAAATAGAGAATCTTCTCTCATGTTTTAACCATTTCTATTCAGATCCTTGCATAATATTTATTTAACTAAAGTATATTTTAAAATATGAATTTTGGTAACATTGACCAAAAAAAAATTATATTTTACACCTGCCAATTAATCCCGTGAACAATTTCATCAAATTAACCAGTCTACCTGATTGTGTCTTTCAAAATTTTGTTTACTAAACCATTAAAAGTAAATGGTTTAAATAAAACATTTTACAAAAAAGCACATTTTTGTGACTTTCTCCCCACAAATGTATTGACCCTTAAATATAAACAGTATTATTATTTTTATGCCTTTAATTAGCATGCAAAATAATGAACTTCATTAAGACATTTTAATGTATACTTTGATTTATCAATCCTCCTGCCTCATTTCCTTTCCCATTCCCATTGACTCAGTCCAGTTTCCCATCCCATCAGGTATTAATGAGGTAATGTACCCAAACACACCAGGAGCCCCTCTCTTAATGCAGTTGTTGCTACGTTTGGTCCTCACTGTTAAGCCTGCTCATTTTGCTGAATTCTGACAAAGAAAAGGTACAACTTTTTATTTTTTTCTACATTTTCTTTTGCTTAACAACCAAAATCCTGAAGAATTTTGCACTAACACCAAATTTACATGGAGCCTGCAGGACTTTCAGTGCTTTCTCCAGAGAGCTCCTGTCCCTTTTGCTGCTGCTTGCACACTGCCCTTTTTGACCCTCACTCAGAAGACCAGGCATTCTATTATCCTTTTCTCCATCTCTTACTCTTGGGAGCTCCAAGATTTACAGCTCATCTGCCCTCTTGTTTTTCTCTCCAATGTTAATAAAATTATCCCCACATGTCCTTCTGAGGATATGTACAAATGATTTTATCAGTGAGGAGAAGAACACATAGAAAGGAATCTTGAAGCCCAGTATCATGTGTTTCAAAATCTTTTTACATTTTCACTTACTTGGAGAACATTTAGGGCTTTTCCATTTCCTGTCTCTTGTGAATAATACTGGAAGAGAAGTGATGTTGTGAGTACCTCTGTCATGTGGCATATCTTGGGTATGTTGCAGTAGAGCTAAGACTATGTCATCTGACAGATGTACTTTCATAGTTTTGAGAACCCTGCACTCCAATTTTCATGGCAGAATTTTAATTCTACTAGGTGAGAATAAAGATTCTACATCCTCATATATTTACCAGCAATTGTTTTTGCTTCTTTTGATAATCGATATTATGACAATGGGAAGATGGAATGTTAAGTAATTTAAATTTGCATACCATTAATAGCTAAAAGGTTTTGAGTACTTTTCCAAATATTTAAGTAACATTTATGTTTCTTTTTCTTTTTTTCTTCCTTCTTTCATTTGCATGTTAAGGTTCCTCACATCTTTTATATTCTATATACCTTCTCCTTTTTGAAATATTGGTTGAAAGGATTTCTTCTCATTTTGCAGGCTTTCTTTATTTCTAAAATGGCTACCTCTCTGTGCAGAAGCTATTGAAATTCATGAAACACTATTTGTCAACCTGTGCTAGCTGATTTTCTGACAACTTTAAAAAAGCTAGGGTTATCTGAGAAGAGGAAACCAAAATAGAAAATATGACTGAAATGAAGCCTGGGAGACAATTTTTTTTTTATTAGTGACTGTGTACAAGGGCTGGCACAACAGCTCAAAGGGAATAGGAGCTTGCCACACCTGACGATCTGAGTTTGATTCCTGCAGTTCACATGGTAAAGAGAGAGTGAACTCATAAATGCTGTCTCTGACTTCTACATATCTCCTATGGCAATTATATAGCCCTTTTCAAATAAATACATAAAGTAAGAAAGAATTACATGTCTATAATTGTCCACATATTCTTAAGCTTTCTATTTTGTTCTATTAGTTTCCACATCTGTTTTTGCAGCAATATCAAGTTGTCTCTGTAATTCTGACTGTCTAATGTAACACGAAGATTACCCTAGTAGTGTTATTTTAGAATTGCTTTGCTTTTTCAAATGTTCTCTAGTATTATTTTATATTTTTCTGTTCCTGTCATTAATGACTTTGGAATTGTGGTATGGATTACATTAATCCTGTAAAGTGTAGAGGCCATTTTTTCCCTCTGGTTTGTTCTTAGATATTTTTAAAAAGTATTGTGAATATATCTTAAGTTCAAGATGTTTAATCTAGGCAGCATGGAAAATTGTAGAATTTTATATTTGACTTTTTATTCAGGAACTGTTCTAATTTTTTTTTATCTGATTTGTTCTCTGGAGGAACCCCTAGAATCTTTAAAAATATAAAATAATGCCATCTGGAACATGGATAATTAGCTTCTTTCTTTCCTGTTAGCATGTCTTTTGTTTCTCTTGTCTTATTGTCTTAGGCAATGCTTCAAGCACTACATTGACTAAGAATACAGAGTATATGACTATGTATAATTGTAAGTTCTTGAGTAAATGCTTTGAGATTTCCACAATTCAACACTGTTATTGTATATAGCTTTTACAACATTGAGATACATCCCTTCTACTTTTAATTTCTTCAGAATGTTTATTATGAAATAATGCTGATCTGTTTCCAAACCTTTTTCTCTCTATTGAGGTGGTCATGTGGTTTCTTCCTCTACCTGTACAGGTATGGTGTATTGCATTTTTGTATGTAATTCCCACATACTGAAACAACTGGAATGTTCACTTGAATGAATTCAACTTGATTTATGATAGTCTCAATGGACTCTTAAATTCAGTCAGCGTCTGTTGAGAATATTTGGATCTTTGTTCATTGCAGATTTGCTTATCGTTTTCTTAGTAGCATACATATTTTGTTTTAATTTCAGATATAATTCAATTTGAAGAATAAATATGGTAGTCTATCTATCCAGTTTATTTGTTCAAGTTTCTGTTTCTTCTACTCCAGTCAGATATTTTTTATAGTTCCTTAATTGTTTTGTTGTTGTCAACATTATTCATTAATCTCTCTACTTGAGTTATCAAGTTGATCCTTTTAAAATGTGGGTCTCTGAATGATCTGAACTTTTCTCTCTCTCATTACCCAGTATCAGGGAGTTGTGAGACAGGAAGTGTCATAGCAGATGCTTTCTCATATTCTTGTTGTTCTTTGCTGTATATTGTGCATTTGTGGGCATGAGTGTGTTTTTGGGTTTTATTTCTACCCATTTTCTCTACATTGTGTTTTATGTGTTCCAAACTACCCTCATTTGGAGTCATGCTTCCTCTTGCTTGTTAGGGAAAGATAATTCTAGCAACATATTTCACAGTTTAAAATAAACCTCTGTGTTAACGTACATTACAAAATACTTGGGTACTAATGTGTTCTTTCTTCTTAATTGAACACAGACACAGCAACATGAAGGTATTTGTGGAAAGAAAAGTTGATCATTTTTTTCAGAGGTAAAGTTATCCATATTTAGGAAGAAATGTGAAGGAGAAGAAGTATGAATGGAGTAAAAGTGGCAAAATCTATGAGCTGGAAAAAGAAGGGCTGGTAGAGGAACTATTGTATATAGAGAAAAACAGGTCTGCCGAAAATAATTGAATTCATGAAAGCATTTTCTATCATGCCATGAGTTAAAACCCAAAAAGTTAATAAAGTACTAAATTTTAAATAATGGTAATAAATATTAACAGTGGCATAGTATTTAAATATAATATTCTTAGTCAGTTTTTCTTCATCATGCAAATGATATTGTTTCTCCCTTCTTGGATGGTTATTTGCCTCAATTTCCATAGATGGGAAGGTTACTAGTGTGTCATCCAGAGAAGATATCATTCTATCCTGAAATCAACTCAAGCAAGTCAGAAGCCTTCCTATACTCAAAGGATAAGAAGGCTGAGAAAGAAGTAAGAGAAATAATACCCTTCACGATAGCCACAAACCATATTAAGGATCTTGGCGTGACTCTAACCAAACAAGTGAAAGATCTGTATGACAAGAACTTCAAGTCTCTGAAGAAAGAAATTGAAGAAGACCTCAGAAGATGGAAAAATCTGCCATGCTCATGGATTGGCAGGATTAATATAGTAAAAATGAGCATCTTACCAAAAGTAATACACAGATTCAATGCAATCCCCATCAAAATCCCAACTCAATTCTTCATAGAGTTAGAAAGAGCAATTCAAAAATTCATCTGGAATAACAGAAAACCCAGAATAGCTAAAACTATTCTCAAGAGTAAAAGAACCTCTGGGGGAATCAGTATCCCGGACCCCAAGCTGTACTACAGAGCAATAGTGTTAAAAACTGCATGGTATTGGTACAGTAACAGACATGTAGATCAATGGAACAGAATTGAAGACCCAGAAATGAATCCACACTCCTATGGTCACTTGATCTTTGACAAAGGAGCTAAAACCATCCAGTGGAAAAAAGATAGCCTTTTCAACAAATGGTGCTGGCTCAGCTGGAGGTCAACATGCAGAAGAATGCAAATTGACCCATCCTTATCTCCTTGCACTAAGCTCAATTCTAAGTGGATCAAAGATCTCCACATAAAACCAGACACACTGAAACTAATAGAAGGGAAACTAGGGAAGAACCTTGAACATATGGGCACAGGGGAGAATTTCCTGAACAGAACTCCAATAGCTTATGCTCTAAGATCAAGAATAGACAAATGGGACCTCATTAAATTACAAAGTTTTTGCAAGGCAAAAGACACTGTCAAAAAGACAAAGCGGCAACCAACTAACTGGGAAATGATCTTTACCAAACTTACATCCGACAGAGGGCTAATATCCAAGATATACAAGGAACTCAAGAAGTTAAACTCCAGAGAGGCAAGTAACCCTATTAAAAAATGGGGTACAGAGCTACACAAAGAGTTCTCACCTGAAGAATATCTAATGGCTGAGAAGCACCTGAAGAGATGTTCATCATCCTTAGTCATTAGGGAAATGCAAATCAAAACAACCCTGAGATTCCATCTCACACCAGTCAGGATGGCTAAGATCAAAAACACAGGAGACAGCAGTTGTTGGCGAGGATGTGGAGAAAGAGGAACACTCCCCCACTGCTGGTGGAATTGCAGGCTGGTACAACCACTCTGGAAAGCAGTCTGGCGGCTCCTCAGAAAACTGGGCATGACACTCCCGGAGGATCCGGCTATACCACTCCTGGGCATATACCCAGAGGCTTTACCTGCATGCAATAAGGACACATGCTCCACTATATTCATAGCAGCCTTATTTATAATAGCCAGAAGCTGGAAAGAACCCAGATGTCCCTCAACGGAGGAATGGATTCAGAAGATGTGGTATATCTACACAATGGAATACTACTCTGCAATTAAAAACAATGAATTCACGAAATTCCTAGGCAAATGGTCAGAACTTGAAAATATCATCCTTAGTGAGGTAACCCAATCACAAAAGAACACACATGGTATGCAGTCACTGATAAGGGGATATTGACCCAGAATCTCGGAATACCCTAGACACAATCCGCATATCAATAGATTTCTAAAAAGATGGAAGGAGAGACCCCTGGTCCTGGAAAGACTGGATTTAGGGGAACGCCAGGACAGAGTAACGAGAGGGGGTTGAATGTAGAAAAGAGGGAGGGAAGGGGGCTTATGGGACTTTCGGGGAGGGAGGAAACGGGAAAGGGGAAGTGATTTGGAATGTAAATTAAAAAAAAAAAGAGTAGCAGGAATGTGTTCCATTTGTGGAGTGGCTTTTAAATACAAATTTGCAAAGAGAAAAAAAAAGATATGATGTATTCTTGTTGCCAAATTCATCCAGCATTTCCCACTCTATGGATACCATCATACATAACAAACTAGGTCATGGAAGTAGTTTGGGTGTTGAAATGTGTACTACAGTGGGGAAATCATTACTAATTCATTAACTTAAGATTTAATAGAACAATGATAATATCAATGTTCTCTTACTCAAAGTTTTGAAGTCCCTAGGTAGGCAGTCTCCTTCCAAGAACTAGAGATTCTGAGGTTGTCGAAAAATTGTTGCAGTGTCATAGACATATCTCAGAATATTTAGCATCTTGAATACTATTTCTACATTTTCTTGTACTACATCTGAACTAATATGTGTGCAATATGTATTACTTTACACAGTGCTCACCTGGAGAAAGAGAAGAAGGCAGCAATGCATGAAAATATTGTTTGCTCTTCTGCAAAACACATTAGAGACAGTGTTGTGATCATAAAAAGACGAATAGGTATTACGATATGTCTATGAGGGTGTGGTGAAGAGTAGGGGAAGGGGGTGCCTCAGCAGGCCCATGCCAAGGCATCCCTTCTCCCAAGGGAGCAGCCACATGACTGGAAGTGTACCCAGGCTGAACTAACATTATGTTCTTTGTGGAAATGTCATTAACTAAGAAGTAAAGAACTTCCTTCTGTTACCTTGACTGGCAGTACTGGGCCTCGGTGGATTTTGTGTTTTCTTTCTTTTCTTTTTTTTTTTATTTTCTATATTTTTTTTAATTTACATTCTAGATGATTCCCCGTTCCAGGTTCCTCCTTCCCCAAAAGTGCAATAAGTCCTCTTCCCTCCCCCTGTTCCCCATTCAACCCCATCTCGCTTCTCTGTCCTGGTATTCCCCTACATCCAGTCTTTCCAGGAGCAGGGGTCTATCCTTCCATCTTCTTGGAAATCTTTTGCTATGTGGTTTGTGTTTTGGGTATTCCAAGATTCTGGGTTAATATCCCCTTATCAGTGATTGCATAGCATGTGTGTTCTTTTGTGATTGGGTTACCTCACTAAGGATGATATTTTCCAGTTCTGACCATTTGCCTAGGAATTTCGTGAATTCATTGTTTTTAATTGCAGAGTAGTATTCCATTGTGTAAAAATACCACATCTTCTGAATCCATTACTCCATTGAAGGACATCTGGGTTCTTTCCAGCTTCTGGCTATTATAAATAAGGCTGCTATGAACATAGTGGAGCATGTGTCTTTATTGCATGCAGTGGAAGCTTCTGGGTATATGCCCAGGAGTAGTATAACAGGATCCTCTGGAGTGTCATGCCCAGTTTTCTGAGGAACTGCCAGACGGCTTTCCAGAGAGGTTGTACCAGCTTGCAATCTCACCAGCAGTGGAGGAGTGTTCCTCTTTCTCCACATCCTCTCCAACACCTGCTGTCTCCTGTGTTCTTGATTTTAGCCATTCTGACTGGTGTGAGATGGAATCTTCAGGATTGTTTTGATTTGCATTTCCCTAATGACTAAGGATGTTGAACATTTCTTTAGGTGCTTCTGAATCATTAGATATTCTTCAGGTGAGAACTCTTTGTTTAGCTCTGTACCCCATTTTTTTAATAAGGTTATTTGGCTCTCTGGAGTCTAACTTCTTGAGTTCTTTGTATATGTTGGATATTAGCCCTCTGTAGGATGTAGGGTTGGTAAAGATCTTTTCCCAAATTGTTGGCTGCCGCTTTGTCCTTTTGACAGTGTCCTTTGCCTTACAGAAACTGTAATTTTATGAGGTACCATTTGTCAATTCTTGATCTTAGAGCATAAGCTATTGGTGTGCTGTTCAGGAAATATTCCCCTGTGCCCATATGTTCAAGGTTCTTCCCTAGTTTCTTTTCTATTAGTTTCAGTGTGCCTGGTTTTATGTGGAGGTCCTTGACCCACTTGGAATTGAGCTTAGTACAAGGAGATAAGAATGGATCGATTTGCATTCTTCTGAATGCTGATGTCTAGTTGAACCAGCACCATTTGTTGAAAAGGCTATCTTTTTTCCACTGGATGGTTTTAGCTCCTTTGTCAAAGATCAAGTGACCATAGGAGTGTGGATTCATTTCTGGGTCTTCAATTCTGTTCCATTGATCTACATGCCTGTCAGTGTACCAACACCATGCATTATTTAACACTATTGCTCTGTAGTATTGTTTGAGGTCCAGGACACTAATTCCCCCAGAAGTTCTTTTACTCTTGAGAATAGTTTTAGCTATCCTGGGTTTTCTGTTATTCCAGATGAATTTTTGAATTGCTCTATCAAACTGTATGAGTTAGGATTTTCATGGGGATTGCACTGAATCTGTATATTGATTTTGGCAAGATGGTCATTATTACTATATTAATTCTGCCAATCCATGAGCACGGAAGAGTTTCCAATTACAGAGATCTTCTTCAATTTCTTTCTTCAGAGACTTGAAGTTCTTGTCATACAGATCTTTCACTTGTTTTGTTAGAGTCACACCAAGAAACTTTATATTGTTTGTGGCTATCGTGAAGGGTATCATTTGTCTTATTTCTTTCTCAGCCTGCTTATCCTTGAGTAAAGGAAGGCTAATGATTTGCTTGAATTTATTTTATATCCAGCCACTTTGCTGAAGTTGTTTATCAGCTGTAGAAGTTCTCTGGTGGAGTTCTTTGGATCACTTAATTATAGTATCATATAATCTGCAAATAATGGTAGTTTGACTTCTTCCTTTCCAATTTGTATCCCTTTGACCTCATTTATTGTCTAATTGCTCTCGCCCGAAATTCAAGTACTATATTGAAAAGATATGGAGAGAGGGCAGCCTTTTCTAGTCCCTGATTTTAGTGGGATTGCTTGAAATTTCTCTCCATTTAGACTGATGTTGGCCACCAGTTTGCTGTAAATTGCTTTTACTATATTTAGATATGGGCCTCAAATTCCTGATCTTTCCAAGACCTTTAACATGAAAGGATGTTGAATTTTGTCAAATGCTTTCTCAGTATCTAATGAGATGACCATGTGGTTTTTTTCTTTGAGATTGTTTATATAGTGGATTACATTGATGGACTTCCTTATATTGAACCATCCTTGCATCCCTAGGATGAAGCCTACTTGATCATGGTGGATGATCATTTTGATGTGTTTTTGGATTCGGTTGGCAAGAATTTTATTGAGTGTTTTTGCATCGATATTCGTAAGAGAAATTGTTCTGAGATTCTCTTTCTTTTTCGGATCTTTGTGTGATTTTGTTATCAGTGTAATTGTGACTTCATAGAACGAGTTGGGTAGTGTTCCTTCTGTTTCTATTTTGTGGAATAGTTTGAAGAGTATTGGTGTTAGGTCTTCTTTCAAGGTCTGATAGAATTCTGCACCAAAACCATCTGGACCTCTGCTTTTTTTGGTTGCTTCCAATGACCACTTCTATTTCTTCAGGTGTTATAGGACAGTTTAGATGGTCTATTTGATCCTGATTTAATTTTGGTATTTGGTATCTGTCTAAGAAGTTGTTCACTTCCTCCAGATTTTCTAGTTGTGTTGAATACAGGCTTTTGTAGTAGGATCTAATGATTTTTTTGAATTTCCTCAGTTTCTGTTGTTATCTCTCCGTTTTTGTTTCTGATTTTTTTTTAATTTGGATACTGTTTCTGTGCCCTATGGCAAATCTGTCTAAGGGCTTTTCTATCTTGTTGATTTTCTGAAAGAACCAACTCCTAGTTTTGCTGATTCTTTGTATGGTTTTATTTGGTTCTACTTGATTGATTTCAGCCCCAAGTTTGATGATTTCCTGCCTTCTACTCCTCTTGGGTGTTTTTCGTTCCAGGGCTTTCAGGTATGCCATTAAGCTGCTAGTGTATGCTCCCTCACATTTCTTTTTGGAGGCACTCAGGGCTATGAATTTTCCTCTTAGCACCACTTTGATTGTGTCCCATAAAT
The DNA here is from genome assembly GCA_036184795.1 of Tokudaia tokunoshimensis. Lineage (NCBI taxonomy): Eukaryota > Metazoa > Chordata > Mammalia > Rodentia > Muridae > Tokudaia > Tokudaia tokunoshimensis. The sequence goes on from BTHU01000014.1 coordinate 84,507,851, forward strand.
TAGGGTATGTTGTGCCTTCATTTTCATTAAATTTTAAAAAGTCTTTGATTTTTTTCTTTGTTTCTTCCTTGATCAAGTTATCATTGAGTAGAGCATTGTTCTTCTTCTACGTGTATGTGGGCTTTCTGTTGTTTTGGTTGCTATTGAAGACCATCCTTATTCCATATTGATCTGATAGGAGGCACGGGATTAGTTTGATCTTCTTATATATGTTGAGGTCTGTTTTGTGACTAATTATATGGTTGATTTTGGAAAAGGTACCATGAGGTGCTGAGAAGAAAATATATTCTTTTGCTTTAGGATGAAATGTTCTCTATATATCTGTTAGTTCCATTTGGTCCAAGGCTTCAATTAGATTCACTGTGTCCCTGTTTAGTTTCTGCTTTCCTTAACGATCCATTTCAGAGAGTGGGATGTTGAAGTCACCCACTATTATTGTGTGAGGTGCGATGTACGCTTTGAGCTTTAGTAAAGTTTCTTTTACAAATGAGGGTGCTCTTTCATTTGGACCGTAGATGTTCAGAATTGAGATTCTTCTTCGTGGATTTTTCCTTTGACCAGTATGTAGTGTCCTTCTGTGTCTTTTTTGATGAGTTTTGTTTGAAAGTCAATTTTATCTGATATTAGGATGGTTTCTCTGGCTCGTCCTGGGACATTTGCTTGTAAGATTGTTTTCTAGGCTTTTACTCTGAGGTAGTGTTTGTCTTTGACACAGAGGTGTGTTTCCTGAACACTACAAAATTCTTGGTCCTATTTATGTATCCAGTCTGTTAGTCTAATTCTCCTTATTGGGGAATTGAGAGCATTGATATTAAGAGAGATTAAGGAATAGTGATTATTGCCACCTGCTATTCTTGATGCTATCTTTATGTTTGACTGGTTATCTACTTTTGGGTTTGATGTAAGAAGGTTAGTATCTCGTTTTTTCCAGGGTGTTGTTTCTCTCCTTATATTTGCGGTTTCCACCTATTATCCATTGCATGGCTGGGTTTGTGGAAAGATATTGTCTAAATTTAGTTTTATCATGGAATATCTTGTTCTCTACATCCAAGGTGATTGAGAGTTCTGCTGGGTATAGTAGTCTAGGCTGGCATTTGTTTTCTTTTAGAGTCTGTATGAGATCTGCCCAGGATCTTCTGGCTTTCACAGTCTCTGGTGAGAAGTCTGATGTGATTTGGATAGGTCTTCCTTTATATGTTACTTGGCCTTTTTCTCTTACTGCTTTTTATATTCTTTCTTTGTTTAGTACATTTGGTGTTTTGATTATTATGTGACAGGAAGTATTTCTGTTCTTGTCCAGTCTGTTTGGAGGTCTGTAGGCTTATTGTACTTTCATTGGCATCTCTCTCTCTTTAGGTTAGGGAAGTTTTCCTCCATAATTTTGTTGAAGATATTTACTGGCCCTTTAAGTTGCAAATCTTCACTCTCATCTATACCTATAATCCTTAGGTTTAGTCTTCTCATTGTGTCCTGGTTTTCCTGGATGTTTTGGGTTACACGTTTTTTGCATTTTGCATTTTCTTTAACTGTTGAGTCGATGCTTTCTATGGTATCTTCAGCACCTGAGATTCTTTCTTCCATCTCTTGTATTCTATTGTTGATGCTTGCATCTATGACTCCTGATTTCTTCCCAAGGTTTTCTATCTCCAATGTTGTCTCCCTTTATGATTTCTTAGTTGTTTCTACTTCCTTTTTTAGATTCTGGATGGATTTGCTCAGATTCTTCACTTATTTGTTTGTGTTTTCCTGTATTTTTTTAAGATATTTTTGCATTTTCTCTTTCAGGATTTCTGTCTGTTTACCCAAGTTCTCCTGTATTTCTTTAAGCGATTTTTGTGTTGCCTCCTTATGGGCCTCCATCTGTTGACCCATATTCTCCTGCATTTCTTTAAGCAAATTTTGTGTTCCTTTGTAAGGTCTTCTACCCTTTGATTCATGTTCTCCTGTATTTCTTTATGAGATTTTTTTTATATCCTTCTTGAAGTCCTCTAATAGCATCATGAGAAGTGATTTTAAATCCTGATCTTGCCTTTCGGGTGTGATGGGGTATCCAGGTCTTGCTGCTGTTGGAGTGTTGGGTTCGGATAGTGCCATATTGCCTTGATTTCTGTTAGTAATGTTCCTATGTTTGCCTTTTGCCATCTGGTTACCTCTGGTGTTATCTGGTCCTGCTGTCACTGGTTGTTGGTTGGATTTCCTGTGAGCCTGCAAGGCTATTTCTGCCCCCCTGGATGACCAGTTTTCCCCTGGCACTGATTGCTGAGAGGCTGCTCTGCTCCTGAGTTACTTTGGCACCCAGATGTGTCTTGCCCCAAGTGATGTTGCACTTGGGGAATTCCTGCGTATCTGGACACTCAGTGTAGTCAATCCCCAGAGTAGAAGTGGTTAAGGGGAGGCTGCTGCTCTCTCTTCCAGTTCGGGTCCCTCTACAGTGCAGATGTCTCACAGCAGAGCTTGCACGTAGGGACCACAGAACTGCTCAACTCTTGGGTGCAGGTAGCACACAAGCTGGCTGTGTTCCACGATGTTATGCTTGGCTATACCTGGGCCTGGAGGTTCCAACTGCTCTGTTGCCAGACCAAAGATGGCAGAGTGTACTGTGCACCCTCTTGGCGCAGATCACTCTGCAGGCAGGTGGCCACAGCTGAGCTAGCACCCAGAAGATCACAGACCTGCCCCGCTTTTGGGCACAGATGGAAGCCTAGCAGGCCGTGTCTCATGCAATGTTATATTGGGGAATCCCTGCGTACCTGAAGTCTCAGTGTAGTCAATCCCTGGAGCAGAGGTCCCTAAGGGGAAGCTGGTGCACTCTCTCCTGGTGCGCTCTCTCCTGGTGCGGGTCCCTCTGTAGGGCAGATGTACCACAGCAGAGCTGGCGTGTAGATGACCACAGAACTGCCCAACTCTTGAGTGCAGGGAGCACACAAGCTGGCTGTGTCCCAAGCGATATTATGCTCGTTTATCCCTGTGCCTGGAAGTCTCAACTGCTCTGATGGGTCAGTGTAGTCAATCCCCAGACAGAGGTCGCTAAGGGGAGGCTGGTGTGCTTTATCCCAATGTGCTCTCTCCCGGTGCTGGTCCCCGATTTTGTACTTTCTACAGAAAGGTTGGCTGTCCTGTGATCCACTCTCCTAGTTTGCTTCATGCTGCTGTGATAAGGCACAATGACAATAGGTACTTAAAACCAAGATGGAAACTCAAGACCAGAGCTTCAAGTAGAAACCATGAAGGAATAAAGTTTACTGGCGTTTTCACAAAGGCTGGCTTCGCTATCTTTATTAAACAAACAGGTAACAACTTCCTAGGGTTTCTTAGCCACAGTGGTCTGGCCTTCCCACATCAATCATTAATTAAGAAAATGCTCCCACAGGTGAGACTACAACCTAATGTGATAGAGGCAATTCCTGGTTAACTTTAATTTATGTCAATTTGCCAAAAACTAAGCAGTATATCCTCCACTGTCACAAATATTATACCCTGATCATTTCGTCTTATCCGTTTTTATCTCAGAGTTCGCTTTTGTCAATTTTCTGTCATTATTTCCAGTATTTATGGTTGTGCTTAACTAGGAAGGAGTGGGGAAAATGTGTTCAATCTTTGTGGTCTATGTTAAAGTAATACAAGATCATTATTAATTACCTTGAATATATATAATACTAACAATATTGTCCTACATTTTTATAGTCACATGGAGTTTTCTTTTTTTAAGAAAACAATTCTAGACATAAAACAAAGCTGAACAAATATAACTGAGAACTCTTCTGACCAACTGTCCCTTGGCTACCCTCTCACTGACTTACATCCTTCATACAATGGAACATTTCTTGTAATTGATACACTGTCATTGACACAGCTGTACCTTGCTAACTCTACAGTTTCTCCAAGTTTCTCTGCTAGTGTCATATATCCTATGAACCTTGACAGAAGTCCAGTGACATATGTGACCATTAGCTTATTTCATGCTCCAAAAAATGCATTGTGCTTTATTCACTCTTTTCCTCCTCTCCTCCACACCCTGGCAGTTGTTGATATTTTTCCCTTGCCTTTCTGTTAGCTTTTCCTGGAAAAATCATATAAACGGAATAATTTAATCATTAATACATAGCTTTTTTCAGATCAGCCACTGTGCATGGCTGCATTTATCATATCTCTTCAGAAAACTATGCCATAGCCCGGAGCTCTTCAGAAACAAAAGAAAGATAGTTCAGTAATTGTTCTTGTTATAGAGAATCTAAGATAAGTATTAGCCTTTTAAAAGTTTCTTTGAGCATCAATTTATTTTTAGAATATTTTTTCAAAATCTCTTTCAGGTTAATTTTGCAGGCCATTATTTTGTAGGAATTGTATCTCTAAGGCTAAGCATAAGATTTGACCAACTTGTCATATAAAGAAAACTTACCAGTGTTTTGACTTAATGTGCCCCTTCAGAGTTTTATGGTGTTTATATTGATGTGAGCCTTATACAAAATCCAACGAAAAGTTTAAAGATGTTTTCAATACTTTCATATAAGCAAAGTCAATACATCATTTACATGTGAAACTCATCTCTTTCTTTGGTTCAAATACTGTTTCTCCAATAACTGGCTCTATGTTAGACTTACTTATAACTTAAATTTATCATTTTGCTGTTTCATATAATTTTATATGAATTCATATAATTCATATAATTTTAGATATATTTTCCAATAATTCAATGAATAGACCAATAGGTTGGTATAACTTTAACTTTTCCAAGGCCTACCTTTAATGATGGTTCTTAAACGCTTTAACTTCCCTTCTAGCCCACCATCTATCAGAGTTAATGGAAAATAAATGATTCAAGCAAAGTGGACCTTTTAGAATGGTTCTTTGGAGCAAACTGCAGTCTGCATTGTCTGGCAATCAGGAGTTCAGTTTATAGGTCAGCAGCACCAGCTTAATTCACTCACAAACACTTCATTAATGTACCAGCAGTCCAGTTTGGTTGGGTCAGGATAGCAAACACAAATTAGTAGAGGTGTCCTGAAGTGGCACAGATAGCCACTGAATATAATCAGCAGGGGGTGCCAAGGCCAACAAGAATGCCAGGAGAAGTTCTTGGCTTTGCCTTTCTCAGGGAAGCAAAGATCAGGGAAGAGTAGAGATCAACCAGTTTAGCACTGCTAGCTCTACCAGCAAGCCTGCCAAGTCTAGTCAAGCCAATCCTTTCTGCCTTTTGAGTTCGGTTCATATTCCCTCCAAATATTACATGTTCTCCAAGGGTCTTGACTCACCAAGTGTCTTGCCTCATTACTTGAGTCTGACTTGGTACAACTCCACTTGAGTCTATATCAGTGACATTACTCAGCCAATCTACCCCTGTACAAGGAAGCAGCAAGAAGACTATCATACCACCAGATGCATATTGGTGTGTTTCTCTCTAGGGACTTCCAACAAATGGAGCTCAACAATGCAATGTAAGGTGGACCAATTGGAAATATGTTGCCAGTAAAGAAGTAGCCAGGTGCAAATCACAAGAACAATAATCTTCCTGTCATTTGTTTGAAAGGGTGACAAGAGAAAAACACAAACAAAAGTACCAGAGGATTGCTGAGGTATCTGATCGCAGATGGAAGAGTTGAGAATCAGTGAGGTAGATACAGAAAAAACTGAAATGACTCACTTAGGATATAAGAGTGAACAGAATATTGTATGGCAAAACGATGGAATTTTAAAATGTCCTAACAACAGGGCCTTGAAATCTAACCTTGAAATGATCCTCGGGCATCAATAAGGGAAGGGATGTCAAACATCCATCGTAACATTCTGATATATACAGCTGAGAACAGTGGTAGGACTCTTGTAGTTTCTGCCAAAAATGTCATGGTTTTGATCCTGGATAAATTCTCTGAAGTACATTTGAGACAAAAAAAAAATGTTCCCCTACACAGAAATGTACTGGCAAAGTCACAGTTCTCGATGACAGAGACTTGGTTAGCTGTACAAATTTGCATTTAAATAATTTATATTCCTAACAAATCCCCAAATATGAAATTTTATTTTCTTTGTTTTGATGCTAAAATTTCTAATTTGGAGAAACAGTTTCATTTTATATGTGTCTTTATTCCTATATTTTCTATTTCAATAATTTCTTTTATGCTACATAGCACTTAAAAAACTATTACAATTTAGCTGTGCATCCTATTGTTTTGTGAGGAAAGAATAACCATTATACACAATAATGGTTTTCTTAACTTCTTATAGTAATGAGTTTTCTGTGCTTTACAGAATTGTTTTACAGCTGAGGCAAATCAAATACTTGACCTATGACCCCCTCAGAGTCTGTTTTAGCTCTGGAACTTGAAGTTGAGATTATTTGTATTATAATGTACATTCTGGTTACTACATACATGTTTGCCATTAGATCTGAGTGGTGTGGGAGCACAATCTTGAAAATATCACCCAGTCACTAGTGTTAGCAATTTACTAGCTCCTGTGGTTTTGTACCCACATGAGGTGTGTATTAGTCAGCAAGATGAGAACAGGGATATAGCATAGCAATTCTAAAAGGTCAGCAAGGTGACCCCTGATACAATAAGTCTAAATGTATATTACATTCTGCTGGTAAGACCTCTCAGGCCATTCAGAAGATGCACACTGTTCTCAGGCCCATGGACTTCACATTCCTATGCAAGTAGAAAATTGCATAACTCATGACATATGGGTCTGTCAGTAAAGCTGGATAAAAACACAGATATGCCTCATTCATATATAATGATGATAAATGGCCCACATACTATAGTATATTTCAAGGGACAAAGCTCATATACTTTATAAAACATGAGACATCACCATATGTGACAGGTTATATACTCTCCAGATGATGACACACTATACTATTTCTCAAACATTATTCTTTTATTTCTACTACATTAAGCTTTGAATTTGAACAATTTTAGAACTTACACAGTTTATCCTACAATATTTTCCCATGTCGATAAAGTTTAGTTGATATTAAATCAATTAAAAATGTAACCATGATGTTTTCAGACAAGCAAAAACAAACATGTTTTATGTTATATGATGGGCCTAAACCTTTAGCATTATTCCATAGCCTGAATTGGGATAACCCTCTTTGTATTTCTCTTTGAGGCCAATTAAGAAGCAATTTTGCTGTGACTTGACAGTTCTCAATTTATGGTACCTGGTTCTTCCATGCTCCTTGTCATGTATGTTATGGTGAACTAAATAATATGATATGCCCTCCATGCCTAGATGGCTATAGAAATCAGACCTTTCCTGTTTCCTGGGGATTAGTTTGAGAACATCCAAGGAAAACTGTTCAAGTGTTTGGTTCAGAAATGAAGGCTGCTGTCTGCAGAGGCTCCTCTGGCTTCTTTTGCCTACTATCCTTATACATCATTCTCTACCTATCTTGTTCTTACTCTTTGTGTCTCTTATTTCACTCTCAATTAGGCTTCTCTCTAAGCTGTATATATATGTTTAGGTCCCCATAATGTATTGGTGTTTTGTAATACTTTCACTTCTGGCTAGAATGACCATATGAGCTTGTGGTACCCTCTCACTTTAATAAACCCCATTCCAGATAGGAATTCATAGACTGTCATTGCTTTCTAGACTAACTACATTTATTACCCTAGTACTCAACTTAGCATGGCTGTCTGGCATATATAATTGATAGATAATAGGTAGATAGATAGATAGATAGATAGATAGGTAGATAGATAGATAGATAGATATTGTCCTGAATTCTTATTCTGTCAAAGATGTTTTGTTATAAAACACATATAGTCTTTATTATGACATAGTTTCCAGATAGAGTTCTGAAATATATCCAAATTAAAGACTTGAGGGAATGGTATGAGTCATACCATTAAGTCACTAAGTCACTTATGGAACATAGCTCATGTAGGTTTGCATAATTATTAATTAGACTCTTCTATTAAAAAATGAATAAGAAGAGGGTGTTATATAAGGACTTTTCCTCAGGATGCAATATTATACTATTCTGGGTTTTGCCTCTGTTATCCATGACAACCAGAGCAGAGCACCTAATAATAGCCAGGACTAGGGTAATGATATTGGACTTACTGATTCCCTACACAGTGGAGGAAAACCATTAGTTAAAATTTCCTTTCTCACAGCTACACGTGGTCGGAAGATGTCAGAATATATGTGAAGTTGAAGGTAAGCTGACAGTGGAGCTCCATGATGCGTCTTTAATGAGGTCAGCAACCATAATAAGGCGGACTTTGGGGTGATGTAGATCTTTTTGTGTCACCACACTTCTGTAAGTAAACCTTCATCCATGGTAAGTTCAATAAACTTCTTGGTTCCACCAAGTTGACTTTTAGTGAAATTGTACTTTGGTTCATCATTGATACCCATCTTGAATGATCAGATATTTGTTTAAGTATTCTGAGAAAAGTTAGTGTAATATAGAGGCAGAAAGGAGGATATGTTAATAAGTGCTATATACTTTGTTGATGTTTTATTAAAAATGCAGATATTATATCTTAAGGTTTTATGACAATAATTCATAACAATATATATTAATACTTTAAAAAATATAACCGCATGGCAAGGCATGGAGGCAGAAGCAGGAGAATCTTGATGAGTTATTCGCCAGTGAGGACCACATAGAGAGACCCTCAAGACAAACAAAAGTACACAAATCCTGAATAGTTTATGAGATTGCTCAGCCATCAGCAGAGAACTTTATTCCTGTAACAGTTAGGAATAAATGCAGAGTCTCACAGCTAGAAAATATGTCAAAGAATGAGGGATCTTGGAATACTCATCCCTAAAAGTGTCACCATCAAATTCCTCCCCTCAGGGCTCAGAAAACTGCTGAAAAGGCAGAAAGAGTGAAAGAACCAGAGGGGATCAGTGAGTCCTGCAGAGAAGGAGGAAGAGGATGAGAAGGAGAAAAAGAGGAGGAGGAGGAGGAGGAGAAAAAAAGGAAGAGGAGGAGAAAAAAGAGGAAGAGAAGGAGGAGAGGAAGTGGAGGAGGAGGAGGAGGAAGAGGAGGAGGAGGAAGAGGAGGAGGAAAGTTTGGAAAAGCCAGAGCGATCAAAGATACCACAAGAATATGGCCCACAGAATGAACTGACAGGGACTCATGGGGGCTCACAGAGGTCAGGGAGACTTTAGGAGTCTGACATAGATCTTCTTTATCTATGTTATTGTTGTACCTCTCTGTCCTATGATATTCCTAACAATAAGGGAAGGTCTTGTCTGTGATGCTTTTGTCTTTTCCTTCTATTGGTCTGCCTCATCTAGTCTTAATGTGTATATATGTATCTAGTCTTACTGTAGCTTATTATGTCATATTGGGTTGTTGTCCCTGAAAGATAAGCTCTTTTCTGAGGAGAGGTGATGGGAGAGGTAGATCAGGAGGAAAGGGGAGGTCAGGGGGAGTATGACCGAGTAGAGAGGTAAGAATGGAAACTGCAGTCAGAATGTAATATATAAAAGAAGACTAAATAAAAAGGAAAAAATGAAATAAAACAAATTGTTAAACTTCTTAATATATCAATTCCATATAAGGTATATGAAACAGAAATATATAGCTAATTCTTTTATAGATTCTTTTTAAAAATAAGTTGTATTCTGAAATTCTAATGTTTATATCATTTCCCTTTTCTCTTTCCTCCCTCCAAACTCTCCTACCTATCTTACCTTTCCTTCCTTGCACTGTTTGAAATTTAATGCCCTTTTTTTCCTTTTTATTATTACATGCATACATATGTACATATACATATGTCATTAAAAACATAAATACAAACTTCACAGCCTATAAAACTTTGTTATATGCAGTATGCATATGATTCTTTGCCACTTATAAATAAAATTCTGTGACAATTGAAAGTCTAGTAAATACTATCTGCAGTATTCCTGGATTATCCCTATCTGGAAGGCAGAAAAACAGCTTCTTTAGAGAAATTATCTTCAGAGGCATGTGTTGGATTGACTTGAGAAAAATGTTAATTCCCTCAGTGAGACAACTGAGGCCTGGTTTGTATCACTTTAACTCTTTTAGTGGAACAGTATGGAAGGAGTTTGTGCTTATGTTGGTATACATGGAAGAAAAAAACCTCAGACTACAGGATTTTTCAAAGCCCTGGTGAGGTAAGGACACTGTGTTCCCATAAGTATAGCAGCCATCATTTATAATGATCTTATCTGGACGGTGATAAAAGGATCATTTCTTGGACAAGAGAACAAAAGTGGGAAGAAATTTTGTCATTTCAATTCATATATGATTAGAAGGCTTTGTACAAGGTCAACATTTAAGTGGAAATTTCCAAGAACCCAACCAAGGTACCGAACATGAAAACTGACAGCTTCCTATGGGGTTGCAAACTCCTTCAGCGCCTTCAGTCCTTTCTCTAATTTCTCCATTAGGGACCCCGAGCTCAGTCCAATGGTTGGCTGGAAGCATCCGCCTCTGTATTTGTAAGGCTCTGGCAGGGCCTCTCAGGAGACAGCTATGTCAGGCTCCTTTCAGCAAGCATTTCTTGGCATCCACAACAGTGTAGGGTTTTGGTGACTGTATATGGGACGAATCTCCAGATGGGACAGTCATTGGTTGGCCTTTCTTTCAGTCTCTGCTCTATACTTTGTCTCCATTCTTGCTTCCGTGAGTATTTTGCCACCCTTTCCAAGAAGGACCTAAGCACACACACTTTGATCTTCTTTCTTCTTGAGCTTCTTGTGGTCTGTGAATTGTATCCTGGGTATTCGGAGCTTTGAGGCTAATATCCACTTATCAGTGAGTGCATACTATGTGTGTTCTTTTGTGATTGGGTTGCCTCACTCAGGACAATATTTTCTAGTTCCATCCATTTGCCTAAGAATTTCATGAATTCATCATTTTTAATAGTTGAGTAATACTCCATTGTCAACAATATAAGCCAACCAGAACCCCCATCTCACCCAGAGACTAAGCCACCAAGCAAGGAATACATATGGCTCCAGCTGCATGTGTAGTAGAGGATGGCCTTGTCAGGCATCAATGGAAGGAGTGGTTCTTGACTCTCTGAAGGCTTGAGAGATGCCCCAGTGTAGGTGAAATGAGGGCGGGGAGGCAGGAGTGGGTGGGTTGTTGGAGGAACACCCTCATAAAAGCAGCGGGAGGGGAGATGGGATAGGGGATTTCCAGGAGTGGGAGGAACCAAGAAAGGGGATAATATCTGAAATATAAATAAAGAAAATATACAATAGAGTTAAAAAAATGACATTGTAAATCATGCCATAAGCTCAGAAAGCACTGCTATTCTGACCCATAGAGTGTGCTTTCTTTTTCCACTTTTTCTGCTGAAGGCTAAGAAGCAAAGATGGACAGAGGATTTTGATGACCAGCAACTGTTCTTGTTGGAGACTGAGTCATGAAAGAACATAGTGGCAGAGAAGGGGCAGAAAGTAGTTAATATTAGTCAGGCATTTAATTAACAAATAATTTGTTAAGTCTTAGATGCTGACAGCATAATAATGTGAAGAAGCATGTGACTGAAATTCTAGAGAGATAAGTACAATTGATAAGGAAATTTAATGACTGAGTAATCACAACTGTTAAGAAAAGTCGGGCATGAGAATTGTACAAGAAACCACAAGAACTGTAGAAAGTAAATTAAGCTGATGCATGAGAAGAAAAAAAAACCCAATAATGGGAAAAAGCACAAGAATTTTGTGGTGAGAAGTAATAGCCCCTGTTCAAGGAGAGGTAGTGTCCAGCTCAGCTTTGCTGTAGCAGGCTTTCAACAGAGGGCTGAAGATTATGTTATTTATAGTGAAAGAAAACACATAAATAAAAGGCCTTTGACTGACAAGTAATACATCACTTCTGATTTATAATATTTCCTATTCTAACATTTGTTTGATCTATCGTGCATAATTGTGGCTCTTCAAACTCGTTAGTAAAATGCTGCAATAGAGGACAGAAAGGTCACATTGATAATGTTTTTTTAATCTAAAAAGCTATCTGATAGTCCTTTAATAAATCTCTGTCTCAAGAGCACACCTCAAGGAAATTGGATATTATAGATGTTATGCTACTCTCTGTCATTACAGGCCTGAACTTGACAGGTAAAGGAACTGCATTAAAATACAAGGAAACAGGGGTAAAATGAAGGTTTCATACAAATAAAAGCAATCTCAAAAAAGAGAGTTTAGAGGAAAACAACATCACAGACTGTGTGCTTCTTTCATTAAGACTGTCAGAAACATTTTCACCCAGCGTGAGATTTCTTTCTGGTTTTACTTGGTGTTTTTCTGCTTGGATTTATAAATATGAGCCAAACCAGCAATCTATAATTTCTGTTATGGATTTACATTTAAGAATTATAGTCAAAATATTAAAATAAGCTACCATATAGAGGCACAAATGGTCAGCCTGCAGTTTGTGCTGTGGAGGATCTCAGGTAGCATGAACACACATGGCTAAGGGGAATTTCATAACTTGCTAGGCAAAATGCTGACTGAGGGTGCATTTTCCAACAAAGCTTGCAGGCTGCACTGTAACCATCCTTCTTGGCCCCTGCTTATCACCATTTAGCTCTTCTGGGAGGACAGCACTTTTATCTTCCTTCTATGAGATCATAAAGTTTCTTTTCTTTTTTTTTCTTATTTTTTTTTTTTGTTCTGAACAGAATCTTTTCACTTCACACAGTGCTCAATTGCATCCATTTTGCTATAATGGACAGATTATTTTTAACGTAAGCCTGAATTTTATTCATTATGTATTCATAACATAAGAAAATCCATATATTAAGATAGGAACATGTTCCAGTAATTAAGGAAGATATAGATCAGGGATGTAATATTTTAGATAAAATGAAGAAGATATAAATACACACTAAAACAAACAGCTGCCGTGCTATGTAATCAAGTGCTAGACAAAAGTGAATCAACTTAACATCTCTGAAGTCATCAAGGGAATGGAAATGAAAACATATTAATAGTGCTGTGGCTGGCTTGTGATTCTCCCATGGTTGCCTGTAACATTCTTTGAAGTTCTCTCTTGAAAAATGAGGAAGTGGCCGGATATAAAATCAACTCAAGCAAGTCAGTAGCCTTCCTATACTCAAAGGATAAGCAGGCTGAGTAAGAAGTAAGAGACATGATACCCTTCACGATAGCCACAAACCATATAAAGTATCTTGGCGTGACTCTAACCAAACAAGTGAAAGATCTGTATGACAAGAACTTCAAGTCTCTGAAGAAAGAAATTGAAGAAGACCACAGAAGATGGAAAAATCTGCCATGCTCATGGATTGGCAGGATTAATATAGTAAAAATGACCATCTTGCCAAAATCAATATACAGATTCAATGCAATCCCCATCAAAATCCCAACTCAATTCTTCATAGAGTTAGAAAGAGCAATTCAAAAGTTCATCTGGAATAACAGAAAACCCAGGATAGCTAAAACTATTCTCAAGAGTAAAAGAACCTCTGGGGGAATCAGTATCCCAGACCTCAAGCTGTACTACAGAGCAATAGTGTTAAATACTGCGTGGTATTGGTACAGTGACAGGCATGTAGATCAATGGAACAGAATTGAAGACCCAGAAATGAATCCACACTCCTATGGTCACTTGATCTTTGACAAAGGAGCTAAAACCATCCAGTGGAAAAAAGATAGCCTTTTCAACAAATGGTGCTGGCTCAACTGGAGGTCAACATGCAGAAGAATGCAAATTGACCCATTCTTATCTCCTTGCACTAAGCTCAATTCCAAGTGTCTCAAGGACCTCCACATAAAACCAGACACACTGAAACTAATAGAAAGGAAACTAGGGAAGAACCTTGAACATATGGGCACAGGGGAGAATTTCCTGAATAGAACTCAAAAAGCTTATGCTCTAAGATCAAGAATTGACAAATGGGATCTCATTAAATTACAAAGTTTTTGCAAGGCAAAAGACACTGTCAAAAAGACAAAGCGGCTACCAATTAAATGGGAAATGATCTTTACCAACCCTGCATCCGACAGAGGGTTAATATCCAATATATACAAAGAACTCAAGAAGCTAAACTCCAGAGAGGCAAAAATTAAAAAATGGGGTACAGAGCTAAACAAAGAGTTCTCACCTGAAGAATATCTAATGGCTGAGAAGCACCTAAAGAGATGTTCATCATCCTTAGTCATTAGGGAAATGCAAATCAAAACAACCCTGAGATTCCACCTCACACCAGTCAGAATGGCTAAGAACAAAAACATAGGAGACAGCAGTTGTTGGCGAGGATGTGGAGAAAGAGGAACACTCCTCCACTGCTGGTGGAATTGCAAGCTGGTACAACCACTCTGGAAAGCAGTCTGGCAGTTCCTCCGAAAACTGGGCGTGACACTCCTGGAGGATCTGGCTATACCACTCCTGGGCATATACCCAGAGGCTTTACCTGCAAGCAATAAGGACACATGCTCCACTATGTTCATAGCAGCCTCATTTATAATAGCCAGAAGCTGGAAAGAACCCAGATGTCCCTCAACGGAGGAATGGATTCAGAAGATGCAGTATATTTACACAATGGAATACTACTCTGCAATTAAAAGAAATGAATTCACGAAATTCCTAGGCAAATGGTCAGAACTTGAAAATATCTTCCTTAGTGAGTTAACTCAATCACAAAAGAACACACATGGTATGCAGTCACTGATAAGGGGATATAACCCAGAATCTCGGAATACCCTAGACACACTTCGCATATCAATAGATTTCCAAGAAGATGTAAGGAGAGAACCCTGGTCCTGGAAATACTGGATGTAGGGGAATGCCAGGACAGAGAAGCGAGAGGGGGTTGAATGGGGAAAAGAAGAAGGGAAGGGGGCTTATGGGACTTTCGGGGAGGGAGGGAACGGGAAAGGGGAAATGATTTTGAATGTAAATAAAAAAAAAACTTAAAAAAAATAAAAGAAAAATGAGGATACAAACTACACCAGGTTTTCATCACTGACCATGTAAACAGAAGTCCAGGAACCAGAAATGAAGTTATTGAATAAATTTCACAGTTTGCTAACCCTGCATTAGCAACTTTGTCCTTTAAACTTTATCTGAAGATAGAGCTGAGTTTAAGTTTACTGAAAACATTGGAGCATCCACCATCTCCTACCACTGTTTTAAGGAAGTAAAATCAACCTATCTACTAGGTGTAGGGATAAGTGAAATCATAGTAAGTTTCAAATTAAAATCAAACAAGTCAACAAAGAGCATAAAGAGCATTGCTACAACAGAATTCATGGAGGAAATTCTTAAGACTCTACTCATCATTCCTTTTAATGTGTGTAGTACAGACTCACCAATTCAAGGACAGATTTTTGTTGGTGACCTAAAATACAGCTGTATGTCATTCTAGTGATGAGGTTCAGCATTGTTCCCAAAGTTGATGATTCAAAAACTTAAAATGAACAGAGATAAATAACAAATCACATAACAGTCTACAAGCTGTACACACAGACACACACACACACACACACACACTCACACTCACCAAATATGTATGAGAATGAAAACAGCATGTGAGTGGAGATGAGAGAAAGCCAACCAAAATCAATGAGGGAATAAAATATCTTTGCTAAAGTAAACTGAATCTCATGAGGGATGCTCAAGTTGGATTCTTCCTCCATAATCAACACCTTATAAATCCAAAGACTGAACCAGCAGGCATTACTGCTGAGCAGAAGGGTGGAATCTGAGTCTTTTCTCTGGCTCTGGAGGAAATTTGTTTTCTGAATTACTCAGATAACCTTATAACTATCCAAACCCAGTTTCAGGACACCTCTGATTACTACTATTAAGCAGGAAACTGCATATGCAGTTGCCTACTCCTGTAACAGTCAGTCCAAAAGACCTGTCAATCACCTAGATAGGACACAAAAGCCCCTCAAGACAGCTGTCTGTTTTCAGATACTTTTAAAATAGTGTAAAGCTTGCCAAGAATATAAATCAGCCAAAGATTTTGTTGGCCATTGTCTGTTGTCTGTCCCTGAAGGCATCCCAATTTATTCTGTGAAATACTCTGCTTATCTTCTGAAATACCTGACTCTTCTAAATTCTTTCTATAGAAATCACAGACAGGGAGCAGAGGCTGAAGCAAGATCTCACTGACAACTGTACTGCTTTTTTATTAGGAGATGGACAAAGCATATGGAAAAATTAGGAAGAATAGAGCTGATGTGAACAGTCCTATCAGTCAACTACATTCAGCTGACATTATCAAGTACTCAATTAGAACACAGACTCTTTCTAAACTTGCATTGAATGGACAACAGAACAGATGACATTTGAGGACATAAAATAAATTTTAACTAAATTAAAAGGTAGAAAGCCTGTTCTTATATCACATCAGAATTCAGGGAGAAATAATGAGAAGAAATATTTCAAAATTTCAACCTTTTAAAAGAGTTATTTACATATTTTATGTATATGTATCTCTTGTCTACATATATCTGCACACTAGAGGAGAATATCAGATCCCATGAGACTACAGCTTACAAATGTATCATGCAGGTGTTGGAAGTTGAATTAAGGACCTCTGGAAGAGTAGCTAGTGCTCTTAACCTCTGAGCCAACTCTCCAGACCATTAAATTGCTATTTTTTTAAAAAAAAATTCTCACTCTCTCTCTCTCTCTCTCTCTCTCTCTCTCTCTCTCTATCTATCTATCTAATCTATCTCTATCTCTTTCTATCTTGCTCTCTATCTCTCTATCTATTTTTATTACATGTGTCAAAAAATCTCAAGGCAAATTGAAATATTCTGAATTGACTGGAAATAAACGATAAGAGCATTTGTGGGACTGAGTAATGGTAATATTTAGAGATTACTTTGGAGTAGTCAGTGCCTGTCTTACATAAGAAGAGCCCAAATTCCATAACCTAAGCATCTACCTAGGGAAAGAAGAATGATTTATGCCATGGTCAACAAGTGAAAAGGATTTCCACAAACTACAGCAGAAGTCTATACAACTATAAGCACAAATCTACAGAAAAATAATCAATGTAGACAAATGTTTTTAGTGATATTTATGAACTAACTAATTGCTAGATATTGGCCTACATTAATCACAGAAAATATACACAGGACCCAGATCATCAATGGTAAAATGACAAAGCAGTATTCTCTCTCTCCATTCTGCAAATATTAAAAGTTTATTGACAAGGTATACTAGAAATTTTACTGCCCTCAAAGTTGAGAGATGAAACTGACAAGATTCACTGACACATTTAGGGATCATGAAAAGAGATATCCAGGATCTGAGTAGATCTGATTACAGTGAATTGTTTTCTCAGACAGGAACAAGATCATCCTTGGCTTGATTTGTAAATAGCAGCAGATATTCAGAATCATAATGATGCTGATTGCATTATCTTTCTGGGAATAGAAGTGGTGAGTAACATTTCAAAGTCATCCTGTGGATCAAGAGGTTGTAAAGTGCAGATTTTTTGTTGGAGAATTCAACAGGAACCTGTACTATTTTTAACATATATATTCACAGATAGGTATGATCAGTTGTCTTAGAGATATTTATAGTTATATGTATCTGTACACTAATACAAATTCATGAATTTGGGGGTTTATTAGCACTGGAGGTGCTTTAGCAACAATGTAATTATTTATTGATCAGACCTTGCCTTTAGTATAGTTAAAAAAGAAGGATTCTTTGGATAAACATCTCATTCTAGGATTAGGTAGGATATGTACATAGTGAATTTAGTGCATCTTATAGAAGCAAAGAAACTGATTTGATAAAAACAACTCAAATAATAATAGACCTCTAAAAATGATTTTATTTATTTTCATCCAAAATATTACCCCCCACCACCTGGTCTTCCCTCCCAGAATTCTTTCCCCCATTTTCCCTCACCTTCTGTCTGAGAGTGCACTTCTCCCCCAGGTAGATGAAGGGGTCACTAGTACAAATCTATGTTGGACTACAGAGCAACACCCCTTCTCCAGAAGTAACAAAGACAAGGAAAGAAAAAAATGACTGTTTGATCAATCACAGCAAATGATGCTGGTTTTATACACTAGGACAAAGGCAGGATGGTTTGGGTGGGACGGCACTTGGGCTATATAATGATATTTTGTCTGAATTTTTGAAAAGGCATAGGTTTGACAGCATTTCACTAACCTTTTGCCTAATCCTAAAATTATTTATAAAATTATTAAGTAGTGTTGGCATGTGGAATAAAGACATGCCCATCTTCATAAATTTCTCTACAAACATAATTAAACTGGAAGCCTTTTCATGTGTAAAGCTTATTTTAATTGGGCTTACAGAAAGAAACAGAACTTGTGAAGTCCCATAAAAATATCCTGTGTCTTTTCCACCTTTTATGTCATAAATCTAAGTCCCAAGCAAAACATATCTGCAAAATCTGACTAGAAACTTAGGTTCATTAATTTGTTTTACAAAAATAAAACCTTACCAGTTATTGTGTAGCTTCAGGTTTTAGGTTATTGGCAACTTTTTTGATGATACAAAGATATATTGAAAACCTCAAATAATTTCTGAACTACACATGTGACAAAAATGTATTTTTAGAAATTTTATGTTTCAGATTATCAATGCACACTTGCAAGCAAGTTAATTATTTCTCGCAAATACCTTTGATATATGATATATTTCTCATAAGATGTTAGCTTTACACTGCTTCGATGCCATTATCTATGGGAAAGAATTCAGAAATTAGAAATGCAGTGTTTAATGGAAAATAATCGTGTATGCCATGAAGAATGGCAGCATTTCAATCTGTAAAGAATCATTCCCCAGTGCTGCAGCAACAGAAGGAAGCTGCTTCAGATTAAGTAAAGACAGTGGTTTCATACTTCCTTTGTTCCTGAATGATATAGTCAACCTCCAAAATAACTCTGATAGTAAAACTCAAATTATTCCTCACTTGTAGAGATAGAAAATGAGATTTTGAAGAAATTTCTGAAACAAACACAAGCCATAGGTTTTCCCAACAACAGAGGGAACATTGTAATCTTGGGGGAAAACTCTGACTTTTATGTGAATGGTTTTTTTAATCTTATTTTAAACTCTTCAAAGCTGAGGAACCATGGGTACTCCAATTACCTATCCAGTATAGGAGTAGGAGTCTCCTGCTCACCGAGGAACTCCCTTGTGAGTTGCTGAGCAAATCATCTGCAATGACTCTGTCTTTAAGTTCTTGGTAGTGAGTGAATCCTCTTGAGTGAAAACATAATCACAAACAGGGCACAGAGGAAAATAAAAATAAAACAAGGTTGTGTTAGGAGCTGATACACAACTTTCCCTAGAAAGGATGAATATATATTAAACTGATCTGTAATTTAATTCCTCACCAATATATCTGGAGCCATGGTACCAGTTGTCTTCCACATATATCCTCATTGATACTGCATCATTTTTGGCAACCACTCTCAGATAAGAAAAATACATTTATAAGCAATCTCTAGACAACTTCAGTGATCATTTCCCTCCTCATCCACTCATCCCATTGGATCTAAGTATTGGCTTTTTATTTCTTTGGGCTGTAAGAGATATTTGTTGAATGTCCTGACTACAAGACATTCTTCTTATTTTTTAATTCTTTGTCACTACTATTTGATCTATCATCAGTCAAAAGGGAGAAGAGGTGTCTACCATATAGTTTGTTTTCTATGCTGATTTGTCTGAAACACATGAAAATGTTTTTAAGTTCATTATAGGCACTCATTCCGTACCAGAGAAGAAAATAGCTATGAAAAAGTAGGATATCTTTCTGTGAAGGACGTATTTATCCTTGTAAAAAAAAGAGGTGTCTTGACATTCTATATCTCAAATTGTGGAAGCTACAACACACAGCAAATGTGAGAGTTTGGGAGATATTAGATTCTAGAGTCTACTCAGCATCCTTGAATTTGCTGATGTAGCTGTAACAAAATACTAGGCTAATATTGCTGGGGAGTGATATTAGGCAAATGACAAGTGACACTGAATGGTAAACGTCACCTTGACTGGTTGAGGAAGACTTTATTCCAGAGATGAAGACAGTAAGATATTGAGAGTAAGATAATAAAGTAATAAGATGACAAAGGCCCTTCCCACTATGCCTGATGACCTAAGTTGGATGTCTGAGGACAATGTGGTAGGAATGAGCCAACTCCACCAAGTTGTCATCTGATTTTCACACATGTTCTATGTTTATGTGTGTACATGTGTGCTGGCTAGTAAGATCCAGGTGGTCTCCTGACTCTGATTCCTGAGTAATGAGATTTACAGGTGTGTACTTTGATCATCAAATTGTTGCATAATTTCTGGAACTCAAAGTCAGACTTTGTTTGCACAACAATCATCTTACTGACTGAGCTATCTGTTCAGCCTTTTATTGCCTTTACTTTTAGCTATCTTGTAGTACTTAATTTATATGATTCAAATTACTTCTTTATAGCATATGTTTTATACTTTTAAAAATATTTCTTTTGGTTTTCCATGGATTTGCAATATGACTTTACAATAAATATAAATCTGCTTCCTGGCAGAATGATGCTAGGTAATAGTTAGTAGATGTTCTTTAGAATAGAGGATTGCTGATTTTTCTCATCTGTCCCATGAACTATAATCACAGAATAAATTGTCTTCACAATTAACTTTATAACCACTATCTGTTAAATCAATTAAGAATAAGCAGAGTAAAATGTTATTTTATTGCCTTCATTTCCTTTATATAGATTCAAATGTTCTTCCTTTATATAGATTCAAAGATCTGCTGTATATCATTTTTCTTATTTCTTAAATCTAATTCCTGGAACAGCCAGTCTAGCAGAAGCACAGTCTCATGTTTCCCAAGCCTTGGCAAATATTCATTTCTTCCTCATTCATAACACACAATTTCACTGCATGCAATATTTTTCTTACTAGAGTTTATCTAAGTCACTTCTCCATGCTTGCCTGGTTTATAAAGCAAAGCCTAATATAATTTTTAGATTTGCTTCTGCATAAATAAGGCACCATCCAACATTTTCTTTTCAAGAATTTTTTTATCTTTTGCATTTGATTTCCTGAAGCTTTAATGGCATACAATTACATGCTTTCTTTCTTTCTTTTTTCTTAAATTTACTCTGCTTTTTATTCTCTGAAATTCTTAGAAATGTAGGTTGGTGTCTATATTTATTCTTGGATAATTCTTGCAATATCTCACATGATCTTTTCTTCTGATATGCTAATAATGTAGATACTATAGATTTTATTTTTCTTCTTTGGTTCTTAAACATTCTGTGTTGAAATTTATTTTCTGCTTATTTTTCTTTTGGAATTGAATCTACAATATTTCTGAAGGTGTATACATTCTTTCATGAGGACCATTGCATGCTTCTTGTTTCTATAATTTTTTGACTCATAATGTACAGCATGCACAATACATCATTTGTCTGTATATATATATATATATACATACATATATATACATATATTCTAATTTTAATGTTACATATCTTAGCTATATAATTTACAACTCTTTTATAGTTTCAAGTGAATATTCCCTATCTTTCTGATTCTTAGTTAACCCATCTCTTCAAACTGATTTTGATCTTTTAGTTTTTTGATGATTTTCCTCTTGCAATCTAAACATGTGGGCCTAGGCTAAATGAAGAAACACACTGGTTTCAACAATGACTATTTTTTGTTTTTCTAATGGTTTAGAAAGTGTTCCTTAGTCTAACTTTTGGTTTCTGTACCAAAATACTCTGTGTTAGATGATTCACGAAGAAATTGATTTGTTTATCTTACGGTTTATAAGGTGAGAAAGTCCATGCTCATAGTCTCAGCATCAGGAGTATCCACTCATCCTGAGTCTCTGCTCTGCTAAGCTGTTCTGTGTATACACTGATATGAAAGTTATCTTATCTGTCTCCTGTTGGTCTTGGAGTTCCCTCCTTATTTGAGAGTATCTATGGTACTTCTAGGCCCTGGTGGAACTTACAGTGAGTCTGTATCTCAGAAACTAGTATTCATAAGTGTTTCACAATGCATTTTCTTTTGTAAAGATCAGAAACTCAGATGGGCTCGGCACTGTTCTTTTCTTTTCTACCAAGCCAGCTCAGTTTTTAAAGCAAAATCTTTTACAGGTAGGAGTTATTCTTGGAACATTTCAAAATGCATCTTTACTCCTCCTCCTAATCTTCCTCCTTCTCTTCTCCTTTTTTGTCTGTTGGAAAACCGAAAAGATTTTTTTCCACTGGTCTTTGGAATGACAAATAGCTTGAGCTTGTAGACCCAACCTCAAAACAAACAAACAAATAAATAAATAAATTAATAAATAAATCTAAAGGCTCTTCAATTTTTTGAGAGAATTTTAGTGATTTCTATTTTGAAGACCTACGGATTTCTGCTTATTTGCTTTTCTGTGTCAGATGGGGGCAAGATGAGGACTTCTAAATTCAACATGTGTGGTCTAAAATATAAAGGCTACTTAATTTCTTGAGTATTTCTGACTCTCCCCTCTGCATGGTCCTCATCTTCTAGAGTTTCTAAGTTTGTCAAAATAACTATTCAGATAGGGTAATATGCTTGAAATGTCATGTACAATGAACAAGATTAAGTGATGTGTTTGTTCTAAAGCAAATAAACCCACAAAACAGAAAATGAGTGCAAGCTTTCTACTTCTCTCTGGACTTTTGCTTTTTAATCCATCATAATAGTTATCTTTTAAGCTTTGGTAGCTAAGGATCTATGTGTCTAGGGAGTGCCTTTCCCTCTCAGGTAGCTAACTCCCATAGATAATAGACACCACGGAATACGTTGACACTATGGAGACTCTTTGATCCTTCACTGAGATCTCCTTTTCTCTCTTTATCTAATTCCATTGCATCAGTTCAGTATTGTTCTTTCCTGTAACACTCCAAGTGCATATGCCAAAGCTCTCAGTGAAAAGTTCTATATTTCACAGCTTTTGAAATTACCTAAGCTTTCTTACTATACTCTATGACTTTAGCATTCTTTCCCACAATAACCTTCATGTTTCTCTGACCATTCTATCCCTTGAGCTTTGCTGGTTCTGATCTGTATCCCTAGACTCTGCAGGATAGTAAATCTTCATCTAGAGAACTCTAAGGACTTCAATTTCTCTGTGAAATTGATACATCTATATATGTTTGCACGCACATACCCCATGGCAGAAACAAACTTTTTCTGTTAAAATACTCCCCTCTGTCAAACTTCAGTAACTGAGAAACTTGAATTTCTCCCTAGAGGAACAGAGAAAAATAGTGTCTTTTAGATTTTCCCTTCATAATATTTATGTAGTTTTGCTTGTGCAGATGCATGTATACATGATATATGTGTACAGATCAAAGGTTATTTCTTATGTTCATCTCTCCTCCTACCTTATTTTTAAGAAAGAAACTCTCTTGTTTTTGCCATTGTGCTATACATGGGGAATCTCCCATTATAGTTTTCCTCTTATATATTGTAATATTTTTACTGGTGTTCTTGATAACTCTGGTAAACAGGCTTAGGATTCAAGAGTTGATCACCAGTGAACCATCTCCTGAGCTCATCTCATTTTAATTATGTAACTTAGAAATTATGATTGTTTCATAAATTACATTTGCAGAAAATTTTCTTTCTTTCTTTCTTTTTTAACCTATCTAATATATACTGTATTATGGAGAATTCAACAAGTCAATTAAACCAATAAGGTTTATTTTTATTTTCTATCTGTGAAATTATACACTGACCAGACAACTGAAAACATTCTATCCATCTCTATGCCTTATTATTTGTGTGGTATTCAGGCAAATTTCTAAACTGTATTGAGTTCTCTAAAGTGTATATTTTGTAAGGTGCATAAAAGTTAAAAAAATGTATTATACCTCACTGCATAATGAAAGAGTATCTCTTAAACGAAATATTTAATGAGTTTTTAAAGTATGGGTAAGAATGTGTTTAAGAATTGCATTTGGTATGGGAGAAAAAAACTGTAACAGCTTTTAATTTAGAAAATGATCAAATTAAAAATTATATAAAACTGCCAACTCTAGCAGGAATAATTATAGTAATAATTATACTGTGCTGAAGATATTAACTTGGAAATATAATGGAATTACTATTTCTGTCATATCTCAGATCGTGAGTTCAACAGCTCTGGAGCTCCAGTCCCAGAAGGATGAAAGTCTTTCACTGCAGGAGCCACTCTGGAGCTCTGAGCTGCTTCCATCCTCATCTCTGCTGTTTTCTCCCTTTCATTAACTTCCCATCTCTCTTTTACTTCCTCATACATAAAAGTAGGTTTTATGTTGTTAGCCCACTTATAGAACACTTTTGTCGCAAAGCCATGTGTACAGATTTAATACTGAAATATAAAATAAAATAATGCTTCTTCTAGTATATTTAGATAACCAGGATAAAGACTGTAAGGGTATTATAAGTTATGCAATTACATCTTTAAGAATGAGAACCTGAAGATATCTGAGTGCCCAATGTTATATAATTGTGAAGGAAATGCACACCTGAAGTTTTTCCAACATGCCATGCTCTCTCTCTCTCTTTCTGTCTCTCACACATAAATGTGTGCACACATTCACTCACATTAAAACACACACATACACACACACACACCACACACAATCATACCCATGCTCAATCACATTGCACTTAGAGATACACATACATGGTGTTATAGAATTCCAGCACTATTCATACATATAGCAAATATATTGAATTTCAAGTAAAGTGAAACAATCATATGAATACAAAATAATATATATATTAAACTGTTCTGGGCTATCAGTAAATTTTGTTTATGTAAGACATATCTGGGTTATATATGAAAGCCCAGATGAATATGACCATTCATATTTGACATAAGCATTAGAATATTACTAAAAAATCAAAAATACATAGGCTATCAGGATGTGAATCCTTTTAAATATTGAGGCATAGCTTTGCTATGTACAAACTTTATTAAAGAACAGTATGATTAAATTACAAATATTTTCAAAATATAAATCTCATAATGGTTTAAGTGAATGTACAATTTTATGCAGATCACATTATAGTCCTCCCTGACTCCATGCAGCTGGCAGGGCTGTAGTTGGACATATCCATTACTGTGAGACATAAAATAATACAGGGGAAGAGTATAGATTGACTTCAAAATGATGAAGCATTTCATTTTTCTGTATCTCTTTGCTGTGGTTTCCAATGAAGAAATGGGCAAGGCAGCAGTTTCAAATCTGTGAGACAAAGATCTAGTCATTGCAAAATTGTGAATGAACATTGGTTCACCTGAATGCACTGGATTTATGAGTTATGAGTCTCACAATCTAGCAGCATCATTCTATACTCTGAAACCTGTCAGGAGCTTAAAAGACTTGAAAGAATCCTTCAAAAACAGCCATGCTGTATAGTTTATAAACATTTATTTGTGTTATGTATATGAGTATATTGTAACTATCTTCAGACATACCAGAAGATGGCATTGGATCCTATTATAGATAGTTTTAAGCCACCATGTCGTTGCTGGGAATTGAACTCAGGACCTCCAGAAGAACAGTTAGTGCTCTTAATTGCTGAGTCATCTCTCCAGCCCCCATGCTGTATTTTTTAAACCAAATTGGAGGATTTGTATAAAGATTAATTCAAATATCTTTAATTTTGGTTGATCTACTCCTGACACTCTCCTTCTGCCAATTCTCCCATCACACTTAAACTTTTAATCTTAAGTCTTTCTTCTTCTAACTTAATGTCTTCTGTGGTCAGCTCTCTTTTATATTTTAGAAAGTATTGAGGGTTGATGACTTCTGAAGAAAGGAGAATCACTCTCCACTGGAGAATCAACTGCTGGGAGGTTGCTTAAGTCACATACCTTACATGGGCATCACTAACTGCGCCCAGAGTTATTAATAACAGCTTTTGAAAAGAAGATATGAAATTTAGCAGAAGATGAGTTTTGGTGGAATGAACTTACCTAATCCTTAACTTCCAAACTTTTTTCTTTCAAAATTTTTCTGGGAAAAATAAGATGTCAGGAATAGATGAGTCAGGTAATCATTGCTATTTTTACAGCTAAACTAATAGGTAGGAAGCACTATTGCTATTTTAAGTTTCATAGCTATGTTTGAAAGAGAAAGAGTAATTTGAAATAATGTATTTTGAAATGTTATTATAGGGTAAGTTCCCATTATTATAGATTCATCAATAGTTTCAACTCTGTTTATCAGGCACTTTAGCTCTTTGAATTTATGAAAACACAACAAACTTCTGTTTTGTATGATTATCCCTAAGTAGCTAAAATGATGATTCTCAATAACTATCTCCACATTAAATCATCTATATACTGCAATAAGGTGGACATGTTCACCAAGTGCCTTGTTTCAATGAATATGAGTTAAGGAATGCTACCAAGGCTCTGATAGTATTAATATATATTATCATATATATCTTCATATTCTGTTACACAGCAGACTTTGTGTAACATGCAGGAGAGGTAATGATACAGACAGTAAAATTAATCTTTAGTTTGTTCATATGAAAAATTTAATTGTATTTTATGAAAAAATAATCAATATAAATAGTGACTAAAATTCTTAAAACAGTATTTCCTAATAAATATTCTTCTACTTCTGCTTTATTTGCTTTGCACAATGCTAGTGGTGATTGACAAACAGATCATAATCAAAGTCTGACTGGACAAGAACATTTGGTTTTGGCAAGTATAATTAAGGTTTTAATTTGTTGTGTTCATATCACTGGATACAGGAGTTCAAGAAAGTCTGGATTTATGCAGAAAATAGTTCAATAGCAGATGCAGAGAGGAAGACAAGTCAGATCTGTTGCCAGAAAGGACAGTCCAAGTACAATCCAAAAGGAACCATGGATGTTAAAGAGTAAAGTAGGGAGCAGCAGGAAACCTTCAGTTCATTATGTTTTTAGGTGGTTTTATGTATATTAATAAAGATGGTGGTATAGTCATGAAGTAGGTGACCTCTTTCACTCTTCCAAATAAAAGTAAACTAACTCTCATATTTAGGGCTTCCTTTCCACATTTTTCCTGAAGAGTCTGTAAACCAGGAGTGTTGTCTTGAAATTGCAGCTCCAGTGACATAATGAAGCTATGGTCTATTGAGATCAGATCTTTTACATGCTTCTTCTGTTATGCACAGCATGACTCCTCTCTTAACCTCATCCTTTCCTGATATAGCAAGAAGAACCTAGCTGTACCTTCAACATTTAACATTAAGAGTGTTTTCAAATGGCATGTGATATGACTACAGTCTCTTAACTATTCCATGCATATTTAGAAATAATGACTAACCAATCTTAGCTGAATAGGTACAATGATTATTCCCATGCAGTCCTTCTTTCCTAGAACCCAGAACACAACTTCCACTGAAAATGGAAAACAACATAAATGTTGGCAGTGAGCAGTATAGAATGCTTTCAAAAAAGGAAATAAAATTAATCTGAGGACCTGTAAACTTTTTTTCAAAGATCATGATTTTCAAGTCTGAGTGTTTTGTGGTCTCTGAAGTTCAAAACGAATACTGGCTAATAAACTTGACAAGGGTGCAGAGAAGTGTCAGCAATTAAGAGTGTGCGGTACTATTACCCAGGATCTGAATTAGGATCCCATCACCCTCATTAGGTCCCTCACTTCTCTAACTATAGCTTCAGGGGAATCTGATGTCTCTGACACCTACTGACATCTGCACTCATACTCACACACACAGACACTTCTCATAATTAATTTAAAGATAGGATTTAACAGTATCAAAACTACAATAATTCAGAATATGTTAATAGGTTCCGAATAAAACTAAATATGAACTCTTAATAAAGTTTGTGTTACTTTCTCAATTATTTGTACTCTCAGAAAATCTTGAAATGGTTTCCCATTTTTCTGCAATACTACAAATATGGTAACTTATTACTCTGAACTGCCAATGTGCTGCTGTCCATTAAGCAATAACAGAAAATATATGCTAAGGCCACCTCCCAGTGGCAGCTAGCTACTGAAAGCCTTCATGAATATTTATGAACCTACTGCTTGCTACAACCCTGTTGCTAAATTCTGTAACTGTTCCCTTTACATAGAGAATGAATTAGAGGACTAGGAGGCTGTATATTAATACCTAGGACATAAGACTTAAAATGAAAGGACTTAAAATGAGAGGGACAAAGTTTTTTGCTTTTAGCTTCTCTGCTCTGTACCTCATTATCTGTACTTTACCTAGGGAAGCAAAGAAGACTTGATTCTGGTCACTTTTGCTTTCCTTGTTTTTCTTGCTTTTCTTATCTTTTAATCACTTTAACCATTTTTTGGGGTCAAGGAAATATTATTATTTTAAACATTTTATTATAAATATACTAGTTGTCTTAGTTAGGGATTCCCTTGCTTGCAATGTACTCCATGACCAAAAACAACTTGATGAAGTAGTGTTTATTTCATCTTACAACTCTTTGGTGACTCCATCAGTGAGAGAAGTCAGGACAGGAACGCAAGGCAAACCCTGGGTAAGGAACTGAAGCAGAATCCAGGGAGGAGTGCTTCATCCAAGTTCTGAGCTCAGTCAGGTTGCTTTCTGTTGCTTCCTAGGACCAGGTGCCTAGAGGTGTTATTGCTCACATTGGTGTGAGCCCTTCTATATCAGACAGTAGTAACCTATCTGTTTAGGAAAAAAATGTACTTTCAGATGTTTCTTGGAAAGATTTGTACCATACTAATAGTGTGTGCACAGCTTCCTGGACCTGCTTTATAGAGTTGAAGAAGGCCACAACAGGGCTGGGGAACACAGAGGTGTAACTCTTGGCACAAAGAATAGCAGCAACAAAATTTCACATGTCTAGACACAGCCAGATTAAATGTATAAAAGGTGTGCAAAAGCCTCTTGGCTAAGTGAGAATGGATCTGAAATGACTGTGCAAATGAGTCTTTACTGCATGGTTGAGAATTGAACAAGTTGCTTTGAAAACTCACAGTGGAGCAACCAATATAACTTGGTCATTGCCAAGACATGAGAATTGGTATGTTTACATATAACACGCAAAAGTCCATGTCTATCAAGAATTAAAACATAAATAGATACATGTGAGTACCACATCCTCTATCTCATTTCCATTCAGTGAATGTGCATTTGATCACAAATTGTTTCCCTCTATTAGTTGGAATTGTAAACCCACTGAGTATCCTTAAACATTTTTTTAAAGTTTGATGGATTTGATAGATTTGTTAGTCTAGCTTCCAAACTGAAGAAAAAGAAAACATTTTGGAACAATTGCTCTGGACATAAAGCCCGCCCAAAGCATATCGATCCCACATCCATATTCTTATACAAGCTCTGTTCGCAAATACTAGTTCTTCATTATTATGTTAAAGTCATACTTATTTTATGGTTCCCCAGTCAACTCTAAATGAATTGCATCCAACATAACTCTCCATTCACATCCAGCAGTTTTAAAGATGTTAATATGTCTCAGAAGTTCTTACAGTGGCTGTCTGATACTCTGCCTTATCTCCTTCAAACTTGCTTTAATATATAGCCTCAGTGATCTTTGAAACCAGTAAGTCCAGTGTAAGTTATATTCTCTCTCTCTCTCTCTCTCTCTCTCTCTCTCTCTCTCTCTCTCTCTCTCTCTCTCTCTCTCTCTCTCTCTCTCTCTCTCTCTTTCAAACTGCAAAAGCCATGCAGATGCCTACCAGTCACAGTATGATCTGAAGTCCCAGTTATCTGATTTTGTTGGTGATCAGCAGTTTCCATGTTGAGCATTCATTTATTATTATCCACTATACTCTGTGTTGTTGTTTGTTCTTTCTCATAGCTCCTTTTCCAGCACAGTGCTGGATAGATGTTGTACCATGAATTCATGTCTGCTTCCACTATGCCTAAAATTTTACTGGACACGAGTAGATATAAGTTGAAGATAACATTTAAAATTCCTCTTTGAAAATCAAAATATGAGTTTCTACTTACAGAATAGGAAAGATGTAAGGAATACATAACATTACTTTTCTGTGAGTTGTTTTATTTATTTATTTATTTTTAACAATTCATTTGTTTACTTTATTTTCATAAGTATACTTTTCCGGCCTTCAGAGACACTAGACGAGGGTATTAGATTCCAGTATAGATGTTTTGAGTCACCATGTGGTTGCTAGGAGTTGAAATAAGACCTCTGGAAAATTAGTCATTCTCTTAAACTCTGAGCCATCTCTTTAGCCTGAATCAATTATTTATTTTATTTTTAATATATGAAACATTAGATTTAATATAAATTTTTAAAATTTTATTTAACTTTTTACACTCCAGATTTTATCCCCCTTCCAGTCTACCCTCTGACTGCCCATTCCTGCCTCCTCCCCACCCCTGTCTCTACTAGGATGTCCCCATTCCCCTACCTTCATCCCACCAGAACTCTAAAATCCCCTGGGACTCCAGTCACTTGAGGGTTAGGTGCATTTTCACAGACTGAACCCAGACCCAGCAGTCCTCTGCTGTATATATGTTGGGGGGCTCATATCAGCTGGTGTATGCTGCCTGGTTGGTGGCCCAGTGTCTGAGAGATATCAGGGGTCCAGGTTAATTGAGACTGCTGGTCCTCCTACAGGGTTCTCCTCCTTCTCAGCTTCTTCTAGCTTTTCCCTAATTCAACCACAGGTTTTAGCAGCTTCTGTCCACTGGTTGGGTGTAAATATATGCATCTCACTCTTTCAGCTGTTTATTGGGTCTTTTGGAGGGCAGTCATAATAGGTCCCTTTTGGGAGTGCTCCATAACCTCAGTAATAGTGTCAGGTTTTGGGGCCTCCACTTGAAATGGATCTTACTTTGGGCCTGTATGTGGACATCATTTTCCTCAGGCTCTTCTCTATTTTTGCCTCTGCTTGACCATATTGTGGCAACCCCACCCCTCACTTGATGCCCTGTCTTTCTACTGGAGGTGGGATCTACAAGTTCCCTCTCCCCACTGTAAGGCATTTCATCTAAGGTCCTTCCCCTCCTTGGAGTTCTGAGAGTCTCTCACCTCCAAGGTATCTGGTACATTCTGGAGGGTCCTATTTATTTGGTATTCTATATGTTTCTTGTAGTTTTATGGCCATCTCTTTCTTTAGATTGGGGAAGTTTTCTTCTATATTTTTGTTGAAGAATTTTCAGGTCCTTTGAGCTGGGAACCTTGGTTTTCCTCTATTCCAATTATTCTTAGATTTTGTCTGTTCATTGTGTCCTGAATTTCCTAGATATTTTGGGTGAGGATTTTTTATGTTTTGAATTTTCTTTGACAGTTGTGTCAATCTCTTCTATGGTATCTTCTACACATAAGATTCTCTCTTCTATATCTTGTATTCTGTGGTGATGCTTATATCTAGAATTCCTGACCTCTTTCCTAGGTTTTCCATTTCCAGCTTTGTCTCGATTTGTGTTTTCTTTATTTTTTTTCTATTTCTACTTTTGGGTCTTAGACTGCTTTTTTCAACTCTGTCACCTGTTTGATTTTGTGTCCCTGTATTTTTTTATTGTCTGTTTCCTCTTTAAGGGCTTCTACTTATTTATATGTGTTTTCCTGTATTTCTTTCAGTGAGTTATTTATGTCCTCTTTAATGGACTCTATGATCTTCATGAGATAGGATTTTAGGTCACCTTCTTGATTTTCAGGTGTGTTGGTGTATTCAGTGCTTGATGTGCTGGGGAAACTGTGCTCTGATGATGCCCACCACATATACTGGCTTCTTTTGCTTATGGTCTTTCTCTTGCCTCTCCCTGTTTTTTGTTTGTTTGTTTCTTTTTGTTTGTTTGTTTTGGTTTTCATTTGTTTGTTTGTTTTCTGTTGTTGGTGGTCTGGGTGACTCTGTCTAGCATTTGCCTCTTTTGTCCCTGGGTTGCTTCAGATCTCCATGTCAGCCACAGACCTCTTGTGGGGTCTTCTGACTGTGCAGTCTTCAGAGGGGCAGAGAAGTTGCTGATATTTTGACTTGGTTGCAGAAGATCTTCTGGGAGACCTTCAGCCTGTTAGGTCTTCTGAGGAGTAGTTTATCTGTAGTCCTGTGTGAAGCTGTTCTCCAAGGTGGTCTAGAGAGTATTGATTCTGTTTCCCTGTGTGCAGCATAACTACAGGGAGGTTTTCAGTCTGTTGGGTCAGTTGACTGCCTGCTGTGGAGCCCGCAGGAGGTCTTCAGACTATGGTGTACGTTGCCCTATGTGCAGAGGAAGTCATGGGATGTCTTCAAGCTCTGGTATTCTCAGGGAGAGCAGACAAACTGGTGATCTGTTACTCGGTTGCCCTGTGTACAGCAGATCTCCTCGGATGCCTCAGGCTGTGATGTCAGTTCTCCTGAGTGCAGTGGATCTTCTGGGATGCCCAGGCTGTGGTGTCTCAGGAAAGTCAACTAGCTAGCAGCCTACCCCCAGCAGAAAGCACTGGCTGGAAGGGAATTGGAATTCTGCAAGTGGGGGTATTGGGCGTGATGGATCCCGAGTCCTCTGGGCTCCCATTGGCAGCTGTGGGACTTCAGGAGGGTCCTTACCAGATGCCCTCATGAGATCTCATGAGATGCTTCAGTCTATGGAATTTTCAGAGGAGCAGACTAGCAGACTAGCTTGCAGTCTTCTTCCAGCAGAAAGGATCAGCTGGAAGGGGCTGAATATAATTTTTAACACAATGTTTTATTGATGTCCCTGTTTCTGATTTCTCCCACACTGCTAAGCTTCCACAGCCTCCTTTCTCCTGTCAGGTCACACGTAGTCACTGTACAAGGATAACTCAGCAATGAATAAGCCTGTGGAAGTGAAAATTATTCCCAGCTCTAATCCAGATACACGCAGATGATTAACAGTCTCCAGAAAGGCAACATGTAGTGGAAAATCACGGACTCAAGAATAACCGTAAAAGAATGCAGAACTGTTTTGTGGGAAAAACTATCTATGCATTTTATTAAATGTGAATACGCAAGAAAATCCATTTATCTTCATAAAACAATAAGGTGTCATTTTTCCAATTGAAAAATGTTAGATTCTACATACAAGTTTAATAATAAAAATATGATTCTCTCCGCAGCCATTGATCACTTACAATCTTTCTTTAGAGGTGGAACACTGAAATTTCTCATGTTTAGGTTCTCATGCCAACTGTTATTGTCATTATTCAGGTCTCATTTTTACAACCATCTTATTGCTATTTCAAGTGTGCAGTGCATACCTGTGCTCAGCACAATGTTGAACAGACTTCCTGGTCCTTTAGTTCTTTCAATCTTTCTGACAAGGTGAGTTGATAAATGTGGGAGAGCTCCCCTTCTCTGAGGAGAAAGGGAGGAGCATAGAGGAAGGGAAGGGGAGGTACTGGGAAGAGAGGAGGAAAGGGAAGTTCCAATTGGGTTGTAATTAATTAATGAAAAATAAACAACTTTTCTTTTTTTCTAGAAAAATTTCACTAATTATCTACCCAGTACCAAGAAGCTAGCCCTGAATACTTGAGCACCTCTCCCTCTCCCTCTCCTCCCTCCCTCCTTTGCTCCCGCCCCTCTCTCTCTCTCTCACTGTCTCTCTCTCTTTGTGTTTATGTGTGTGTGTGTGTGTGTGTGTGTGTGTGTGCGCGCGCGTGCGTGCGTGCATGCGTGCGTGCTTAAGAATAATAAAGAAGGTGTCATGAAGATAGGCAGGAGTAGAAGACACAAGAGAACTTGGAGGGGAGATAAAGAAGGCTAAAAATAATGTAAATATAATATTCATGGATGAAATCTCAAAAATAGAAAAAGAAATAAAATTATAGTGTGACAATTTATTATCTAGATAAGAAAATAAAGATTTAATGAGAAACTTTCATCACACATATGTAACTTAAATGAAACAAGAGCAAAAAATGGAGGAACAAAGAGCCTTCCAAAAGATGAAAAAAATACCAACGTGATAAAACGAATGACAGAAAAATGATATACTCAAATGGTGGAATGCTCTGTGGGGCTTTCACCATCTACAGCTCCTTTAAAAGAGATTACAGAGATCAAGCACTTCAGCAAACCTTACATGAGTAAAGGCCTAGCTGAGATGAAGCCAAGGACTGACAGTTTATTTTGTAATTCGTAGCAACAAATGAAGTTATAGATACATGAACTGGCTAATTTTATTTTGTAAAGGCTTTGTTCTGACTTCCTAACATTTTATTCATGTAAATCATATGGATTAATAAAGGAAGGTAGATGTAGGTTTTAAAGTTTGGAGAATAGAAAATTTGAATATAATTCCTGTACAAGCTGAGAGGTTTACAAGCTATTTTTTATATATTCACACATAATTTAGAGAATGTTTATTGCACTTTCCTTATGTTTGCATTTTAGAAGGAATAAAAGTGATGTTGTGTTAAATCATATACTTTATGGATGTGCCTGCTCTTGCTACTGGAAGTGGTTGTTAAAAAAATTCAGAGAATTACATTGCAACAGACAAACGAGGTTTTACAGTTAAGTGCCATCTCCTGGAGAGGGAGGTCAGGCTGGTAAGTGCCCTCTGTTTTCATTTATTCTGTACCCAGTCCTGATTTTTTGGTTTTTTTTTTGTTTTTGTTTTTTTAATGCCAGACAACCATTTTCATATCTATTTCTCTAGCTGTGCATTTCTTCTATCTGTTTATTTATATAGTCATTTCTTGCCTTATTTCCCATCTCAAAATATAAAACAAATTCAATTCATTTTAGAATGTTCAAATTGAGGAATGTACAGAAATTTTGTTAAAATTCCATATTAGAATCTCTTCCTGCATATTGACTAAGAGAAGAAAAGCAAGCTTAACTAATATATTGCTAAGCATATATTTTGGCAGAAGAATTATGGAATTTTTCTTGTATTGGGGCGGGGAATTACTTTGTCATTCACAACTGTAAAACAGCCTCTATTTCTCTTCAACAAATGCAGCAATGTTCCACATTTCCTTAGATTGTGATTGTAAGTAAATGTAGTCAAATAAAACAACCTTGGTGAAGTGAATACATATATCCACAGCAGAGATATTCCTTTTCTGGCAGTCTATTTAACATCCTGCTGTATTTTCGGAATAAAGGAAGGAAGAGTCACTCTGTCTGTATACCCATGGATATAACATGACCCTGAAGGAAAAGATGATGAAGATGATATAATAGGAAATGAAACTCTTTTTTTAAAAAAAAGTGATTTATTTATTTATTTCATGTATGTGAGTACACTGTCATTGTCTTCAGAAACACCAGAAGAGCGCATCAGATCCCATTACAGATGGTTGTGAGCTACTATGTGATTGCTGTCAATTGAACTCAGGTTCTCTGGAAAAGCAGTCAGTGCTCCTAACTGCAGAGTCATTTCTCTAGTCCAAAATGAATCTCTCACAATCTTATTATTCATTCCTGAAACAAATTCAACAGAAGTCTACTGTACAAATATACAATGAAAGGGTTCCTACATGAAGAAACCCTCTGGTGAGAAATCTTAAGTCCTACAGAGTAATTTCTCCCAGTGGGGAAAAGCCTATAATGTCTACCAAGTCTTCGTGTTTAGTTAGAGAAGAATCAGGAAATTAGCCATTTTAAATATGTATGTTAATCTAAGAGCCCATCTATCTGCCTATCGTATAGTAGTATGACTCCAAATCTCTTAAAATATTTTAAGCATAGACTTTAGGAGGGAAAATAGAAGGTCCAGGTATTACTCTATAGCTTAGTTGGGAAAATAAGTCAATAAACAACAAGGCACTAAAGACAAGGGACTCAGAGAGGGTTGAAAATACATTATAGTTTTCTTTTCCAATAACAGCACAGGACATCAGGTTGCCTCAGAGATTTCTCCAAAATAAGATTGACAGAATATCCATATTTTGAAATATTGCCAATGGCTAAAACAGAAAGGAAGAACTGTGTCAGGCTTTCAATGGCAGCTAGATATTTGCCTCTTACAGTGATAAGTGTCTATTAGGTACAGTTTTCATCATCCAGAACTGATTACTTGGCCTCAAGTTGCTCAGGAGCTGTCTTACCTAACATTTGACGCGTAGTGAGTTGTGTCAATGTGTCAATATGTGCATTTCTGATGGACACATATTTACCTCATGCTTTTAGAAATAGAACATCAAACCACAGTCATAACCAGTCATCCTAATGTGCCATGTGTAGAAACACTCTTGCATTTAGCATCACTAGACTTCATCACATTCAGATGTGGTATGTCTTTGCCTAGAGACTGGTGACCCAGAACTGTTACTTAAATGATCCCACAGTGCAGTGATGGAAAATAGGCAGATACTCTCACTGAAACCCTGTGGGACTTCCTCAGCATGTCCCTCTGGTCAGACTCAACTTCTTAGTTAAGGCTCTATAGTCCACAGTTCTCCAAAGATCTACAGAAAGCGTTGCAGTCAGATTTTCTTCTTTAGGTTCTGGATACATCTTCATTTTATCACTGGGATTTTTCTTTTGTGGAGGACACAACAGTAGTTGTATGTAGGAAAGTATGTCCTAGTAGCCATTTGAACAACTCTACATTTACAAAAATAATATTTTTTATTTTTGAGTATTTCATATATATATATATATATATATATATATATATATATATATATGTAATATATTTTTAGCATAAAAGTCTCTCACTCACCTCAATTCCTCCAGAATTTCCCAAATGTACATGTCCACTTCTTAATTTTTAACCCACTGAATATAATTATTGCTGCCCATATGCACATAAGTGCATCTATGTACTAGATCAGTTGAATCACATCAACATACCCTAACCAAAAAATGACTATCTCTGTCCTAGCCACCATCAACTGCTCCTCAGCTAAGAGTGCACTTTGAACAGAGGTTCTTATGTGATTGGTCAATACTGTTTACAGAAGATTGGATTATTAAAATAAATGTCTCATTGTAAATTATAGAATACTTCCTTATAAAATGTGGTCAGGGAGGCTAAAGGAAAAGCCAAAACAACAGAAGCTATTGCCATTGCTCTTGGTTGCCCATCATAACTAGATTTTAAGACTCTATTGCTGAGAACATCACACCCTATGGTTTCAGGACACAGAGAAATTAATCTGAAATTGACTGGGAGACTTATTCGCTTCTAGCTAGCTTTAATGGTGCTAAAGTATTCTACTGAGGCCACAGGCATAGAAATAACATCAATAGACTTAGTCAGCAATAGGCCCTGCATGTTTTAATACCAACCAGTTCTACACTTTTTAAATTTTAGACTCAGAAAGTTTTGGTTTTGGCAGTACAAATGCTTAGGCAAACAACCTGTTTTGTATCTTTCATTCCAGTGGGCTTCATGTTCCAATTTATGTAAGACGTGCCCTACTGTCTCTGTTCATCTCATTTATTTTGAGTCTATCAGACTTTATAGGAAGAATAGGAACTTTGTCCTCTATTTGTTGAATAATTTTGTTCAAAAATTATTTACAATGACTATCTTGACCTCTACTACAACAAGAAAAATGTATTAACATTAGCTGTCTAAATAATGTTCTTATGTGTACATTTCTGAAAGCCTTTAAAATTCCTTGATGAATCCATTCCTCCGTTGAGGGACATCTGGGTTCTTTCCAGCTTCTGGCTATTATAAATAAGGCTGCTATGAATATAGTGGAGCATGTGTCCTTATTGCATGCAGGTAAAGTCTCTGGGTATATGCCCAGGAGTGGTATAGCCGGATCCTCCGGAAGTGTCATGCCCAGTTTTCTGAGGAGCCGCCAGACTGCTTTCCAGAGTGGTTGTACCAGCCTGCAATTCCACCAGCAGTGGAGGAGTGTTCCTCTTTCTCCACATCCTCGCCAACAACTGCTGTCTCCTGTGTTTTTGATCTTAGCCATCCTGACTGGTGTGAGATGGAATCTCAGGGTTGTTTTGATTTGCATTTCCCTAATGACTAAGGAAGATGTGGTATATTTACACAATGGAATACTACTCTGCAATTAAAAACAATGAATTCACGAAATTCCTAGGCAAATGGTCAGAACTTGAAAATATCATCCTTAGTGAGGTAACCCAATCACAAAAGATCACACATGGTATGAAGTCACTGATAAGGGGATATTGACCCAGAATCTCAGAATACCCTAGACACAATCAGCATATCAATAGATTTCTAAAAAGATGGAAGGAGAGACCCCTGGTCCTGGAAAGACTGGATGTAGGGGAACGCCAGGACAGAGTAATGAGAGGGGGTTGAACGGAGAAAAGAGGGAGGGAAGGGGGCTTATGGGACTTTCGGGGAGGGAGGAAACGGGTAAGGGGAAGTGATTTGGAATGTAAATTAAAAAAATAAAATAAAATTAAATTAAAAAAAAAAAAAAAAAAAAATTCCTTGATGAATAATTTCAGCAGAAAGGAATGCTGAAAAAAAGTATTGCATTTTAAAATAAGAATTTAAATATAAACATGTAAAGATTCCTGATGAGGGCACATATGCCCAAAAAATAAAGACATTCCACATGCAATTCAGTGCTCATGAAGTCACAGCAAAGGACCTGTAGCTACTGATCAAAATTCTTGAATATTCAAGTAGATTCCAGCTTATGGTTACTTCCAGTTTTCCTTGTTCTTGTTTTATCAAACGCAGTGCTTTAAAAACTCTCAAAGCCCATAACATTGTCATGGTGTCGTTTCCATTTATTTTTGTCACAGTAACAAAATGTTTCTTAGTTTCAGGTATATGAATATCAAGTAGGATAATCACAAATAAAGATTATGTCAAGGTAATATATTTCCATCCTACAAATTGTTTTTATTTTTGAGTGTTTCTCACAGTAATTTTATGTTCAAAGTGCAATTGAGGGAAAAGTAGAGAAATTTCCCATGTACCTCCTACCTCAAGCATACAAAGCCTCCACAGTAATCAATATCCCCCATCAGAGTGATCATATGTTACAGGTAATGAAGGTACGTGTGACAATATAATCAAAGTCCTTAGTTTGTAATAGGATTCGTTATTTTTTTCAACAATTCTATAGGTTTGGATTAGAAAATAGTGAAACATTTCCATCATTATATCAACAAAAAGAGAGATTTTACACCTCCAACCTTGCCTTTGAGGCTTCATCCCATTTCACCTTTAGCCATTTCATTACTGTTTTCATTGTTTTACCTTTGTGCGATGTCGTGTGTTGACACATTCATATTTTCACCTTTGTTTCTTTTAAAAGCTACATCCATAGATATAGCTATAATACATTTAATCAGAACTGTTAGCTACGTCTTAGACTATCCCTTCTTTTGGTGTCAGAGTTCTAGTCTATTCTAGCCCCAAGAGGGATTTTACTGGCAAAATAATTCTTTATATACTCAATTATAAGAATGTGCTTAGTTTTCTATTAAAAACCAGTTCCAAATGAATAAATGGGAATTTATAATCATCAACAGTGAATGAGAGATTTTGTGGTTTCAAATCTTCTATAAAAGCTGTTATTGTCTATGTTCCTGAATTTAGTCATTAAGATTAAAATGTAGTTCTATCTCCTTATACTCATTTATAATTTTTTGATAAAATATATTATGGAGTATGCTTCCACACAACTCTTTGTAATCTTTATATTGTTTCTGATGAGTTATCTGTTGGGACCATTGTTTGACTTTTTAATTGAGCTGTTTATTCTTTTACAGATGAGTGCTGTGAATTATGTATAGATTTCAGATAACAGTTCTTTGCCAATTGTGCCATCTTCAACTATTTCACTCATCATTTATTTTCTTAGAACTATCTCCAACAAATCAGAAAAATTAATCAGCAGCTTTTTCATTGATTGTGCATGCATTTATTATTACCAAATGCTGCTACCAAGTTCTTGTTAATCTAAGTTGTTGTAACATGATTGTATAGAGAACTAAGTGATTTCTGTCAAAATTTACTGTGATAAAATAATTCTTACTCAATAAGTGTATAAAAACATTGCATTTGTTTATTATTTTGAGAAAAATATTGATGATTCATTGATTCTTAACCTTGAGGGAAATTTATCAAGGATATTTTCATCTAATATTACATATAAACATTATGCATTATAAGGTGACCCTGTGCGATGTATTTATTGTACAGCATAACAGACAATAATTTATTGTGGAAGAGCATTGAAAATCATAAGTGTGTGATATGGCAGCAGAGAATTTCATAGAATTACACAGCTGATGTCACCAAAAGGATCAAATAGACAAGACCCAGCCACTTCAGCTCCCCTGTGGGCAAAAGGAAACAGACATGGATCCAGAATATCTTGTTTTTTCTTCTCTGAGATGTACTGGAGATGAAAAGCACTCAGTAGGAAACTACCCACCCAAACAAAAACATCTCTAAATAAAACTGGAAAAAGAAGAACACTAAATTAATTAAATGTGGGAAGGTGACATTACAATGGAATTGAGTTGTTTCCAGAGGATCATTAGGGAGTATTTTGATAGCTTATAACACAATGAGTTGGAAATCTAAAGAAAATGGATGGCTTTCTAGTATATGATTTATTAAAATGGAATTAAGAATATATAAACAGCTTGAAGAGACCTGAAATTGAAATTTTTATTAAAGCAATAAAACCAGCAAATTGTCAGAAAAGAAAAGCTCTGAATTGGATGGAATCATTGCCAAATTCTACTAGACTTGTTAGGAAAAGCCAGTGTCACTGTTCTTCCAGCTTTTCTATAAAACAGAAATGAAACAAGTGCTTCTAAACTTACTCTGAAAATCCAGTATTACCCTATTATTAAAACCAATGGTCAAATAACCAAAAAAAGAAAGCTTTAAACCTCATTATCCACTGAAAGCTGTATAATAGCATAGTAAGAAGACCACACACACTAGGAAAAGAGGAAAAGAGTAAGTGGGTTAAAGAAGACTTTAAGAAGTAGGACTGATAGCAGATAGGGAATGAAAAAACCTCCAGGATAATTTCTTGAAAAAGATTTACAGAAGCTTATTTTGAAAGTTTCTTTCTATATGTACAAAATTTCATATATGTTATATGCATATGTATTAGTTTAAAATAGTTTAATGATATTTGTTCATCATAGGAAATACTACTAATACTTCCAGAAGCCATAGGCTGTAAAGTAAAAAAATCAGTGGAGGAGGCATAAGACACAGCTTATTGAGTTGTTGGTCAAAGATTTCATCCCAGAAACCACAAAGAAATATGTGCTATTACTATTGCTCTTGGCTGTAGAGCAGAACTTAGTGTGAAAGCCTATTGCTGAAGATACCAAACATGTTGAACAGAGGACATAGAGAAATCAACTTGGTAGTAGCCAGCAAATTTCTTTCATCCTAGCAAGCGTTCATCACAGCAGCAAATACTATATAGCCTTGTCATCAACACTATTACCATCTGTGAATTCTGTAAGCTATAGTAATGGCTTATATGATAAAGCATGCCTAAGGGTGCTATGTTGCACAAAAGTTACATTTTCTAATTGAGCTTAAGGTCTAATACATAGAAACAAATACATTCTAGTATTACAGATCTGGGAAAAGTAATTAAATAATGACCAAGCAAAACAAAACAAAGCAACAAAAACAAAACCATGGTTGGTGATCTAATAGTTCTTAGTTTTAAACCTACTACTATTATTTACCAAAATGAGAATTTTGATCAGTAACAACTCCCCCCCGCCTTTTTTTCTGGATTTGTTCTTATTTTTAGTGATTATTTTATTTATTTACATATCAAATTTTATCCCCCTTCTCATTTCCCCTGCACGTACCCCCATCCCCACCTTCATGCCCTGCCTCTATGAGGGTGTTCCCCCACTCTCAACTCAGAGTCCTCATCTCAACTCATCATTCTCCTATTCTGCATCATTCAACCTCTACAGGACCAAGGGGCTCCCTTCCCATAGATGCAAGATAAGGAAATGCTCTGCTACATATCCAGCTGGAGCCATGGGTCCCTCGATGTATATTCTGTGGTTGGTGATTTAGTCACTGGGAGCTTTGGGGTTCTGGATGGTTGGTATTGTTGTTCTTCTATGGGGTTACAAACCCCTTCAGTTCCTTCAGTTCTTGCCCTAACTCCTCCATTGTGGTCCCTGTGCTTAGTCTGATGTTTAGCTGCGTGCATCTGTATCTGCATTGGTCAGGCTTTGGCAGATCTCTCAGGGGACAGCTATACCAGACTCCTGTCAGCAAGCTCTTCTTAGAATCAGCAATATTGTCTTGCTTTGGTATCTAGAGATGGGATGGATTCATTGGTGGGGCAGTCTCTAGATGTCCTTTCCTTCAGACTCTACTTCACTCTTTGTCCCTGCATTTCCTTTTGATAGGAGGAATTCTGGATTATTATTTTTGAGGTGGGTGGGAGGCCCCATCCCTTAATCTCAAGCCCTGCCTATCCACTGGATATGGTCTCTACAGGTTGCCTTTGTTGCATATTTTGCATAATGTCCTCTATGTTTGGTTCTGGGAACCTCTTGGGTCCCTGGCATCTGGGACTTTCTAGTGGTTACACCGAGTTCCTCCTCCCCGACTGCTACACACCTTTCATATACCTGACTCTCTGTATTTCCCCCCATCTCCTCCCCTATCTAAGCAGGCCTCTGATTTTTTCTCCCCTTCCTCTCTCCCTTCCAGATCTCTCTCTATCTCTACCTCCCAAGATTATTTTCTTCCCTCCTTCCACACTTTGGTGTGGTCATCCATCTTCTTGGGTTTCATATGGTCTGTGAGTTGTATCCTGGGTATTATGAGCATATATATATATTCCCAATATCCACTTATCAGTAAGTACATACTGTGTGTGTTCTTTTGTAACTGGGTTACCTCAGGATGACATTTTCTAGTTCCATCTATTTGCCTGAGAATTCCATGAAGTCATTATTTTTAATAGCTGAGATGTACTCCATTATGTAAATGTACCACATTTTCTGTATCCATTCCTTTGTTGAGGGACATTTGTGCTGTTTCTAGCTTCTGGATATTATAAATAAGGGCTGCTATGAACATAGTGGAGCTTATCTCCTTGTTATATTTTGGAACATCTTCTGGGTATATGCCCAGGAGTGGTATAGCTGGGTCCTCAGATAACACTATGTCCAATACTATCTTCACAGCTACCATAATTATAATAGGCAGAAGATAGAAACTCCCTAGATGTTCCTCAACAGAGGAATGGATACAGAAAATGAGAAAATATGGTATATTTACACAATTGAATACTACTCAGCTATTATAACAATGACTCATGAATGTTTTAGGCAAATGGATGGATCTAGAAAATATCAACCTGAGTGAGGTAACTCAGTCACGAAAGAACATACATAGCATGTACTCACTGATAAGTGGATATTGGGCAAATCGCATGGCATACCCATGATTCAACTGATAGACCACATTAAGGTCAAGAGGAAGGAAGACCAAACAGTCCTACTTAGAAGGGGCAACAATATTATCAAGAGCAGTAGAATGTGGAAGGGATTTGGGAGAAAGAGAAGATTGGGAGGTGAAAAGAAGGAAAGAACCAGGTATGGGAGGAAATGAAGGAAATGTACAGAGGATCAGGAAATTGAACAGATGTGTACAGTAATGGGGCATGGCAACTGGTCGTAACAACTAATATGTTCCAGATGCCAGGAAAGCAAGAGCCTTCCAGGACTCCACAGTGATAATATTAGCTGAAAAACACCACAGAGGGAAGAGAGAAGATGCTGAGACCACATCCAGAGATCAGGCATGATCCCTTGGTTGAGGGATGGGTCCACCCATCCATCTCTAAAATTTCAACCCAGAGTTGCTTCTGTCTAAAGGAAATACAGGGACAAAGAGTGGAGTAGAGACTGGAGGAAAGGCCATTCAAGACTGTCCCACCTGGGGATCCATCCCAAATGCAGACATCAAACCCAGAAACTATTGCAGATGCCAAGAAGTGCTTGCTGACTGGATCCTAATAGAGCTGTCTCCTGAGAAGTTCTGCCAGATCC
Source organism: Tokudaia tokunoshimensis (assembly GCA_036184795.1). Classification (NCBI taxonomy): domain Eukaryota; kingdom Metazoa; phylum Chordata; class Mammalia; order Rodentia; family Muridae; genus Tokudaia; species Tokudaia tokunoshimensis. The sequence continues at coordinate 84,551,701 of BTHU01000014.1, forward strand.
TGATCAATACAGATGAGGAAGCTTGAAATCAACAATGGACCTGAGCACAGGGATCCCAGTGGAGGAGTTAGGGGAAGGACTGTAAGAGCTGAAAGGGCCATATCTGGTATCAATGGGAGGGGAGGCCCTTAGTCCTATGAAGGCTTGATGTGCCAGTGTAGAGGAATACTAAGGCAGTGAGGCAGAAGTGGGTGGGTGGGTTTGGGAGCATCCTCTTAGAAGCAGGGTATGGAGAGGTGGGACAGGGTATTTGCAGAGGGGAAACTGGGAAAGAGAATATCACTTGAAATGTAAATAAATAAAATATCCAATTAAAAACAATTAACTCTAAAAAAAATAAATGACAAACTTTCGATGAATCCAAAATGAATCAATATTACTCAAAGAACTTAAAGTGGAAATACACAGATTTATAATTTTGTTATAACAATGAGAATATTTTTTCTGAATCTTACTGAAAAATTAAATATGCTGAAAATACTCTTGCAATTACAAATTAATTCTTTATTTAGAACAGTGAGCAGGAAATTATGTAGTCTCATTTTTAATACTGCATTAACATCCTCACTTGAAAAATCTCCTTCTTTGTTTCTAAGCCTCAACGACCATAAATAGTTTGATCAAGGAAAATGAACCTTCATGCACATGACACTCAGAGATTTGTACTTTCAAATTCAACCATTTGTTTCCAACATTAAAGAATACCATGAAGCTTTCTGGGAAGAGGAGGTTAATACTGTTTTGGTCCAGGTAAGAAAAATAAGGTACAGGCAACTAGTGCAACCTAGATAAGGACTTAGAAAGGATCAAGACAGTATGTTCTTATTTTGCTATGATGCCTTGAAGAAAAATAAGAATAAAAAATAAAAAGTTATCATTTGATCCTTTGGTCTATATGTAGCAGTGGATGAACACTAGAGTATCATTTTCTTTGAAAAATATTCAAAATTCTGAGAAATGAGCAAAGACCAACACAAAGAATGTTCTTCTGTGTAGTTCTTTCCTGGTCATCGCTCCACCAAACTATTACTACTGCTCTCTTAGTTCTTGTCTGTTTTGAAGAAAAGAGTTCACTTAAGAGTCACAGATGTATTAAGTTGAACTTTATTTAATTGAAAATATAAAGCCAAAGATACACTTCCAAGAGAGATAGTGGCCTGGTCCAAGGTGGGAAAGCAGAATAGTTGAACCCTCAGAAGTTTTATGAATATCTATGGGTGAGTAAAATAGACATATAAGATAATCCATTTTGCTTCTTAGTAAGAGTAGAATAGAGTTCAGTTTTGGATTATGCATTCCCCATGACTCTCTAGGAAAAATAACACAATGGGACCATAATCGCAATGTAGATATCTTTATGATGAATTTGTGGTCTTTTGAAATTGAAGACTATGTTACTACACATGTGTAGCAACTAAGAAATTGACTAGTACCTTCTTTCTGGAACAGTGGGGAAAATTTATTTAAATTTTAAGGATGTGTATCCACAAAGAGACATTCTGATACTTAGTAGGCACAGCTACCAAAATATAGTCTCAATTTTCCTTGGTAATCTCATATTTAATTCCTTGTTGACCAGATACCAAGCCACTCTATAGTGTCTTACAGCAAGGCAAACTTTTCTAAACTGATCATGTATTCTTTTTCTTAATTTTATTATTCTTTAGGCTATGTGAGGTATGGATATACATGAGTGAAAGGACCATAGCTTATGTGTGAAGGTCAGAGAACAATTTTTTGGAACAGATTTTCTTCTTTACTTCCACATATGTTTTAGAAATTGAACTCAGCTCTCCCTGTTTATGTGTCAAGTACCCCTACCCTCTGCAGCATCCTGCTGGCTCCACTGATGATGTTCTGTCTTATGAAAGCATGGCTGATGGCTCAGTGGGTGACAGTGCTTGCCTTACAAATGTGAGAACAAGGTTCTGAATTTACATAAATCATATAAATGCTCAACACATATCACTCCTATTGGGACATAGGAGTCATGGGTGGAAGAATTCCTGAAACTTAGAGAACAGCTAGCCTGACTTGTATAGCAAAGAAAAAAACAGAAAAGACACTGCATCGAAAAATGTAAAAGGAAAGGACTGGCAACTGAGGCTCTCCTCTGACCTGCATGCAGAGACAGTGGCACACACACACACACACACACACACACACACACATTTACATACATGAATGTATGTATACTCATAACATATATGCACAACAAACACAAACTTAGACTTACACATACAGACACACAGACACAGACACAAATAGACACACAATTATAAGAATAATTTACAGAAGTTGTTAAGACAATTTGACTTCCTGTCATTTTGAAACAGGAGTGAATTACACATCCTCTTGTCAGTAGCTGATTTTAAGCCATTGGTTCTACTAAATAAATAAAACCATTCTTATTCCTATGTCCCTTCCACTGTTTGCAGGTTTTATAATAAAATGAAATATATATAAATGAAAAGATATATGAAATATATATAAATGAAAAGATATATGAAATATATATAATGAAAGTTATATAATGAAAAGTATATTTGCTATCTGAAATATATCTTATTACAATTAAAAATATACTCAATGTTTCCAGCTGTGAATTACCAAGCCATCAAGCTATTGGTCTTATGACAGATAATTAAGAGTTAGAAGTGCTTTTAAAAACTGGCAAGTAAGTCTCACATAATAAAAAACTCAATGAACAAGTCTATAGATAAGGAGTTTTATAATATAATAATTATATATAAGGAGATAAAAGAAGCTTTTAGAAATGGAAGCAAAGTTCAGCTCAACCAAATACCTGAATCTATTTTAGATATGAAAATTAAAAATAGCTAAAATGAAGAATAGCAGGTCTCAGAAGTTGATAGAAATAACTAGCAACAAGAGTTGTCACATAAGCTGAGTAGGTAATGAATGTCTTTCAAAGGTGACACAAACATGATAAGCCATCAAACAGTGCACTCCTTGAGTCCAGATGACTTAGAAACAAATATGTAAAATTTTATTTTAATTTTATATATATCACCTCAAACATGCTATTATGTATAAAATGAAATCTTACTTGAATAAAAACAAGTAACATTGAATAAAGAAATATCTAAATAACTGTAAAACATGTCACCTTTTAAAATACTGACTTTAATCAACTACTCAATCTTCGAGACCCATCTAACCTGGATGTGTATATTAAAGTTTCCACATTTACATCCATATAGTTCTCTGCTCTAAAATTGCCAGATTGTGTGGTGTCTGGCAAAGAATATTTGTGTATGCAGATTCTGGCAATCTACAATAAATCTGTTAAGAACATATGTATACAGATTTACTATGAATATAATTTAAAATACTAGGCATAGAAAATCAATAATGATATCATAATACGTTGTATTTCAAACACTAATTTTCAAAAGTGAGTAGTGAAAATACAAACATTTAATGGAATATATTACTAACACAGAAACCAGACACAGGTGTTTTAAATAGAATTATGTTCAAAACTACATACATTTCTAGCCAATAGATTTTCAACAATGCTACCAAGAATATACAATGTGCAATGAATAGTCTCTTAAATAAATAATAGTGTTTAATTTGGATATTAATAGGTAAAATAAAATTATATCATTACTTTATACAATATTGAAAACTCAAATCAAAAATAGGAAAAACCTTAAAGTAAAACTTGTAAGTGACAAAATTAGTAGAAGAGACCAGAGAACCTATACTTGTGACACTGACTTAAGATATGAGTTCTTTGACATGATACTCAAAGTACTAGAATAGTTTGAATCTAAAATGTCTTCCTGAATAATGCCATCATTTGAATACCTACTCATCAATTTGTAGTGAGTTTTTAAAGTTCATATGCTGACCACTTAGGAGATGATAACTGGTAACCCTCAGCAATGTAAGAAAGTAACATTTACATTTTTCTGCTCTTATGAACACTGTCATCCCTGACTCATGGTGAAACCATGAGTCAAAATAAACTCCAAGTGATGAAGTTGTTTCTTGTCAGTATTTTGATCACCATTAAACAAAAAGTAAGGATATAATTTATATCCTAAATTCTCTTCAGTCACATAAATGAGAGAAGCCTGTCATTTACCACAACAGTAATCTCCACAGATAGCATTCATTCATATGAAATATGCCAGATACAAACAATCCCCAGGTAATATCACATGTTCAGTTTGAAAAAGTTGAGTTTACACAAGTTAACACAATAGTGTCTGGGTTTGGTGACTGTATATGCTGACAGGAGCCTGATATAGCTGTCTCCTGAGAGACTCTGCCAGTACCTGACAAATACAGAGGTGGGTGCTCTCATCCAACCATTGGAGAGAACACAAAATTCCCAAAAGAGGAGCTAGAGAAGACCCAAGGAGCTGAAGGAGCTTGCAGCCCCATAGGAGGAACAACAATCTGAACCAACCAGTACCCCCAGAGCTCCCAGGGACTAAACTACCAACAAAGATTATTCATGGAGGGACCCATGGTTCTAACTGCATATGTAGCAGGGGATGGCCTTGTTGGTCGTCAACGGGAGGAGAGGCCCTTGGTCCTGAGAAGTCTTGATGCCCCACGGACAGGGAAGCAAGAGTGGGTGGGTTGGTAAGCAGGAGGAGGGGGGATGGGATACGGTGTTTTTAGAGGGGAAACCAGGAAAGGGGATAGCATTTGAAATGTAAATAAAGAAAATATCCAATAAAAAAAAAGAGCAGAGTGGTGGTTTCTAGAGAAACACATTCTCTAGAAAGTACACATTCAGAAAAAAAAAAAGAAAGGAATACATTTTCCCATTAGAAGCCCTTGTATTCTGCTAGAAAACCTTGGTAATATGGTGTCATATTTTATTGTAACACTTCATCGTTCCAACGCAAATTGAATGTTACAGAGATGACTGCTCAAAATGGAACCATTAATGTCAATCAAAACATTTCTGTGAAAGACACTGTAAATAGACTTAAATCATTCATGTTCAGGTCTTCATGGGCTCCATAAAGACTGCCTTTTATGAAAGATTCACAGAGGCCTAGAACAAAGTAGACACCAACTATAACCCTATGTGTATGGATTATTCTCCTCTGGAAGTTCACATGTTTCTCGGAGGTAAGCCTTTACCATTTTTTCTGGTTGTGAGCTACCATGTGGTTGCTGGGATTTTAATTTAGGACCTCTCTTAACTCACTGAGCCATCTCTGCAGCCTGGGAAGAGCTCTTAAAAGTCCAGAGGACAGTCATTTAAAGAAACAGTACTGTTTCTTAACTTGAGTTGTACTTGCATAAATAAAATCAAAATTTAAGAATTAGCAGCATCTAAAACAGGAACAATTTCAAGCAATTGTAAGCCATGGGCTAGATAGATAGATAGATGGATAGATAGATAGATAGATAGATAGATAGATAGATAGATAGATAGATAGATAGATAGATAGATAGATAGATAGATCTATATATTGGCTATCAGTATACAAATAAAAAGCTTTGTTTTTTAACATTTTAAAAATAGCCGTGACAGTAAGCAATTCAATTATCTGTGCTGAAGTGGGGGAAACTCAAAAGAATAAACATGTGATCCAATTACATGAGCTTCTCTCCCATAGAAGATCTGTTTATAAATACAGTAGATGCATTCTTTATGGGATGCATGCATAAATCTATAGAAAATATAAAAACATGCATGGAAGCAAATTTTAATAACTTGTCTTTTGGAAAACAATTATCAATTTTGCCTAAAAGACTTGCCATGCAATAGGACAAGTATCAATATTGTGCAATAACAAATTTGATTGCTGTTTGAAACAAGGATCAAATGTTTCATCGGGTTTTTAAGACATTCTTTTCAAAATACTTTCATGATTTTACCTTACAATACTTTATCAACACACAAACAGCTTAATAATAGAATGTTAAAACTTTATTTGGAGATGAAAAAAGGTGACTTTTTTTTTCCATTAATGTAGATTAATGCTCCCTTGGCCAAGGAATGACTGTGAACACATAGCATAAACAACTAGCAACTGATTACAGTAACTTCCTCTACTATCTGTAAGGTTATTTGTCTCTCACCAGTTAATTTGCATCCCCCTTGAGAATATGATAGGATTAAGTGCTCCCCTGGTAAGCTTAAGGCACATGTCTTAGCCAATTAATATATCCTAACAACTTTGAAAATCATTTAGATTAAGTAAATTATCTTTTCTTTGAATTTTCTGTGCCAATTTGTTTAGGATATAATTGATATATTACCTTTGAATCTTTTCTGGAGCAACAACTACTCCAACATTTTTAAAGCCCATTGTAAGAGCAAAGGCTTATAATAAAATTCTATGAATAATATAGAGTGAAAGATTTAAAATCCTAGTTTCTTGTATTGATGCAGAGACAAACAATTTTTCTCAGATAAGGTAAGTCTATCAGACATTCCTGGAGGAAAAACTTTCCAATGATATTGCTTCATTGGTTCTTTAAAATTAGCTCAATAGAAGCAAACACTTTACAATTATCAGGATGCAAGGCAAAATACAGCCTTCCAAATGCATAATAATTTTGTATGGAGTAGATAGGTTAGATTTTAATGTCTTTATAAGTTCTACATAACCTTATTAACCTTTCATACATCTTAAGTTTGAACTTTATTTTGAACCATACCTGGATAGATCTGTTAATAATGTTGTTTCTGCCTGAAACTTTCTAGGTGGGATTTGCAAGACAAAAGCAGAGTCTCACAAACCTCCACTGAGGCAGCTCTGAGTTTGTATTAATTCAAATGTAAATGTTTTCTAATCTGAGCCTATTGCCCAAGGCCCAACCCTTCTGCAGGGCAGTAGCCTGTAATCAGACCCCAATGTATGAGGGTCCAATAACAAAAGGAGCCTTTGCTTATGGTTCTGGAAAAAATCTACTAGCTGTTTTTAGTAGAAAATTGGTTTTAATACAAATTTATGAAACAGTTTAAAAGGAGCCTGTTTGATACCAAATAAATTTCCACTGAGATCTCCTTTCTAATCTTGGGGGATTAAATTTTGCTTCTACCACTGTATCCAATAAAGCTTGTGTAAAAGTGACAGCAGGACCATACTGGCCACAGCTTTTTTTAACTATTATCACTCTTGAAATTATCTTAATTACAAAATATGGGTGAGTTAATAATCATGAGCCTTTGATCAGACTGCAAACAACAGTCAATGAAACACTGGCAGTTGCTAACCATAATTCTTATTTTATTTTTATTTTCTAAGTTTTATTTATTTACATTCCAAATGATTTCCCCTTTTCCATTTCCTCCCTCCCCGAAAGTTCCATAAGACCCCTTCCCTTCCTCTGTTCCCCATTCAACCCCCTCTCGCTTCTCTGTCCTGGCATTCCCCTACATAGAGTCTTTCCAGGACCAGGGGGTCTCTCCTTCCATCTTCTTGGAAATCTACTGATATGCGAATTGTGTCTAGGGTATTCTGAGATTCTGGGTTAATATCCCCTTATCAGTGACTGTATACCATGTGTGTTCTTTTGTGATTGTGTTACCTCACTAAGGATGATATTTTCAAGTTCTGACCATTTGCCTAGGAATTTCGTGAATTCATTGTTTTTAATTGCAGAGGAGTATTCCATTGTGTAAATATACCACATCTTCTGAATCCATTCCTCCATTGGGGGACCTCTGGGTTCTTTCCGGCTTCTGGCTATTATAAATAAGGCTGCTATGAACATAGTGGAGCACGTGTCCTTATTGCATACAGGTGAAGCCACTGGGTATATGCCCAGCAGTGGTATAGACGGATCCTCTGAGAGTGTCATGCCCAGTTTTCTGAGGAACCACCATACTGCTTTCCAGAGTGGTTGTACCAGCTTGCAATCCCACCAGCAGTGGAGGAGTGTTCCTCTTTCTCCACATCCTCGCCAACAACTGCTGTCTCCTGTTTTTTGATCTTAGCCATTCTAACTGGTGTGAGATGGAATCTCAGGGTTGTTTTGATTTGCATTTCCCTAATGACTAAGGATGTTGAACATCTCTTTAGGTGCTTTTCAGCCATTAGATATTCTCCAGGTGAGAACTCTTTGTTTAGCTCTGTACCCCATTTTTTTAATAGGGTTACTTGGCTCTCTGGAGTCTAACTTCTTGAGTTCTTTGTATATATTGGATATTAGCCCTCTGTCCACTGTTGGGTTGGTAAAGATCATTTCCCAGTTTGATGGTTGCCGCTTTGTCCTTTTGACAGTGTCCTTTGCCTTACAGAAACTTTGTAATTTTATGAAGTCCCATTTGTCAATTCTTGATTTTAGAGCATAAGCTATTGGAGTTCTGTTCAGGAAATTCTCCTCTGTGCCCATATGTTCAAGGTTCTTCCCTAGTTTCCATTCTATTAGTTTCAGTGTGTCTGGTTTTATGTGGAGGCCCTTGATCCACTTAGAATTGAGCTTAGTGCAAGGAGATAAGAATGGATCAATTTGCATTCATCTGCATGTTGACCTCCAGTTGAACTAGCACCATTTGTTGAAAAGGCTATATTTTTCCACTGGATGGTCTTAGCTCCTTTGTCAAAGATCAAGTGATCACAGGAGTGTGGATTCATTTCTGGGTCTTCAATTCTGTTCCATTGATCTACATGCCTGTCACTGTACCAATACCATGCAGTTTTTAACACTATTGCTCTGTAGTACAGCTTGAGGTCCGGGATACTGATTCTTAAGTTTCTATTGTAATATTAGAGCATAACTACAGCTTTAGAAAGCACAACCCAATTTTAAACAATCTATTCTCTTTAAAATCAGTAGCAAAAGCTTTACTTTCACATTACAAAGTTTGTCTGCCAGTTCTTATGTTTGAATGCATAACAGTGCAACTTATAATATCTCATTAAAGAGACATTGTTTTAAATCTTATCTCCTATAAGTCTAATTTCTAGGACAAGAATTACATAAAATATTGGGTCAATTGAGAAGTATCTATAGAGGCCTGTTTTTCCTGGGTTGGATCATGGCATGTGTTGTTGATTAAAATGACTCCAACCCTGAGTTACCAGTTTTATTCTCTCTTGTTATCAATGTTACAATTTTTAATCATGTCCAATAAATTATAAGCCAATACTCTATAGCCTAGACATGTAAAACATACCTTTAAGACCAATAAGAAACAAAAATGAAGCAACTACACAAATCTTATAAATTTAAATCAAAAAAAATTTTTTTTCTGCTTCTAGCTGTAATTTCAAGAGAAAAAGCACTTTGAACCCAATAATTACTATTGTAGAGATTTTTCTAAGAGAAATGACCATGAGCTTATTTGCCCTAGAACTTGAGTAGCTGCTGGCCCTTTTAAAAGCAGCTTTTTCTCCAGCTGTGCTTGACTCCTAGCTAAGAATGCCTGGTAGTTTAAATCAACCTCCACTGTGTAAACTGAGACTGGATTAAGGGATGGACCACCAGCAGATAAAGTTTTTACCATTTTTTTTCTTTTCAACATGAAACATAGAACAACAGTCATTCAAACAACGAAACAAAAATAAACACGAATTGACACGTGGACAAATTGGTGCACCAAAGTCAAACAAAACATAGAGAGGGAAAGAGCACTTGTAACCAATATTAAGAATATCTCCAGTATGGTCCATAGAGGAAACAGGACGTCTCCAGATTTCCCCCTAACCCTAGGAGAGCTCTGAAATCCATTTTCCTTCTCTCTTTCTTTTTCTCATGTTTCTAAAATCTTTTGTTGTTGTTGTTGTTGTTGTTTGTTTTTTACTTATTTTATTTTATTTTATTTTATATCCCATTCCTCTCACCTAATGCAGTTCTAGACTACAGACAATTGCCTAATAAGATTCTGCCATCACACCCTAGCTGATCTCAGCATTGGGCCTATACTGATCCATTCTAGCCTGTGTATCCCTTTTGTACCCCTGCAACAACAACCTTCAAAAGATGACGTTTATAGTGCTAATGTTAATGCGGTATGCTGCTTACCGTGCTGGATACATAACTTTTTTCGTTCCTGTGGAGCTCCACCTAAAACAGAGGTCCTCATTTGGTCTTTCTGTTTCCAAGTCCCTGTTTGGGTGCCAATCTGTAACTGCCTGTGGTTAAGGGAACCAAGGATACCTGGAAGGAAATCTGGGGATGAAATAAAAGGATAGGCGGGCAAGAGAAATAAGGCGCCAAGACAAAGTTTTTCTGATCAAGGCTAATTTGTTAATTTTCTAATGTTAACTTTCCAATGTTAATTTTCTCCAGTACTCCTCCAGTAAATAACTCAAAGATACAGAAAAGAAATGAAGTGCATTTGGTATTCAGCATGGTCTTATGGTGGGTAATTATGAGAGCCCAATACATAACTACTAAAAATTAAAGAATAATTAAAATAATTTGATTTTCTAATTCCTTCAATAATAAGCATTTGATCCTATGGAGTTAGTCATTTATTAAACAAAGCAATAACATTGAGACCATGTAAATTTTTCCTGTGTGAAAAATTTACTTCTCTTTTCATCTCTTTTTATGCTTATTCTTGTGTGTCAAAAGATTTTCTTATGTTATTAATTTACATGTTTCAAATGACTTATGATTCTTAAAACTTTTTCACCTTCATAATTCTATATTAAAATTTATTTTCATCAGCATATGTGAATTATGTACAATAATGAGTTTTGTCATGGAACATAATATACATACATATATATGTATATATATATATATATATACATATATTCACATGCACACACACACACACACACACACTCTTTAGCCCTATCTTTGTTCTAGGGGCAGGATTTTACACACTAATAAACCTTGTCTCCTTGTCATTCTATTGTACTCACTCAACCTGATTTCTAACTGGAAGATAAGAAACTCAATAGCAAAGAAACTCATACAAATACAATTTTGATTTTTGTTAATTCCAATTTTATTATTAATGGTAACTTTATTTTTAGAATGTATCATTCATGTGCATAAAATATTTTCATAAGTCTAGGTCATGAAGAGTGTTGCATAGATATTGATATCTTATATTTTTATTTTAAATTTAGTTTTTGTTTGCAGGATATGAAGTTTAATTTGAAGCTTCACAAGAATGATACATTCTAATATTCCAAGTAGGGATATGGCCAGGGAGTAAAAAGAACATAGGTTGAGATTTGGCAGATAACTTTGATGAGTCAGTGTTGTTGGACTTTACTGTTTGCACCCAGTGCTCTAAGAGCTGACTATGGGACCTTTGGAACCTTGACTAACTGCTTATAGAATATAGCTGACTTCTTCCTTAACACTATCAATTTTCTGAAAGACACTGACATAAGTGTAATGACAATGTATCCAGGTTTGATGCCTGATGATTTCAAGGTCAGCCTGTACCACTTAGCAAGCTGAAGACTGTAGTGAAAATTTTGTCTCTTTGAAACTCAGTTCCCTACCAACTAATGCACAGAATCTAAGAATCCCATCCTGCACACATTGGTTGGTGCCCTGGGTGGAGTATCAACAACACCAACTGATAAAAGAGCATAAGAGAAGTGGGGAACATCTTGAGTCCTGTTGGACATGATTGTATTTCTTGATATGTATGCCACAGTGCCTTTATGGCCAGCTTGAGTCCTACCTACTTGAGCCTTTATGTTCCCACTCCTCCTGTGTTAACATTGCTTTCATCTTCGGTATTCTTTTTTTTCTACTTTGTTAACCTACTTTATGCTTTATCTCAATAAAATGCTTACCAAGGGCGGGGGGGGGGGTGGGAGAAAAACACAGAAGTATAACACATTTTTGTTTTAATCCCAAGTGTAGAATATGGTGCTACTTCTAACTCTCTATTACAGCTGAGTATGATTTGTCTTATGCCATAGCAGATGCTGATTTTGCCAGCAACAGATATTTTCTTTGATTGTGTGACATTTGGGATCCTGAGGAATTTTCAGAGGGTATATAAATACTAGGGTCCCAGGAGGTGGGTTGGGTAGGTTGGTTCATTGGTGATTGGTTGGTGGTGGGTTGTTGGCTGGATGTTATTGGTAGCTGTTTATTTTTTTGTTTGTTTGTTTTTTTTTAATAGTCGTGCATAAAGAAGAAAGAAGATATTTTTGGAAATATCCTAAACAAGACTATTAAGTTCTGTTTACAAAGAAAACATCTCAATTCTCCTGTAATCTTTGGATTTAGGTTTTTTTCTTTATGAGCTATCATCTGTCATCTTATCCAATGCCTCCCAAGAAATATATTATGGTCTCATTCATTAAAATCAAAAAAGGTTTTCTAGCAAACATTTGAGCTCCAACTTCAGAAAACTTTAAAATCCTATGTGCAATTATAATAAAGACACTTAAACATAACTGTTTCTTAAGAAGAAGATAGCTTGAATATCTTACTTGTCCTTTCTCCTACATGACCCTTTCTTTCTATTCAATATTGTTACTAAATCTGTTTAGGCCTCTTTTAATAAACTGCTTCATATTGACTTGTTTTGAAATTCTTTTCTGTGTCCAAGCAAAAAAATCCATTCTTTTTTTTTTTATTGAATATATTCATTTACATTTCAAATGTTATTCCTTTTCCTGGTTTCCCCTCCCAGAAAACCCCCAACCCATGCTCCCACCCCTTGCCTCCAAGAATATGCCCCTCCACCTGACCCACTCCTACCTATCCCCCTTCCCCACTCTCCCCGCTTGATTTGCCCACGCTGGGGTATCTATCGAGCTTTCATAAGACCAAGGACTTCTCCTCCCAGTGATGCCTGACAAGGCATTCCTCTGCCACACTTTTGACTGGAACCATGTGTAGCCCCTTGGTTGATGGCCTAGTCCCTGTATACCCTGGGGCGCCTGGTTGACCGACATCGTCGTTCTTCCCACGGGGCTGTAAACCCCTTCAGCTCCTCTAGTCCTCCCTCCAACTCCTCCATTGGGGTCCCCATACTCAGTTCAACAGTTGGCGGCTAGCATCTGCCTCTGTATCTGTAAGGCTCTGGCAGGGCCCCTCTGGAGACAACCATAACAGGCTCCTATCAGCTTGCACTTCTTGTCATCCATAATAGTGTCAGAGTTTGGTGACTGTTTATAGGATGAATCCCCAGGTAGGACAGTCTCTGGGTGGCCTTTCCTTAAGACTCTGTTCCACACAGTCCTGAATTTTGTTCCTGAGCTCCAGCCAAGGTCAAACCCAGAAGAAGTTCCACTAAGGATAACTCGCTTGACCTCTGTGGCCCTCCTTCCTGCCAGCAGTTTCTCTTTTCTCTTTTCTCATTCTTTAGTTTGGTAGCACCATTACATCCAAGTTCACAGTGTCACCTGAGATCCTGCTTCACATTTTCCTACTTCTCCCTTTATCCCCTTCCTCATCTCTCTTTATCCTTATTGTCTTCTTCATCTTTCTCTTTCTTATTTCCCCATCTTCCTTTCTTTTTCTCTCTTTCCTGATTGATCCATGTACCTCAAAAATGCTAGGAAAAAGTGCTCTAAACAACTAAATATGGCTCTGATTCTCACTAGTTATTCATAACCTTTTGCTCTGTGTCATATCTGATTTGAAAGAATTGTACTTTCTTGCCAAATGAACATTTTATTGCTCATATTCATTAAAAAGGATAAAAAGCAATACTATATTTCAAGTGAAAATTCATTTTATTTATGAGAGATATAGTTATATCATTTTAAGTGCGTACTGGCTTTAGTAGGAAATGGGTTCAATATAAACCTGAGTCAAAAGGAGAACTTGAAGTGTAATGAGCTCACACTGATACTACAGCAGAATTTGCAGCGAGAGGGGTATGGATCCAAATCTGCTCTCAAATTTATCCCACTTTCATTGAGAAGTCTTATCTTTGTGTTTCTTGTCATTTATAGTTGAATAAGGCTACTTATAAAAACAAAACAAAACAAAATAAACCATGCCTTACAAAGTCAAGTACTTCCTAAAAGCAATATAAGGTGTGGCTAACCTGAGGTAGCCACAAATGGATGATCTATTGAAGGAAACATGATGGTTGCAGATGAATATTATATAATTTCATCTATACAATCCTGTAAGAAATCAATTAGTTAAAGTTAATTAACTTCCAAAGTTCCTTGGTTTTAATATGTTGATATTCTGTACAGTATGAAAATGAAAATGCATTTTATATTTTGCTTTTCACTTTTACAATATTGCTGTCATTATTAAAAGTTGAATCATTATCCTTATTAATACTGTTTTATTCTTAGCCAGCAATTATCTTTTTACAGGAATCCCAGTATCATGTGGGTTGTTTTAATTTTTTATTTCAAAACTTGATATTGAAAATCACCTATTTCACACACTCAAATATGTTCAATGTGCTCTCAGAATCCTACTGTGGCTAATAGAAAATTGATTTCATCCCTGAAAAAGACACATATGAGTAACTTTATATAGACTGAAAATGTCAATATGCAGGAATATATATGACTATGAAATTATATATAACATATATGAATATAACATATTCATAACAATGAAAATAGAGTGATGACCTTGAAAAAGGGCAGAAAGGGGTTACATGGGAGTGTTTGGAGTAAAGAAATGGAAGGGAAAATGTGGTGATTATAGTATAATTTCAGTAAAAGCACACAAAGATGTATGAATATAGGGTAGAGGGATAGATTTGTGAAGAATTGGGGGGAGAAGGTAGATTTGGTCAAAATGTGTTATACAAAACTCTTGAAAATGTTTGTGTGTATGTGTGTGTGTATGTATCTGTGTGTGTGTGTGTGTGTGTGTGTGTGTGTGTGTGTGTGTGTGTATGTGCGTGTGTGTGTGTAGCTAATGATATAACTCAATTTTTTCTGGAATATTTTATATCAGCTTCAGAGGAAATCAGTAACAACAACACAAAACTAAGATACATGTCACTTAGGAATCTAATCTTTACTACTACAGACTTGACATTCTGGATGATGAGAATTTTTCATGCCCACACTAAACCATTACATAAAGTCTTTTGGGAGGCTCAAAATATCTAAAAAAAAATGATAAATAAAAAATGAGCTTTTTTGTTATGTCATTCATCTTAGATATATTGCTGTAATTGAAGAAACAAAATTAACAGGATTTCTATAATTTTTTTATGTATCTTAAAGGGGAGAATCTCTTTTTCTCAGATCAAGAAATGGAGATCTTTTGACACCTGCTGTGGTTCAAGTTAAGATAGATACAAATTGTCCTTCTTACAACAACCCTCTCCTGGTCTCCTCTTTTTTATCTGAAGCATTTGCCTTAGGAAATTCACTGTCTTGAAATCATGTCATGTGGTCATATAGCATGTTATGATTCAGAACTCATGTACTTCTCAATTCTTGAAATAACTTCTTATACTTAGTTGGTCACATTGAAAATAGAATTCCTGAGACAGAATTAGGTGATTTTGGTAAAGGAGCATTTGCAATCCTTTTCCCAGTGGTAGCAAAGACAACTCAGCTAGTTTTCCTCGACACATTTTCCTTCACTCCTGTGCTTCTTGGGAGCAAAATAACAAATTTTTATAATCAGCACCATGCAGTTTTTGGAATTGGAATATGTTGGCACCATGTCAAGCTATGAAAACCTGGGGAAAAAGTTAATCTTTCTATTGGAGGTTCCAGGGTTATAGTTGTACTCTTCAATGATAACAAATTAGAATGACTATATTTATTTTAATAGAAAAATATTAATACATGTTCCAATTATAATTTATTGATGATTGTCACAAATTACCCATCTTGTGGGATTTTGACCTGCTGATTTCCCTTTGTAGCTTGTGTTGCACTCTGTGAATAGTAAGTGACACCACTCTTGCAACAGGACCATATAATGGAAGGACCAATAACAGCATCAACATAGGAAAAGGCAGAGCGCTCAAGTCATTTTATTAGCATATAATTCTGGGCATACATTGCTACCTTGATTTAATAGAAATAATCAATTACAGACGGTCATGATTTTTTTGTGTGATCAAGCAATGAATTGGCAAGTAGCTTGTAGTTATAAAACAAGATACCGGTTCCCGCGGACTGCGCTGGAGAGACCGGTACACAGGCACTCCCCCCGATATAACATCACTTGGGACACGGCCTGTTGGGGCTTCCGTCTGTGCCCGAGGGCGGGTTGGCGCTGTGGTCGTCTGGGTGCCAGATCGGCGGGCCATCGTGACCACAGGGTGAGCAGCGCCACGGAGAGTGCCCTCCGCCATCTTTGCTCCAGTGACCAGGTAGTTGGGACCACCAGGCTCAGAGACAGACAGGCATAATATCGCTTCGGGTTCAGGCAGCTTGTGTGTAACCTGCTCCCAGGTGCTGGGCTGATCTGCAGTGACCAGCGCGCCAGATCTGCTGTGGGACTTCTGCCTGGCAGAGGGACGCCCCCTCCCCCCCCCAGGAGAGATCACACACCCCTGCACAGGGCAGGAGCCTGCCAGCCTCCCTTTGGCGACCTCTGCTCCAGGAATCCACTAGGCTGAGCCTTTAGATGTGCAAGGCCTCCCCAATATAAGATCACTTGGGGCAAAGCACATTAGGGCTCCAAAGTCACTCAGAAGCAGGCAGGCCCCAGAAATCGGTGCCAGGGGAATCCTGGTAATCCAGGGGGGGGGGGGCAGAAATAGCTTTGCAGGCTCACAGGAGGTCCAACCAACAGCCAGTGGCAGCAGGACCAACTAACACCAGAGGTATCCAGATGGCAAAAGGCAAACGTAGGAATGTTACTAACAGTAATCAAAGTAATGTGGGATCATCCGAACTCAACTCTCCAACAGCAGCAAGTCCTGGATACCCCACCACACCCGAAAGACAAGATCTGGATTTAAAATCACTTCTCATGATGCTATTAGAGGATCACAAGAAGGACACAAATAAATCTCATAAAGAGTTACAGGAGACCATGAATCAACGGTTAGAAGCCCTTACAAAGGAAACACAAAAATCGCTTAGAGAAATGCGGGAGAACATGGATCAAAAGATGGAGGCGCACAAGGAGACAACACAAAAATCGCTTAACGAGATGAATCAACGGGTAGATGCACTCACAAAGGAATCACGAAATTTGCATAAAGAAATGCAGAAGAATATGGGTCAACAGACGGATGCCCATAAGGAGGCAACACAAAAATTGCTTAAAGAAATGAATCAACGGTTAGATGCCCTTACAAAGGAAACACGAGAACTGCTTAAAGAAATGCAGGAGACGATGGATCAACAGATGGAATCCCATGAGGAGGAAACACAAAAATCGCTCAGAGAAATGCAGGAGAACGTGGGTCATCAGGAAGAAATCCTGAAAGAGGTAATGCAAAAATACCTTAAAGAAATACAGGAAAATACAAACAAACAAGTGAAGGATCTCAGCAAATCCATCCAGGAACTAAAAAAGGAAGTAGAAACAACTAAGAAATCACAAAGGGAGACAACTTTGGAGATAGAAAACCTTGGGAAGAAATCAGGAGTCATAGATGCAAACATCAACAATAGAATACAAGAGATGGAAGAAAGAATCTCAGGTGCTGAAGATTCCATAGAAAGCATCGACTCAACAGTCAAAGAAAATGCAAAATGCAAAAAACGCGTAACCCAAAACATCCAGGAAATCCAGGACACAATGAGAAGACCAAACCTAAGGATTATAGGTATAGATGAGAGTGAAGATTTGCAACTTAAAGGGCCAGTAAACATCTTCAACAAAATTATGGAGGAAAACTTCCCTAACTTAAAGAGAGAGATGCCGATGAACATACAAGAAGCCTACAGAACTCCAAACAGATTGGACCAGAACAGAAATACCTCCCGTCACATAATAATCAAAACACCGAATGTTCTAAACAAAGAAAGAATACTAAATGCAGTAAGAGAAAAGGGCCAAGTAACATACAAAGGAAGACCTATCCGAATCACATCAGACTTCTCACCAGAGACTATGAAAGCCAGAAGATCCTGGGCAGATCTCATGCAGACACTAAGACAGCACAAATGCCAGCCTAGACTACTATACCCAGCAAAACTCTCAATCACCATAGATGGAGAGACCAAGATATTCCATGATAAAACCAAATTTTCACAATATCTTTCCACAAATCCAGCCCTGCAACGGATAATAGGTGGAAACCTCCAATACAGGGAGAGAAACAACACCCTGGAAAAAATGAGATAATAACCTTCTTGAATCAAACCCAAAAGTAGATAACCACTCAAACATAAAGATAGCGTCAAGAATGGCAGATGGCAATAATCACTATGCCTTAATCTCTCTTAATATCAATGGTCTCAATTCCCCAATTAAAAGACATAGACTAGCAGACTGGATACGTAAACAGGACCCAGCATTTTGCTGCATGCAGGAAACGCACCTCAGTGTCAAAGACAAACACTACCTCAGAGTAAAAGGCTGGAAAACAATTTTACAAGCAAATGGCCCCAAGAAACGAGGTGGAGTAGCCATCCTAATATCGGATAAAATTGATTTTCAACCCAAAGTCATCAAAAAAGACACAGAAGGACACTACATACTGATCAAGGGAAAAATCCACCATCAAGAACTCTCAATCCTGAATATCTATGCTCCAAATGCAAGGGCACCCTCATTCGTAAAAGAAACTTTACTAAAACTCAAAGCACACATCGCACCGCACACAATAATAGTGGGTGACTTCAACACCCCGCTCTCTGAAATGGATCGTTCAGGAAAGCAGAAACTAAAAAGGGACACAGTGAATCTAATTGAAGCCTTGGACCAAATGGAACTAACTGATATATATAGAACATTTCATCCTAGAGCTAAAGAATACACCTTCTTCTCAGCTCCTCATGGTACCTTCTCCAAAATTGACCATATAATTGGTCACAAATCAGACCTCAACAGATACAAGAAGATAGAAATAATCCCATGCCTCCTATCAGATCACTATGGAATAAGGGTGGTCTTCAATGGCAACAAAAACAAAAGAAAACCCACGTACACATGGAGGCTGAACAATGCTCTACTCAATGATAACTTGGTCAAGGTGGAAATAAAGAAAGAAATCAAAGACTTTTTGAAAGTTAATGAAAATGAAGGCACAACATACCCTAACTTATGGGACACAATGAAAGCAGTGCTAAGAGGAAAATTCATAGCCCTGAGTGCCGCCAAAAAGAAACGGGAGACAGCATACACTAATAGCTTAATGGCACACCTGAAAGCCCTGGAACAAAAAGAAGCAAATACACCAAAGAGGAGTAGAAGGCAGGAAATCATCAAACTCAGGGCTGAAATCAATCAAGTAGAAACAAAGAAAACCATACAAAGAATCAACAAAACGAGGAGTTGGTTCTTTGAGAAAATCAACAAGATAGATAAGCCCTTAGCCAGACTAACCAGAGGGCACAGAGATAGTATCCAAATTAATAAAATCAGAAACGAAAAGGGAGAGATAACAACAGAAACTGAGGAAATTCAAAAAATCATCAGATCCTACTACAAAAACCTGTATTCAACACAACTAGAAAATCTTGAGGAAATGGACAATTTCCTTGACAGATACCAAGTACCAAAATTAAATCAGGATCAAATAGACCATCTAAACCGTCCTATAACCCCTGAAGAAATAGAAGTTGTCATTGGAAGTCTTCCAACCAAAAAAAGCACAGGTCCAGATGGTTTTAGTGCAGAATTCTATCAGACCTTCAAAGAAGACCTAACACCAATACTCTTCAAACTGTTCCACAAAATAGAAACAGAAGGAACACTACCCAACTCGTTCTATGAAGCCACAATTACACTAATACCAAAAGCACACAAAGATCCGACAAAGAAAGAGAATCTCAGGCCAATCTCTCTTATGAATATCGATGCAAAAATACTCAATAAAATTCTTGCCAACCGAATCCAAGAACACATCAAAACGATCATTCACCACGATCAAGTAGGCTTCATCCCAGGGATGCAGGGATGGTTCAATATAAGGAAATCCATCAATGTAATCCACTACATAAATAATCTCAAAGAAAAAAACCACATGGTCATCTCATTAGATGCTGAGAAAGCATTTGACAAAATTCAGCATCCTTTCATGCTAAAGGTCTTGGAAAGATCAGGAATTCAAGGCCCATATCTAAACATAGTAAAAGCAATTTACAGCAAACCAGTAGCCAGCATCAATCTAAACGGAGAGAAACTTGAAGCAATCCCACTAAAATCAGGGACTAGACAAGGCTGCCCTCTCTCTCCATATCTTTTCAATATAGTACTTGAAGTTCTAGCTAGAGCAATTAGACAAGAAAAAGAGGTCAAAGGGATACAAATTGGAAAGGAAGAAGTCAAACTATCACTATTTGCAGACGATATGATAGTATACATAAGCGACCCAAAGAACTCCACCAGAGAACTCCTACAGCTGATAAACGACTTCAGCAAAGTGGCCGGATATAAAATCAACTCAAGCAAGTCAGAAGCCTTCCTATACTCAAAGGATAAGCAGGCTGAGAAAGAAGTAAGAGAAATAATACCCTTTACGATAGCCACAAACCATATTAAGTATCTTGGCGTGACGCTAACCAAACAAGTGAAAGATCTGTATGACAAGAACTTCAAGTCTCTGAAGAAAGAAATTGAAGAAGACCTCAGAAGATGGAAAAATCTGCCATGCTCATGGATTGGCAGGATTAATATAGTAAAAATGAGCATCTTACCGAAAGTAATACACAGATTCAATGCAATCCCCATCAAAATCCCAACTCAATTCTTCATAGAGTTAGAAAGAGCAATTCAAAAATTCATCTGGAATAACAGAAAACCCAGAATAGCTAAAACTATTCTCAAAAGTAAAAGAACCTCTGGGGGAATCAGTATCCCGGACCTCAAGCTGTACTACAGAGCAATAGTGTTAAAAACTGCATGGTATTGGTACAGTAACAGACATGTAGATCAATGGAACAGAATTGAAGACCCAGAAATGAATCCACACTCCTATGGTCACTTGATCTTTGACAAAGGAGCTAAAACCATCCAGTGGAAAAAAGATAGCCTTTTCAACAAATGGTGCTGGCTCAGCTGGAGGTCAACATGCAGAAGAATGCAAATTGACCCATTCTTATCTCCTTGCCCTAAGCTCAATTCTAAGTGGATCAAAGATCTCCACATAAAACCAGACACACTGAAACTAGTAGAAGGGAAACTAGGGAAGAACCTTGAACATATGGGCACAGGGGAGAATTTCCTGAACAGAACTCCAATAGCTTATACTCTAAGATCAAGAATAGACAAATGGGACCTCATTAAATTACAAAGTTTTTGCAAGGCAAAAGACACCGTCAAAAAGACAAAGCGGCAACCAACTAACTGGGAAATGATCTTTACCAACCTTACATCCGACAGAGGGCTTATATCCAAGATATACAAAGAACTCAAGAAGTTAAACTCCAGAGAGGCAAGTAACCCTATTAAAAAATGGGGTACAGAGCTACACAAAGAGTTCTCACCTGAAGAATATCTAATGGCTGAGAAGCACCTAAAGAGATGTTCATCATCCTTAGTCATTAGGGAAATGCAAATCAAAACAACCCTGAGATTCCATCTCACACCAGTCAGGATGGCTAAGATCAAAAACACAGGAGACAGCAGTTGTTGGCGAGGATGTGGAGAAAGAGGAACACTCCTCCACTGCTGGTGGAATTGCAGGCTGGTACAACCACTCTGGAAAGCAGTCTGGCGGCTCCTCAGAAAACTGGGCATGACACTCCCGGAGGATCCGGCTATACCACTCCTGGGCATATACCCAGAGACTTTACCTGCATGCAATAAGGACACATGCTCCACTATATTCATAGCAGCCTTATTTATAATAGCCAGAAGCTGGAAAGAACCCAGATGTCCCTCAACGGAGGAATGGATTCAGAAGATGTGGTATATTTACACAATGGAATACTACTCTGCAATTAAAAACAATGAATTCACGAAATTCCTAGGCAAATGGTCAGAACTTGAAAATATCATCCTTAGTGAGGTAACCCAATCACAAAAGATCACACATGGTATGAAGTCACTGATAAGGGGATATTGACCCAGAATCTCAGAATACCCTAGACACAATCAGCATATCAATAGATTTCTAAAAAGATGGAAGGAGAGACCCCTGGTCCTGGAAAGACTGGATGTAGGGGAACGCCAGGACAGAGTAATGAGAGGGGGTTGAATGGAGAAAAGAGGGAGGGAAGGGGGCTTATGGGACTTTCGGGGAGGGAGGAAACGGGAAAGGGGAAGTGATTTGGAATGTAAATTAAAAAAATAAAATTAAATTAAATTAAAAAAAAAAAAAATTAAAAGACAAACTTTAACTTTGGCCAGTGAGAGTGCCTCCTGAAAGATTAATGCTTGGATTTTTAGTGCTTTAAATATAGTAATTATATTTATATATATATATAAGCACTTTATATTTTTATATTTACTGATTATACTTTTAAAAAATCTATAAGGTTTTAATGAGTTAAGATATGTGGAAGAACAATTATTAAACTAAGAAATTTAAAGGCATGCTTAGGATAAATTATATAAATATTTACTTATCAATAGAAAAAATTCATTACTAATTTACATTTAACTTTAATGCTTTTCCCAGTATCCTCTCCAGCAATATGATGCATGCTATAATTATTTTTTCAGATATACTGGTATGTTATATACTTTAATAATGTTCTTTCTGTTTATCTACATGAACCATACCATTTCCCAGCCTCAATTTTCTTCAAATAAAGCTGACAATCGAAAAAAAAAAAAAAACAAGATACCTGTGGATAAAACAGAAGCTGTGGCACCAATAAAAACAAAACAAGAACCAATATGATGGTATATAGAATCTTCTCTTAAAACATACTTTTCTAAGAATTTACTTAAATCTTTTAAAATAACTTCAGATTTCTTTGTTTAGATATGCATACCTGCTATCTAATTTTAAACTAAATTTATGATTATATATTTTTCTAAGTGATTGTATTTAATCATAATTTTAAGAATCTTGGAGTGTTTTAATTGAAATTTAAAGTTTTAAGAATTATAAAAATGACTATTCATAGACTAAACTATATCTATGAATATTGAGAAAACACAGTTTAAGTGTTAATAAAACTTTTGAGAAAAGATTGAATGAAGGAAGGAATAGATAATATTGTTTCAGAAAAACCTTTACTAAATCACCACCATCTTACTAAATCAACATAACCCATGACTACATTCTAAACGTTTGTCCAAATATATATTTGGAGACATCACCCTTCACTAAAACATCTTCTATTTGCAGCATACAAAGACAAAAGCAGAAACCCACAATCAATCAAAATGCAGAACTGGAAAACCCAGTCAAAATGGGTCCATCTAAAATACTTCTCTTGCACATAAAGCTCAAGAAATATTGTGGAAGTGGAGGTTGAAAGATTGGAATAGTAATAGGGCCAGGGAGTTATGAGGCTGTGCCTCCTAATAATACCTGAATCTACAGCCATAACACTTTATTTGTGTTATTGCCTAAATATAAAAAATCAATGGCAGCCATGTCAAAATAGGTGGATGAAAGCCTACGAGTCTTCAACCCTGCACAAAGAACTATAGAAAACTAAAGAGTGATGAGAGCCATAGTACTAGTTTTTTCTAGGAAAGAACATTCTAATTCATTTTCTATTACCAAATGGTCATCCCTGAAAAAGACACATATGAGTAACTTTATATAGACTGAAAATGTCAATATGCAGGAATATATATGACTATGAAATTATATATAACATATATGAAAAAACATATTCATAACAATGAAAATAGAGTGATGACCTTGAAAAAGGGCAGAAAGGGGTTACATGGGAGTGTTTGGAGTAAAGAAATGGAAGGGAAAATGTGGTGATTGTAGTATAATTTCAGTAAAAGCACACAAAGATGTATGAATATAGGGTAGAGGGATAGATTTGTGAAGAATTGGGGGGAGAAGGTAGATTTGGTCAAAATGTGTTATACAAAACTCTTGAAAATGTTTGTGTGTATGTGTGTGTGTATGTATCTGCGTGTGTGTGTGTGTGTGTGTGTGTGTGTGTGTGCGTGTGTGTGTGTAGCTAATGATATAACTCAAGAGACCAAACATTCTAGAAATTATGCAAGGAACATCACATCAAAATTCAGAATATTTATTAATAAAATGAGTTAAACAATATAAATATTAAATAACTCAGAGACAACAAATGAAAGCAAAGAATATCCATGATAAAGAATATTATAAATAAGGCCCAAATCGTTGTGTATTAATTAGAAGGCACTTGGACAATTTTAACCGGACCAGTTCTTCACATCTTATTTTTAGTTTTCATGGATAACTGTCAAATGCACTGAAAATGCAACATGGTATGATGATGAGGCACAGAAAGGAATTTCCTGAATTCTTCCTGTCCATTATTGAATAATATGTCTAACATTATGTTGTCCCAGAAGTTCACCTCAGCTCCAGTGCAAAGGACCTTCCATCTTGATCAGCTTCCCTGTGGTTTTGGTGCCCAACCTGCTGTGAATAATTGGCTACTGGGTTTGTGCAAATAATAAAATCAGGAACCACCCAAAATACACTGTGAGAGTTTAGAATAACCTTTAAGAACTGAGGAAATATCTGTACCTTAACATTTAGGGTCCTTGGGTGTTCTTCACTTAAATAGTGTGCTGTTCATGTGGTTTTCAAAGACTGTTTGTTGCCTTTAAGTTCTTTCAAATCTCTATAGTTAACCAAACATAGCTTCAAAAAAAGATCATTCTGTTTTGATAATTAAGTTGGTTACTAGTTTACCAGAATATGTTACTACTTCATTAACTAATGTCCATTAGCATTTTTGAAGAAGGTGAATTAGTACTAGAATCAGTTAGCTAGAAAAGGCATGAAAATTCTAGGTATTTCTGTAGTAAAGTAGCAAAAACAAAAAAAAATTACTAACTGAATTCTGACTTTCTCAAATAGGTTTTTTGGTGTTATGGTTACTAAATTATCACAATGTATTCTGTAAATATGCCAACTTTATTTTCATGTATTTGTTTACTTAAATGTATCAATTTTAATACTGGAGCCAGGTATTCTCAAATGTGTGATACTTCTGCCTCCACCTTCCAAATGATGACATTAAAGGTATGGACCACTGCGCTTGATTAGTATTTCATATTCAAAATCAAAATTCACATAGCATTACTTAATATAACATTAACAAACATGTGATTAGAATTATATCCAAGATTCTCTTGAATTGTCCACTTTTAAATGTAAACAAAACAGATTTTCCGTATAAATCTGAGGTAACAAATGAGACAGAAGAAAAAGACTGCAGATTCTGTTGCATGGTGATTAAATGGAGCTAAACTACCAAATTTTAAGGATCAAGATCAAGTTGTCTGGTATCCTTAGGCACCTAGAGAGATGCTAATCACAAGGCACTGTCTAAACATCATTATAATTTGCTGAGAAACATTAGCCCTATGCAAGGACAGGTAGAGGGAAGAAAGGAAGGAACCAGCTCACAGATGATATTCTAGACTGTGGTTTATCTCACAGTCATAGTGATAACTATAAAATAGAGTCTTGGTATTATTATACTGCAGAAGTAAACCTGTGAGAAGTGTGTGTGTATGTGTGTGTGTGTGTGTGTGTATGCACCTGTGCCTATTTCCAAAGCAATCTGAAAATGACATGAAATGCTACCTTGACAGTTTAATTTTGAGCTCCCACTGGATTCCTTCATTATTGCAGGTTTTAAAACTGAGTCTCAAAGAAACAACCAGTCAAATGCAAGTGCATGAAAAAGGAAATCTGATCAAATTTTCAACATGAAATTGTAAGAATAAGAGGAAAGTCCAACAACATTAAATTATGTAAATAGTTACATAAGGTCTATAGGAAGACAGGGAGAGAAGGAGAGATGAAGGAAAGAAAACTCACTTTTCTAGATTCTATCATGGAGGCTTGAATGTCTGCACATGGATATTCAAAGGACTGGCCAAAACTGCCATCAAACTTACAGATTTGGTTGAGATATATACTTCATTTTACTCAAAAACATTTGTGAAATGAAATAATGTAGGTTTTAATTCCAAATTATAAGACAAATGGAATTTCAACTTCTCAGAAAGAAGAAAAAAAATTCAGGCCTCATAAACAGTTTAATTGCAAAAGCATATTCACAGAGCAAGGGCATGCTTTTTGTTTTCTTGTATGCTCAGTTCTGTGAGCATCCGAAGAAGCATTCCTTTATTGTGAAAACCTTATACCAAGAAAGGCAGGTAGTAAATCTACAGTTCAGTAACAAACATAGCTGTCTAGATGTAGGACCAAAAGTACCCAATAAAGTATGTAAGAGTTGTTACTTGTGCTATTTGACTTAAAACAATTTCGTTGTTTCATTGGAGGGCAGAATTTTGAAAGTGTGCTCTTATAGTGAGCAAACTTTTTCTGTAAATGTTGCCACTTAAAATATTTTTGACAATGCCCACCCTTTCCAAGGGCCCAAATCTTCCAAACTCGTACACCAACATAAATAGCTGAATTCATTTTAGCCAGCTTTTATAAGATTTTCTGATGTTTTAGTCTCTGTACATTCCAGGCATCTCTTATTTAATTTTCCAATTAATACAGTAAGATAAATTCTTGTTTTTAACTTTTTAAAAATAAAGCAGCCGAAACTAGAGTCAATATGCTTTCCACTGGCATTCTACATGTGGTATCAAGAGTGGATATACCTCTTCAATGCTGTGTTCTGTGGATTAATTTTGAGAAAGGAAACTACTTGTGTTGTCAACTATAGCAGGAACAACAGGGCTACCTCTGTGTAAATCCTGGGAGCCATGGTGCAGCGGCAAAAGAATCTCCTGCAGAAGGACCTAATTGAGAACTGCCTATATCACCAGCATTCCTGCAGAAGGCCCTAATTGAAGACTGCATGAGAGATCAAGGATTGTTGGTACAAATAATGCCAGCCAATCAGGAACAGCTGTTTAGAATAGATACTTTCTTGGAACCATTTGGGGGATGGGTGAAGAGTATTAAAGAAGCTTGTAGCAGTGCTCAGATGAGCTTGTTGCAGCATTTTTCACCTGCTCCCTGAGTCTGTGTCATTGACTTTGTAGCAACTCGCCCCCAATACCCAAAAGCAGGTAGGGTCAGGTGGAGAGCTGTCCAGGGCACAAGCAATAATCAACTATGAATGATTGGCAAATAAATCATCATACCCACTACTTCCACATTCATACTTGTTGCTGAGTCCTTTGTGTCATAAGTATCATCTACACACACTGATTTTTTAGAGAAATTGATTCTTCCTGTTGAATAATTTAGACAAAGATAATTTTAAATTGTAATTTTCTGGTGTGATCTGTAGTTAGTATCATGTAGTGTGAGAAATTATGCCATCCTGGGCACACTGCCAGATACATTGGACAACTCAGGTTTGTTTGCTCTAGTCTTGCTATTTTAATTGTAGCTACTCAGCTCCCAACTTTATATAAAAATTATAATACAAGCATTCTGTTCTCCTGATAATGTATCTATTTATTCATTGTATGATCTCATCTGAAGCATAAATGAGTTGGACTGAAATTACTCTTATCAGATGTACATTCTATCACAAGTACACACACACACACACACACACACACACACACACACACACATACACACATATTCTAATTCTTCAAGAGATATAGTATGTTTACTTAGCTCACAGAAATAAAGGCAAATCAGGTTTGGAATCATTGAAATACTGGTTTTAAAATTTTGTTCATAGATTTCTATTCTGTTTTCTTTTTTCACAAAATGCACTATTTTATTTCTTTATAAGAGAACAAAATGGCCTAAAATAATACATGAAAATAGTGACAAGAAAATAAATATTTTTTAAAAAATATTTTTTTACTTATATATCCCAAATGGTGCCCATCCTAGTCCCTCTTCATAGAGTTCTTTCCTCCATCTCTGTCTGCTTCTTCTCTGAGAAGGTGCCCTCCTCGGTATCCCTCTACCCTGAGGTAGCACTTCTCTACAATACTAGGTACATCTTCCACTGAGGCCAGACAAGGCCTCAGACCACTCTGTGTATGCTCTTTGTCAGTCTCAGGGAGCTCCCAATGATCTAAGTTAGTTGACATTGTTGGGCTTCCTATGGCACTGTTATCTCCTTCAGTTCCTTCAATCTGAGTATCAGCATCTCTTTTAATCAGCTGCTAGTAGAGCCTCTCAGAGGACAGGGATGCTAAGTTCCTGTCTGGAAGCACAACATAGCATCAGTAATATTATCAGGGATTGGTTCCTGCCCAAGGAATTGATCCGAAGTTGAGTCAGTCAATGGTTGACAAATCCTTCAGACATTCCTCCATTTTTTCAAGGTTTTTCTTTTAGACATGAAGAATTTTGGGTCCAAAATTTTGTAGATGTGTTGATGTCCCCATACCTCCACTGGGGATTCTGTTTGACTACTGGAGATGGCATCTTCAGGTTCTATACCTCGACTGATGAATATGTCGGCTAGGCTTACCCACATTGAGTCCTGGGAGCTTTCCACATCCTGGATGTCTGTGATTTTTAGAGGATCCCCCTACCCTCACCCTAGGCTGCTGCGTATTTCCATTCATTCTCCTGTCCCTCTGGGCCTCTCTCTTATCTCCCTCCATACCTGATCCTGTCCCCATCTCCCCTCATTCTCCTCTCTTCCTACTATATCTCTGCATCTCTCTGCCTCCCATGATTACTTTATTTCCAGTACTAAGTGGGAGTTAAGCATCCTCACTTGGACCTTCCTTCTTGTTTCTTATAATCTTTGTGATGTATCATGGGTATTCTGTACTTTTTTTTAGCTAATATCCACTTATCAGTGAGTACATACTATGTATATCCTTTCAGGTTTTAGTTACCCTACTCAGAATGATATTCTCTACCTCCATCCATTTGTTTGCAAAATTTATGATGTCTTTGTTTTTAATAGCTTAATAGTATTCCATACTCTAATTCAATGCTGTGTTCTGTATACACATTTTCTGTATCCATTCTTCTGTTGAGGCACATATGGGTTGCTTCCATTTTCTGGCTATTATGAATTAGGATGCTATGACCATTCTGGGACATGAGTCCTTCTGATATAGTAGAACATCTTTTGGATATATGTCCATGAGCAGTATAGCTGGGTGATCAGGTAGAACTATTTCCAATTTTCTGAGGTGTAGCTGTCCAGCAGCCTTGGTCAAACTGGGTACCTGAAAGGGAGGCTGGAAATAAAATGGACCTAAGGCCAAGAGGAAGATGAAGCCAAGACAAAGGTTTCTGATCAAGGCTCAAAGTTTAATTTTTAGCTCTGCATTTATATAGGTAAAACCCACAGTCCCAGTTCTATCCTTTGTTTCAGCTGGATTGATTTGCAAAGCAAGCTCAGCAGGCAGTCAATTCCTCATAGCTCAGACAGGAAATTGTAAATGTGGTGAGGCCAGGCAACTCCAGCCATGTTGGAAAACCATCTGGGATTTGTTTAGCCTACTCAGGGCTGGGGAAGGGCACACTGAGGACCTGCCAAATTGATTTCCAAAATACTTATACAAGTTTGCAATCCAACCATTAGCAAGGGAGCAATGTTCCCCTTTCTCTATATCCTTGACAGATTGTGCTCTCTCTGAGTTTGGAATTTTAGCTAATCTGATTGGTGAAAAGTAGATTCTCAAGATTGTTTTGATTTGCATTCCCTGATGACTAAAGATGTTGAAAATTCTTTTTTTTATTTTATTTTTTATTTTCTAAGTTTTTTTTTTTATTTACATTCCAAATCATTTCCCCTTTCCCGTTTAAAGTGCTTCCCTGTGTTTCGAGATTCCTCTTGGGAATTCCCTGTTTAGCTCTGTACTCATTTTTTAATTTGATTATTTGGTTTTTGCACTCTAATTTCTTGAGTGTTTTAATATTTTGTATATTATCCTTTTATTGTATGTAGCAGTTAATGAAGATATTTTCCTAATCTGTAGGCTGCCATTTTGTATTATTGGCATGTCCTTCGTCTTACAGAAGCTTTTCAAGAAGTCCCACTTATGAATTGTTGAGCTTAGACCCTGAGTTATTAGTGTACTGTTAAGGCAATTTTGCCTGTGCCTATGTGTTCAAGACTATTTCCCACATTGTCTTCTATTAGACTAAGTTGTCTGGTATTATGTTGAGGTCCTTGATCCACTTGGACTTCAGCTTTGTGCAAGGTGAAAATTATAGATCTGTTTTCATTTTCTTGGATTCCTGCTCTCTCCAAGACTTTTATCATAAAGGGATGCTGGATTTTGTCAAAAGCTTTTTCAGCATCTAATGAAATGACCATGTGGCTTTTTTTCCTTGAGTTTGTTTATGTAATGGATTATGTTGATGAATTTCTGTATATTGAGCCATCCCTGCATCCCTAGGATGAAGCCTACCTGATCAAGGTGAATTACAGTTTTGACACATTCTTGAATTCGGTTGGCCAGAATTTTGTTGAGCATTTTTGCCTTGATGTTCATGAGGGAGATTAGTCTGAAGTTCTCCTTCCTTGTTTGGTCTTTGTTTGGTTTAGGTATAAGAGTAGTTGTGGCTTCATAGAATGAGTTGGGTAGTGTTCCTTGAGTTTCCATTTCATGGAATAGTTTGAAGAGCATCAGTATTAGCTGTTCTTTGAAGATCTGATAGAATTCCCCGTTAAATGCATCTGGCCCTGGTCTCTTTTTTGATGGGAGACTATTAACGACTGCGTCTATTTTCTCAGGACTTATGGGAATATTTAGATGGTTTATCTGATCCTGTTTTAACTTTGGCACCTGGTATGTATCAAGAAAGTTGTCCATTTTGTCCAGATTTTCAAACTTTGTTGAATATAAGTTGTTGTAGTAGGATCTGATGATTTTTTGAATTTCCACAGTTTCTGTTGTGATATTTCCCCTTTCATTAATGATTTTATTAATTTGGATAGTGCTTCTCTGCCCTCTGGTTAGTCTGGCTAAGGGGTTATCTATCTTGTTGATTTTTTCAAAGAATCAGTTCTTGGTTTTGTTGATTCTTTGTATAGTTCTTTTTATTTCTATTTGGTTGATTTTGACCCTTAGTTTGATTATTTCCTGCCACCTATTTCTCTTGGATGTATTTGCTTCTTTTTGTTCTAGAGCTTTCAAGTGCTCTGTCAAGCTCTTGGTGAAAGCTCTCTCCATTTTCTTTTTGGAGGCACTCAGAGCTATGAGTTTTCCTCTTAGCACTGCTTTCATTGTGTCCCATAAGTTTTGGTATGATGTGTCTTCATTTTCATTGAATTCGAAAAAGTCTTTAATTTCTTTCTTTATTTCTTCCTTGACCAAGCTATCTTTGGAAAGAACATTGTTCAAACTCCATGTGTGTTTTCCATTGTTTTTCTTTGAGCTTAAGACTAGCCTTAGGCCTTGGTGATCTGATAAGGTATATGGAATAATTTCAATATTTCTGTATCTGTTGAGGCCTGTTTTGCGACCAATTATATGATCAATTTTGGAGAAGGTACCATGAGGTGCTGAGAAGAAGGTATATTCTTTTGCTTTAGAGTGGAATGTTCTATAAATATCTGTTAGATCCATTTGATCCATAACTTCAGTTAGTTTCACTGTGTCTCTCTTTAGTTTCTGTTTCCGTGACTTGTCCATTGTTGAGAGTGGGGTGTTGAAGTCTCCCACTATTATTGTATGGGGTGCAATGTGTGCATTGAGCTTTACTAAAGTTTCTTTT
This sequence comes from Tokudaia tokunoshimensis, assembly GCA_036184795.1. Taxonomy (NCBI): domain Eukaryota; kingdom Metazoa; phylum Chordata; class Mammalia; order Rodentia; family Muridae; genus Tokudaia; species Tokudaia tokunoshimensis. Next base: position 84,583,406 of record BTHU01000014.1, read on the forward strand.
ATGAATGTGGGTGCCCTTGTGTTGGGAGCATAGATGTTCAGAATTGAGAGTTCATCTTGGTAGACTTTTACTTTGACCAGAATGAAGTGATCCTCCATATCTTTTTTGACAACTTTTGGTTGAAAGTCAATTATATCCGATATAAGAATGACTAATCCAGCTTTTTTCTTGGGACCATTTGCTTAGAAAATTGTTTTCCAACCTTTGACTCTGAAGTAGTGACTCCCTTTGTTACTTAGGTGGGTTTCTTGTATGCAGCAAAATGTTGGGTCCTGCTTACATATACAGTCTGTTAGTCTATGTGTTTTGATTGGGGGAATTGAGACCATTGATGGTAAGAGATATTAAGCAAAAGTGATTGTTACTTACTGTTATCTTATTGGTTTAAGGTAAAATTCTGCTTGTGTGGCTATCTTCTTTTGGGTTTGTTGAAAGATTACTTTATTGCTTTTTCTACAGTGTGGTTTCCCACCTTGTGTTGGTATTTTCCACCCATTATCCTTAATAGAGCTGGATTTGTGGAAAGATATTGTATAAATATACTATTGCCATGGAGCATCTTGTTTTCTCTGTCTATGGTAGTTAAAAGTTTTGCTGGGTATAACAGTCTGGGCTGACATTTATGTTCTCTTAGGGTCTGTACGATGTCTGCCCAGGATCTTCTAGCTTTCATAGCTTCTGGTGAGAAGTCTGGTGTAATTCTGATAGGTCTGCCTTTATATATTTCTTGACCTTTTCCCCTTACTGTTTTTAATATTCTTTCTTTCTTTAGTGGATATTGTATTTTGATTATTATGTGACAGGAGGAATTTCTTCTCTGGTCCAGTCTGCTTGGAGTTCTGTAGGTTTCTTGTATGCTCATAAGCATCTCTTTCTTTAGGTTAGGGAAGTTTTCTTCTATAATTTTGTTGAAGATGTTTCCTGGCCCTTTAAGGTACAAACGCTTACTCTCTTCTATACCTATAATCCTAAGACTGGGTCTTCTCATTGTATCCTGGATTTCCTGAATGTTTTGGGTTATAATCTTTTTGCATTTTGCACTTTCTTTGACTGTTAATTCAATGTTTTCTATGGAATCTTCAGTGCCCACAATTCTTTCTTCTATCTCTTGTATTCTATTGTTGATGCTTGCATCTATGACTCCTGAATTCTTTCCAAGGTTTTCATTTCTCCAAAGATTTCTCACTTTGCAATTTCTTTATTGTTTCTACTTCCATTTTTAGATCTTGAATAATTTTGTTCAGTTCCTTCACTTGTTTGTTTGTGTTTTCCTGAAATTCTTTAAGGGATTTTTGTGTTTCCTCTTTAAGAGTTTCCACCTGTTGATCCATGTCCTCCTGTGTTTCTTAGGGAGGTTTTTGTGATTCCTCCTTTTTTTTCTTTTCTAAGTTTTTTTTATTTACATTCCAAATCATTACCCCTTTCCTGTTTCCTCCCTCCCCGAAAGTCCCATAAGCCCCCTTCCCTCCCTCTGTTCCCCATTCAACCCCCTCTTGCTTCTCTGTCCTGGCATTCCCCTACATCCAGTCTTTCCAGGACCAGGGGTCTCTCCTTCCATCTTCTTGGAAATCTATTGATATGAGAAGTGTGTCTAGGGTATTCCGAGATTCTGGATTAATATCCCCTTATCAGTGACTGCATACCATGTGTGTTCTTTTGTGATTGGGTTACCCAACTAAGGATGATATTTTTAAGTTCTGACCATTTGCCTAGGAATTTGGTGAATTCATTGTTTTTAATTGCAGAGTATTCCATTGTGTAAATATACCACACCTTCTGAATCCATTCCTCCATTGTGGGACATCTGGGTTCTTTCTAGCTTCTGGCTATTATAAATAAGGCTGCTATGAACATAGTGGAGCATGTATCCTTATTGCATGTAGGTAAAGCCTCTGGGTATATGCCCAGGAGTGGTATATCCAGATTCTCCTGGAGTGTCATGTCCAGTTTTCTGAGGAACCACCAGACTGCTTTCCAGAGTTGTTGTACCAGCTTGCAATCCCACCATGATTCCTCTTTAAGGCTTCTGCATGTTGACCCATGTTCTCCCATAATTTCCTATGGGATTTTTGTGTTGCTTTTTAAGGGTTTCTACCTGTTGACCCATGTTCTCCCTTATTTCTTTAAGGGATTTTTGTGTCTCCTCTTTAAGGGTTTCTAAATTTTGACCCATATTCTCCTGTTTTTCTCTCATGGATTTTTGTTATGCCTCTTTAAGGACTTCTACCTCTTGTCCCATGTTCTCCTGTATTTCTTTAAGGGAGTAATTTATGTCCTTCTGGAATTCCTCTAATAGCATCATGAGATGTGATTTTAAATCTAGCTCTTGCTTTTCCGATGTGATGGAGTATCCTGGATTTGCTCTTGTGGGAGAACTGGATTCTGATGATGCCATGTTGCCTTGGTTTCTGTTGGTAATGATCTTGCATTTGTCTTTGACCATCTAGTTATCTCCAGTGTTAGCTGGTCTTGCTGTCTCTGACTCTGACTTCTCTGTCCTGCAAGCCTATGTATCTGTACTCCTGGGATTCCCTTTCTCTCAAATGCCCTGCATACAGCTGGTTTTCCAGGAAGTTTCAGGAGATGGGGTCTTTCCTGTGGCAGACTTGGCAAGGGTTGAATGTCCTGCAAGCTCTTGGTTCTCAAATGCCCTGCTGCTGCTGAATCGAATGTCTAGCTGCTTCTGCATCTCAGGATATGAGGCCTTTCCTGTGCAGACCTGTCACAGGCAGAATGCCCTCCTGCTGCTAGATTTATAGAAAGCACCAGGAAATGGGGCCTTCTCTGTGGCAGACCTGGAACAGGTCTACCATGTCGGAATGAACGGGATGGGAGAAGGAAGTGGGAGGGGTAGAAGAGATGGAAGGTGAGTGGTGATCTGGAGGGAAGGCGGGTTTAGGTGTTTGCTGGGTAGTGGGTCCCTGCCTGCGGCTCTGGGCTTTCAGAGGTGTGGGGGGGTGTTTCTTATGGAATGCCCCATTGCTGCTGGATCTCTAGAAAGCACCAGGAAATGGGGCCTTCCCCCTCTGGCAAATCTGGCATGGGTCTACCTTGTTGGAACAAACGGGCGACAGTTTTCATTTCAATTCATATCCCCTTGATCTCTTTTTCTTGTCTTATTGCTCTAGTTAGAACTTCAAGTACTATATTGAATAGATAGGGAGAGAGTGGGAAGCTGTGTTATGTCCCTGATTTTAGTGGGGTTGATTTAAATTTCCATTTAATTTGATTTTGGCTATTGCTTCACTATCTTTTGCTTTACTATGTTTAGGTATGTTCCTTGAACTCCTGCTCTCTCTCGGACTTTTAATAGGCTAGTGAACTGTATTTTGTCATAGCCTTTTTACATCTAATGAAATGATCATGTAATTTTTTCTTTGAATTTGTTTATACGGTAGATTATGTTGACGGATTTATCTATATTGAACCATCCTTGTATTCCTACTTGATTGAGCCTACTTGATTACTTGATTATAGAGAATAATATTTTGTAGTGGCTTTGGAATTGGTTTGAGAAAATTTTATTAGTATTTTTGCATTGCTCTTCATAAGTGAAATTGTTCTGATGTTCTCTATGTTGGGATTTTATGTGATTTAGGTATCAATGTAACTGTGGCCTCATGGAATGGATTAGATACTGTTCTTTCTGTTGTGCAATAATTTGAGGAATATGTGTATCATCTCTTCTTTGAAGGTCTTACAGAATTCTACACTAAACCACGTATAAGGCCCTGGGCCTTATTTGCTTGGGATTTTTTTTAATGGCTGCTACTCTTTCCTTAGTGGTTATGTGCATTTTTCAATAGTTTACCTGATCTTGACTTAACTTTGGTAAGTGGGATCTGTCTAAAAAAATCATCCATTTCATTTAAGTTTTCCTATTGTAGTGAGTATAGACTTTTGTACTAAGACCCGATACTTTTGAGCTTTTTCAGTTTCTGTTGTTATCTTCCATATTCATTTCTGATTTTGCAAATTTGAATACTCTCCCTGAGTCTTTTAGTTAGTTTGGCTAAAGGTTTGTCTAACTTGCTGATTTTCATAAAGAATCATTTCTTTGTTTTGTTGATTTTTTTTTTTTTTGTATTCTCTTTGTTTCTAAGTGGTTGGTTTCAGCCCTGAGTCTTTCTATTTCCTGTCTTCTACTCCTCTTAGGTGTGTTTAATTTTTTTTTTTTTGTATTAGAGTTTTCAGATGTTCTGTTGCTAGAATAGGATCTCTCCTATTTCTTTATAGTGTCACATTGTGTTATGAATTATCCTCTTAATTTTAACAGTGATTTCATTGTTTCCCATAAATAAAAGTCTGTTGTGCCTTTATTTTCATTAAATTCTAGAGAGTCTTTAATTTCTTTCTTTATTTCTTCCCTAACTAAGCTATCATTGAGTAGAGAGTTGTTCAATTCCTATGATTATGTGGTGATTCTGTTGTTTCTCTTGTTGTTGAACTGAAGCCTCAGTTTGTAGTTATCTAATAAAATTAAGGGGCTATTTCAATCTTCTTGTAGGTATTGAGGCATATTGTGTGACCAACTATATTGAGAATTTTGGAGAAGGTTCTGTGAGATGCTGAGAAAATGTTATATTCTTTTGTATATAGACGGAAGGTTCTGTAGATATCTGTTAAATCCATTTGGCTCATTACTTCTCTTAGTTTCATTTTGTCTTTTTATTTTCCATTTCAATGACCTGCCTACTGGCAAGAGCGGGTTGTTGAAATCTCCCACTATTATGTGTGAGATTCAATGTGGGATTTGAGCTTTATTAATGTTTCTTTTATGAATGTAGCTGCTCTTGCATTTGAGTCATAAATCTTTTCCTATATTTTCCTATATGTCCATATTTTACATAACTTTCCTATATTTCTTTAAGTGATTCATATGTTTCCTCGTTAAGGGCTTCTACCAGTTTCACTCTGTTTTCCTGTATTTCTTATGGGAATTTTTTATATCCTCTTAAAGAGCTCTATCATCTTCATGAGATGAGATATAAGGTCAGAATTTTGCTCTTTAGGTATGTTATGGTCTACAGTGCTTACTGTAGAAGAAGAGCTGTGTTATCATGTTATCAGATTGCATTGGCTTTTGTGGTTGATTACATTCTTGACCTTGCTTTTTATCATATGTTTTTCTTTGGTCTTAAATGGCCTGGGTATCCAGGATTGAACCAGTCCTCCCCATAGGCAGGTAGAGCTGTGTGTCCAGGGTAAGAGTAGGCCTCCTGGGAGAGAGGCAGTTCTGTGTGCAAACAAGACTCCTACACCAATGATTAGAGCAGGCCTCCTGAGAGTGGCAGAATTGTGGGCTGTAGTTGGGGGTTGGTTGGTGCACCAAGTGCATGAGAGGTAGTAGGACTATTACAGTTTAGGATGAAGCCCATGTCTGTCATGAGTCTCACCTGTGTTTGTGGTTAGAGAAAACCTCCTGGGAGCCAGGCAGGACTGTGGAGTATTTGAACAGGCATGCTGATCTTCTGTGTTCTTGGTTAGATCAGTTTTCCTTAGTACAGGTAGGGCTATTGGGAAAGAGAATTGATTCTCTGATATGCCACAGGTGTAGATGTAGGCACACACCTGAATGACAATAGACTTTTATTCTGTTTTCATCTTGAAAACTTTACATTTAGGATCATATTCCACTGTTTTATGGGTAAAACATTGTTCATCTTTTCAGTTAAATATATCATTAGACTTTACCTTCTTCATATGAACTTCATATCTAATCACATAGAGTCCAAGAAAGTTTGACTGCTCTTTCCTGCTCTTATCTTTCTCTCCTTTTTCCGTTTTTCCCCTTCCCTCCCATTCTTTACCCTTCTCTTCTCTTCCTTTTTGTCCCTTCTTTCTTATTGTCTTCTGAAACCAAGGTAGACTAGCAAGAGGATCAATGAACAATATTACATTTTAATTTAGTTAATCTTTTCATGCAAATTTATCATAATATTATTTCTATTAATTTACCAAGTACATACTCAGTGGAAAATTTATTCTTGACATTATGATTATGAGAAATTGTAAGGAAACCACACATATATCATTGTCAACACAGTTCACTGGGCTATTAATATGAATTCCCAAAACATTTGCCTCTACCTTTCTATAATCTCTACCTATGACTCTGGAAATTAAATAGTTTCCTTCCTTGCTGCACCTTTGGTCAGACAAATGATCTACTTTAGTTAATGAAAAATGATCCAGTGTGAAGCTAGAGAGCCATAAAATGCCTATAGTTGTGACTTTCTCTGTCTTGTTTCCTTTTTTTTTTTGAAAGCAATGAATCATTTTTTTATTATTATTATTTTCTTTTTCTTTTTCATTTTCTATATTTTTTATTTACATTCCCAATGATTTCCCCTTTCCCGGTTCCCCCTTCCCTGAAAGTCCCACAAACCGTCTTCCCTCCCCCTGTTCCCCAGTCAACCCCCTCCTGCTTCTCTGTCCTGATATTCCCCTACACTGCTACATCCAGTCTTTCCAGGTCCAGGGGTCTCTCCTTCCTTCTTCTTGGAAATCAATTGATATGTGAATTGTGTCTTGGGTATTCCTAGCTTCTGGGTTAATATCCCCTTATCAGTGACTGCATACCATGTGTGTTCTTTTGTGATTGGGTTACCTCACTAAGGATGACATTTTCCAGTTCTGACCATTTGCCTAAGAATTTCATGAATTCATTATTTTTAATTCAGAGTAGTATTCCATTGTGTAAATATACCACATCTTCTGTATCTATTCCTCCATTGAGGGACATCTAGGTTTTTTCCAAAGTTTCTGTAAGGCAAAGGACACTGTCAAAAGGACAAAGTGTCAGCCAACAAATTGGGAAAAGATCTTTACCAACCCTACATCCAACTGAGGGCTAATAACCAATATATAGAAAGAACTCAAGAAGTTAGACTCCAGAGAGCCAAATAACCCTATTCAAAAAATGGTGTACAGAGCTAAACAAAGAATTTTCACCTGAAGAATATCGAATGGCTGAGAAGCACCTAAAGAAATGTTCAACATCCTTAGTCATTAGGGAAATGCAAATCAAAACAACCCTGAGATTTCACCTCATACCAGTCATAATGGCTAAAATAAAAAACAGGGGAGACAGCAGTTGTTGGCGAGCATTTGGAGAAAGAGGAACACTCTTCCACTGCTGGTGGGATTGCAAGCTGGTACAACCACTCTGGAAAGCAGTCTGGTGGTTCCTCAGAAAACTGGGCATGACACTCCTGGAGGACCCTGTTATACCACTCCTGGGCACCCAGAGGCCTCTCCAGCATGCAATAAGGACACATGCTCCACTATGTTCATAGCAGCCTTATTTATATTAGTCAGAAGCTGGAATCTTGTTTCCTTTAATAGCTCTGTCACCTGGAGGTAACAGTCCAGTGGACACTTGCATTCAGCTCCTTCCACTGTCCCTCAAAGCTATCAGTCTAGTCTATAGTTCATAGATATGAAAGATGAAGGAGAGTTTAGGGATGGCAAACCACTGACATTCTTGCTAACAAGAAGGAGAGCAGAGGTGTGCTCTATTGCCAAGCTGAGACTTATTTCTGACCCAAAGGACTATGAATACCATCTAGGTGGTGTGTTTGACAGAAGATGTTAGTTAGTGTAAATGGATTAGTTATACAATTTAATTTTAGTTTTCTGTTTTTTTTTTTAATTTAAGAACTTCTGCATAGGCCATGCACTTCCCCACATATTTCTCATTCCATATGACATCCTGTCAGTAGGAGAAATTCTCACTCAATTTTGTGTCTAAGTATGCTAGATATTTTTTTGTTAACTTGACACAGGCCAAAGTCTTCCATAGGATCAGGTGGCAGGCAAGGCTACAGGGCATTTTCTTAAATTGGTGATTGATGGGACAGGGTCCATTCTATTATGGTGGTGACCTCCTTGAGCTAGTGGTCCTTGCTTCTATAACAATGTAGTCTGAGTAAACTACGGGGAACAAGCCAGTAAGCATCACATATATGGCCTTGAATCAGCTACTGCATGTATGTTTCTGTCCTGTTTGGATTACGCTCCTGGCTTCCTTCAATTAATTAAGAGCTGTGGTAGCGTAAGACAAATAAACCCTTTCCTCCCCAAGTTGCTTTGGTCATGATGTTTTGTTGCAGCAATAAAATCTTAAGATATTATAAATCTAAGATATTATCTTTCAATCCTCCAGGAAACTTCCTACAAAGGAGTACATGAGCATTTTACACTCTGTGAGCATCCTCACTATCTTCAATATCTTTTAATGAGAACCCATAAACAACATGCTATTAAGGTAAAACAATTCTAAAGTCAGAGATTACATCACACATGTAACTATACCTAAGGATCCAGAATTTTCTCCTTTATCACCAAACATAAAATTGAATTAAATAAGCGAGTTAAATGTTTTTAACATACTTTAAATAGTTTATGATGTTTCAATCTTAAGTAGCATTAAAGGTAGTGTTGCAGTCCAGGAGTTGCCTCACTAATCACAAGATCACCATTCTCAGTTCAGACAGGCATAATTTGTTGAGCATTCTTCTCAAGACTTACTGGTCAGGGCCACAGACCAGACTCAGGAGTGGATTGTGAAACTGAGTCAAGATGGTGAGTCCTCCAGGCCTTTAAGCTGAAAATATGTAAACATCTGTGTTAACTTATTCCACCCATCAGGATTTAGGGATATGTCAGTGTTATACACTTATTATGCTTCAATTGATGATTTATTCAACTGTGGCTGGTGATTTGTCTTGCCTAACATTCATGTCTTAATTTGCTAATCAGGATGCCAGTTACTCATTTACATGTCTCTTTTTGGCAAGTAAGATGTCAATTTCCAAAGAGACCTTGGGAACTTAAACTCTATTCAACACCTACTCAGAATGGAAGACTTATTCAAAATAGCTTTTTTTTTTATGTTGGTTCATGTTTCTCTCTTATGCTGGGGTCCATCATAGAGGCAACATATAAAAGCAAAATCCATAAAAACTCATACATAGGTGAGGGAATTGCTGCCTGTCAGTTGGATGAGATGTAAGCTTATTATTGCCAGATGTACAAAGCAGTTCTAATTGACTTCTATCATGAATTGGTTTCCAGAAACATCAAAGCACAGAATATTCTGGTAATAGCAGTAACTTCATATGAAAAAGATTCCTTAGTAACAGCACAAAATGGCAGGCTTGACAAGTAACAGTTACTCATACATTAACATTTTACCTATGTATTACCATTGTACCTAGGACTTAACAGTGTTATTAAATGACATCACATTGCATTTGTCTCTAAATATAGAAAGTGGTATGCTGGCTAGTTTTTTGTCAATTTGTCACACAAACTAGAAATATCTAAATGTAAGAAAACTTAATTGTAAAAATCTTATGGTTCCATCCATAAGCTTCAGCTGTAAGGTATTTAATTAGTTAGTCATTGATGAAGGGGTTGTTCCAACCCTGAGCATGTGATACTTAGTTCTATAAGAAAGAGCATAGAACAAGTATGGAAAGCAAGCCAGTACAAGGCATTCCTCCATGGCCTCAGCATAAGCTCTTGCTTAAACCTGTTACCTCTGCTTGAGCTCCTGTTTTGACTTCATCCAACAGTGAGCTATGTTCTGGAAGTATAAGTCAAATAAACCCTTTCCTCTCCATCTTGTTTATTCATTATAGTGTTTGTCTCAGCAATACAAACCCTAACTAAGACAAAGGTATATTTTATATGTGTGATAGAACAAAGCCCAGAATACGTCTCAATTGTGTACGATTTAATGTTGTAATTTTTAAAAACAGGAAGGTAGATAATAAAAATAACAGAAAGAAAAATATATATTCATGAAATCAAAACCAAAGTTTATTTTTCAAAAATAGAAGAACTAGGTAAGCAATATAGGACTTTTATATGTTTCTTTTTACTATATGGGTGTGATATCAATTTTGAGATTTTTGTTCATGAATCTTATAACTTGGTAGCTATACATTACCTTATTGATGGAAAGGAGTGGAAATAATAATAAGCCTTAGTCAATGATGTTGCAGGATATTTTTAGCATACCATGAACTATGAGATTGTGTTATTTACTGAAAAAGAAAACATTTTCTTGTTATATGACTCAGCCCTTAGCACGCACCTTTAATTCCAAACAATGAAGGTAAAGTTAGTCTGTAGAAGGAAATGCACTCATGTTTGAAAGTGATATCTCAATGAGTGGTAGACAAAATGATGAACCAGAGAAAGGTTTGGTAGACTAGAATCTAAACATATTGACCCTCGTGAGAAGAGAGAGGAAAAGAAAGTTATTTAAGAGGGAGCAATGCAGAAAAGAAGAAGAGGCAGTTCTTCTGGGACAGTTGTACAGAAACAAGTGACAGGGAAAAACAAACAGGTAAGGACAGGATGAGTCAGATTTCTAGAGTTTTTTGAGGCCAATCAGAGTGATCAGGAGAGGCAGAGAGAGATACTCAAATGCACACACACACACACACACACACACACATACACACACACACACACACACACCACACACACAGAGACAGACAGACAGACAGACAGACAGAGACAGAGACAGAATGCAAATGGATTCAGTTAGTGTGGAAAGAAGATTTGAGTCAGAAAAGCTGAGTTAAACCAGCCAGCCAGAAAGAACAAGAAAGGATAAGCTTATGCAGCAGTAAGTGCCATAGACTGAAAACATTCCAGGACCAGATTAGATTGTTTGGAATCCAGAAACTTCAAGGACTAGGCCTAGGACAGCAGACAGAGACAGTAAGCATCAGAGATAAAAGTTACATTAGGAAAATAAAAATTACAGTTATACAATGAAGAAGACACCAGTTGGTTCCAATTAAACAGCCAGTGACTATAATGATGTGTCAGTAATTAGGAGTTCTTGCTGTTCTTGCAGAGGAAGAAAATTGTGCTCATAGCATCTAATATCAAGTGGTTTATGAGCAACTATGACTCCAATGCTAGATATCAATATTAAATATCATGGGGGGGGGGAAGTTGGTCTCACTCCAGAAGCACGAGTTGAAATTCAAATCTCTAGTATCTAGAAACACTTTCTCTCCAGGTAAATAAGATCATGGAAATGACTCATATTTCCTCTTCATACCAGCAGAAGCCAAGATTTCATATGATATTGTAACAGTAAACAGAAAAAACATAATTTAAAAGAGTCATATAAAAGATAGTGGAATAAAGGAATTCTGTTAGATTTTTTTCCTATAATATTAGACACTATTTTTACAGAAGCATGCTATTGTTCAAGCAGGATTGACTATTTCAAGGAGGATTTACAGAGGTATGTGCTATTTTTAAAGCAGGATTCTTCAAGAACATCATAAGCAGTCATACATAACCAGGTTTATTTCTATGATTTTAGAAGATCTGATAATTATCTCAATTCTAATAAGCCATCCATAATCAAAGGTTGGGCTCTAAATTGAAATCATATCTTAGTGGATCCATAAGCAAGACACTTACCCTTTAGCAATATGAATCCATGTAGTGTGCCATGATGGCATATGAATCAGCTTCATACTCATTGTTGGTATCGGGACCTCCGACGCCTGTGACATCACATAGGCGACAGTGCAACTTACAGGCATATTGCCAAGGCCACAGCCACCATATTCCCAGAGTTCAGTGAGCACAACTTTACCTGCATCCACGTCACCATCTGTATATATATATGAGTAGTGCCTCCTTATCTTTCTCTCTCCCTCTCTTTATTTTCACTGTTACCCTTGTCCATTACCTCTCCAATAAACCCCAGATGGAACTGTTTGGTCTGGTGTGGTATCTCTGCTGCTGCCACAGCCCATGTCGCCCACCTCTATGCTCCTCTGCCACTGCCACAGCCGCAGTCACCATGACTGTGACTCATGATGTCTCTCTTGTTTTCAAATATTTTCCCCTTGGAAGGGGATTTTATATTTTAATAAAAATGACCCACCATTTGGTAAAAAAAAAAAAATGCTGTCTTTTTTTCCACTGGATATTTTTAGCTCCTTTGCCAAATATCAAATGAACTTAGGTGTATGGGTTGATTCATTTCTGGGTCTTCAATTCTGTTCCATTGATCTTCCTGCCTGTCTCTGTACCAAGACCATACAGTTTTTATCACTATTGCTCTGTAATACAGCTTGAGGTCAGGGATGGTAAATCCCCCAGAAGTTCATTCACTGTGGAGAATAGTTTTCACTATCCTGGGTTTTTTGTTATTCTAAATGAATTTGCAAATTACTCTTTCTAACTCTATGAAGAATTGATTTGGAATTTTGATGGGGATTACATTGAATCTGTAGATTACTTTAGGCAAGATGGCCATTTTTACTATAATAATCCTGCCAATTCATGAGCAGGGGAGATCATTCCATCTTCTGAGATCTTTGATTTCTGTCTTCAGAGACTTGAATTTCTTGTCATACAGATCTTTCACTTGCTTTATTAGAGTCACACCAAGGTATGTTATATTATCAGTGACTACTCTGAAGGGTGTTGTTTCCCTAATTTCTTTCTCACCCTGGTTATCATTTGAGTACAGGAAGCATACAAATTTGTTTGGGTTAATTTTATGTTGAGCCACTTTGATGAAGTGGTTTATCAGGTTTAGGAGTTATCTGGTGGAACTTTTGGATCACTTAAGTATGCAATCATATCATCTGCAAATAGTGATATTTTGACTTTTTCCTTTCCAATTTGTATCCCTTTGACCTCCTTTTGTTGTCTAATTCTCTGGCTAGGACTTCAAGTACTATTTTGAATAGGTAGAGAGAGAGTGGGCAACCTTGTCTAGTCTCTGAGTTTAGTGGGATTGCTTCAAGGTTCTCTCCATTTAGTTATGATGTTGGCTACTGGTTTGCTATATATTGCTTTTGTTATGTTTATGTATGGACATTGAATTCCTGATCTTTCCAAGACTTTTATTAAGGAGGGGTGTTGAATTTTGTCAAATGCTTTCTCAGCATCTAATGAAATGATCTTTTTTTTTGCCTTTGAAGTTATTTATGTAGTGGATTACACTGATGGATTTCTATGTATTGAACCATCCCTGCATCCCTATGATGAAGTCTACTTGATTGTGGTGAATGATCATTTTGATGTGTGCTTTGATTTGGTTGACAAGAATTTTATTGAATATTTTTGAATTAATGTTCATAAGAGAAATTGGTCTGAAGTTCCCTTTCTTTGTTTGATCTTTGTGTGTTGCTGGTTCAATTAGAGTTCAGCATGTAGAAAAATGAAAGCTGAACTATTCTTATCTCCTTGTACAAAGCTCAAGTCCGGGTGGATCAAGGAACTCCACATAAAACCATATACACTGAAACTTATAGAGGAGAAAGTGGGCTAGCACCTCTAACACTTGGGCCCAGGGGAGAATTTCCTGAACAGAACACCAATGGCTTATGCTCTATGAGCAAGAATCTACAAATAGGACCTCATAAAATTGCAAAACTTCTATAAGCAAAGGAATATCGAATGGCTGTGAAGCACCTAAAGAAATGTTCCGCATCCTTAGTCATCAAGGAAATGCAAATCAAAATGACGCTGTGATTTCACCTCACAATAGTTAGAATGGCTAAGATCTTTTTTGTTTTTTTTTTTTTTTTTTTTTTTTTTTTTTTTTAATTTTATTTTTTTAATTTACATTCCAAATCACTTCCCCTTTCCCGTTTCCTCCCTCCCCGAAAGTCCCATAAGCCCCCTTCCCTCCCTCTTTTCTCCGTTCAACCCCCTCTCATTACTCTGTCCTGGCGTTAGAATGGCTAAGATCAAAAACTCAAGTTTACAGCAGATGCTGGTGAGGATGTGGAGAAAGAGGAACATTCCTCCATTGATGGTGGGATTGAAAGTTGGTATAACTCTGGAAATTAATCTGGTGGTTCCTCAGAAAATTGGACATAGTACTACCTGAGAACCCAGATATACCTGTCCTGGGCAAAAGATTCTCCAACACATAACAAGGAAAAATGCTCCACTATGTTCATAGTAGCCTTATTTATAATAGCCAGAATCTGGAAAGAACCCAGATGTCCTTAAACAGAGGAATGGATACAGAAAATGTGGTACATTTACACAGTGGATTACTACTCAGCTATTAAAAACAATGATTTCACGAAATTCTTAGGTAAATGGATGGAACTAGAAAATATCATCCCAATCAGTGCTCTCACTGATAATTGGACATTAGCCCAAAAGCTCAATATAAACAAGGTACAATTCACAGACCACAGGAAGTTCAAGAAGTTGGAAGGCTAAAGTGTGGGTCTTTCGGTTCAAAATATTCACAGGAGCAAGTATGGAGACAAAGTGTAGAGTCTGAAGGAAAGGCCATTCAGAAATTATTCTACCTCCGGTTTTATCCCATATACAGGCGCCAAAACCAGACAAAATTGTGGATGCCAAGAAATACTTGCTGAAAGGAGCCTGATATTACTGTCTCCGGAGAGACCCTGCCAGAGCCTTACAAATATGGAGGCAGATGCTTGCAGCCAACCATTGCACTGAGAGCACGGTTCTCAAAGGAGGAGCTAGAGAAAGGACTGAAGGAGCTGAAGGGGTTTGCGGTTGCATACCCCTTCCCATAGGAAGAACAACGATATCAACCAATCAGATATCCCAGAGCTCCCAGGAACTAAGCCACCAACCAATGAGTACATACGGCTCCAGCTGCATATGTAGCAGAGAATGGACTTGTCAGGCATCAATGGGAGGAGAGGTCCTTGGTCTTATGAAGGATCGGTAGATGCCCCAGGATAGGAAAATCGAGGATGGGGAGGCATGAGTGGATGGCCTGGTTGAGGAATACACTCATAGAAGCAGTGTGAGGGGGAATGGAATGGGGGTTTCCAGGGTGGCAGGAAACCGGGAAAGGGATAACATTTGAAATGTAAATAAAGAAAATATTTCTATCTCTATCTCTATCTATCTATCTATCTATCTATCTATCTATCTATCTATCTATCTATCTATCTATAAAATGACCCACCATTATATTTTGAAACTACTTACCTGCTAAGAGTCATTTTAGGAGACAAATTTTATCCTGTGTCCTATTCATATCTAATTCCAAGAATGTTTCAATGGGATATTTTGATTTAAGCTGAGAGTTGATGTTGTAATTAAAGTACTTCACATATAACAAGGACCTAAGTTTTAGAATGAGTGGAAGAATTTTGTTGTCTGAAATCCTCTAAATTCCCATATTGAAGTCTTAGCTGCTGAAGCTATAGTGCAAGGATCTTTTTGGAATAAGCACTCTACACCAATGAGAAAGGAAGAGTAATGTCATTGGTGGCCTGAAACCAAGACAGTTCCTGAAATCCTTCTATGCCAGTCTAGATTGTGTTCTCATTTTGAACTCTAAAACCATAACATGTGCTTGATTGACAAGCAAGCAACATTTTATTGAAGTACATAGGGCAGTCAGCACATTTTATTTTATTTTTTTGCATATTTCTATTAGATCTATTCTTTATTTACATTTCAAATGTTGTCCCCTTTCCTGCCCCCACCCCCATGAAAATCCCCTAACCCATACCCCCTCCCACTGCTCACCAATCTACCCACTCCTGCTTCCCTATCCTGGCATTCCCCTATATTGGGGCATTGTGCCTTCTCAGGACCAAGGGCCTCTCCTCCCTTTGATGTCCAACAAGGCCATGTGCTACATATGTAGCTGGAGCCATGGGTCCCTCCATGTGGTTTAGTCCCTGGGAGCTATGGTGGTTCAAATTGTTGTTCCACTATGGTGCTGAAAACCCCTTCAGCTCCTTGGGTCCTTTTTCTAACATCTCCATTGGGGACCCTGTGTTCAGTTCAATGGTTAGCTGAGAGTGTCCCCCTCTGTATTTGTCATGCACTGACAGAGCCTCCCAGTCAGCATATTTTAAAAGGTAAGGACTTATTTTCCTTGACTTGTTTCTCCAGGTCTTTCAGTTCTAGGTTTTAAGTGAAATCATGCTTTGCAAAGAGCTATAGAAACAATGCTTTAAATAAAGCACCAAATAAACCATATTTGTACCTAATAATTTATTTTCAACCTTATTCTACTTCATTCTTTTCATCTCCTAGCATTTTATGAATCTATCTTTAAGAAATGGGTTAATACTCCTGCTATATTGTCTGCAGCATATGCCATTGTTCTTATTTGTACCTGTAAATTTAATTCTTTTAAATAATGTTTTGGCATTTACTGACTGACTGTTTAGCATAAAAGCAGCATTCTTTTTTTTTAAAGACATGAATATGTATTTTTTAGCAGTAATTAAGTCTAATTATATAGGATTTTGGAGTACCATTATTGTCAAATGAATTTTTTTTCATTCTGAAGAGAGGCTATACATTCCCAAACTATAGTTAAAATTTTTGATTTTTTGTTTTTGTTTCGATCTGAGTAGATAGCTAGCAATGGTGAATTTATTGCATATCTATCATAGTGGCATTGATGGTCATGGACCTTGTCAAGGCCGTACTTAGCAAGACTAGTAAAAATACAAGAGGTATCTTATTTCAAGAATCTAAGAGTTATCAAGTATTGCTGTCCCTTGCCTCCCTCCTGGAAGTCATCTAAATTATAACAAAGAATATCAGTGTTAAACTGTATTATATACAATAGCCACATTCCTCATAAAACATATAACAGATACATAAAGAACAAAATAAAGATAACCAATGAGGCTCTAAGAGTGGGATATTCAGTAGATGAAATTGTCTAAGAATTTTCTTTTTCGTTATTGAGAAAAGAAGCTCCTGGTGTCTCTATGTCAGAAGAGTCTTTGCCAACAATTGAAGCTATTTGAAACTTGACATTGGGATTTCTCAGCCTTGAGTCTTTTGATAATGTCCCATGGTTGATCATGTATTTTTGTCATAAACCATCCTTACTAATCTATACTATGTCATGCAGATAGGTCAGAATAATTCAGTGAGGTAGTGTATAAGTACTTCTCATTCATTTTTCTGTTTTATGTTCTTCAGAGAATGAATTATTATGGGGTCTGATAGTATTACTCCCATTTACTTACAAATATTAATAAAAACAAATATAGCTGAAAATTAGTTTTGTGACCAAAGTTACTATAATCTGATAATTTCACACTCAATGGATTTATGTTAAAATTATCAAGAATGTTTAGTCATAATTCATAACTACTCTAATATTATACTAATATTAAATTGTTCAGGAACAGTGAACAAGTTAAAGCATTGTATAAATGGAATACATTTTTATAAACATTATTAACATAATAGGCTGTCAAGAGAATGATGCAATACATAAATATAAGATGACATTATAAGCATCATTAGCTTATTATGCAATAGTAAACATGAATATAAACACAAATCAGCTTATACACATATGTGTGCTTGCATATAGTTATCATATTTGCATATCTATGTCTTAAAACTGGGATTTCTAAAAAAATTTTTTTCATTGTATCAAATTAGTTTAAGGTGTTTTGTTCTAAAATAAATTTGGACAATATTTAATTCCAAAAAGTACTTTTTTCTGAAAATTTTGTGTGATGGGTAATGTATTAGTTAGGGTTTTACTGCTGTGAACAGACACCATGACCAATGCAAGTTTTATAAAAGACAACATTTAATTGAGACTGGCTTACAGGTTCAGAGGTTCAGTCCATTGTCATCAAGGCAGAAACATGGCAGTATCCAGGCAGGCATGGTGCAAAGGAGCTGAGGGTTCTATATCTTTATCCAAAGGAAGCCAGGAACAGACTGGGTATTCTCAGGCATCCAGGAGGAAGATCTCTAAGCCCAACCCCACAGTAACACACTTCCTTCAACAAGGCCACACCTTCTAATAGTGCCACTCCCTGGCATGAACATATACAAACCACCACAGGTAATACCAATGTTGTAAATCTGCTTGTGAACATTGTAGATGCATTTGAAATGGGAGAAATACAAGTAGCTTTTAACTTTAGTTTATTTTTAGTCCTTTCCTGAAGTGTACAGGAAAACAGGGGAGAACAAATGTTTCAGTATGAGTCATTATGAATAAGTGTTAATCAACTTTACTTCTGTAAAACTTATGTGTAAGGACACTTTAATCAATATATGTTGCTAAAACATACTTTTGTTTTAGCATGATATCTTAGAAAAAATAATTTAACAATATTTCTGGATAATATCCCTTCATGTATTAAAAAATAGAAGTCAATGAACAAGAAGATGACAGGAGTCATAATAAAAATAGGAGTGAGGGTGGCTGTCGGCTTCTGAATTGTGGCACCAAGTAGACACAAAACACAGCCTGAAGTACTCTCAACCTTGGATGTGAGCTTTTGTTTATGAATCTCAGAAGCTGCTTTTCAGTGTTTCATGCTGGCAATAACCAATCTTTTGGTGCTATATTTATGATGCTTTTCTTTTCTTTTTTAAAAGATTATTTTATGCTTGGTAGTAGCTAAATGTTGTGCCTAGAATTTAAATGAGAAACTGTACTTTAGCCTTAGTTATACAAAAAAGTCCACGTTTATTCTTGATCACAGGTTCTCTGCTCTTAGAATCCTGAAACAGAAGATCCATTTAAGGAACACTGTTATGATGTGTTGTTATCTCTATCATATATTAATCTCAATATGAACATATTAGTTAGGTGTGAGGATGCTCAGTGTCCATTTGAGGGAAGAACATACTGGCACAAGTTCATCTGATTGCCTACCCATGATGTTGGTCCTACACTGTTAGTGAATGACTTTGGAGTTTTGTGATGGACACTTCTAAGATGTAATGCATAGGGGTACTGTTGGAGAGATTTCAACTACTCTGAAAACAAAGCCAAAACATTGCATTCTCAAGTCTAAGGTTCATCTGCTAAATTCTATAAGGCCAAGTGCATTATTGAAAGATTTAGGTAGTGGTGGAATGTTTTGCAAGTATCTAAAACAACAGATTTCAAAATTTTGTTTTATGGTGGATAAAAGATAGCTCTTTTTTAAATTCCTTTTTTTTAATTGCTTTTTTTTACACTCCAGATTTTACACTCCCCTCCTGGTCCACCCTCCAACTGTTCTACATCCCATACCGCTTCCTCAACCCCTGTCTCCACTAGGGTGTCCATATTCCCATGTCCTATCCCACCAGACCTCTAAATTCCCTGAGGCCTCCAGTTTCTTCAGGGTTGGGTGCATCTTCTCTGATGAAACCCAGACCTGGCAGTCCTCTGCTTTATACATGTTGGGGGCCTCATATCAGCTGGTGTGCATTGCCTAGTTAGTGGTCCAGTGTCTGAGAGATCTTGGGAGTCCAGGTTAATTGAGACTACTGGTCCTCCTACAAGGTCATCCTCCTCCTCAGCTTCTTTCAGTTTTTCTCAACTACAGGGGTCAGTAGTTACTGTCCATTGGTTGGGTGCAAATATCTGCATCTGACTCTTTCAGAGGGTAGTCATGAAAGGCCCCTTTTTGTGAGTGCTCCATAGCCTCAGTAATAGTGTCCGGCCTTGGGCCCTCACCTTGAACTGGATCCAACTTTGGGCCTGTATCTGGATCTTCTTTTCTCAGGCTCCTCTCCAATTCCAATGATGCAGTTCTTTCAGACAGGAACAATTATGGGTCAGAATTTCGACTGTGGAATGGCAACCCCCTCGAAGACAACCTGACTTTTGCAGGCAAATGGATAGAACTAGAAAATATCATCCTGAATGAGGTAACTCAGATCCAAAAGACATGCATGGTATGTACTCACTAATAAGTGGATATTAGTCAAAAAAGTACAGAATATCCAAGATATAGTTCATGGGACTCAAAAAGTTCAACAAGCTGAAGGGTCCAAGTGAGGGTGCCTCAGTCCCACTTGGGAGGGAGAAGAAAGCAATCACAAAGGAGGAGGGAGGGACTTGGGATGGAAAGGGGACAGGGATGGGGAGAGAGGGGAACATGGTCTAGTATTGGCTTGGAGAAAAGGGCTGAAGACCTGAGGGCCAGCAACAAGAATGGAAACAGACAACCTTAGGATGTAGGAGGTGGACAGGGAGAGACACTCCAGAATGTTTCAGAGACCTGCGAGGTAAGAGACTCTCAGGACTGAAAGAGAGGGATCTTAAATGAAATGCACTACAGTGGGGAGAGGAAACTTGTAGAACTCACCTCCAGCAGAAAGGGCATCAAATGAGGGAGGTGGTTGTCATTCCAGAGCAAAGAGATAGCTCTTAAACTTGAACTTAGCATTGTAACAATATTGGGATGCAAAGATATATATAACTTTTTTATCCTTAGGACAATTGAAAAATGAAAAATAGCTTTGTTTTTCAAAGATACATTGCTCCTGAGGTTCTATGATTAAAGTTAAATATGTTAAAGTCCACAGGAATATTTACAATTAAAATATAAAGATATTATTTCTCCCTTCCAATTCCTCCTAATTCCTCCTTTCTCCACCTCAAATTTGTGGACTTTTTTTTCTTTAATTGTTACTGTTACACTCAAGAATACACACAAGATCTTTGCTCCAGAGGCCGGGAAGTTGGGACAGCCAGGCTCTGAGACAGACAGGCATAATATCACTTGGGTCTCGGGCGGCTTGTGTGTATGAGGCTCCCAAGTGCTGGGCTGACCTGCAGTAACCAGCATGCCAGCTCTGCTGTGGGACTTCTGCCTGGCAGAGGGACCCCACACTGGGCAGGAGCCTACCAGCTTCCCTTCCGCGACCTCTGTTCCGGTAGACTGCACTGAAGAGACAGGTACCCAGCCTCTCCCCAATATAACATCACTTGGGACACGGCCAGTTGGGGCTTCCGCCTGCGCCCAAGAATGGGAGAGCGCTGTGGTCATCTGGGTGCCAGATCTGCAGGCCATCGCCTCTGCAGGGTGAGCAGTGCCATGGAGAGAGTGCAGAGTGCACTCCGCCGTCTTTGCTCCAGTGGCCGGGAAGTTGGGACTGCCAGGCTCTGAGACAGACAGGCATAATATCGCTTGGGTCTTGGGCGGATTGTGTGTACGTGGCTCCCAAGAGCTGGGCAGATCTGTAGTATCCAGCCTGCTAGCTCTGCTGTGGAACTTCTGCCTGGAAGAGGGATGCCCCCTCCCCCCCCACTCTAGGAGAGATCACAAACCCCTGCACAGGGCAGGAGCCTACCAGCCTCCCTTTGGTGACCTCTGCTCCAGGAATCCACTACACTGAGCCTATGGATGTGCAAGGACTCCCCAATATAACATCACTTGAGGCAAGGCACATCAGGACTCCAGAGTCACTCAGGAGCAGGGCAGGCCCCAGAAATTTGTGCAAGGGGAATCCTGGTAAACCAGGGGGGGCAGAAATAGCTTTGCAGGCTCACAGGGGGTCAACCAACAGCCAGTGACAGCAGGACCAACTAACATCAGAGGTATCTAGATGGCAAAAGGCAAACGTAGGAAAGTTACTAACAGAAATCAAAGTAATATGGGACCATCAGAACGCAACTCTCCAACAGCAGCAAGTCCCGGATACCGCACCACACCCGAAAGACAAGATCTGGATTTAAAATCACTTCTCATGATGCTATTAGAGGATCACAAGAAGGACACAAATAAATCTAATAAAGAATTACAGGAGACCATGAATCAACGGTTAGAAGCCCTTACAAAGGAAACACAAAAATCGCTTAGAGAAATGCAGGAGAACATGGATCAAAAGATGGAGGCACACAAGGAGACAACACAAAAATCACTTAACGAGATGAATCAACGGGTAGATGCACTCACAAAGGAATCACAAAAATTGCATAAAGAAATGCAGAAGAATATGGGTCAACAGACGGATGCCCACAAGGAGGCAACACAAAAATTGCTTAAAGAAATGAATCAACGGTTAGATGCCCTTACAAAGGAAACACAAGATCTGCTTAAAGAAATGCAGGAGACGATGGATCAACAGATGGATTCCCATGAGGAAGAAACACAAAAATCGCTCAGAGAAATGCAGGAGAACGTGGGTCAACAGGCAGAAATCCTGAAAGAGGTAATGCAAAAATACCTTAAAGAAATACAGGAAAATACAAACAAACAAGTGAAGGATCTCAGCAAATCCATCCAGGAACTAAAAATGGAAGTAGAAACAACTAAGAAATCACAAAGGGAGACAACTTTGGAGATAGAAAACCTTGGGAAGAAATCAGGAGTCATAGATGCAAACATGAACAATAGAATACAAGAGACGGAAGAAAGAATCTCAGGTGCTGAAGATTCCATAGAAAGCATCGACTCAACAGTCAAAGAAAATGCAAAATGCAAAAAACGTGTAACCCAAAACATCCAGGAAATCCAGGACAAAATAAGATGACCAAACCTAAGGATTATAGGTATAGATGAGAGTGAAGATTTGCAACTTAAAGGACCAGTAAACATCTTCAACAAAATTATGGAGGAAAACTTCCCTAACTTAAAGAGAGAGATGTGGATGAATGTACAAGAAGCCTTCAGAACTCCAAACAGACTGGAGCAGAACAGAAATACCTCCCGTCACATGATAATCAAAACACCAAATGTTCTAAACAAAGAAAGAATACGAAAAGCAGTAAGAGAAAAGGGCCAAGTAACATAAAAAGAAAGACTATACGAATCACATCAGACTTCTCACCAGAGACTATGAAAGCCAGAAGATCCTGGGCAGATCTCATGCAGACACTAAGACAGCACAAATGCCAGCCTAGACTACTATACCCAGCAAAACTCTCAATCACCATAGATGGAGAGACCAAGATATTCCATGATAAAACCAAAATTTCACAATATCTTTCCACAAATCCAGCCCGGCAATGGATAATAGGTGGAAACCTCCAATACAGGGTGAGAAACAACACCCTGGAAAAAATGAGATAGTAACCTTCTTGAATCAAACCCAAAAGTAGATAACCACTCAAACATAAAGATAGCGTCAAGAATGGCAGATGGCAATAATCACTATGCCTTAATCTCTCTTAATATCAATGGTCTCAATTCCCCAATTAAAAGACATAGACTAGCAGACTGGATACGTAAACAGGACCCAGCATTTTGCTCCATGCAGGAAACGCACCTCAGTGTCAAAGACAAACACTACCTCAGAGTAAAAGGCTGGAAAACAATTTTACAAGCAAATGGCCCCAAGAAACGAGGTGGAGTAGCCATCCTAATATCAGATAAAATTGATTTTCA
This sequence comes from Tokudaia tokunoshimensis, assembly GCA_036184795.1. Taxonomy (NCBI): domain Eukaryota; kingdom Metazoa; phylum Chordata; class Mammalia; order Rodentia; family Muridae; genus Tokudaia; species Tokudaia tokunoshimensis. The sequence continues at coordinate 84,606,523 of BTHU01000014.1, forward strand.
ACCTAAAGTCATCAAAAAAGACACAGAAGGACACTACATACTGATCAAGGGAAAAATCCACCATCAAGAACTCTCAATTCTGAATATCTATGCTCTAAATGCAAGGGCACCCTCATTCGTAAAAGAAAATTTACTAAAACTCAAAGAACACATCGCACCGCACACAATAATAGTGGATCACTTCAACACCAAGCTCTCTGAAATGGATCGTTCAGGAAAGCAGAAACTAAACAGGGACACAGTAAATCTAATTGAAGCCTTGGACCAAATGGAACTAACAGATATATATATATAGAGAGAACATTTCATCCTAGAGCTAAAGAATACACCTTCTTCTGAGCACCTCATGTTATCTTCTCCAAAATTGACCATATAATTGGTCACAAATCAGACCTCAACAGATATAAGAAGATAGAAATAATCCCATGCCTCCTATCAGATCACTATGGAATAAGGGTGGTCTTCAATGGCAACAAAAACAAAAGAAAACCCACGTACACATGGAGGCTGAACAATGCTCTACTTAGTGATGACTTGGTCAAGATGGAAATAAAGAATGAAATCAAAGACTTTTTGAATGTTAATGAAAATGAAGGCACAACATACCCTAATTTATGGGACACAATGAAAGCAGTGCTAAGAGGAAAATTCATAACCCTGAGTGCCGCCAAAAAGAAACGGGAGACAGCAAACACTAACAGTTTAAAGCCCTGGAACAAAAAGAAGCAACTACACCAAAGAGGAGTAGAAGGCAGGAAATCATCAAACTCAGGGCTGAAATCAATCAAGTAGAAATAAATAAAACCATACAAAGAATCAACAAAACGAGGAGTTGGTTCTTTGAGAAAATCAACAAGATAGATAAGCCCTTAGCCAGACTAACCAGAGGGCACAGAGATAGTATCCAATTAATAAAATCAAAAACGAAAAGGGAGAGATAACAGAAACTGAGGAAATTCAAAAAATCATCAGATCCTATTACAAAAACCTGTATTCAACACAACTAGAAAATCTTGAGGAAATGGACAATTTCCTTGACAGATACCAAATACCAAAATTAAATCAGGATCAAATAGACCATCTAAACCGTCCTATAACCCCTGAAGAAATAGATGTTGTCATTTGAAGTCTTCCAACCAAAAAAAGCACAGGTCCAGATGGTTTTAGTGCAGAATTCTATCAGACCTTCAAAGAAGAACTAACACCAATACTCTTCAAACTGTTCCACAAAATAGAAACAGAAGGAACAGTACCCAACTCGTTCTATGAAGCCACAATTACACTAATACTAAAGCACACAAAGATCCGACAAAGAAAGAGAATCTCAGGCCAATCTCTCTTATGAATATCGATGCAAAAATACTCAATAAAATTCTTGCCAACCGAATCCAAGAACACATCAAATCGATCATTCACCACGATCAAGTAGGCTTCATCCCAGGGATGCAGGGATGGTTCAATATAAGGAAATCCATCAATGTAATCCACTATATAAACAATCTCAAAGAAAAAAACCACATGGTCATCTCATTAGATGCTGAGAAAGCATTTGACAAAATTCAGCATCCTTTCATGCTAAAGGTCTTGGAAAGAGCAGGAATTCAAGGCCCATATCTAAACATAGTAAAAGCAATTTACAGCAAACCGGTAGCCAGCATCAATCTAAATGGAGAGAAACTTGAAGCAATCCCACTAAAATCAGGGACTAGACAAGGCTGCCCTCTCTCTCCATATCTTTTCAATATAGTACTTGAAGTTCTAGCTAGAGCAATTAGACAATAAATAGAGGTCAAAGGGATACAAATTGGAAAGGAAGAAGTCAAACTATCACTATTTGCAGACGATATGATAGTATACTTAAGCGACCCAAAGAACTCCACCAGAGAACTCCTACAGCTGATAAACGACTTCAGCAAAGTGGCCGGATATAAAATCAACTCAAGCAAGTCAAAAGCCTTCCTATACTCAAAGGATAAGCAGGCTGAGAAAGAAGTAAGAGAAATGATACCCTTCACGATAACCACAAACCATATAAAGTATCTTGGCGTGACTCTAACCAAACAAGTGAAAGATCTGTATGACAAGAACTTTAAGTCTCTGAAGAAAGAAATTGAAGAAGACCTCAGAAGATGGAAAAATCTGCCATGCTCATGGATTGGCAGGATTAATATAGTAAAAATGAGCATCTTACCAAAAGTAATATACAGATTCAATGCAATCCCCATCAAACTCCAAACTCAATTCTTCATAGAGGTAGAAAGAGCAATTCAAAAATTCATCTGGAATAACAGAAATCCCAGAATAGCTAAAACTATTCTCAAGAGTAAAAGAACCTCTGGGGGAATCAGTATCCCGGACCTCAAGCTGTACTACAGAGCAATAGTGTTAAAAACCGCCTGGTATTGGTACAGTGACAGGCATGTAGATCAATGGAACAGAATTGAAGACCCATAAATGAATCCACACTCCTATGGTCACTTGATCTTTGACAAAGGAGCTAAAACCATCCAGTGGAAAAAAGATAGCCTTTTCAACAAATGGTGCTGGCTCAGCTGGAGGTCAACATGCAGAAGAATGCAAATTGACCCATTCTTATCTCCTTGCACTAAGCTCAATTCTAAGTGGATCAAAGATCTCCACATAAAACCAGACACACTGAAACTAATAGAAGGGAAACAAGGGAAGAACCTTGATCATATGGGCACAGGGGAGAATTTCCTGAAGAGAACTCCAATAGCTTATGCTCTAAGATCAAGAATAGACAAATGGGACCTCATTAAATTACAAAGTTTTTGCAAGGCAAAAGACACTGTCAAAAAGACAAAGCGGCAACCAACTAACTGGGAAATGGTCTTTACCAACCTTACATCCGACAGAGGGCTAATATCCAATATATACAAAGAACTAAAGAAGTTAAACTCCAGAGAGGCAAGTAACCCTGTCAAAAAATGGGGTACAGAGCTAAACAAAGAGTTCTCACCTGAAGAATATCTAAAGGCTGAGAAGCACCTAAAGAGATGTTCATCATCCTTAGTCATTAGGGAAATGTAAATCAAAACAACCCTGAGATTCCATCTCACACCAGTCAGGATGGCTAAGATCAAAAACACAGGAGACAGCAGTTGTTGGCGAGGATGTGGAGAAAGAGGAACACTCCTCCACTGCTGGTGGAATTGCAAGTTGGTACAACCACTCTGGAAAGCAGTCTGGCGGTTCCTCCGAAAACTGGGCATGACACTCCCTGAGGATCCGGCTATACCACTCCTGGGCATATGCCCAGAGGCTTTACCTGCATGCAATAAGGGCACATGCTCCACTATGTTCATAGCAGCCTTATTTATAATAGCCAGAAGCTGGAAAGAACCCAGACGTCCCTCAACGGAGGAATGGATTCAGAAGATGTGGTATATCTACACAATGGAATACTACTCTGCAATTAAAAACAATGAATTCACGAAATTCCTAGGCAAATGGTCAGAACTTGAAAATATCATCCTTAGTGAGGTAACCCAATCAGAAAAGAACACACATGGTATGCAATCACTGATAAGGGGATACTAACCTAGAATCTCGGAATACCCTAGACACAATTCGCATATCAATAGATTTCTAAGAAGATGGAAGGAGAGACCCCTGGTGCTGGAAAGACTGGATGTAGGGGAATGCCAGGACAGAGAAACGAGAGGGGGGTTGAATGGAGAAAAGAGGGAGGGAATGGGGCTTATGGGACTTTCGGGGAGGGAGGAAATGGGAAAGGGGAAATGATTTGGAATGTAAATTAAAAAAAAAAAGAAAAAAAGAAATTCAAATAAATTTATAAAGAAATCAAAAAAATATAAAATAAAATAAAAAAAAGGCAAAAAAAAAGAATACACATAAATGTCCATGCACAAACACAAATATATTAATACAACTTCCTGAGTTCATTTAGTGTTTCTTGTGTGTAAATAATTTGAGGGCTGGCAAATTGATGCTACATCACCAAATAAGGGTTAATTCCCAGGTATAATTCATAATCACACTCTCATTACTTCCCTCAAGTTCTTTGTCTAGTGCTAGGGGTCTTTGAGATTTTTCCCTTCACAGACCTTTATATACTTACACTTAATAATTGGTTACTGAATATTTCATTCCACTATGAAATTTTTAGGAGAACCTACATGAGATGTGCGAGGACTGTAATAGGGAAGGGGGCTTATGGGACTTTCGGGGAGGGAGGAAACGGGAAAGGGGAAATGATTTGGAATGTAAATTAAAATAAAATAAAATAAAATAAATAATTAAAAAAATCCAAGAAGACGATAATTGCAATAAATGGGACAAGTCATAAATGACACAAACTCAAGTTTGCAAGTCACAAGTTCAGAGTCGCTAATTTGGAAACTCCCTCAAAAAGAATCCATAAGATTCACAATATACAAAGCCATAAAATTTAGTTCTCTCAATTCCATGCTAATGCCCAAGACATCATAAGAAATCTCACTGAATCCACAAACCAGGACTGATACTGACTTATTGAAACTGAACCAAACCTAAGAAGCACAGATCTATCGAACAGCCCTCTGGTTATATATTACAGTTGTGTGGCTTGGTGTTTTAATGAGACTCCTAATGAAGGGGATGGGCTATTTCTTGTGCCTTTGCTTGCCTTGTGTAACTTTGTCTTTCTACTGTGTTGCTTTATCCAGCCTTAATATGAGTGGAGGTGTCTAGTCTTATTGCAACTTGATATGCCCTATTCAGATGATATCTCTGGTAGGCCAATTCTTTTTCTGAAGGGAAACAGAGTAGGAGTAGGTGAGGAAGAGTGGCAGAAACTCTGAAGAACAGAGTGAAAACTGTAGTTGGGATGGAACATATTAGAGAATAAATTAATAAAAAATATGAATGAATAAAAGTCATTGATAAATAAAAAGATATGGAAAATAACTCAAGTTATGAGAATAACTTGTAAAATATGATCAAATTTGAAGAAAGTAAATTCTTAGAAATGAAAAGCTTTTTTGTAAAAGTTATGCATAAAATTTCATATGCACTTGCAAAAAAGTGACATATGCTTTGAAACGTTCAGACACATTAACTTAATAAATGTCACAGACCTAAATATAAAACCTAAAACTATAAAAGTTCAAGAATAAAATCTCTCTGCTCACATATTAAGTAACGATTTCTGCACAATAATAGCTGAAGCATGATTCAAGATGAAAGATATATATGTGGAGTAAATCAAAATTAAAACCTTCTGATCTCTAAAAGCATAGATTAAGGAATTGGGGGAATTAAAATTGCAGTATGGGAGAAAAAGTTGCAAGTCAAGTATTTGAGAGAGACTGTACCTAAAACACAAGGTAAGTTCTCAAATTCAAAAATATTAAAAGAAAAGTTGTCAAAGAATTTAAACAAAAATGGCATCTGAGAACCTGAAATGATCACTGTTCTTCTGCAAATGTTAGCTAAGGGTTCGGCAAAATGACATCATGCCATTTAGTTAACCATTTAGTTATGGGATAACTAAATTTGTAAAAATAGATTGGTGAATGTAAGAGAAACCTGTAAACCTTAGGAAAATTGTTTCTTAAAGCATTACTTATAAATAAAGAAAGTGATCTAGACATTTCCCTCCTAGATATTCATTCAAGATAAAAGGAAGCATAGATTAGCTTACTGATTTGTACAAAAGTGTTCACACCAGCATTAAGCACACTGAAGAAGCATGAAAACAACCCCAAAGTCTTCATTAATAAGAAAACATGTCAACATATCAAGATAGTATATACAGTGCAGAATACTAAATGTAATAATGTATGTGTAATACCCTCAAGGAAATTCCAGCTAACATAGTAACAGAGATGAAATAACTAATTAGTGATATCTTTAATAGCTATTCTTGGTTATCACTATGGCTACATCTGCAATTAACTAAAACCCAAGCAGATGGAGACACTTGTGAGCGAGTTTTCTTGATTAAATGATATGAAGTGGGAAGATCCTCCCAAATCTAAATATTTTTGTGTGGAAGATCCACCTTTAATCTTAGTCACACCTTCTGTTGGCTGCTTATATAAAGAACAGGGAAGAAGGAAGCAAGCTCTTTCCCTGCCTGTCTTACTCTCCCTGGCAATTTTATTCTTTCATTGGCATTAGAGCTTACACTTTTATTATTCTGATGTATGTTGAAGACCAGCTGAGACATACAAATTTGTGGACATGTTTCTTGGACTTTACATTGGTAGATAATCATTGTTTAGATTAGGTGAAACACCACCTTTAAGCCACTATATCTAATACAGTGACCATGTGATGGAATAGAAAACAAAAAACAAAAAACAAAATCAAAATCAAAAACCAAGTTAAAAGGGGTAAGGAAATGTTCTAAATAACAGAAGTGCTTTTTATTTCCATGGAGGAAAATCCATGATAAACAGTATCAACTTACACATATTAAATATTTAGAGCTTATTATATTACAGGTATACGTTAATAAGACTATAATAAAATTATAAAGTCATTCAACTAAAATATTGTAGTAATTCATACAAGGAATTTTCATTCAAATCAACAATGGTTGCAATCTCCATTTTATCTAAATTCATGATGCTTCAGTGAGATTCTCTGTGCAGAAACTATTAGAGGCAGAAACAGTGAAATATTTTGGTAAATCTATAAAGTCAGGTCAGGTATTCTCAGGCAACAATGGAGAGGAATAGCATTTACATTGTGATACATGAATTCACTAAACAGAACACCTGTCCACCAAAGCTCAGGAAATAATGGTTTGTCTCATATCTTTTTTTTTCACATTCTTTTTAGTAATTTTTTTTTATTTTCTATATTCTTTATTTACATTCCAAATGATTTCTCCTTTCCCAGTTCCTCTGCTCCCCGAAAGTCCCATAAGCCCTCTTCCCTCCCCCTGTTCCCCATTTGCCTAAGAATTTCATGAATTCATTGTTTTTAATTGCTGAGTAGTATTCCATTGTGCAAATATACAAGGAAAATATCTCTGATAAAATTGAAGAAATATATAGAAAAACACGTTACGATTGAGTATTTCATGGAAAAATTATGCAGATAAAATGGTAGGCATAAAAATATTCCTATGTTGATTGAAAGTGGAATTATAAATATCTTCTGATAAAACTGAAAATCTACAAGGAAAATATTTCTGATAAAACTCAAGAAATATATAGAAAAACACGTTAAAACTGACTATATCATGGAAAATTATACAGAGAAGATGGTAGGCATAAAAATATTCCTAAATTAATTGAAATTAGATATAAAAACATTTTCTGATAAAATTGAAGATTTACATGGAAAATATCTCTGATAAAACTGAAGAAATTTATACAGATTAATTGATAGGAATTAAAATATTCCTAAGTTGACTGAAAGTAGAATTATAAACATTTTCTGATAAATAAAATTGAAGATTTACATGGAAAATATTTCTGATAAAATTGAAAAAAATAAATGGAAAAACATTAAAATTGATGATTATCATGGAAAATTATAGAGATAAAATGGTAGGCATAAAAATATTTCTAAGTTGATTTAAAATGAAATTATAATCATATTCTGATAAAATTGAAGATTTACATGGAAAATATCTCTGATAAAATTGAAGAAATATATTAAAAACACGTTAAGATTGAGTATTTCATGGAAAAATTTTACAAATAAAATGGTAGGCATAAAAATATTCCTATGTTTTTTGAAAGTGGAATTATAAATACTTTCTGATAAATTGAAGATCTACAAGGAAAATATTTCTGAAAAAAATTCAAGAAATATATAGAAAAATATGTTAAAACTGACTATTTCATGGAAAATTATACAGATAAAATGGAAGGTATAAAAATGTTCCTAAGATGAATGAAAGTAAAATTATAGACATTGTCTGATAAAATTGAAGATCCACATGGAAAATACTTCTGACAAAAATTGAAGAAAAATACAGAAAAACATTAAAATTGAAGATTATCATAGATAATTATACTGATAAGCCAATGAAACCGAAGATCTACATGAAAAACACCTCCGACAAAATCTAAGAAATACACAGAAAAAACATTACAATTAAAGATTATCATGGAAAATAATATAGTCAAAATGGTAGACACAAAAAGCATTATTAAATTGAAAGAGGAGTCACAAACATTTTCTGATATAATTGAGGATCCACATGAAAAACATTTCTGTTAGACTACATTTTTTATTGGGGAATTGAGTCTATTGATGTTATAAGATATTAAGGAATAGATATTGTTGCTTCCTGTTATTTTTTGATGTTCTTTTTATGTTTGTGTGGTTACTTTCTTTTGGTTTGGGTTTGTTGGAAAAAGATTAGTTTCTTGCTTTTTCTAGGGTGTAGTTTTCCACCTCATGTTGTTGTTTTCCATCTATTATCCTTTGTAGGGCTGGATTTGTGGAAAGATAATGTGTAAATTTGGTTTTATCATGGAATATCTTGGTTTCTCCATCTATGGTATTTGAGAGTTTTGCTGGATATAGTAGTTTGGGCTGGCATTTGTGTTCTCTTAGGGTCTGTATGAGATCTGCCCAGGATCTTCTGGCTTTCATTCTCTCAGGTGAGAAGTCTGTTGTAATTCTGATAGGCCTGCCTTTATAGGTTACTTGAACTTTTTCTCTTACTGCTTTTAATATTCTTTCTTTATTTACTGCCTTTGGTGTTTTGATTATTATATGCTGGGAGGACTTTCTGGTTTGGTCCAGTCTGTTTGGAGTACTGTAGGCTTCTTTTATGTTCATGGACATCTCGTTCTTTAGGTTAGGGAAGTTTTCTTCTATAATTTTGTTGAAGATATTTACTCGTCCTTTAAGTTGGAAATCTTCACTCTCTTCTATACCTATAATCCTTAGGTTTGGTCATCTCATTGTGTCCTGGATTTCCTGGATGTTTTGTCTCAGGAGTTTTTGCATTTTGCATTTTCTTTAACTGTTGAATCAATATTTTCTATGGTATCTTCAGCCCCTGAGATTCTTTCTTCTATCTCTTGTATTCTGTTGTTGATGCTTGCATCTGTGACTCCTGAATTCTTTCCAAGATTTTTTATCTCCAGAGATGTCTTACTTTGTGATTTCTTTGTTGCTTATACTTCCATTTTAAGATCCTGGATGGTTTTGTTCAGTTCTTTCACTTGTTTATTTGTGTTCTCCTGTAATTCTTTCAGGGATTTTTGTGTTTCCTCTTTAAGGGCATTTACCATTTGACCTATGTTCTCTTGTTATTCTTTAAGGGAGTTATTTATGTCCTTCTTGATGTCCTCTAACAGCATCGTGAGAAGAGACTTTAAATTCAACTCTTGCTTTTCTGTTGTGTTGGGGTATCCAGGATTTGCTCTGGTGGGAGAACTGGGCTCTGATGTTGCCAAGTAGCCTTGGTTTCTGTTGGTAGGTTTCTTGCGCTTGCCTTTCGCCATCTGGTTATTTCTGGTGTTAGTTGGTCTTGTCTCTGGCTGGAGCTTGCCCCTCCTATGGGACTGTAAACCTGTGTCTGTACTCCTGGGAGACCAACTATCTTCTGGCAGGATCTGTGCACAGAAGGCTGTGAAGCTGTCTGGTTCCTTGTTGCAAATGGCGACCTGAAGGGAAGATTCCTGTCCCAGCTGCTCCACTGATCCTATGCCCTGTGCGCTCCTAGCTGTACCCCTCCAGAGAAAAGGTGGAAATCTCACCTCTGAGCTCAGAAGTGAAATTGATGCTAGGAGATCATGCTCTTCTGGTGGGCTAAGCACAGAAGGCTGTGGAGCTGCCTGGTTCCCTGCTGCAAATGGTGGTTGGAAGGGAAGACTCCTGTCCCAGCTGCTCCTCTGATCGTATGCCCAGTGTGCTCTTAGCTGTACCCTTCCAGAGAGAAGGTGGAGCTCTCACCTCAGAGCTCAGAAGTGAAATCACTGCTGGAAGATCACTCTTTCCTGACCGGCTAAGAATAGTAGGCTGTGGAGCTGCCTGGTTCCCTGCTGCAAATGGCGGCCTGAAGGGAAGACTCCTGTCCCAGCTGCTCCAATGATCTTATTCCCTGTGCACTCCTAGCTGTACCCCTCCAGAGAAAAGGTGGAGATCTCACCTCTGCACTCAGAAGTGAAATTGCTGCTAGGAGATCATGTTCTTCTGGTGGGCTAAGCTCAGAAGGCTGTGGAGCTGCCTGGTTCCCTGCTGCAAATGTTGGCTGGAAGGGAAGACCGTTTTGTCTCATTTCATACTTTATGAAATCATAGAATACTAAGAAAAATCTAAGAGATTAAACACTCTGAAAGTTGCGTCACTCTAAATTTTTTCTTGTGACAAAAGGAAGTCACATTTCTTAGTTTTTATGTAAGGAATTTTCCAGGGTTAATTATTTCAAATATCAGAGGAGTTCTTCTCACATTTTACTTTGCCCTATCATAAAATTTGAGTAGACCAATGGTTTTGCAAAAGACAAGAAAGTGAATTAAATGATTATCTTAATATTTCTAAAAGTAAATATAATGATGAGATCCAGTTCTTCTTCTTCTTTTGTTTTTTAAACCTCGAAGTGCATTTTTTCTTTTTTTATTAGATATTTTCTTTATTTGCATTTCAAATCTTATTCCCTTTCCTGGTTTCCCCTCTGAAAACCCCTTATTCCAACCCCTCTCCCACTGCTCACCAGCCTACCCACTCCTGCTTCCCAGTCCTAGCATTCCGCTATATTGGGGCATTGAGCCTTCTCAGAACCAAGGGCCTCTCCTCCCTTTGATGTCCATCAAGGCCATCCTCTGCTACATATGTAGCTGGAGCCATGGGTCCCTCCGTGTATACTCTTTGGTTGTTGGTTTAATCCCTGGGAGCTTTGAGAGTACTGGTTGGTTCATATTTTTGTTCCTCTTAATGGACTTCAAACTCCTTCATCTCCCTCTGTCCTTTCTCTAGCTCATCCATGGGGAACCTTGTGCTCAATCCAATGGTTGACTGACAGAATCCACCTCTGTATTTGTCAGGTACTGGCAGAGCCTCAGGAGACAACTATATCAGGCTCTTGTCAGCACAGAACACCAAAAGCTTATGCTCTGAGATCAAGAATTGACAAATGGACCTCATAAAATTACAAAGTTCTATAAGGCAAAGGACACTGTCAATAGGACAAAACATCAACCAACAAATTGGGGAAAGATCTTTACCAACCCTACATCTGAGAGAGGGCTAATATCCAATATATACATAGAACTCAAGAAATTAGACTCCAAATAACCCTATTAAAAATGGGGTACAGGGCTAAACAAAGAATTCTCAACTGAAGAATACCAAATGGCTGAGAAGCACCAAAACAAACAAACAAACAAACAAACAACGTTCAATGTTCTTAGTCATCAGGGAAATGCAAATCAAAACAACCCTGAGATTTCACCTCATACCAGTCAGAATGGCTAAGATCAAGAACTCAGGTAACAGCAGATGCTGGCGAGGATGTGGAGAAAGAGGAACACTCCTCCATTGCTAGTGGGATTGCAAGCTGGTACAAGTACTGTGGAAATCAGTTTGGTGATTCCTCAGAAAATTGGACATAGTACTACCAGAAGACCCAGCTATGCCACTCCTGGGCATATACACAGAAGATGCTCCAACAAGTAATAAGAACACATGCTCCACTATGTTCATAGCAGTCTTAATTATAATAACCAGAAGCTAGATGAAGCCAGATGTTCCTCAACACAGGAATGGATACAGTAAATGTGGTATATTTCCACAATGGAATACCACTCAGCTAAGACTTCATGAAACAATGACTTCACCAAATTCTTAGAAAAATGGAAGGAACTAGAAAATATCACCCTGATTGAGATAACCCAATCACAAAAGAACACACATTGTATGCACTCACTGATAAGTGGATATTAGCTCAGAAACTCAGAATAACTAAGATACAATTCACAGACCAAACGAAGCTCAAGAAGAAGAAAGCCAAAGTGTGGACACTTTGCTACTTCTTAGAAGGGGGAGCAAAATACCCATGGGAGGAGATACAGAGACAAAGTGTGAAGTGGAGACTAAAGGAAAGACCACCCAAAGACTACTGTGGATGCCAGTTCTTATAAACTATATAACTTTGCAATAATCCAGGAGGATGAAGTAGACAGGCAAAGAGAGATAAAAATTCAACTTTTGTATTTATATAGCTTCTGGGTTGAGATCAATAATTTAAATCTTGTTACAAATGATTAAGTCATTCCTAGGTGTGAAAATTACCTCTCTTAGTAGCTGTGCTATGAGTTTTATTCATTAATTGTGTGTGTGAGTGAATTCTAAAAGGTTCATTAATATCATACAGCAGGGGAATTATCATCTTGTAATCACTAAAACCTGAAAATAAAAATTTTAACTTCAATACTAGCCAACAATTGCATGGTTCTATAAAATGTCTGAAAATGTGATTTTCTTGATCTAATTTGATAAACGTTGCTACCAATTTTGTTTTAGAAATACAAGCTGGAATTTATGAGAGTGTTTCAAGTGTGGTAGTCACCTACCACAAAGTGACTCTCACTCTCCATAGCTAATTAGTACAGTCTGTCATGACTGGGAATCTAGCAAGTGTCTGTTGGATTGAGATACTGTGTCCATGAACATAAGAGAGTACAGGAAAGACACAGCAGACAGAGATAGTTGATTAAATCCTTGCTCAGGCTTTTCACTGAAAATATGATAGAAACTTCTGTTAAAGGAAATATGAGCCTGTGTCCACTAATGACATTATCTTTTGGACAATGGAATGACCTAGCCTATGTTAGATGATCAGAAAAGAACCACCATCTTTTATGTTCAAAGAAGTACTGCTTGTGGGAGTGGTTCTTTGGTACCAAGTGTTGTTTCTAAGGGATATAGAGAAGTGTTCTGATCTGCATGTGTGACATATCAGAACTACCCTCTGGAGCAATCACAGAATAACAGCCTGAGGTGACTCATATAACAGAGAAGACACTGGTAAGTAAGGTTTCTGTGATCCTACATGATATAATTTTGTCTCTCACTCTAATAACCAGTTATTATTAATAATATTCTAAATGTTAATATTTTCAAATTAATTGATTCTTGGGCTTTGGCTGAGCTAAACGTTATCAAGGTGTAACTTAAAATGGTTTTATTTACCAAAAATCAGTGTCAGGTACGAGTACTATCTCATGGAATAGGCCATAAATCCAATCAAATATTGTTCCATTACTCTCACTGCCATTGTGTCACTATTGCAAACAGTTCATCTTGCAGGAAGGTCACCATTGTAGATTGGTGTTTACATTGTTTGTTTGTTGGGGTAAAAAACCATAAACAGTCTTCTTTATATGTGAAAGCTCTAGGAAGGTACCACATAGATTATCCATTCAGTGAGTTGTGTAGGCATTGTCTTTAGCAATAGGGCATTATTGTAAATTTCTGTAGAACAACTGATAGCTTTCGTAGTAGCCTGTATTGCCTGTGGGTATCCATTGCCTTTGGATACATCTGTATTAGAATTAACCCATTCTTATTATTTCAAGTTATTCCCTGGGTGCTGAGAGATGACCAGTTGGGATTCTGTCTCCCTGACTCCTTAGCAATTTTGTTTGATTGCCTTAACATATGTACATTTATCAGGAAACAAGCTTCTATTGTGTTGGTTTTTTACACAACCCCTCAAATCAGTCTAAGTTTTAGATGCCCCTTTCCTTATTCCTTCCTTTGCCTCCAGGTTCTCAGTTTGCAGTAATCTCCATATTTATTTTTCATTCCTAGGAAGATCCATTCCTCACTGCTAGTCCCTTACTCCTTACCTAACCTATGGGTTAAACAGATTGTACCTTATTTATCAATGACTTAACAGCTAAATTTTACACAAGAAAATACACACTGAATTAGTCTTTCTGGTTCTAGCTTGCATCATTCGGGATATTTTTTTCTCGTTCTATCTATTTTTCCATGAATTTTATGATTTTTCTTTTTAATGGCTGAGTAATATTCCATTGGCCTAATGTACCACATGTTCTTTATCCATTCATCAAATGAATTGAAGGTTGTTTCTAATATCTGGCTATAATGAAAAAACACAGAAATGAATATAATTGAGTAAGTGTCTCTTATCAGAGTGAAACATCATTTGGGTATGTTTCTAAGAGTGGTTATAGGTCTGTTGGAAGAACTTATCTGTATTATATAAAACATAACTCTAGCATATGTTAGATATTGAGAAAATAGCATTTCTTTTAGATTTTCTTATTTGGTGGAATACAGGTTTAAAAATGTGTCCTTTGAGTACATGGATTTCTTTTGCATCTGTTTTTATCTCTGTTTTTCTAATCTCTAATTTTGTTAGTTTGGAACTTCTCTCTCTGTTCTTTAGTTATCTTAGCTATGGAATTTTCAGTATGATTAATTTTTCTCAATGAATCAAATCTTTTATCTCTCTCTCTCTCTCTCTCTCTCTCTCTCTCTCCCCTTAAGTACAGAGTTTGATAAATTCCTTCTCATCTACTCAACTGGATGCTATTATTTCTTCTTGTAATAGACCTTTCAAGTGGGTTGTTAAAATACTAATTAGATCCTCCTCCTCCTCTCCCTCCTCCTCCTCCTCCTCCTACTGCTCCTCCTCATTTCCTTCTTAATATGTAAGTACTTGCTGCTATGAACTTGCCTCTTGGAACTACTTTCTTTGTGTCCCATAAATTTGGGATGCTAAGTATTCATTTTAACTCAATTGCAGAAAGTCTTTAAATTCTTCCTTAATATCTATCTTAATCCATTTTTGTATCAGTGATAAGTTCTCATTTTCCATACTTTTGTAAGCTTTCTGCAGTGTCTCTTGTTGCTGATATTCAGTTTTAATCCATGGAAGACAAATAGGATGCAAGGTATTGATTATAATTTTCTTGTGTCTCCTGAGACTAGCTTTGTATAGAAGGATATGGCCAATTTTAGAGAACATTTCAGGAGTTGCTGAGAAGAAAGTTGTGATGGTTTGTATATGTTTGGCCCAGTAAGTAACACTATTAGGAGGTATATCCTCGTTGGAATAGGTGGGTCACTGTGGGTATTGGCTTTGAGACCCTAGTCCTAGCTCACTGGAAGTCAGTATTCTGCTAGCAACCTTCAGAAGAAAATGTAGAACTTTCAGCTCCTCCTGAACTATGCCTACTTGGATGTTGCCATGTTCCCACCTTGATGATAAAGGACTGAACCTCTGAACCTGTAAGCCAGTCCCAATAAAATGTTATCCTTACAAGAGTTGGTTTGGTTATGATATCTCTTCATACCAGTAAAATCCTAAGACAGAAGAATATTCTTTTATTCTTTTGTGTTTGTGTGTAATATTCTGTAAACATGATATGTCGATTTGGTTTATGGTATGAGTTAGTTCCAACATTTCTCTGTTTTTTGTCCAAGATGACCTATGATTTGGTTAGAGCGGTATATTGAATTCACCAACTAACACTATGTGAAGTCCAGTCAGTGGTTTAAGTTATAGTAGTACTTATTTTATCAACTTTGTTGCCAATTTTTCTGGTGTTACCAGCCCTAGTTTGACTGAGGCAGTGAATCATTCTGCAGTCATGAGATCCTGTTTCAAAACAAAAACCAAAAGGAAACAATATTTTTCAAAAGGAAGATGCTCAATTTGCAAAGATCAGTGGAAAATTTGAGACCACATATTCGTGGATGAATGGAAGTTACACACTTAGTGAAGTTCAGTCAATCTAAGACAAGAGACCAGTACTGGATAGAATGAGCAGAAAAGGACACTGAGACACTGTTAGTGGGAATATAAACTAACACAGCCACTATGGTAACTAAAGGAAACATTACTCAGAAACCTAAAAACAGAGCTACTACATACATGACCCTCTAATTCTACTCCTGAATAGATATCTGATTATGCTTGCTTCCATAGCTTTGCTAGATAAAAGGATTGTTGTTTCCATGCAATTTTCAAATAACACCTAGACATGCTCTTCTCATAAGTATTGCTGACAATTTCAAAATGCCTTTATGTTTAAGTAAATTTTGAAGCAAAAGCATTTGCTCATATATAAAATTAGATCACATATAAAATATTATTAATACTTGATGAATATATATAAATATAAAAGTAATAAGGAAGGTGAAAAAAATTATATTTTTTAATTATAATAACATATTTTTTAACATAATGACATATATTAAAACACAGAAATGACTCAGTAGTTTAAGAATGCTTGCATCAGACCTACAAGGATCTGAGCTCTCTGATCCCAGCTCCATATTGCTTTGTAGGTCTTTAGTTTCATGACTTCAATCTGTTCAGAAATGATTCTTACTTTTGTATCTTGAGTCAATATTTCTGTCTCTAAATTCTAATTACATATATCAAACGTCCTATTTAGTGGACTCAATTTCTATGTCGAATTAGTAGCTTAAATTCATCATTTGTAGAAATTGATCTTTCAGTTTTCAAATTAAAAAGAAACAAAACAAAATGATAGCACTCAACTCTGTCTCCTTTCAATACCTTAATAATGAATTTTCCTTGAACCCTTAACACAGAGTCTTCATTACAAGTGGAGCTGGTTTCTGCCTAGAAGTGCTACCCTACAGATGAGCATTCACAGCACTGGAAGATATTCTGTATGCTACCAGAAGAGATAGGTAAAAAGCAACACAGCTACATAACCTGTGATCTTCAATGGTGACATACTTTCAAGCAATGCTGGTGACATCACAGCACAAAGGATGTGGGAGTAATCAATCACCATATGATTGGAATTGAAGCCCACTCAATGACATGAAAATCATGCCTGGCACTTCTCAGGTGCTCAAGAGCCTCAGACTAGATAAGCCATGCCTCTCAGAGATAAAAAAAAAATATTGCTGTTACTTCTAATGGCATTCTTCTATACTCATTTTGGTGTCTTGAATAAGAGTGGAACCCATAGGCTCATAGACTTGAATACCTAGTCATCAAGAAGTGGTGCTTGCTATTTTAGAGGATTGGCAGGATGAAGTGTGGCCTTGTTGAAAGAAAACATTGTCACTGAAGGTGGCCTTTGATGTTTCAAAAGCCAACACCAAACCTGAAGTCTCTATTTCTTTGCCTATGAATCTGGATGTAGCTCTTCTTTACTGTTTCAACCATCCCACCATGCTCTCTACTATTATGATAAATGGACTAAACTTCTGAAATTATAAGCAACACCCTAAGGAAATTCTGTCACATATAAAAGTTTTCTTGCTCATGTTGTCACTGCACAGCAATAGAATGGGAATAAACTCAGCAACACACAACTGTAGAATGTGCAAAAAGTGAGAGACCTTGTAATACTTAGCAGTAAATGGATGCCTTCATCAAATTTCTCCTTAGTACTCTGGCAACTCAGCAGAAGAGAAATTAGAAAGATTGTACAAATCATGGGGATGGAAAACATTAAGAACCTAAAGTCTTTTAGATACAATATGAATGACACATCTGTGATTCAGTCAAACAGACTGTGGTATCATCCACAGGACCTGAATAGGAGCTTCACAGCTCTATGTTAGATGGGTTCTCAATGGTGACAGGGGAAGTAGATACAAGCTTCCATTTCTAAACAAGAAGCTGTCGTCAGTTGATAACTGCTCACAAATGAAAAATTCGTGTCAAGAAAGTCTTATTGGGTATGTAAACCACACTGAAGGCCAGGTTTCATGACCAATAGTAGATGGCCAACATAAAACAATCTCATTAGTATTTTGGGAGAAATGTTTGTCTTATAATGCTTTGTCTGAGCATTACATCCTCCTTCTGTTCCACTTATTCTCTTCCTCCTCCCTTTTCTCCTCCTCTTTCTCTTCACACTTTTCCCCCAATCTCTTTCATGTAGTAGATTTTTTCCTTATATATTATGGTTTCCAATTATGTCTTTGTGGTTGTTTTCTATGTGTGAATATGTGTGTCTAAGTGCCTGCATGTGGTTTTTGAGCCAGTTCTTTTACCTTTTAAATAATATTAATAATAATAATAATAATAATAACAACAACAACAATAATTACAATAGTGATAATATAATTTATTATAATTTTATTAGTGATTATGTGTTAGTTATTAATTAATATTATTTATCATTATTTAGATGCTCATGTTTGTTCTATGAGAGAGAAATGAGATGATGTGGATTTGGGTGGATTTGCAAGTATAGAAAATTTGGGAAGAGTTGGAGGAGGGAACAAATCAGAATATATTATATGAAAAAATGAATTTTCAGTAAAAAAAATCAAAATAAAAAAAAGAAAAAATAAACTGTCTCTAGGAATGCCAATATGGTTCAGGGGATAATGTGATCGTAACTAAACACAATGATCTGAATTTGAGCCCTAAAATCAACAAGGGGGAAAGAAAAAACTGAGTCTTCAGAGTTTTCCCCTGAGTTCCATATGTATGACCAAAATAAATAATGAAAATTTAAAAACTAACTATCTGAACTTCTATTCATACTCCATGCATATTTTAGTATAGCAATTCACAATGGCAAAGACATGGAGTCTACTCTGTGTCTACTGATGAATATGTTAAAATAGTAGAATAGATGCATGATATAATATTTTCCAACCATACCAAAGGATGCCATCCTGTCATTTGTGGTAATAAGGATGAAACTAGAGATGAACAGGTAAAATGGAATGATATAGATAGACAAGCATATAATCTTATTGAAGACTACAGAAAGAAATTGTCTCCTAGAAATTGAGATTAGACTAGTAGAAGGGAGAGACGAGAAGATAGAGATGGGTAAAGTGGAACAGTAGGCACTAAACCTTCATTAAACAACAGTAAGAAGTTGTGCTGTGCTTTACACAGAAAGATGACACAGAAGACTACAGTGAGCTGTTGAATATTGCAAAGCACAGTTGAAGGCTTCAGGATTTAACCTTAAAAATGGTGTTTGAGGAGATAGCTTTAATTTTCCTAGTTCAACAGTATAATCAGTGAGCACATTTTGAAAGACATGTTAATACTTAACATGTTTGCATTTATCAAATAAATTTAATTAATTAAACAAAATGCATAATTAAAATGTAAAAGGAGATCTTTACGCAACAATTCCTTCCTTTAAAGGAATCCAGCCATTAGTTAAACCCTTACTATTAAACTACTTTTCATTTATGTGCCTTTTTTCAGTGCTGGGTAACCTGATACCAGTAAGAAACTGAATATGTTCAGTTATAGAAATAGTAGTTTCTAGGTTGTATTCACGGAAGAAGTGGACAACAGAACAGTAGAAATTGCTTCCTAGCCCTCATGTGTTGGCTGGAGTGACAACGTCCACAGATGTAATTCCCAGTGATAGGGAAAGTGCAGGAGTTCTTATTCGGGACACATATGAGATAATGCATGTAAAACAAGTGAGAAGAATTTGTGAAAGTGTAGGCTAGTGAGAGTGTGTTTGGACTGTGGCATAATGAAGGCAAAGATGTTTCTGATTGTAGTTTTCCAGGGGGTGCTGGGAAAGGAGCTTGATATCCTAAGGCTTTTCTTTTTTCCATTTATTCACGTAATAACCTTTGAACACTGGACACTGTAAATGATGATAGGGCAGTATCTCTCAAAATTTTTAATTGAACAAATGAAGTTATCAACAGAAGCAAATGAATCTTACATTAATGTCTTTTCATCCAGCATCCACACTGTAGGAGAGCTGTTATTATCTTACTTTAGACAAGAGAAAAGTAAGACTAAGGAATAAGATTATGTGCTGAGAGTCAAGTCACTGATTAAGTGTCAAGCCCTGCAGGAGTCAAACTCAGTTCTGCTTGGCAGCAAATTATTCTATTACTGCTTTCATAGCAAGAACATATCTCAAAATGGAAAATAGGAGATGCATTCTGTGCCTAATGATAGTTTATTTTGAAGAGAAAAGATTAGAATAAAATGTATATTGGCAGAAAAAGTTCAAGTATAATGAGGCAAATGACAAGAGATAGCGATAGCGTACCCTTAGAATCTTCAAGAAACATAAGAATTAGAAAAGCATAAAGAGTGAATAGAGTACATATAATTGAAAATGTCACTTAGATCAAATAAATACTTGAAAGAAAAATGGGGGGAAGAATGTTTTTATGAGATCTATCATTATTTGACTTTTTAGAAATAAAAGTAATTCTGTGAAATGTTTGATTTTGACAGGTATAGTGCACATGATTCAAATTACAAATTTTATTGTGTCCAGAGGAACTTGTGAATTCCTCTCCAGTCATTCCCTTTCATTCAAGGAAATAAGTATGTACCCTTACCCCATTGCACATTTAAATTCAATAAACTTCAGGGATTGCCATTTGTTTATTATATCTGTCTAAAATAGTTGGGTCCCCAAAGTAGAGAGAGTTTTTCATGGATGCTCTAAAAGTGAATAGTGTGGCCAACCTGACAGCACACAGTATTGTTAAAAGGAGACATGGGCTCTAGTGATGTTACTCTGCAGATAGAACATATATTCCTTCAAGTAAAAGAGGCAGAAAAGACAGTTTCATCAATAGAGAAAATATTTTGGAATTCATGAAATTATGTGCTAATAAATACCCACTCATTTCTGCCAATGCAAAATATCTATCATTTTATTTCTAAGAAATTTAATTCTACTAAGAATTCTTAATTTGGAAGAAACAGGAGAAAATCTATTCTGTTTTTTCCAGGAAACTAATTTTTAATCTAGGTGTCCAAACAAAAGATATAAAAGATATTTATATTATGTTTCTTTTATTGTATCAGGACCTGAGAATACCTTGCTTTCACAGTCATTTAAATAAGGCTTAATGGAATAGTATGAAGGACCAGAGAGGGGTTACAACCTTTGTTGCGCTTCAGGAACTGCTTCCAAGTTTATGTAAAGTTCGCAGAATTAACTTTCTTTTGGTTCTTATGGGATTCTTTAAGGTAGAAACAGAATCTCTGCTACATTGAGTTTCAAACCTGAGGAAAAGAAGAAAGCCGTTTTCAACATAAAGAATTAGAGACCTGGGATGAAAGAGGCCCCAAGGAATCTGTGATGATGACTCTAACTGCTACTTCTATGAGTGAGGGTTACAGATCCTGAAGTGGCTACCTTCTGTAGCCATGCATGACTCACACTAGAGGGATAAGGAAAACAACCCACCCTTCGACCCAAAATTTACTTGCCTACAAGAAGTTCAGAGACAAAGATGGAGCAGAGACAAATGTCCAACCAATGATTGTCCCAATTTAAGACCCATCCCATGCTCAAGAACTAAGCCCTGACACTATTAATGATACTCTGCTGTGCTTACAGGTAGGACCCTAGCATAACTGTCCTCTGAAAGTGTCCACTCAGTAACCAATGAAAAGAGATGCTCAGGAAATCTTACAGAAGTGGAGGGAGAAGGATTGAGAGCCTCGAAGGGCACAAGGACTCTACAGAAAAACCAACAGAATAAACTAGCCTGGACCCTTGGGGGTTGCCAAAGACTGAACTACGAAGCAAAGAGCAAACACAGACTGGAAAACCTCAAGGTTTCTATTGAGAAGATTTATTCTGATGTTCGTGCTTTTGTATATGAGTTGGCAGAAAGCCTGGAAGAGCAAGAAGTGTAGGTTGACTTCAAGAAAACAATGTTTTTCCAGGCAAGATAGAAAACAAAACATTTGAAATCACAGAGATTGGAAAACACATGAAATGTGCACAAGATGAAGCCCAACAAAATATCAGCAAGAAGGGATCAAGAAGATGGGCATCAAGTTTCATGAATAGCTCCCTAATAGATCACTCACTCTAAAGCACAGACCCCTCTCCCAAGAATATTTAGACAACACAAATTGTACTTAATATGAGGAAATAGAAAAAGAAGGAAAACTCAAATGTTGATGGGTAGGGTAGTGAAATTAGAAAGAGTGAGTTTGAGAAGAGTTGCAATGTGTATGTAAATATAATTAAAACATACTGTATAAATTTCTCAAAGAATTAAATACTACTTTAAAAAGATTTTTTCCCTTTTTATCTCTCATACATTACACTGCTTCCCCTCCTTTCACTTCTCCTAGTGTTCCTCAACTTCCCCTCTCCCCCGGGTTTCCTCCTCCTCCTTCTCCCCCTCCCCTTAGTCCTCCTCCTCCTCCTCCTCAGTTTCCCTTCAGAAAAGAGCAAGCCTCCCAAGGATATAAACTGAACACAGCACAAGTTACAATAATACAATAAGACTAAACACATATCCTTATGTCAAGGCTGGACAAGGTAACTCAATAGTAGGGAAGGAGTCTCAGGACAAGGCAAAAGAGTTGGAGACAATTGCTACTACCACTTTTAGGAGTCTTATAAGAAGGTCAAGCTATACAAACATAGCATATATGCAGAGAGCCTAGCTGAAACTCATACAGACTCTATGAATGTTGTTTTAGTCTCTGTGAACCCTACGAACCCTGCTTAATTGATTCTGTGGGACACTTCGTTATGATATCCTCAGCCCCTCTGGTTCAAATTTCAACCTTGCTCAATGAAAAACTAAGAGAGTTTTGAATCAAAAAATGACAAAAGATATTTTAAACTTCCTATTGCTGATATTTGCAAAAAAAATTGATACCACATTGGTCTTCCAACTATGAATACAGGAATAAAAAAGTTAAAAAGATGGCTCAGTAGGAAGAGAGAACATGAGGCTACAGATTCTCAATAACCATGGAAAATGCTCTGATAGACTGGGTAATCTGTAACCCTATGCTGGAGAAGCAGAGACAAGAGGATTTTAGGCATGCTGACAGTCAGTCCTGCCAATTGGATGAGCTCCAGGTTCATCGAGAGCGCCTGTTTCAGAAGATAAGTTAGAGAAGCAATTGAAGAAGACACTAGACATCAACCTCTGTCCTGCAAATGCCTGCACAAGTGAGTATACCCACACAAACCTGTGCATAATACAACACTATCCCCACTTCATTTTCATATATAAAGAAGGAGAAAAAGCACATATAACAAATTTGTAACTACTAAAGTTATGCAATTTTTTAATTTCTTTTGTTTTAAGGATGTTTGACACAAATATTAAAATTTTACTATCTTTGGAAATTTGAAAAAAGCATACAAGAGTGCTTTTTGGGGGTCTTTTTTTAATTGTGATTCTGCAACTAGAAAAGATAAGACTATGCCCATTGCTACAATTTCTCTCATGGAATATAATGAGAATCTTAAGTTTTGGAGTGATTCTGGATTCTTTCTATATTTGTCAAGAAAAAAAATAGTTACTGAAAAAGCCAATTCATTTCTCAGCTACGACTTCTGCAGTGATCAATGGCTACAATTTGCTATTACCCCTGACTGTAGGGGGAAATACAACAAAGGATATTTTTCCTGGAAATGTTGCCATTAAGTATAGATCTATCTGAGGATAATTCTAATGAGGGTATGTTTTGTGTTGTGGTCGTAAGAAGAGAAAGCGGCATAAGAATATATTCTATGGCCATGTGGGGGGAAAGGAGTGCCTCAGCGGCCCATGCTGGGCATCCCTACCCCATGAGGGACCAGACACACAATAATATAGTATAGAATAGAGTTTATTTGGGGCATGGGGAGGGGAACTAAGGGTAGTAGAGGCAGAGAAAGGCAGAGAGAATGAGAGAGTAGAAAAGTGGAGGTCGGTCATGACCATGTGGGGGGGAGGGAAGGGAAGGCAGAAGGGAAGGGGAGCAAGGGAGCAAGAGGCATGACAGAGAGAAAGAGGGTAAGAAAGAGTGGAGGGGGCAAGAATCCCCTTTTATAGTGTGCCAGACCTACCTGGCTGTTGCCAGTTAATTGTGGGAAAGGGCATACCTGGCTGTTCCCAGGTAACTTCTTATTTATTTTTCTTCCAGAACACTATTCTATCCTTTAAAGTGACCTATTCCTTCTCTGAATATTCAAACAATTCTTGTTGATTATATATCACTTGGCTGCAATTACACCTAAGGCATCTATCTAAATCACTCTGCTTTTTTGTGTACTAAGGGCTTCATGCCTTGCAGGCTTCACTCACCTCAGTGTTACACAGAGCTCTGTCCCCAGAAGCTACAGGACAATCTCCATTTTCCATTCATTGCTATATAACCTCCGATAATGAAATCTACCCACTTCTATTTTTCTGTGTGTGTTTTTTAAATGTTTTGATAGAATCAACACTTGCTAGGTGTTTTTGAAAGAAATAATATAGAAAAATTTTTGTGAGAATTCACCACCAGTTAAGGAAAATTCATGTGCCAGAGTTCTATTAAGGACATTATGGAGAATAGACAAAACTGAGACAGCTAATGATATACATTTCAAAAAAGATATATCTCTAAGAACCCAGAGACATGTAGAAGAGTACATTGCAGGAAATAGATGCATAAGGATCAGCTTGATGATGTGAACTGAGCTAATCTTCAGATCTGTATGTTATACATCTGCAAATCCAATCATGTTAAGAGGAAGGTACTTTTTAAAAAAAATTAGTTACATTAGACAGGATTATAATTTTTACTTTTAATATGTCCTAGGCAATAAAATGATGACAAGAACAATGTACACAGTGTATATATTAAGTATTGTAAGAATATAGCAATGAGTTAAAATATGGGAGATAATATTTGCAGACTCTATGCAAACATTACACCATTTTATACAAGCCAACTGGACATTTATAGATTTGGTAGCCAAAGGGTATGGAAGCAATTTACCTACAGATGCCAAAGGATAACTTCAATTTGCATTATTAATTAATAATATAACATATATAGTTTTATGGTATTGTTCTGATTCTTGTCAAATAAATTAACATGCACTATGACATTCTGACATCCATGTATTTATAAAACAATTGATGTCTAAAAACATAGACAACTATATAGGCATAGAACAAATAATTTATTATAAGAAACACAGGAGAAGCTGTTTACATGAAAGAAGTTAATTAGGTGGCAAATTGAAGTTTCTTTATGCAAAAGAGTATGGCTCAGCAAAAGATATTCATCTTGACTTGTCTTCAGTATTGTAAGATGACTATTTTAAACATAATCCATCACATGCAATGCTTGAGACAGAACTGTAGTGAATACACCATTGAATCCTGGTTTCCATTG
Source organism: Tokudaia tokunoshimensis (assembly GCA_036184795.1). Lineage (NCBI taxonomy): Eukaryota > Metazoa > Chordata > Mammalia > Rodentia > Muridae > Tokudaia > Tokudaia tokunoshimensis. Next base: position 84,631,577 of record BTHU01000014.1, read on the forward strand.
GAAGCTGGGATGTCAGCTCTGCATCACTGAGAAGAAAAGAGTTATAATAAAGTTTTCTTCCATTACTGTATTTATTCACTTTACATCCAGATTGCAGTGCCCCCTCCTCCCATACAGCCACTCCCCTCATTTCCCCTCCCTTTCCCCTCTGAGAAGAGGGAGTATTCACCCACCCTAGTACCTCAAGTCACTGTAGGACTTGGAAACATTCTCCCATTGAGGCCAGATAAGGCAGCCCAATTAGGGGAACTGAATCCACATACAGACAACAGATTAAGAGTAAGTACTCACATGGTCTGTGAATAATATCTTCGGTATTTCAAGCTTCTGGGCTAACATCCACTTATCAGGGAGTATATACTGTGTGTTCTCTTCTGTGATTGGTTTATTTCACTAAGGATGATATTTTCTAATTCCATCCTTTTGCCTAAGAATTTCATGAATTCATTCTTTGTAATAGCTGAATACTATACCATTCTGTGTATATACCACATTTTTTGTATCCATTCATCTTTTGAGGAACATCTGGGTTTTTTCTGTACCCCATTTTTAATAGGGTTATTTGGTTCTCTGGAGTCTAACTTCTTGACTTCTTTGTATATATTGGATGTTAGTCCTCTATGGAAGCTTAAGAAGGAAAACCAAAGTGTGGTTACTTTGGTTCTTCTTAGATAGGTTACAAAATACCCATAGAAGGAAATGCAGGGAGAAAGTATGGAGCAGAGACTGAAGGAAAGATCATTCAAAAACTGCCCAACCTGGGCATCCATTCCATTTAAAGTTGTCCAACCCAGACACTATTGCAGATGCCAACAAATCCTTGCTGACAGGAGCCTGTTATAGCTATTTCCAGAAAGACCCTGCCAGTGCCTGACAAATACAGAGGAGGATGTTCTCAGCCAACCATTGAATTGAGCATAGGGTCCCCAATGGAGGCACTAGAGAAAGGATCCAAGGAGTTGAATGGTTTTACATCCCCACAGGAGGAACAACAAAATGAACTAATTAGTAACCCCATAGCTCCTAGGGACTTAACCACCAACCAAAGATTACACATGGAGGATCCCAAGGCTCCAGCCACATGGGCAGCAGAGGATGGCCTGGTCCTGGTCAGACATTAATGAGAAGAGAGGCCCTTGAACCTGTGAAGGCTCATTGCCCCAGTGTAGGGGAATGCCAGGTCAGGGAAGCAGCAATAGGTAGTTTATTGAGCAGGCGGTGGAAAGAGGATAGCATTTGAAATGTAAATAAAGAAAATATCTAATAAAAATGTAAAAAGAAAAAACCCTAAAAAAAGAGTAAGTACTCACTCTAGTATTTGGAGGACTTGCCTGAAGATCAAGCTACACATCAGCCTATTTTGCTGGTAGATCAGTTTCTGGGAGTCCACAGTATCAAGATTATTTGACTCTGTTCTTCATCTTGTAGCATTCCTATGCTCTGGTCCTTCAGTTCTTATACCAGCTCTTCTCAAATTTCTTCAAATGATTGGTTGTGGGTTTCTGCATCTGCTTCATTCAGCTGCTATGTAGAGCATTTTCAGAGTTCAGTTATGCTAGATTTCTCTCTTCAGGCATAATTGAGTATCATTAATAGTGCCATAGATTAGTGCCTGATCAAGGAATGGGTCTCAAGTTGGGCCAGTCATTGGTTGGCCATTTACTCAGTCTCTGCTACATCTTTGGCTCTGGACTTCTTGCAGGCAGGACAAACGTTTCATAGAACGTTTGTAATTGGGGTGCTGTCCTTATCCCTCCACTAGGAGTCCTCCCTGGATATAGGGAGGTGACCATTTCAGACTCCATGACACCCACTGCTAGGAGTATTTGCTAAAGTTATCCTCATAGACTCCATGGAGCCTCCCACATCACAGGCCTCTGGCACATCCTTGATATAACCGCTTCAATGCACTCTTCCCAAGTCCTCAGTCAATTTCTAGTCACTCTCCCATCCCTTTCTTCCCAGCTCTTCCTACACCTTATTTTTTCCTTTGTAGCCCTCGTCATCCCCTCTTCACCACTGTTCCATTCAGTCTAACACATCTGATGTCTATTTTATTCCCATTTCTGCATGAGATTCAAATATTGTCGCTTGGACCTTCCTTGTCACTTAGCTACTTTGGGTCTGTCATTATAGTACTTCATGGCCAATATTCACTTATAAGTGAGTATATGCCAGGCAGGTCCTTCTGAGTCTAGGTCATCTGTCTCAGGATGATATTTTTTTCTTTACATTTGCCTACAATTTTCACGATGACCCCCACCCTTTTTTAAATAGCTAAGTAGTATTCCATTGTGGAAATGGACTGCATGTTTCTTGACCTTTTTTTTCCATTATTTGGTTGAGGGCCATCTGTGTTGTTTCCAGTATCTGGATGTTATGAATAAAGCTGCAATGAACATAGTTGAACAAGTGTCCTTGTGGAATGGTGGAGCATCTTTTGGGTATATTTCCAGGAGTGGTATATCTGGGTCTTCAGGTAGAACTCTTCACAATTTTCTGAGAAATGCCAGATTGACTTCCGGAGCAGTTTTGCCAGTTTTCCCTCCCACTAGTAATGAAGAAGTGTTATCTTTCTCCACATCCTCACCAGCATGCGCTGTTCCATGGAATTTTTATCTTAGCCATATTGGAAGGTAGAAACTCAAGAGTCATTGAATTGCATTTCCCTGATGACTAAAGACTTTGAACATTTCTTTATGTGCTTCTTGGCCATTGAAATTCTTCTGTTGAGAATTCTCTGTTTAGCTCTGTACCCCATTTTTTAAATTTGATTATAGCATTTGTTGTTGTCTAACTTCTTAGTCCTTTATATATTTTGCGTTTTGTCCCTCTGTCAGATGGAGGGTTGGTGAACATCTTTTTCCATTCTTTAAGCTGCTGTTTTTTTCTATTGAAGGTGTCCTTTGACTGTCAGAAGATTTTCACTTCCATGAGGTCCCCTTTATTAATTGCCGATCATAGTGACTTAGCAATTGGTATTCTGTCGAGGAAGTTGTATCCAGTACCGATGGATTCAGGGCAATTCCCCACTTTCTCATTTATTAGATTTAGAATTATGGATTGATATTAAGGTCTTTGATCCACCTGATCTTTGATACATTTGAAAATATGAATTTATTTGCATTCTTTCTGCAGACATCCAGTTAGACCAGCACCATTGTTGAAAATGCTTTTCTTTTTTTTTCATCTATGGTTTGGTTTCTTTGTCAAAAATTAAAAGTCTATAGGTGTGTGTGGTTATTTCTGGGTCTTTTATTCATTTATATTGATCAACCTGTCTGTTTCTATACTAGTAATATTCAGTTTTCATTGCTATTGCTTTGTAGTACAGCTTGAAATCAGGGATGGTGATACTTCCAGAAGTTCTTTTATTGAACAGGATTGTTTTAGCTATCCTGTGTTTTTGTTTTTCCATTTGAAATTGAGAGTTGCTTTTTCACAGTGTGTAAAAAATTGTATTGGAATTTTGATAGGAATGGAACTGAATATGTAAATTGCTTTTGGGAAGATGTCCATTAACACTACGATAACCCTACAGATCCATGAGCATGGGAAATCACTCTGTCTCCTGATATCTTCTTCAATTCTCTCCATAGAGACATGACATTCTTCTCATAAAGGTCTTTTACTTGCTTGGTAAGAGTTACACCAGACATTTTATATCATTTGTGGATATTGTGAAAGATATTTTTGGCCTAGCTTCTTTCCCAGCCCATTTATCTTTATTATAAGAAGAGCTACTGATATTTTTAGTTATTTTTGTATTCAGCAACTTTGCTGAAGGTGTTTTCCAGCTGTAGAAGTGCTCTGGTAGAATATTTGGGGTCAGTTGTGTATACTATCATATCCTCACAAATAGCAGTAGTCTGACTTCTTTTCCAATTTGATACCTCTTGGTCTCCTATAGTTGTCTTATTGCTCTACCTAGAACCTTAAGTAATATATTGATGAGATAGGCAAAGAATGGACAGCCTTTGTCTGTTCCTGGTTTTAGTGAAATTGCTTTAAGTTTGTCTCCATCTTATTTGATGTTGGCTATTGGCTTGCTGTCTATTAAACTTATTATGTTTACTTTGCTCCTGGTATCCTTGATCTCTCCAAAACCTTTAACATGAAGAGGTATTAGATTTTGTAAAAGGCATTCTCAGCATCTAATAAGATGATCATGTGATACTTTTTTCAGTTATTTTATATGGTGGATTATATTGATGGATTTTCATATATTGAACTATCCCTGAGTTGCTGGGATGAGGCCTACTTGATCATGGTGAATAATATTTTTGTTTTATTTTTGGATTCTGTTTGGGAATGTTTTATAGAGTATTTTTACATGAATGTTCATAAGGAAAATTGGTTTGAGATTTTCTTTCTTTGTTGAGCCTTTGTGTGCTTTGCGTATCAGCATAACTGTGACATCATAGAATGAGTTTGGCAATGTTTCTTCGGTTTCTATTTTGTGGAACTGAGTAGAACTGGTATTAGCTCTTCATTGAAAGTGTGGTAAAATTCTGCATTAAAATCATCTGGCTCTTGGCTTTTGTTGTTGTTGGGAGACTTTTAGTGGCTGTTCCTATTTCCTTGGGGTTTACAGTGTTGTTTAGATTGTTTGCATGAACTTGCTTTAGCTCTGGTAAGGGAAAACTATAAACATTGTCCTTTTTTTTTTAACTTTTTGAATTTCATATTATGTGTATGGGTGTTTGACCTGCACGTATGTCTTTTCATCACCTACATGATTGGTGCCCACAGAGGCTAGAAGAGGGTGACATATACCTTATAACAAGATTTACAGGCTGTTGAGAGCCACCATGTGGGTTCTGTTAATAAAACACAGGTCTTCTGAAAGAGCAGTCAGAACTCTTAAACACTGAGTGATCTCACTAGCTCTCCGTTTTTTCTCTCTTTTTTTTTATTAAATATAATCTTCATTAACATTTCAAGTGGTAAAACCTTTCCCAGTTTCCCCCCTCCCCAAAACCCCCCAACCCCTCCTCCCACTCCCTGCCTCCAAGTATATGCCCCTCCACCCGACCCACTCCCACCTCCCCCCCTCAATTTCCTCTTGTTGGGGCATCTATTTAGCCTTCACCTGATCAAGGACCACTCCTCCCACTGATGCCCTACAAGGCCTTCCTCTGCCACATTTTTGGCTGGAACCATGTGTACCCCTTTGTTGCTGGTTAATCCCTGGGAGTCCTGGGGCTTCTGGGTGGTCAGCATCGCTGTTCTTCCTGTGGGGTTGCAAACCCCTTCAGTACTAGCTCTTCTTTTTTTTTTTTTTTAATTTAATTTAATTTTATTTTTTTAATTTACATTCCAAATCACTTCCCCTTTCCCGTTTCCTCCCTCCCCGAAAGTCCCATAAGCCCCCTTCCCTCCCTCTTTTCTCCGTTCAACCCCCTCTCATTACTCTGTCCTGGCGTTCCCCTACATCCAGTCTTTCCAGGACCAGGGGTCTCTCCTTCCATCTTTTTAGAAGCACAGGTCCAGATGGTTTTAGTGCAGAATTCTATCAGACCTTCAAAGAAGACCTAACACCAATACTCTTCAAACTGTTCCACAAAATAGAAACAGAAGGAACACTACCCAACTCGTTCTATGAAGCCACAATTACACTAATACCAAAAGCACACAAAGATCCGACAAAGAAAGAGAATCTCAGGCCAATCTCTCTTATGAATATCGATGCAAAAATACTCAATAAAATTCTTGCCAACCGAATCCAAGAACACATCAAAACGATCATTCACCACGATCAAGTAGGCTTCATCCCAGGGATGCAGGGATGGTTCAATATAAGGAAATCCATCAATGTAATCCACTACATAAACAATCTCAAAGAAAAAAACCACATGGTCATCTCATTAGATGCTGAGAAAGCATTTGACAAAATTCAGCATCCTTTCATGCTAAAGGTCTTGGAAAGATCAGGAATTCAAGGCCCATATCTAAACATAGTAAAAGCAATTTACAGCAAACCAGTAGCCAGCATCAATCTAAACGGAGAGAAACTTGAAGCAATCCCACTAAAATCAGGGACTAGACAAGGCTGCCCTCTCTCTCCATATCTTTTCAATATAGTACTTGAAGTTCTAGCTAGAGCAATTAGACAAGAAAAAGAGGTCAAAGGGATACAAATTGGAAAGGAAGAAGTCAAACTATCACTATTTGCAGACGATATGATAGTATACATAAGCGACCCAAAGAACTCCACCAGAGAACTCCTACAGCTGATAAACGACTTCAGCAAAGTGGCCGGATATAAAATCAACTCAAGCAAGTCAGAAGCCTTCCTATACTCAAAGGATAAGCAGGCTGAGAAAGAAGTAAGAGAAATAATACCCTTTACGATAGCCACAAACCATATTAAGTATCTTGGCGTGACGCTAACCAAACAAGTGAAAGATCTGTATGACAAGAACTTCAAGTCTCTGAAGAAAGAAATTGAAGAAGACCTCGGAAGATGGAAAAATCTGCCATGCTCATGGATTGGCAGGATTAATATAGTAAAAATGAGCATCTTACCAAAAGTAATACACAGATTCAATGCAATCCCCATCAAAATCCCAACTCAATTCTTCATAGAGTTAGAAAGAGCAATTCAAAAATTCATCTGGAATAACAGAAAACCCAGAATAGCTAAAACTATTCTCAAGAGTAAAAGAACCTCTGGGGGAATCAGTATCCCGGACCTCAAGCTGTACTACAGAGCAATAGTGTTAAAAACTGCATGGTATTGGTACAGTAACAGACATGTAGATCAATGGAACAGAATTGAAGACCCAGAAATGAATCCACACTCCTATGGTCACTTGATCTTTGACAAAGGAGCTAAAACCATCCAGTGGAAAAAAGATAGCCTTTTCAACAAATGGTGCTGGCTCAGCTGGAGGTCAACATGCAGAAGAATGCAAATTGACCCATCCTTATCTCCTTGCACTAAGCTCAATTCTAAGTGGATCAAAGATCTCCACATAAAACCAGACACACTGAAACTAATAGAAGGGAAACTAGGGAAGAACCTTGAACATATGGGCACAGGGGAGAATTTCCTGAACAGAACTCCAATAGCTTATGCTCTAAGATCAAGAATAGACAAATGGGACCTCATTAAATTACAAAGTTTTTGCAAGGCAAAAGACACCGTCAAAAAGACAAAGCGGCAACCAACTAACTGGGAAATGATCTTTACCAACCTTACATCCGACAGAGGGCTAATATCCAAGATATACAAAGAACTCAAGAAGTTAAACTCCAGAGAGGCAAGTAACCCTATTAAAAAATGGGGTACAGAGCTACACAAAGAGTTCTCACCTGAAGAATATCTAATGGCTGAGAAGCACCTAAAGAGATGTTCATCATCCTTAGTCATTAGGGAAATGCAAATCAAAACAACCCTGAGATTCCATCTCACACCAGTCAGGATGGCTAAGATCAAAAACACAGGAGACAGCAGTTGTTGGCGAGGATGTGGAGAAAGAGGAACACTCCTCCACTGCTGGTGGAATTGCAGGCTGGTACAACCACTCTGGAAAGCAGTCTGGCGGCTCCTCAGAAAACTGGGCATGACACTTCCGGAGGATCCGGCTATACCACTCCTGGGCATATACCCAGAGACTTTACCTGCATGCAATAAGGACACATGCTCCACTATATTCATAGCAGCCTTATTTATAATAGCCAGAAGCTGGAAAGAACCCAGATGTCCCTCAACGGAGGAATGGATTCAGAAGATGTGGTATATTTACACAATGGAATACTACTCTGCAATTAAAAACAATGAATTCACGAAATTCCTAGGCAAATGGTCAGAACTTGAAAATATCATCCTTAGTGAGGTAACCCAATCACAAAAGATCACACATGGTATGAAGTCACTGATAAGGGGATATTGACCCAGAATCTCAGAATACCCTAGACACAATCAGCATATCAATAGATTTCTAAAAAGATGGAAGGAGAGACCCCTGGTCCTGGAAAGACTGGATGTAGGGGAACGCCAGGACAGAGTAATGAGAGGGGGTTGAACGGAGAAAAGAGGGAGGGAAGGGGGCTTATGGGACTTTCGGGGAGGGAGGAAACGGGAAAGGGGAAGTGATTTGGAATGTAAATTAAAAAAATAAAATAAAATTAAATTAAAAAAAAAAAAAAAAAAAAAAAAAAAAAAAAAAAAAAAAAAAAAAAAAAAAGAAATCTATTGATATGCTGATTGTGTCTAGGGTATTCTGAGATTCTGGGTCAATATCCCCTTATCAGTGACTTCATACCATGTGTGATCTTTTGTGATTGGGTTACCTCACTAAGGATGATATTTTCAAGTTCTGACCATTTGCCTAGGAATTTCGTGAATTCATTGTTTTTAATTGCAGAGTAGTATTCCATTGTGTAAATATACCACATCTTCTGAATCCATTCCTCCGTTGAGGGACATCTGGGTTCTTTCCAGCTTCTGGCTATTATAAATAAGGCTGCTATGAATATAGTGGAGCATGTGTCCTTATTGCATGCAGGTAAAGTCTCTGGGTATATGCCCAGGAGTGGTATAGCCGGATCCTCCGGAAGTGTCATGCCCAGTTTTCTGAGGAGCCGCCAGAATGCTTTCCAGAGTGGTTGTACCAGCCTGCAATTCCACCAGCAGTGGAGGAGTGTTCCTCTTTCTCCACATCCTCGCCAACAACTGCTGTCTCCTGTGTTTTTGATCTTAGCCATCCTGACTGGTGTGAGATGGAATCTCAGGGTTGTTTTGATTTGCATTTCCCTAATGACTAAGGATGATGAACATCTCTTTAGGTGCTTCTCAGCCATTAGATATTCTTCAGGTGAGAACTCTTTGTGGAGCTCTGTACCCCATTTTTTAATAGGGTTACTTGCCTCTCTGGAGTTTAACTTCTTGAGTTCTTTGTATATCTTGGATATTAGCCCTCTTCTTTAAGAAAGAAGTTTTAACAAATGACTTATTGGGGTTTTTCAAATGAGGTAAGTGGAAAAGGCCAGAGTAAGAGGCTCTTGTTTTTGAATCACTTCAGGTACATAGTGTTTTGTGAGACAACAGGGAACTGGGAATGCAGGAGACATTGGTTATGGATTTTCCTAATAGTGTCCTTCTTATTTAGGTTTTTCAGTTTTGTGGATGATAGGCTTTTGAAGTAAGACATATGATTCTTTGGATTTCCTCAGCATCTGTTGTTATGTCTGCCTTTTCCTTTTTGACATTGTTAGTTTGAATATCATGTCTCTGCCTTTTAGATAGTTTGACTATGATTTATTTATCTTGTTGTATTTCTCAAAGAACCAGATCTTGATTTTGTTAGTTCTTTGCATTGTTCTTTTTGCTCTAATTGATTGATTTCAGCCTCAATTTTGATAATTTTCTGCTGTCTCCTCCTCTTGGTTGTATTTGCTTCTCTTTGTTCAAGAGCTTTCAGGTGTGCTAAGTCACTAGTATGAGATCTCTCCAGTTTCTCTATGAAGGCACTTTTTGCTGTGAACTTTTATCTTAGCACTGCTTTCATTGTGTCCTATAAGTATGTGTATTTTGTGCCTTCATTTTCTTTGAATTCTAGAAAAATTTTAAATTTCATTATTATTTTTCTATGACTCAGTGGTCATTGAGTAGAGTTATTTAGTTTCTATGAGTTTGTAGGCTTCTCCTGTTTATTGTTTCTGAAGTCCAGCTTTAAAACTTGGTGATCTGATAAAATGCTAGGGATTATTTCAGTCATCTTGTAGCAGGTGCAGCTTACATTGTGAGCCAGTTCAACTTTGGACAAGGTTCTATGAAGTGCTGAGAAGTTCTGTTCTTTTGTGTTCTGGTGAAGTGATCTGTAGATTTATCTGTTAGGTCTATTTTCTTCACGACCTCTGCTATTTTCATTACTTTTCTGTTTAGTTTCTGTCTTGGTGACCTGTCTATACAACAGTTTTGTGTGTTTAAAGTAACCACTTTAAGAACAATGAAGGAATTATAAATATAAGCATATTTGTTGGTTGGTTTGTTTATCCGTGTTCATGTGTTAGTGACTTGTGTTATATATATGGGTGTGCCCAAGTGTCCCAGATCAGACGGGGACATTAGATGTTATCTATCATTCTTCATTTTTAGCACTAGCATCTCTTGTTGAAGCTGAATTCTTTTTTTTTTTTTTTTTTTTTTGGCTTGTCAAACTGGTCAGAAACTTATGGAATCCCCCTTTCTTACTTTATTTCCCATGTGCTGGGTTTATAGGCATTTGTAACCAAGCTCTTCTTTTAAATTGATATTGAGGATTAAAATACAGGTGTTCATGCTTTCACAGCAAGCACCCTGACCCAATGAATCATTTCCCAAGCCTGAGGCTAGCTTTTGGAAATTGTTTTATACTTGGGTACATGGTGTCTTTCAATATCAAATACATATGGCAATTCTGGTAAAAGGACTCATATCATATCTTCCTAGTTTTTACAAATTACTTAAAATATACAGTAGCAGCTTTTAACTAGATGTACAAGAGTAGACAGCTCAGTATTACAAAAACTATTGTATAATCAAGGTGGAGAAGTACAATTTTACAAAACCAATGTGATTTTGAAATCAATTACTTAATCCTGTGAGCATCAGCCCTTTTTTGAACCAGGACCAATAGTAGTTACACCAATTTTATAAGCATTAAGCAAGTTGTCGTTTGTAACATGTTCAGAACATTATGTGCCACATAGGAATTACTACCCATCCTGACTGGTGTGAGATGGAATCTCAGGGTTGTTTTGATTTGCATTTCCCTAATGACTAAGGATGATGAACATCTCTTTAGGTGCTTCTCAGCCATTAGATATTCTTCAGGTGAGAACTCTTTGTGTAGCTCTGTACCCCATTTTTTAATAGGGTTACTTGCCTCTCTGGAGTTTAACTTCTTGAGTTCTTTGTATATCTTGGATATTAGCCCTCTGTCGGATGTAAGGTTGGTAAAGATCATTTCCCAGTTAGTTGGATGCCACTTTGTCTTTTTGACGGTGTCTTTTGCCTTGCAAAAACTTTGTAATTTAATGAGGTCCCATTTGTCTATTCTTGATCTTAGAGTATAAGCTATTGGAGTTACTACCCATAGTTTTATTTGTTTGCTTGTTTGTTTTTGTTTTGTTTTTAATACAACAAACTCCTCAGTTTGCAGAGCTAATAGACACATACAAGAATGTAAGAATTATGTGTGCAAGTATGGTATGCTTAGGACAGTGAGGTTTGCAGCTGGAAAATTGGTTAAGTGATTAAGTACATTGCTGTCTCTACTGGGGACCTAAGTTATGTTCCCAGCATCCTCAAAATGACTCACAATTATCTGTAATGCTAATTCAAGGGATATGGTACCCTGGTCTGATCTTTGCTGATACTGGGAATACGTGTAGTGCACATACACACAGACGAAAACACACCTATACATAAAATAAAACTTAAAAAAACATTGTATGGTTTATAGAGAATAAATTATGATATACTCACAGTTTCTCACTGAAAGTGATAATCATTGTAAAAAATAATAAAATAATAGTAAAACATCAAAAATTAGCCCCAGGTAACTTTTCTATACTACTACAAATTAATACACTTGTAGTGAGTACAAAGACTGGACAAGGCTTAATTAGTCATCAATCTGTAAAACAGAATCCACCCTAATGGCATTGAATTAAGAGAAGCTAGGCAAAATGTAGCAAGAAGTCTGATATGGGACAGCTCCTCTGTTTTGAGAGAGGAAGTATAATGCAGTTTCTACCACTTCTACATGGTCCGCTCATCAAGCTCATCTTTGCAGTTTATCTAATAATGAATCTTAGAAATCATCTGAGGAATATAATCTTCATAATGGACTCAATTCTCCAATAAAAAGATATAGACTAACAGACTCAATACATAAATAGGACCCAGCATTTTGCTGCATACAAGAAGCACACCACAGTGACAAAGACAGTCACTACCTCAAAGCAAAAGGCTGGAAAACAACTTTCCATGTAAATGGTACCAAGAAACAAGCTGGAGTAGCCATACTAATATTGACTAAAACATACTTTCAACCAAAAGTTATCAAAAAGATAAGGAAAAACACTTCATACTCACCAAGGAAAAATCTACCTAGAAGAACTTTCAATTCTGAACATGTATGCTCCAATTGAAAGAGCACCAATATTCATAAAAGAAACTTTATTAAGTTCAAAGTATACATTGTACCTCACACAATAATAGTGGGAGGCTTCAATACCCTACTGTCATCAATGGACAGATCATGGAAAGAGAAACTAAACACAGGCACATTCAAACTAACAGAAATTATGGACCAAATGGATTTAACATCTATCTATAGAGCATTTCAACCTAAAACAAAAGGATATACCTTCTTCTCAACACCTGATAGTATCTTCTCCAAAACTGACCTTTTAAATGGTCACAAAACAGGCCTCAACAGATACAAGAAGATTGAAATAATCCCATTCATCCTATCAGATCACCATGGATTAAGAGTGGTCTTCAATAGCAAGAAAAACAACGGAAAGCCCACATACACATGGAAGCTGAGCAGCGCCCTACTCAATGATAACTTGGTTAAGGAAGAAATAAAGAAAGAAATTAAAATTTTTAGAATTTAATGAAAATGAAGGCACAGCATACCCAAACATATGGGACCCAATGAAAGCAGTACTAAGATGAATACTCCAAAAAGACCCTGGAAAGAGCATATACTAACAGCTTGATAGCACACCTGAAATCTCTAGAACAAAGAGAAGCAAATAAACCCAAGAGGAGTAAACAATAGGAAATAATCAAACTCAGAGCTGAAATCAACCAAGTAGAAGCAAATGAACTATATGAAGAATCAACAAAACCAGGAGCTGGTTCTTTGAGAAAATCAACAAGATAGATAAACCCTTAGGCAGACTAACCAGAGAGCACAGAGACATTATTTAAATTAACAAACTGAGAAATAAAATTGGAAATATAAAAACAGAAACTGAGGAAATTTTAAAAAATCATCAGATCCTACTACAAAAACCTATATTCAACAAAACTGGAAAATCTGGATGAAATGGACAATTTTCTAGATAAACACCAAATACCAAATTTAAATCATGATACAGTCCCATAAACCCTTAAGAAAGAGAAGCAGTCATTAAAAATCCCCAACCAAAAAAATATCCAGAACCAGATTGGTTTAGTGAAGAATTCTATCAGACCCTCAAAGAAGACCTAATACCAGTACTCTTCAAACTATTCCACAAAATAGAAACCAAAGGAACTTTACCCAATTCATTCTATGAAGCCACAGTTATGCTGCATATTCTCCCTTGGAGATGGAATAGTTTCTATCTAATTAGGAACTTGTCACAATTTTATTTCATAGAGAACTTCATAAGACATTATGCTTGATGTTCCAAATAGATTTTAAAAACTGGTTGAGTGCGTAATACTTTTACCTTCAGAAGATATCATGTTGCTGTGGGACATATGCCCTGCAGAGGGACCTGCACTGGGAGAGAGCACACCCGCACAGGGAGGGAGCACACCAGGCTCCCCTTGGCGACCTCTGCTCCTGGGATTGACTGCACTGAGCCTCTAGGTACACAGGGACTCCCCAGTATAACATCGCTTGGGACACAGCCTGTTGGGCTTCCATCAACACCCAAGGGCGGAGAAGCTCTGTGGGGGTCTGGGCGCCAGCTCTGCTGTGGGCCATCTGCCCTGCAGAGTGATCTGCACTGAGAGGGTGCACAGTGCACTCCGAAATCTTTGCTCCAGCAACAGAGCAATTGGGACCTCCAGGCTCAGGGATAATCAAGCATAATATCGCTTGGGACTCAGGCAGCTTGTGTGCTCCCTGCTCCCAAGAGCTGGGCAGTTCTGTGGTCACCTATGCACCAGCTCTGCTGTGGGACATCTGTCCTGCAGAGGGACCCTTACTGGGAGAGAGCACACCGGCACAGGGAGGGAGTTCACAAACCGCCCCTTGGTGACCTCTGCTCTGGGGATTGACTACATTGAGCCTTTGGACATGCAGGGATTCCCCAGTATAACAACACTTGGGGCAAGGCACATCAGAGCTCCAAAGTCACTCAGGAGCAGGGCAGCCCCTCAGCAATCTGTGCCAGGGGAATCCTAGTAATCTTTGGGGGTGGGGTGGGGGCACAAATAGCCTTGCAGGCTCACAGGAGGTCCAACCAACAACAAGTGACAGCAGGACAAACTAACACCAGAGGTAACCAGATGGCAAAAGGCAAATGTAGGAACATTACTAAAAAAAATCAAGGCAATATGGCACCATCCGAACCCTACTCTCCAGCAGCACAAAGTCCTGGATACCCCATCACACCTGAAAGGCAAGAACTGGATTTAAAACTTCTCATGATGCTATTAGAGGATTTCAACAAGGACGCAAATAAATCTCATAAAGAAATACAGGAAAACATGAATCAATGGGTAGAAGCCCTTACAAAGGAAAAAATCGCTTAAAGAAACGCAGGAGAATATGGGTCAACAGATGGAGGCCCATAAGGAGGTAACACAAAAATCGCTTAACTATGAGATTCCATCTCACACCAGACAGAATGGCTAAGATCAAAAACACAGGAGACAGCAGTTGTTGGTGAGGATGTGGAGAAAGAGGAACACTTCTCCACTGCTGGTGGGATTGCAAGCTGGTACAACCACTCTGGAAAGAAGTCTGGCGGTTCCTCAGAAAATTGGGCATGACACTCCCGGAGGATCCAGCTATACCACTCCTGGGCATATACCCAGAGGCTTTACCTGCATGCAATAAGGACACATGCTCCACTATGTTCATAGCAGCCTTATTTATAATAGCCAGAAGCTGGAAAGAACCCAGATGTCCCTCAACGGAGGAATGGATTCAGAAGATGTGGTATATTTACACAATGGAATACTACTCTGCAATTAAAAACAATGAATTCACGAAATTCCTAGGCAAATGGACAGAACTTGAAAATATCATCCTTAGTGAGGTAACCTAATCACAAAAGAACACACATGGTATGCAGACACTGATAAGGGGATATTAACCCGTAATCTCAGAATACCCTAGACACAATTCGCATATCAATAGATTTCCAGGAAGATGGAAGGAGAGACCCCTGGTCCTGGAAAGACTGAATGTAGGGGAATGCCAGGACAAAGAAGCGAGAGGGGGTTGAATGGGGAAAAGAGGGAGGGAAGGGGGCTTATGGGACTTTCGGGGAGGGAGGAAATGGGAAAGGGGAAATGATTTTGAATGTAAATAAAAAAAATTAGAAAATAAAGAAAAAGAAAAGAAAAGAAATGAATCAACTGGTAGATGCCCTTATGAAAAAAACACAAAAATTGCTTAAAGAAATGCAGGAGAATATGGAACAACTGATGGAAACCCATAAGGAGGAAACACAAAAATCGCTTAAAGAGATACAGGAGAACTTGGATCAACAGGCAGAATTCCTGAAAGAGAAAATGCAAAAATATCTTAAAGAAATACAGGAAAATACAAACAAACAAGGGAAGGATCTCAGCAAATCCATCCAGGATCTAAAAAAGGAAGTAGAAACAGCACAGAAATCACAAAGGGAGACAACTTTGGAGATACAAAACCTTGGGAAGCAATCAGGAGTCATAGATGCCAACTTCACTAATAGAATACAAGAGATGGAGGAAAGAATCTCAGGTGTTGAAGATACCATAGAAAGCAGCAAATCAACAGTCAAAGAAAATGCAAAATGCAAAAAATGTGTAACCCAAAACATCCAGGAAATCCGGACACAATGAGAAGAACAAACCTAAGGATTATAGGTATAGATGAGAGTGAAGATTTGCAACTTAAAGGGCCAGTAAATATTTTTAACAAAGTTATGGAGGAAAACTTCCCTAACCTAAAGAGAGAGATGCTGATGAACGTACAGGAAACATACAGAATTCCGAACAGACTGGACCAGAACAGAAATACCTCCTGACACATAATAATCAAAACCCCAAATGTACTAAACAAAGAAGAATATTAAAAACAAAAAGAGGAAAAAGGCCAAGTAACATATGAAGGAAGACTTATCCAAATCATATCAGCCTTCTCACCAGAGACTATGAAAGCCAGAAGATCCTGGGCAGATCTCATACAGACTCTAAGAGAACACAAATGCTACTATACCCTAGACTACTATACCCAGAAAAACTCTCAATCACCATAGATGGAAACACCAGGACATTCCATGATAACACCAAATTTATACAATATCTTTAAACAAACCCATCCCTGCAAAGGATAATAGGCGGAAATCAACAATACAAGGAGAGAAACTACACCTTGGAAAAAATGAGATAGTAACCTTCTTCATCAAACCCAAAAGTAGATAACCACTCAAACATAAAGATAGCATCAAGAATAGCAGGTGGCAATAATCACTATTCCTTAATCTCTCTAATATCAATGGTCTCAGCTCCCCAATTAAAAGACATAAGCTATCAGACTGGATATGTAAACAAGACTCAGCATTTTGCTGCATGCAGGAAACACACCTCAGTGTCAAAGACAAACACTACCTCAGAGTAAAAGGCAGGAAAACAATCTTAAAATCAAATATTTCCAAGGAAACGAGCTGGAGTAGCCATCCTAATATCAGATAAAATTGACTTTCAACCAAAAGTCATCAAAAAAGACACAGAAGAATACTACATACTGGTCAATAGAAAAATTCACAATATAATTGGTCACAAATCAGACCTCAACAGATATAAGAAGATCGAACTAATCCCATGCCTCCTATCAGATCACTATGGAATAAGGGTGGTCTTCAATGACAACAAAAACAACAGAAATCCCACATACACGTGGAAGCTGAACAATGCTCTACTCAATGATACCTTGATCAAGGAGGAAATAAAGAGATCAAAGACTTTTTAAATTTAATGAAAATGAAAGCACAACATACCCTAATTTATGGGACACAATGAAAGTGGTGCTATGAAGAAAATTCATAGCCCCGAGTGCCTCCAAAAAGGAATGGGAGAGAGCATACACTAGCAGCTTAATGGCACATCTGAAAGCCCTGGAACAAAAAGAAGCAAATACAGTCAAGAGGAGTAGAAGGCAGGAAATCATCAAACTCAGGGCTGAAATCAATCAAGGAGAAACAAATAAAACCATACAAAGAAGCAACAAAACTAGGAGTTGGTTCTTGAGAAAATCAACAAGATAGATAAGCCCTTATTCATACGACCCAGAGGGCACAGAGACAGTAACCAAATAAACAAAATCAGAAACCAAAAGGGAGATATAACAACAGAAAATGAGGAAATTCAAAAAATCGTCAGATCCTACTACAAAAGCCTGTATTCAACACAACTAGAAAATCTGAAGGAAATGGGCAATTTCCTAGACAGATACCAAATGCCAATATTAAATCAGGATCAAATAGACCATCTAAACCTTCCTGTAACCCCTGAAGAATTAGAAGTGGTCCTTAGAAGTATTCCAATCAAAAAAAGCACAGGTCCAGATGGTTTTAGTGCAGAATTCTATCAGACCTTCAAAGAAGACCTAACACCAATGCTCTTCAAACTATTCCACAAAATATAAACAGAAGGAACACTACCCAACTCCTTCTATGATGCCTTCATTATGCTAATAACAAAATCACACAAAGATCTGACAAAGAAAGAGAATCTCAGGCCAATTTCTCTTATGAACATCAATGCAAAAATACTCAATAAAATTCTTGCCAATCGAATCCAAGAACACATCAAAACGATCATTCACCACGATCAAGTAGACTTCTTCCCAGGGATGCAGGGATGGTTCAATATAAGGAAGTCCATCAATGTAATCCACTACATAAACAATCTCAAGGAAAAAAATCACATGGTTATTTCATTAGATGCTGAGAATTCATTTGAGAAAATTCAGCATCCTTTCATCTTAAAGGTCTTGGAAAGATCAGGAATTCGAAGCCCACATCTAAACGTAGTAAATCAATATACAGCAAACCAGTAGGCAACATCAATCTAAATGGAGAGAAACTTGAAGCAATCCCACTAAAATCAGGGACTAGACAAGGCTGCCTTCTCTCTCCATATCTTTTCAACAACATACTTGAAGTTCTAGCTAGAGCAATTAGATAACAAAAGGAGGTCAAAGAGATACAAATGGGAAATGAAGAAGTCAAACTATCACTATTTGCAGATGATATGATCTTATATTTAAGCGACCCAAAGTACTTAACCAGAGAACTCCTAGAGCTGATAAACAACTTCAGCAAAGTGGCCTGATATAAAATCAACTCAAGCAAGTCAGTAGCCTTCCTATACTCAAAGGAGAAGCAGTCTGAGAAAGAAATAATAGAAATGATACCCTTCACAATAGCCACAAACAATATAAAGTATCTTGGTGTGACTTTAACCAAAGAAGTGAGAGATCTGTATGACAGGAACTTAAAGTCTCTGAAGAAAAAAATTGAATAAGACATCAGAAGATGGAAAAATCTTCCATGCTCATGCATTGGCAGAATTAATATAGCAAATATGACCATCTTGCCAAAAGCAATATACAGATTCAGTGCAGCCCCATCAAAATCCCTACTCAATTCTTCATAGAGTTAGAAAGAGCAATTCAAAAATTCATCTGGAATAACAGAAAACCCAGGATAGCTAAAACTATTCTCAAGAGTAATAGAAATTCTAGGGGAATCAGTATCCCGGACCTCAAGCTGTACTACAGAGCAGTAGTGTTAAAAACTGCATGGTATTAGTATAGTGACAGGCATGTAGATCAATGGAACAGAATTGAAGACCCAGAAATGAATCTACACTCCTATGGTCACTTGATCTTTGACAAAGGAGCTAAAACAATCCAGTGGAATAAAGATACCCTTATCAACATATGGTCCTGGTTCAACTGGAGGTCAACATTCAGAAGAATGCAAATTGATCCATTCTTATCTAGTTGCACTAAGCTCAATTCCAAGTGGGTCAAGGATCTCCACATAAAACCAAACACACTGAAACTAATAAAAAGCAACTAGGGAAGATCCTTGAACGTATGGGCACAGGGGAATATTTCCTGAACAGAACACCAATAGCTTATGCTCTAAGATCAAGAACTGACAAATAGAACCTCATAAAATTACAAAGTTTTTGTAGGCAAAGGACACTGTCAAAATGACAAAGTGGCAACCAACAAACTGGGAAAAGATCTTTACCAACCCTACATCCGACAGAGGGCTAATATCGAATATATACAAAGAACTCAAGAAGTTAAACTCCAGAGAGCCAAATAACCCTGTTAAAAAATGGGGTACAGAGCTAAACAAAGAGTTCTCACCTGAAGAATATCTAAAGGCTGAGAAGCACCTAAAGAAATGTTCAACATTCTTAGTCATTTAGGAAATGCAAATCAAAACAACCCTGAGGTTCTACCTCACACCAGTCAGAATGGCTAAGATCAAAATCACAGGAGATAGGAGGTGTTGGGGAGGATGTATGAAAGAGGAATATTCCTTCACTGCTTGTGGGATTGCAAGCTAGTTCAACCACTCTGGAAAGCAGTCTGGTGGTTCCTCAGAAAACTGGGTATGACACTCCCAGAGGATCCTTCTATACCACTCCTGGGCATATACCCAGAGGCTTCCCCTGCATGCAATTAGGACACATGCTCCACTATGTTCATAGCAGCCTTATTGATAATAGCTAGAATCTGGAAAGAACCCAGATGTCCCTCAATGGAGGATTGTATTCTGAAGTTGTGGTATATTTACACAATGGAGTACTACTCTGCAATTAAAAACAATGAATTCATGTAATTCTTAATCAAATGGAGCAGAAGTGGAAAATATAATCCTTAGTGAGGTAACCCAATCACAACAAAACACACATGCTATGCAATCACTGATAAGGGGTTATTAACTCAGAAACTCGGAATATCCAAGACACAATTCACATATCAATTGATTTCCAAGAAGATGGAAGGAGCGGCCCCTGGTCCTAGAAAGACTGGATGTAGGGGTATACCAGGTCAGAGAAGGGAGATGGGATTGAATGGGGAAGAGGGGGAGGGATGAAGGCTTATGGAACATTCGGGGAGGGAGGGACTGGGAAAGGAGAAATCTTTGGAAATGTAAATAAAAAAAATATAGAAAATAAAAAAAATAAAAAACAAATGCCAAAGATAAGTTGTCAGATGGAGAGAAACATGTTTGGTTTGGTGCACCTCTTTGGAGGCCTCAGTTCACATTTGACTGGGGGCTTGTAGTATAGCTGCCCATCAAGATAAGAAGTGAACGGCAGAACAAGCCCCCTCCTCCAACAGGTAAAGTAGAATGGTAGAGAAAGAAAAACAGAGCAGTAAGAAAAGTTTGATACCCCAGTGTAGGGTAATGCCAGAGCAAGCAGTGAGGTGGGAGTGGGTGGGTAGGCTCCCTCATAGAAGCAGGGTGAGGGGGGATGGGATAGGGGGGTTTCTGGAGGGAAACCAGGAAAAAAAGAAAACAGTAGAAATGTAAATAAATAAAATACCCAATAAAAAATGAAACGAGAGAGAGAGAGAGAGAGAGAGAGAGAGAGAGAGAGAGAGAGAGAGAGAGAGAGAGAGAGAGAGAGAGAGAGAGAGAGAGAGAGAATCTTACAGTTCTTGAGGAAATGACTTCCAGTGATGGAAATACTCCAACTTTGCCACTCCTCTTGAAATCTACAATATTTTCCAACAGTACCTGCCAATGATGTAACCTTTTAAGACGTGATGCTTTAGGTATATTTAGTCTTAATTACATGCTTCACTTCCTTAACTGTGTGATTTTCATTAGGCCTTATACCCTTAATCAACAGTGGCTATTATTTACTATGTGCTAATTACCTTTTTAAAAATGAATAACAATATTTTCCTCCATTATAATAAAGGTAATAAACTAGAATATTTGAAGAGGATTTTTCCACATATATTTAGTGTATGGGTTATAGGAGACAGAAAATAATTTAATATGAGACTATAGGGGTGAGATTTCATATTAAGAGTGTTAAGACCTTTGGACTGAACTACATTTCACATGATATTACTTGGGCTAATTTTCAAATGTAAGTTTTTTGTTCCCTTACTATTGCTCAAGTTTATTTAAGGAAAACTTTCTGAGTTTCCCATTTTTTTTTATTTATGTTTTCAGGTCTTTTTACTTTTCTTGCCCAGGAGTTTTGGGACAGAGGTGTTCCTAATATTCTTGTTTCAGCTGGCGGTCATTGTTGGAGGGTTTTAGACAGCACAAAGACACTGTATGTGTATTCACATTATATACTAGGTTTCTTAAATTTCTGATAGATAACTGTCAAAGAAGAGCATTGATTGAGCAACACATCACAAGCTATATGGCATGGTTCTTTTTGATATAATTTTTAGAGAATCTTAGAAACATTGTATAAAGCTATGACCCTTTTCATCTCTTTTTAATGAATTATTTCCTTCATTTCTAAAGAAAATAAACAATGTTCTATATATTGACCACTGACATAGGACAGAAGCCAGGATTTCACAGACAATGGAGTGATAATTATATAAATATGTTATAGTGTTCTTATCCATAGATTCAACTATGGACACAGTCTACTTAATTTCATGCTATGTTTACTATCTACAATGTTGTAATGTAATTGGAGGTAAAGATATATCAAGAGACTCATTTCTTTTGTAATGTGTCTATGCAACCAAGAGTGAAGTTTTCTAGAATTCAATTTTTAACTTTTTGAAGAAATTTTGTACAGTCTTCTACATCTGTCATAAAGATACTGTCCTCCTGCAAGAATGCACAGAATTTCTTTTCTCCCTTCTACTCCCTAATATTCTAAAATTAGCTTGTTTGAGATCTTAACTTGCAACCATGTGGGCACTTACAAATTTTCTTCTTTGAAATGCATTGGTTACATATGCAACTAGAGCCATGGGTTCCTCCATCTGTACTTTTTGGTTGGTAGTGTAGTCTCTGGGAGCTCTGGGGGTACTGGTTGGTTCATATTGTTGTTCCTCCTATGGGAATGAAAGCTCCTTCAGCTCCTTGGGTCCTTTCTCTAGCTCCTCCATTGGGGACTGTGTCCCTGAAAAGATTTGATGCCCCAGTTTAGGGGAATACCATGACAGGGAAGCGGGAGTGGGTGGGTTGATAAGCATGGGAAGGAGGGGGATAGGGAAGGATGTTTTTGGCGGGAAAACAAGGAAAGGGGATATCATTTGAAATGTAAATAATGAAAATAATTAAAATGCTATGGTTGCATCATGCAGTCTTTAGGTTGTTGTATTTTCATTGTTATTCATCTCAAAATAGACATGGTTTTAAATAGGATTTTCCAAAGCAGTCCAAGCTGACTCTGAAGATGATAACCTACTTGGGCATCCTTAGTTCTAGGATTAGAAGTACTTCCATTATGTGCCCTGCACCTTAAAATACATCTCAATTCCACTTTTGATTTTTTTTCTTTTACCTTTTGGTTTTTAATCGTGTGCATTTATTTAATCTCTCTATATTTCTAAAGTCACAGATCTTGCCAAAATCTTATTTTTATATCATTGTTATCAAGAAGAAAGCCTTAGATAAATTAAGTCTTCTTAACAAGATAA
Organism: Tokudaia tokunoshimensis; assembly: GCA_036184795.1. NCBI lineage: Eukaryota > Metazoa > Chordata > Mammalia > Rodentia > Muridae > Tokudaia > Tokudaia tokunoshimensis. The sequence goes on from BTHU01000014.1 coordinate 84,654,166, forward strand.
ATTTTCCAGCATAATTCTGGATCTCTAGGGGAGAATATTTCATGACATTCCAAAAGAGTACTCATTTTTATGCTGTTAAATACAGTGTCCTATGTATAGGTTCAGTTGGTTTATATTGTTATTTGTGTCTGCTGCTTCTTTATTGATTTGATTCAGAGAATTATCTATCCATTGTTGAGTATAGCAATACAAAAACACTGACTCCTGCTGTATTGTTGACTGTTTCTCAATGTAGTTCTGCTATCTGGATCTTTTATTTTGGCATCCCAAAGATGGGTACATCATGTCGATGTGCTGACCATTTACAATTAAAAACTGAATTTGTTACTTGTACAATATTGACTAAAATTCTTCTTATCTGATATTTTAGCTGTCATTCTTCTCCTTGGTTACTAATTGATTGGATTAGCTTTTCCATTCTGTCACTTTCAGTCTACATCATTAAGGAAAAGTAAGCTTTAGGAGACAACGTATTGTTAGGAAATATATCTTTTAGAAGCTTGCTGTCTTTTTACTAGAGATTTATTAATTAACTTGCATTTAAAGTAATTATTGACATAAGGACTTACCGTTTGCAACCTGCTAATTTTTTATTGTCTATAGTCTATCATTTCCTTCTAATCTTACCATCTTGCACTGAAATTTATAGATTTTTTTGGTATCATATACTGATGCCTTTCCCTTTATCTATTTTGTGTATATTCTTTGTTGTTCATGGACTTAGGGCGTCTTTAATTTTTTATATTAAATTATTTTATTTACATTCCAAAAGTTGCCCCATTTCTGTTCCCCCCTCTCCGAGTTCTTCACACTGTCCCCTCCCTAACTCAATCAAAATCTTAACCTTTTAATTTGAAGCTAATTCCAATGTAACTTCAGTCATATATGCAGTCTTCATGTTGCCCCTGATACTTTATTCATATGATGTCAAATTTTTACCATTTTATTTTCTATACCTTTCTGCAAATTGTTATACACACTGGTTATTTTTGAGACTACTAAGGACTGAATCCTGTACCTCATAGTTATTAAAATGCACTCTACCACTCTCTTATACCCCAAGATTTCTGTTTATCTTTTATGTGAGACTTAAAATAAATTTGTTTTCTATCTCCAAATAGCATTATGGTATTACACATTAAATATATATTTACCATTACAAACCACTTATCTTCATACATCATTTGTTCTTGTATTATTCATTTTAACTTGAAGAATTCTCTCTACATTTCTATTAATGCAGGTCTAATGATGAGTTTCCTTAGCTCTCAGTTGTTTCTTCAGAAAAAGTCTTATGTTTCCTTATGTTAAAAGTTAAGATGCAGGATCATCTTGTTTATTTGTTGCATTATGTACTTTCCTCACTTTAAAAGAGGGAATCTCACCCCATGCTATTTTTATCTTTTTTTGTACATTGTGGCAGAACTTATACATGTGTCTTTATTAATTATATTTTTCAAGTTCTGACCATTTGCCTAGGAATTTCGTGAATTCATTGTTTTTAATTGCAGAGTAGTAATCCATTGTGTAGATATACCATTATATCTTTCACATTGAATTATATTTTTCATGATTTCACGTATGTGTGTAAAAATACATTATAATTATTGTTGCCCAAACTTTCCTTATCTTGATCCTATCTCTGTCACTGATTATAGCTCCTTTTCTTGTGTTTCTCTCTTTTTTTTTGTTTGTTTGTTTTAAGGTTTTGAGAACCACTGAATATAACCAAGATCATCTGTGTAGAGACAAGTATAGAATTAGGCAATGAGGCGAATTAATTCACCATTGCTAAACATGTCTACTTTTTGGCTAATGTATGCCGATATTGTCTACTTAACTTTGGATCTGAGAACACGATAAAAAGGGGCAGAATACAGCAAGGTGATGCAGTAATTTTAACTTTTAACAGTTAAGGAAACATAAGAATATTTCTGCAGAAACAACTGAGAGCTAAAGAAATTCATCATTTTATCTACATTAGCAAAAATATAGAGAGAATTCTTCAAGTTTTAAGATGAATAATACAAGAACAAATGATGTATGAAGCTAAGTGGTTTATGTTGGAGACAAACCTTATTCCAGTTTCAGTGTGCTTTCATACATTAATGTAGCAAAGAAAGCAATGATATGAGGAAGATTTTCGAATTCAGAAAAAAAAATGTGATCAGAAAAACATGTAAATACATATTAGTAAGCACATACTAAATATTGACAGAGAAGCTGTTTCCAAGAACTTTATCAGGACAGACCAATATAAACACAATTGCCTGCCACATACTGTAATTTTATATCCTGAAAAGCAAGAAAGCAAGCTAAAATGTCACATCCAGATTCAGGCTTAGTTGACTAGTTTGGGTTTTATATCTGTGGTTTTTCATCCAATCCGAACAAAAATCTTATGAACTGAATATAAATAGTTAACACAGGAGGCATGAAGTCATATGCAAAATCCATCCACAGAACAAAATATACCTGAGGTAAAAGGATCTCTGCCTTTTTCCCTGAATCCATTCTCAAGAGCTTCCCAAAGTATAGTTCATCATGTATCATTCCATTGACTCTGGCCAGGTATCTGAAAATAATGAAACCCACTCCCCCCAAATCCATCATTTCCCAATAGTTTAGACATATGAATTCTTCCCCAAAACTGACTGGGTATGGAAAAGTCTGGTCAAGTGGAGCCAAGCACAGTTGCTCTGAGTTTATGATTGGAATGATTGTGTCGTGCCTAGAAGAAGTATTTCAAGACCTTCTCCCCACTCTCCAGCTTTCCTTTCTTACTTCCTTATTTCCAGGAATATTATTAACCATTATACAGAGGAGCATAAATAACTTATTCACAGAGGAACGTTCAACTAACCCTATTCTTAGTTCCTTGATCAGCCAATGCAATTGATTAAAAAGAGGAGTTTCTCCAATTAATAGTGAACATAGCATTTGTTTATGCATATAAACAGATATATAGAAGGTAGCTTGACTGTAGATTTATTTAAACAATGATAGTCCTTTTCTCACCCCACTTAAGACTTGTGAATTCTCTAGTCATACACATTTGGTGGGATTAACAGTTTTAAGCATGAATTCATTCTTATGAAAGGGGTTGCAAATCCAATAAGAAACAACTGGTTGACCCCATAATAGTTGCACTGATTTTGACATATTAGGTACATCTTGCTATTATGTTCTTTTGTAGTTCATATAGTTCATAGGATCTCACTTTCATTCTTCTGCACGTAGATACAATCTTCAATGTATATTTTTGGTATTTTTGCCAACTATCAAGTGATTATAATTTCCTGGACTTATGTACTGGTCTTCTATTTTATTTTGTTATACCTAGCATATTGTTATTTCTGTGGTTTTACAGTATAACTTGACATTAGGTATGGTAATGCTAATATTCTTTTTCCTCTAGATTGCATTGGATGTTTGGTGCATTGTCTTCCAATATGAATTTTAAGATTGTTTCTCTATTTGAAGAAAATAATGAATTTTTTTATTGAAAATACGATACTGTAATTATTTGAGGTAGTATGGATATTTTCAGACTAAACATTTTTCAGCCTATAGATGGGTAGATTGTTAATCATATTAATTTTCTTACTATCGTTCTTCAGAGGTTTAAACTTTTTATTATAGGTTCTTCAACTCAGTTGGTTTATTGCAAGGTATTTTAATTTTTAAGCCTATTGCTTTTAGGTTTTTATCATTTCTGATACAGTTTTCTGATGTACTCAATAACATCTCATGGTGTAGCAGTATATCATTTATAAACAAGACTACATTGACTACTAATACTATTTGTATCTCTTTTGTTTGCTTTTCTTCTTTTATTGCTAAGCTAATATTTCAAACACTGTATTTAGTGGGAAATTAACACAGTAGATAGACTTATTTTATTCTTGACTTTAAGGGGATATATTGGAGGTGTGTTTTTTTTTCCATTTACTTAATGATCTTTCCTACAAGATTATTGATATAGCATTTATTATGTAGAAGTAACTTTATGATGTGTTGGTGTATTCAATTTATAATGTATTTTATTGAGAATGATTTCATCTGCATTTATTGGGAATTTTGGTCCTTGTCTTCTTTTGAAATGTCTTTATCAGGTTTTGCAATTAGAGTAATACTGGCTTCATATAAGAAGTATGAAAGTTCACTTTTTGTTTCTCTTTTATGGTATAGCTTTAGGAACATTGATTGTAAGCTCTTGCTTACAGGTGAATTAGAGTTTTGCTATGAATATATCATGACCTGTGCTTTTTTAGTTGAGAGATATTTTTATTACTACTTCAATCTCCTTTTTACAGATCTTTCAAATTTATTTGTCTCTTCCTGGTTTAACCTTGGTGGGTCAGAAACATAGAAAATAATTCATTTATTTTAGTTTTTCTAACTTAGTGGAATATAGGTTTATAAAATGTGCCCTTATATTTTCTGAACTTCTTTGATATATGCTATGCTGGCTCTTTTCATCATTAACTTTTTAATTTGAGTCTTCTGTCTGATTTTTTCCTTTAACCTAGCTAAGAGTTTATCAGTCTTGTTTATCTTCTCAAGAAAAATAGGAACTGATTCTTTATTCTTTTTGTTTGTTTCCATTTTATTAATTTTTGTTGTTATTTTAGTGTTCCCTTCCATTTACATCTTGGAGATTACTTTTTTTTAGGACCTTAAGGCACATCAATAAGCTATTTGAGTTTATTCTGATTCTGTTTTTATATATAAGAACTAGGCACTTTAAACTTTACTCAATTAATGCATTGATTGCATCCTAGAAGTGCAGAGACTTTTTTTTTCATATCGTCTTAATTTCTTCAATGACTTACTCACTGTTCATTACTTTATCTCCATGTGTTTGTATATTTTCAATAGTTTAGTTTTCAAGGTTTATTTCCATGTTGTCAGATAGATTACCCCAAATTGTTTCTATTTATTTTTTGGTTTGTTTGTTTGTAATTGTTTTCATTGTGTCCTAATACTTGGTAAATTTTGAGAAATTTTTATTGGATACTGAGAAGAATATATATTCTGTAGAGTTGTGACACATATACTGTATGTATTTGCTATGTCCATTTGACCAACAGTATAATTTATTTCCTCTATTTATATATTATTTAAATGCATGTAAATTGCAAACCTATTGGTGAAAATTTGGTATAGAAGTTACTCATAACTACAGTTGGCAGGCACATCTATTGTTTTATATCAAATAGTACTTGTTTTACAGGATTTGGATATTCAAGTTCTGTTTGTGTATTTTTACAACTATAATGTCACTGAAGCAAATTGTTACTTTGACCAGAATAAATAAATCATCTGTTCTGATTAGTCTTGGCTTAAGGAATAAATTCTTTTTTCAGATATGAGAAAAGGAATGTCTAATTTTTCCTGATTCCTTTTACTTGAAATACTTCCAACCCATCTTTTTACTTGTCTAAGTTTCTTTGTTTAATATGATTAAATGCTTAGATTAAAAACAAGTTATGAAAGAACATGTTATCTTAGCTGACCATTTCAGGATATATTTCATTAGTCACAATGGCATGATACATTATACAATTATAGAAATTTTGTGATTATTGCATTAATTAATATACAATGATGAAATATGAATATGTAATTAATATACTTTAATATATATTAAGCAAAGAGAAATGAATATCTGCATGCTAGTGCTCAGCCTGCTTTCTGCACTTATATAGCACAGAACCTACCTATGATTCAAATGGGAATAGCCATATCAGTTAATAAAATAAAAACAATATTTCATAGGCATGCTCACAGTCAAAAAAAAAACTAATCTAGGTAATCCCTCCTTAATACCTATTTACTTCCCAAATGATTCCAGATATTACCTGGTTGAAAACACAAATTATCATGTGATTTAATATAGTCTCTATCTTTGGAGGTGAAGTTTTCCTGTTAATAACAAAAGAATTGATGCTCTTTATGAATCAAATAAATGTCAGTTGTTAGGAAAATCTAAGGTCACCAATATTTAAATTTTTTTGAAAAATTATTCATGAACTGTTGTCATATTGCTACTTTTTTATACCCCTACTTCACATAACAAATAACAAATATTAAATATAAAAGAGTATCAACTCTTCTGTCTCATCTTAGATATGTTTCTCCTTCTAGGTTTTAGTATGGAATTTTTCTCCTTTTATAAATATAATTGTTATATTTGGACTTTGCAGGGAATAGCCAGAATCCTGTGAGTTCTGGTTTTGTGTTTGTGAAGGATAGAGGAGTTATTTCTTATTTTCTTGACTAAGTGATTTAATTTCTATAATTTGTCTTCAAGCTCTGATGATGTCTTCACTATGATCTACTGTATAGGTGAGGCTTAACATTGAGATTTTTTTTTTGGACTCAATTACTTTTGTATCTCCAGTTGCATTTCATTTGGTGATATATTTAGTGTTTTTCTCTTTATCTTTTGCAATTTTTATTATCATAACTATTTTCTGTTAATTCACCAATTTGCATTTTCTTGAACTTTAATCAGTAATTTATTGTTATCAGGTTATTTCATCAATTTATTTTCATTGTTGACTATTACTATGATGTTGATAATCTTTATGGGTCCTACTATTTATATTTCTGTGATAGGACCAGCAATTCTTTCTAGTTAGGTCACTGGTTTACCTGCCAATATGGATTTCTAGGTCCCCTGTGTTGAGTGGACATATAAGTCTTTATTTGGTGTTATCCTGATATGGGTGGTACTGGAGCAAGTAGGTATTAATTGAAGCTCATTTTTGTTTATACTTTGCTGATTCATGAATGGTGTAACTGGAAAAGTTTCTGTTCAAATAAGGAAAAGGATGGCTTCTGTTTCTTAATCTGCTGTTATTTTTCTGTGGATTAAAAATGTAGTGAAGGGCTCTCAGATCTACGATCAATTTGTACTAGGCAAGAGATCTTAATATTATGGGCAGTTGGGTATGGTAGTGGTCTCTGACCTTGTACAGTTATATTTTATTCATACTCTATGAAGTTTTGGTGCGCTTATATTTTCACAATGCATTTGATTAAAATACTTTTTGATTGATGCTAATATAGCATAGTCCTCATATTAATGTGGACATTATTTGAGGAATTTCTCTTTTACTTATAATTCTCTCATGTTCTTGATAAATGTATCATTGAAATATCACATTCATATAGACAAACTGAGATTATTATGAATTCAACTCATCCATGTTCCAAACATCACAGTGAGAAAAAGACTCACAGAATAGGTGTCACCACCATACAAATTTATTATTTTCCATTTTCATTACTACATACACTCTAAGGTTACTTTAACTGCAATGGAAACTTATAAAAATAGAATCCCAAAATGTGGACTATTTTGTATTTGCTTGTTTCACTTGATATTATGACTTTAATAGTATTAATAGACTTAATAGTATTACATTCTGTAATCCTATTGTTTCTGCTGATATTTATTGGTAGATAATATTACATTTGTGAACAAGTCTACATTTCTCTCTCTTCTATGAAAATTACAAGTATATCTTGTACACAATGTTTTTTTGAATACCACTGTGAATATCTGTTCCATTACTTTTTGTGATAAATGTGTATATACATTTTTATATCCCTTAAACATTGTGTATGTCATTTGATTATTCATTGTACCTTAAAATCTAATATAAAACTTCAAGGCTTACCTTGAATGTATTTATTGTGATGGTTAATATTGATTATCAAACTCACTGGTTCTAGAATCTTCTAGAAGGTTAACTTCTGGGCATGAATCTGATGCATTATCCAGATTTAAGCTGCCCATTGGCATACTTATACTTGTGACCCCTGTGGTAGAATTAGTGAAAATCTGGAGGAAGGTGAGGAAGAGCATGATGCTATAGGAAGATCAGTAGTTTGAGCTAACCTTGGCCCCCTGAATCTCTCAGACACTGAGCCAACAACCACTTAGTGTAAAACAACTGATATACAGCAGAAGACTGTCAGGTCTGAACTCAGTGAGAAAAGATATACCTAATCCTAGAGAGACTTTGGGGTTTGAGGTAGTGGGGAGGTCTGGTGGGGTTGGGAGGAGTGTGGGGTGGAGACATCTTCTTGGAGACTGGGGTAGAAAGTGTGGGATGTAGAGCAGTTGGAGGGTGGTCTGGGAGGGGTAGAAAGTCTGGATTGTAAAAACAGATTGAACAATGAATTAAAGAAAAAAGAAAATTATTTAAAGAAAGAAATTATATTAATTAGGTCTTTTGAGATAGGAAGACTCACCCTATATTTGGGTGGCAATATTACCTGTACTGAGGTCATGGCTCCACAAAAAGAATAAAGCTGCCTGACCAATATCATTCATTGCTGTCTGCTTTTTGAGTGCAGATAAATTGGGACCAGCTGCTTCAAGTTCCTTCCTCTGACTCCATTGCCATGAAGAACTATACCTTCAAATTGTGTGCAAAACAAAACCTCATTTTTTTCTAAAGTATTTTTGTAAGAATTTTTATTATAATAACAGAAACAAATAATTCACAAAATGTGTAGCAGAATTTGTCTCATAACAGTAATACCCCTGAGTATGTGATTCTTGATCATTTTAACTTGGTGGAGAAAATGCACAGGAATTTGGGACATTGGGATAGAAAAATCCTCACATGTAAGGAGAGTCTAATGGTCCAGACAGGTAGAACCTTTGAAGATAAAATATGAAAGAAATCGAGTTTCAGACAGAATAGGAATCATGCCTAAATTGGGCTAAGGGAGAAATTGTGTGATACTATGGCAAAGGGCGTGGTTACATTCTGCTCAGGTCCTGAGATCTTAAGTAAAGTTCAATTCAAAAGTAATGTGCTAATTGTTTGGTAGAGAAAATTTCCAAAATTGTATAACAATTAGACTTTGGAATATTTACTATTCACTGCTCTTATCTGGATTGACAAGTTTAGATCTTCTATGAACATGAGTCATATTACTTTCAAATGCCTAAGAACATGTTATCATAGTAAAACCCTGTTTATGATACCAAATCTGTCTGTCGGTCTGTCTGTCTGTCTGCATCTCTCTCTCTCTCTCTCTGTGTGTGTGTGTGTGTGTGTGTGTGTGTGTGTGTGTGTGTGTGTGTGTGTATGTGTTACTTTTCTGTCAGAAGATTATAGAAATGCATGCAAAAACTATTTAAGGAAAGGCATTTTCCAATGGGCTTACAGGTGAAGTACATAGTTCATAAGGCAGGGAATTCATGGAAGTTGGAGCTAGATGTAGCTGGTCATATTTCACCTACATTCAGGAAGTAGAGGCACATTAAATTTTGTGTTCATCCATCTTTGACTTCCTTTTGTAATCCAGGACTCAAGCTTAGAGAATGGTGAAGCTCAGAAGAGTGGGTTTTCCTACTCAACAAATCTAATCAAGGATATCTATCAGCATCACCAAGTCTCTTGCCCAAGATAATTTAAGGCTGACTCAAAGTTGAAACTTGAGGCTACTCATTAAAAATAGTATATCCAACATTTTTCTTTTACCATTCCATAATACATTTTGAAATGAATGTCATCAACATATTTGTTTTTGTTTTTGTTTTTTTGTCGGCTCCAAATACCATAAAGGCATGGAAGTGCATTTTTTAATTCTATCACATCGAAGGATGTCTGTGAATTTAGGCTATCTTAGTCTACAAAGCACATCCAGGACATCCAAAAGTACACGGTGAACTCTACTGTCAAAACAAATATCTCTAAATATCAAAGTGTATGGCAAAAGTCCTTTTCCAAGAACTTTGATAATTTTATCATTTTTAAAAAGTGAATAGTGATAAAAGTAGAGAAAATAGATTTAATCAGTGCCTACTCTTGGAAGCACAAATAAAAGATGCGCAGATCCATTTTCACTTTGGAGTATTGATCTCACTGCTAGGTATAAGCAGAGGAAGACGTGGGGTAAAACATTTTTGGGATGTGTTCTGCTTTTAGTTATTTGTTGGCCCAAGTAAGTAGTCACTGATGTTCAGGAAAAGCAATTTCTAAAGGTCAGCAATATGGTCACTCCTTCATTGTGCTTTATAAACTTTTAAATTTTGAACTAATACAAGAACTTTGGATGCTCAAAATCATTGACAATAAATTTTATATTTGTTTCTTGTAAAAATATTCTAAGTTGTATCTGATAAGTTTTTCTAATATTTCACATTTCTTCCAGTTTTTACCCAATATTCCATAGTTTTTGAGCAACTCTTTTTTTGTTTTTCTGGTGCTTACTTCCTAGTATGGTGAGAGGCTACTTCTTCGATATTCTTTCAGGTCAATTCATAGGAAACCATATAAACATTTTCATAGCAATCTTTCTGAGCTGTAGTCATCCTGTAATGTAAATATTTGTCAATTTCTAAAACACAAAAAGGAAAATGATTTAGGGCAAAATGAAGAAATGAAATATTTAAGAACAAAGTATCCAATTTTACTGAAACGAATTTTGGAAAGTTTGATTTTTGTTTCTTATTGCCCAATGTACCAAAGTAGATTTATTTTATTTTTCTGTGATATATAATCTAAACTTTAGGCAACTTTCACTTAACAGGTCTGTGTTTTATGAGGGCGTTTCTGTATCTCAGTATACAGAGAGCCTCTGAAAATACCATTGCCCTCTTAGGGTACTTAACATGTTTTCTGATAATAAATTTTATGTATTTGGTATTATGATTAAAAGTCACTCCAGTTTATGTATGTACTTAAATTTCACAGCCTTATTTTCAAATTGGTATCACCAACTCCATATCATATAAGCAAATGAGAATCACGCATATCACCACAATCTAGTACTTGAAATAAAATTAATTAAAACCCTAAGCATGTACTTAGCAACAAAATGCTTAGAAATAACACTCCTTTAACTGATCTTCACAGACTTTGTTATTACTCTCCCATATTCTTCTGAAGGAAGCTTTTTCCAGAAATCAGACAATAGTTGTCTGTTGGCGGGCCAAGAAACTTATTTAAGCATGCATCTCTCAGAGAAAAGATTTCTAGCTCCTTCCAGGTGGTCTTTGGATGTGTGTGTGTGTGTGTGTGTGTGTGTGTGTGTGTGTGTGTGTGTGTGTGTGTGTAGCTAGTTTCTGGTGCTTGAAATAAAGGCAAAATTCTTGAGTATAATAGACAAATATTCAAGGCTCAAAGCAACCCCTGGTTCATGGAATGAAAATGTTCCAGCACTGAGTTCTCTCTCCACTCTGCTCTCTTCTCTACGGACTTTAAATAATATTCCAGAGAAGCAGTCTTGTGGCTCAGGCTAAATTATCTTTCTGCTTCTTAGAGTAAATAATAAGTTTTTTTTTTAAGTGAAGACAAATCACAGAAAAGGTATCACAACCCTAGGAATTTATTATTTCCCATTTTCATTGCTACATATACTCTAGGGTTAGCTATTACTTTGGCCTTTTACGCAGTTCCCAAAATGAGGCCATTGAGAAAGGGTTCCACTAACATCATATTATTTCAATAAGTAAAATATGCTGCTCAGTAAAGCAGTATGTTCTTCAGGGTAAAGTGATTCAAAACATCGGGTTTACCAAAGGGCTGTCCCCACTGAAGAGATGGGGGTAAGAGTAGAGAATTCCTAAAAACTAGAATTCTTAGATCTAAAAAATCAATTTCTCCTTTTCCTTTATTTCTGATATACTACTGATCACTCAATTTGAGTATCCTTTTCTTTGATTTTTCTCATTTTCAACACTACAGTAGTGTCATTTATTCCATAAATTTGTCAGAATATGTCATGTGATGGAGCAAATTACAGGCTTCATGAACTCGAAGTAGCTATAATCCAGCTGTTCCAGTGTCTTTGAATAACTTACAATTAAAACAAAGCAAAACAGGAAACTTGTCTAATTTTGCAGCTGTCAAAAGGAAAGAAAAACAATTCCTTGTCAGAATTCACCATTTGGATGGTGTATATCCAACACTAGTGGCAATTATTCTTCTCTGCATAATTTCCTTAAAATAATAAGTCATAGCTTCATAAATGTAAATTATAAAATTTATGTAAATTCAGCTGTGTTCTCAGTACCCAGGTATATATCTTCAGTAATAGCTATGATTCATGCTATATTGAATTCAACTTGAACAGTTACTGGAATGATGAACATTCTTCTTGACATGGCAACACACTTCATTTCTGCAAGCAGAGATTGCAGAACCTGTCAGGTAATTGGCATTGTTTCAAATTAAATTTTATATACCAAGTAAAAAGGACCATTAAAGACACAAGTCCAACTTTTCTTATTGCTCTTCCTTGGAATCCTAGCATGGCACAGCACAGTTTTGATAGTCTCAGTTTTTAAAGTTTCTTTTCCTTGTTCTTTGGCTGTAATAATTTGCTCTACTCTAGGTCTCTAGACTATACAGTCACTGGTTCCTGCCAATGCAGATAAGGTATGGAATAGGCTCCCACCATAATTTGGGTCTCAAGTTAAACCAAACATTGTTCACCATTCTCACAAGTTCTATGCCATCATTGATTCAGCTCATCTTGAAGTTTCTTGTCACTGGTCCAGCACTGGATAATTTCATGTCTCCTTTAACCTGCGCACATCTCCTGAATGGAAATTTCCAAAATTGTTAAGATTCTTAATACAGGAGTAGTCTTTATAATTTCTGGTATTCATTCAATTAAATTTGATCACTCATCTATGATTGCTAATATTTTGGGTGAAATCAAACAATGCTCTACTTAAAAGTTTTATTTATTTCATGCAACTTGTCTTGTACAACTAGCAAAGATAAAGTAAAAAAGGGTGATTTTATATATTAGTCAGTTTTCTGTTACCATGACAAATATTTTAAATGTATCAAGTTGAAGGATTAAAATTTTATTTTGGCTTAATTTTTTTTTCAGAGACATCAGTCTAGGGCTAGCATATTTGCAAAGTTCCTGGGCTGTGCATTTGGAAAAACAGGGTACAGATTCAGGATCCTACCTGGTTTGAGGAGCCTAAAGTAAAACAAAGTGATTAGACACTTGCATCACAGCACTGGGGTTGGGTGAGAATTTCAATGGTACTGAATTTGCAGTATCATTGATGAACCTTCTGCTTCATCTAGTATAAATGAGACAGAACAACAGATCCTGTGAAATGAAACTATAGCCGATTAATTTAAATGAAATACAAAATATCAAATGTACAAATTTTATTTAGCACACCAATTCTAGTATCTTATAACAGATGTGCAGCAACCAGAGAGTGCTGCTTGGTTTTCCTTGTGTTCCTATGGTTGACTGGTGGCTGACTCTCAGTGCTGCTGCCCAGCATTTCACTACAGAACTGCACTTACACTGCCCGCTCAGAAGATTAAATGAAAACCTTGGCAGAGTTGGGGTGAATTTGAATAAAACACGGATATGCATGTGTGAAATTCTCAAAGAATCAATAAAAATATACCTTTAAATCCTTAAAGTCTAATGTGATCTAATAACTATATATCCTTTTCATGAGCTTCTAAGCTCAAATGTCAATCATATCATGGTATGTCAGGAATTATCTACTCACATTACATGGTTAGAACCATTATAGAAGGAAAAGGTTCTTATAAGTGTTACTCCAAGATTTTATCATAATTTCCTGATTTAAAGTCAAGACTGATGAAAACTGTAAGAAAGTGTTGCAAAATATTTTGATTGTGATTGCATGTTCTTGGTAACTAAAAACCTTAAAGATGATAGATAGATAGATAGATAGATAGACAGACAGACAGACAGACAGACAGATAGATAGATAGATAGATAGAGAGATAGATGAGATAGAAAAAGGATGCATGGATCTAGAAACTTGTGCCCTACTAAGCTTCTAATACATAGAGTTATTATATGTTAATTATACTTTGCTTTGTGCTATATAAGCTAAAATATCAATGGAATTATCATTTAATATATCATTAATTCAGAATATATTAAGTGAAACTTAAATTTAAGGGTGCTTTGCAAATAACTGAACTTTATAAAGATTCCCATAAAAGCCACACTACTGTTTTCCTTTAATCATCTAGGCGAAGAACAACCTCACATGATGTGGAACATCTATCCACATACTTGTAATTTAAAAGAAGATATAAAATGCTGTAAGAAAAGGGAATCCTGCTACCAGAAACATCAGTCTGTTCCCAGACTGCTTTTGAAGAATCAGACTGCCTCCATTTTAGGCTTGAAAGCCACCTTAAAGTAAAGACAAACTAGGTTCATATCTGTTCATGACTAAATCCCTGCTTCTCAAGGATTAGGCTATCCATCACCTGGTTCTGTACTGCCTGTTCCAGAAGTGTCAATCATATATTTGGTGCAGGAGGCCGTTATGACTAATTTGTTATACTTATGCTCTTTTTCTGTAACCCCACCCATTTTGCTTGCAAAAATCCCCATTTAGAAATTCCCTACCCGAGAGCTATAAAAACTTCTTCCTCATATCGTTGCTTTCTCCCTAAAATTCCAACGTAGGGTAAAGTAGCCAGCTGGCCAGTCCTGGGAGCACTTGAAAATAAAGCTTTTTTAATTAGACCATGGTGGATTTTGTCTTTCTCCTTGCAATTTTCAGATCGAATCTTCCCATACTGAGATGCTGAAACAGGAGACAGAGCAAAAGGATGCTCTACTGTCCTGGGGACTAATCAACATTCTGCAGGTATCTGTAGCAAGCCTGCTTTCTGAAACTATACCTGGCAAGGCCATTAATTTGCTTTATACTAACTTCCTCCACTAATCCTTTTCTGTCCACACCTAGAGCCCAAGATTTCCTTCAACATCATCAACCATATAATGACAAGAAGAGAATTCTATGAGGCTTTGACAATATCTTTAGAAGGTATGTGGCCCTGAGCACAGGGCTCCTGTGTGTCACTGGGCACTCAGTGATGCAGACAATGAATTTCATTGATTCTAACTTCAGTGTGTTTAAGCTGCAAAAGCAGAAATACTGAAGGTACAGATTCAGGGAAAGGTTCTTTCTGTGAGGATGAGTATGTAGGCTTTTTTGAGCCATAACAGGTACAGTCCAAAAAAATAATCTTTAAATGTCTACTCATTTAGTATCATTTCCAGGATGATGGAAAATGACTGAGGATCAAGCACTTTCACGTGGATAATACCAAAATAAAATCAGAGAGGTCAGACTTTCCTCAGCAGCAAAGTGCTGTGATGAATTAAAATATTCCTGCCCCCTATGAATTCTTATTTTTAAATCATTGCTCAAAATTATCCAAATAATGTGTTTTTCTTTAAAAACACAATTTTACAGAGGGTACTAGTTTACATGGTACCACTAACAAGAGATCCTGAGAGCTGCTTCCTGATTAAAGAAATCCATTTCTGGACCCTCAGAGGAATGCAATTATGCATATTTATGTAAATCACATGCAAATCACCTTGAAAATAAAGTGTGCAAAGGATAAGAGCAATGCTCCCAAGCTGTGAGTTGTCAGTCTGAAGCTGTTTAGTGGGAAAGGATGCAAACCCCAGTGAAGCTGAATTATGGAGGAGAAATGTCTCCTACATTATGTTTGGAAATAATTAGATTTGGGGCAGATAAGCAGTCTTTGCATCTAACAGGATCAGAATGCCTCTCTATTTTTCCTGAATACTAAGCAATACAGCCAAGTCAATATGGCTTTGAGTTTTCAGAGATAATTGAGTGTATCACTAATGAGCTTTTATTTTTCTGCCAGTTATGGACCACACCAACCCTGCTATTGTCTTCGTCTTTCTGCATCTCACTTTCCCTATATGGAGCACTGTATAGAAGATGGAATGAGTTTGTTCACAGAACACTAGACCTTAGACTTGTACCTCTACAAATGCATTTAAAAGTGGTCAACAGTTCCTACTTGATTCTTAACTTTATTGCAAAAATTTGATTAGAATTATTTGTTGATTATGCTGATATATGAAAGAGAGGCATACTGTTAATAATACTATAAACAGAAGGATATCTGAAGATTGCTAAAAGCTTTGAGGAAATTTCCAAAGATGCATGACAAAGTGAACAGGGTTTGGAAATCTTTAGGAAAAAATCAGAACTCAAAATCGAAAAATGAGTTCTACCAGTCTGCTATGGACACACACAGTATCAGAAGAGAAAAATCAAATGGGTTTAATTTTTTCATGATAAAGCTAAATTAATAGCAGATGGGCAAATGATATTATTCCATTTTCCTTTATTCTATGGGTGTTTCCTGTGTAGAGGTTCTTTCAGGATGAACCCACTAATCTCAAAGCCTAATAGGCAGACTTGTGGGTGATGAGCCAGGCCCTGTGAAAACAAAGCTTTAGGACACATCTACCTACACCTTAAAGGAAGGACTAAAAACTAGAAATGAAAAGCTATTTTGTTGCAGAATGACAGCCTTTTGAGTTTAGAATTGACCTGCCACTTTAAAAGTGTATCTTGACCTGTACAGCTCACTCACCTGATCATTGTTTGTAATAATTGGCAATTTAGTACTTGTTTTACAAACATGCATTTGTAATCTTGATCAGAAATGGACACATACACTTGAAGAAACTGTGAGAATTTTTCAAAAAGTTTAATCAGTCTTTTATATCAGTTAAAAAATTTACATGACTAATGTCAACCAGAATATTGTGCAAACACATTCCAAGAGACATTACATCTGAAGGCACACATGTCATGCTGGACTCTAGCATGTAGAAGCTTTTTGTGACCTAAAGCAAATTATAATAAAATAGGAAGAAAAGTAACCTTAAAGATTTCATGATATTAAAAGCCAAAATAATGAGAAAGGGTCCAGTGGAGGGAAGAGAAAGAGGCTGTGATAGGGAAAGGTATAACTGAATTCATGCCATATGAAGAAGACAACAGAATGCATGTAAGTTGAAAGGAGTTGGAAGAATGCTGAAAGTTAAAAGTTTAATTGGGGATCTTGGTAGAGTCATGGGAAAAAGAAGAGGTAGAATGAATTACCAAAATATTTTCTAAAAACAATTAAGAGCAAAAAACCAAAACTACAACAATAACCAAAAAAAACCAAAAACTTTTGTGAAAACCTATTACTTTTAAAAATTTTGCTTTTATTTAGAAAATACCCAAGGTGGGGTTTTGACCAGACCCACTCTATCCACATAGTTCTGTCATTATTCATCTTGCATGAAGCTTGTGTGTGAAGCTGCACTGTTTTTCTTAATTCTCTTTTTACCTCTTAGTACTGACCCCAGTCTGTGCTTGTGCCCTGAGTGTGTAACAATGTGAATACATTCTCTTATTAGCTATATGTATTTCATCTCTGTCACTAGGTCTTTTCATACAAATGCATTCTTCTCTAAATTACTATTTAATTAAAAAGATTTTGAAATGGGAGGCTCAAGTTCCTCTTTGAAGGACTCTGATTTCCTGACAATGTAGTATGGCACAACAAGACAGTGCATCATGTTTGCTTCCTAAGTCCCTTTCAAATTTAACTAGAATTTGATCTCCTTGATGGAGAATACCTTGGAAATTCCCCAACTGAATTCTCAGAACCCAAGGTCAGGATGTCCTTGCTGACTTATATTAGTGTCCATTAAATTGCTTGCTTGTACAAACCTCATCTTCCAGATAACTGCTTATCTTAGCTTCTGTTAAATTGCTTAGTTACTTGAACCCTGCTGCAGCTGTCAAGTAAGATTCCAGAACATGGATTCTACCTCCAAAAACACTGTATTATCAATACCAATGGTATACTTAGGACCAGAATACCTTAGTATAGTCCCAAAAGGACGTCTATAACATCGACTTCCAACTGGCTATGTGTTCTGTCTGACTGAACAGTTTTTGTTGGATCCCCATAATAGTAGACCAAACAGAAATCACATTGGTTTGCATTCTAAAACTTTTAAGTCTATCTTTCTAAAAAGGAGGAAAGAGATCACACCATTTCTTCCAGGCTCATTTTGATATTCTTTCTTATTCTCTCACATCTCTGTGTCACACCTAATTTATACATAGGAAATAAGCATTTAAAGGAGATCATTAGGATTAATTTCTGGGTGAAAAATTTCAAAATTCTATTGCCTAATATGGGTAATAACCACATTGCTTTCTAGCAAAATATGTTATGTACAATCCCATTGAACAACACAATAAAATAATAATAATTTGAATCTGCAACCTCATGGACGACAATGAGCATGGAAGCTGGTATGATAGTTACATAACTTGTTCTGTCCCTTAGCTCAAAATTCATTCCCCTAATCTTATTCCAAGCCCTGCAATTGACCATCTGCTGCATATTGCCTCCTCCCCCAATTCTTTCTACAGTAGATCACATTGATCATCCTTTCCAAACTCGCAATCCTAACTCTTTTATTTATCCCAGACCCCAATCAGGTATTCAATAGGATCTCACAGGTTCTAACCAGGAATCTGGCTAGTCAAATTTAAACAATCTAATCAGGAAAGTAGGTAGGCTAACTGCAGCTCTTCAGCTCTCCTTCCTCTCTTTCAAATCTAGTTCCCAAGTTTCATAGCTGGATTTCTAGAGGATTACTTTCTAGAGCTACCAATTCTTCTCTACATCAATCTCCACTAATGTCACAGAACTTTTCCTCCAAATTCTCCCTAGACTCAGTAATTTATCTCACACTTAATATGAACAGTGATTTCCTAGAAATTCATAGGCCACCCCAACACACCAGAGAAGCAAGATTATGTTTTAAAATCACATCTCATGATGATGATAGAGGACTATAATTAAGAAGGACATAAATAACTCCCTTAAAGAAATACAGGAAAATACAGGTAATCAGGCAGAAGCCCTTAAATAGGAATCACAAAAATCCCTTAAAGAATTATAGGAAAACAGAAGCAAACAGGTGAAGAAATTGAAAAACCATACAGGATCTAAAAATTGAAATAGAAATAATAAAGAAATGACAAAGGGAGACACCCCTGAAGATAGAAAACATAGGAAAGGGATCAGAAATCATAGATGCCAAGAGAATATTAGAGATAGAAGAGAGAATTTCAGAAGTAGAGGATACCATAGAAAACATTGACACAACAGTCAAAGAAAAGGCAAAATGCCAAAAGCTCTTAACCCAAAACATTCAGGAAATCCATGACACAATGAGAAGACCAAACCTAAGGATAATAAGTATAGAAGAGAGCAAAGATTGACATTCAAAGGGCCAATAACTCTTTTCAACAAAATTATAGAAGAAAACTTCCCTAACCTAAAGAAAGAAATGCCTATAAATATAAAAGAATTCCAGAGAATCACAAATAGATTGGACCAGAAAAGAAATTCCTCCTGTCATATAATAGTCAAAACACCAAATGCACAAAACAAAGAAATAATATTAAAAGCAGTAAGGGGAAAATGTCAAGAAACATATAAAGGCAGACCTAACAGAATTACACCAGACTTCTCAACAAAGACTATAAAAGCCAGAAGTTCCTGGGCACTTGTCATACAGACACTGACAGAACACAATGCCAGCTCAAGCTACAATACCCAGTAAAACTCTCAATTACCTTACTTGGAGAAACCAAGATATTTCATGACAAAACCAAATTTACAAAATATCTTTACACATTCAGTACTACATGGCAATACATGGAAAACTCCAACACAAGGAGGGAAACTACATCTTAGAAAAAGCAAGAAAGTAATCTTCTTTCAACAAACCCAAAGAAAGATAGCCACAGAAACATAATTCTACCTCAAAAAGCAAAAATAGTAGGAAGTAACAATCACTGGTCTTTAGTAACTCATAACATTAATGGACCCAATTGCTCAATAAACAGATATAAATTAACAGAATAGATAGGTAAATAGGACCCAGCATTTTGCTGCATACAGGAGAAGCACCTCAGTGACAAAGACAGACACTACTTCAGAGTAAAAGGCTAGAAAAAAATTGTCCATGAAAATGGTTCCAAAAAATAAGTTGGAGTAGCTATTTTAATATCAAATAAAATCAAATATTAACCAAAAGTCATCAAAAAAAGATAAGGAAGGACAGTTTATAATCATCAAAGTAAAAAGTCTACCAAGATGAACTCTCAATTCTGAACATGTATGCTTGAAATGCAAGGACACCCACATTCATAAAAATTCTTTACTAAAGGTCAAAGCACACATCGCACCTCATACAATACTAGTGGGAAACTTCAGCATGCCACTTTCATCAGTTGACAGATCATGGAAACAGAAAAGAACAGAGAAATATTAAAACTAGCAGATGTTGTGAACCAAATGAATTTAACAGATAAGTATAGAACTTTTTATCTTAATACAAAGGAATATGAATTCTTCTCAACACCTCATGGTACCTTCTCCCAAATTAATCTAATAATTGGTCACAAAACAGGCCTCAACAAATACAAGAAGACTGAAATAATCCCATGCATTCTATCCGATCACCATGGACTAAGTGTGGTCTACAATAGCAACAACAACAGCAACAACAACAACAGTCAGAAAGTCCACATACACATGGAAGCTGACCAACTCTCTACTCAATGAAAACTTGGTCAGGGGAGACATAATAAAGGAAATTAAAAACTTTTGAGAATTTACTAAAAATGAAGGCAAAACATACCAAACTTTATGATACAATGAAAGGGGTGTTAAGAGGAAAACTCACAGCTTTGAGACTCTCTAAAAAGAAATTGGAGAGAGCATACACTAGCAGCTTAACGGTACACCTGAAAGCTCTAGAAGAAAAAGAAGCTAATATACCCAAGAGGAGTAGACGGCAGGAAATCATCAAACTTGGGGCTGAAAACAACCAAGTAGAAACAAAGAGAACTATATAAAGAATCAGCCAAACGAAGAGCTGTGTTTTTGTTTTGTTTTGTTTTGTTTTTTGTTTTTGTTTTTGGTTTTTTTTTTTTTTTTGAGAAAAACAATGGTATAGATAAACTCTGAGCCAGACTAACCAGAGGGAACAGAGACAGTATCCAAATTAATAATTTCAGGAATGAAAAGGGAGACATAACAACAGAAAGTGAGGAAATTCAAAAAAATCATCAGAATCTACTAAAAAAGCCTATACTCAACACAACTAGAAAATTTGGATAAGATGGAGAATTTTATAGACAGATTTAAGGTGCCAAATTTAAATCAGGATCAGATAAATCATCTAAACAGTACCATAACCCCTAAAGAAATAGAGGCAGTCATTAAAAGTCTCCCAACCAAAAAAAAAAAAAAAAAGCCCAGACCAGATGGGTTTAGTTGAGGATACTTTCAGACCTTCAAAGGAGACCTAATACTGATACACTTCAAACTATTTCACAAATTATAGACAGAAGGAACACTACCCAATTTGTTCTATGAACCCTCAATTATGATTATATCTAAACCACTTAAAGACCAAACAAAAAAAAAGAGAACTTCAGACCAATTTCCCTTATTTATTTCCATGTAAAAATATTCGGTAAAATTCTTACAAACTGAATCCAAGAACACATCAAAATGATTATTCACCATGATCAATAGACCTCATCCCAGAAATGCAGGGATGACTCAATATAAAGAAATCCATCAACATAATCCACTACACAAACAAACTCAAAGGGAAAAAAATATGATCATTACATTAGATGCTAAAAAAATTTGACAAAATTCAACACTCCTTCATGATAAAATTCTTGAAAAGATCAGGAATTAAAGTCCATAACTAAACATAGTAAAAGCAATTTACAACAAATCAGTAGCCAACATCAAACTAAGTGGAGAGAAACTTGAAGCAATTCCACTAAAGTCAGGGATTAGACAAGGCTGTCCACACTCTCCCTACCTGTCCGATATAGTACTCGATATCCTAACTAGAGCAATTAGACAACAAAAGGAGGTCAAAGGCATGTGAATTGGAAAGGAAGGAGTCAAAATATCACTATTTACAGATGATATGACAGTATACTCAAGTGAACCCAAAAATTCCATTAGGGAACTCCTAAATCTGATAAAAAATTTCAGCACAGTGAGTGGATATAAAATTAACTCAAACAAATCAGTAGCCTTCCTCTACTCAAAGGATAAAGAGGATGAGAAAGAAATTAGGGAAATGACAGCCTTTACAATAGTCACAAATAGTATAAAGTTCCATAGTGTGACTCTAACCAAGTGAGTGAAGATCTGTATGACAAGACCTTCAAGTCTCTGAAGAATGAAAGCAAAGAAAATCTCAGAAGATGGAAAGATCTCCCATGCTCATGGATTTGCAGGATTAATATAGCAAAAATGGCCATCATACATAAAGCAATCTATAGATTCAGTGTAATACCCATCAAAATTCCAACTCATTTCTTCATGGAGTTAGAAAGAGTAATTCTCAAATTCATTTGAAATACCAAAAAACAAAAACAAAAACAAAATCAAAAATCCAGGATAGCGAAAATTCTTCTCAACAATAAAAGAACTTCTGGGGAAAACACCATCCCTGACATCAAGCTGTATTGCATTGCAATAGTTGTAATAACTGCATGGTACTGGTACAGTGAGAAGCAGGTAAATCAATGGAATAGAAGTGAAGACCCAGAAATGAAACCACACATCCATGGTCACTTCATCTTTGACAAACTAACTAAAACCATCCAGGGGAAAAAAAGACAGCATTTTCAACAAATGGTGCTGCTTTACTTGGTAGACAGCATGTAGAAGAATGAAACCTGATCCATTCTTTTCTTGTTGTTCAAAGCTCTATTTCAGTTTGATTCAAAAATACATCAGGGACCTCCGCATAAAATCAGATATGCTGAATCTAATAGAAGAGCAAGTGGGAAGGAAAGTGCCTTGAGCACATGGGCACAGGAGAAAGTTTCCTGAAGTGAACACTGATGGTTTATGCTCTAAGTTAACAATCAACAAATAGGACCTCATAACAATGAAAAGTTTATGTAAGGAGAAGGACACTCTCAATAGGACAGAAAAGCAACCAACAGAGTGGCAAAAGATCTTTACCAATACTACATCTAAGAGAGATCCAATATCCAATATATACAAAGAACTCTAGAAATTAGACTCCAATGAACCCAATAACTCTATTATAAAATGGCATACAAAGCTAAATAAAGAATTCTCAACTGAGAAATACTGAATGTCTGAGAAACACCTAAACAAATGTTCAACAACCTCAGTCATAGGAAATACTGAATGGCTGAGAAACACCTAAACAAACGTTCAACAACCTTAGTCATAGGGAAATGCAAATCAAAATGACCCTGGGATTCCATCTCACACTAGTCAGAATGACTAAGACAAAACTCAGGTGACAGCAGATGCTGGATAGGATGTGGAGAAAGAGGAGCACACCTCCATTGTTGGTGGGATTGCAAACTGGTACAACCACTGTGGAAATCAGTCTGGCGGTTCCTCAGAAAATTGGACATATTGCTAACTGAGGACCCAGCTATACCTCTCTTGGACAAATACATAATAAGGATACATGATCCATATGTTCATAGCAACCAAATTTATAATAGCCAGAAGCTAGAAAAATACAGAAGTCCCTCAACAGAGGAATGGATACAAAAGATGTGGTATATTTACACACAGGAGTACTACTCAGCTATTAAAAATAATGACTTCATAAAATTCTTAGGCAAATGGACGATAATTGAAAATGTCATCTTGAGTGAGGTAACCCTGTCACAAAAGAACACACATAGTATGTACTCACTGTTAAGTTGATATTAGGTAAAAAGCTCAGAAAATCCAGGATACAACTCACAGACTACATGAAGCTCAAGAATGAATACCAAAGTGAATGCTTCATTTGTCTTAAAAGGGGGAACAAAATATTAAGAGGAGGAAATTAGGGGACACCGTGTGGAGCAGAGACTGAAGGAAAGCCCATCTAGAACCTGCTTTTCCTGGGGATCCATCCCATATACAGACACCAAACCCAGACACTATTGCAGATGCCAAGAAGTGCTTCATGACAGGAGCCTGATACTGCTGTCTCCTGAGAGGCTCTGCCAGAGCCTGGAAAATACAGATGCAGATGATAGTAGTCAACCATTGGAATGAGCATGAGGACTGAAATGGAGGCGTTAGGGAAAGGACTGAAGGATTTGAAGGGGTTTACATCCCATAGGAAGAAAAACAATATCAACCAATCAGACTTCCCCCACCCCACCCCCGAGAGTTTCCAAGGACTAAACCACCAACCAAAGAGTACACATGGAGGCACCCATGGCTCCAGCTACATATGTAGCATAGGATGGCATTATCTGGCATCAATCAGAGGAGATATCCTTAGTTCTGTGAAGGTTCCATGCCCCAGTACAGTGTAATTACTGGGAAGTGAGGTGGGAGTGGGACCGCCCTTAGAAGCTGTTGTAAGGGGGATGGGATAGGAGTTTGCTGAGGGGAAACGAGGAAAGGGGATAACATTTGATATGTAAATAAATAAAATATGCACTAAAAAAGTAAAAGATTTTCCAATTTTGTGGAATTCAGACTTTTGAAGTAAGAACTAATATTCTTTGAATTTAATCATTGTTAGTTGTTACGTCTCCCTTTTCATTATTGATTTCACTTATTTGGATACTGTCTCTCTGTCTCTTGATTAGTCTGGCTAAGGGTTTGTCTATCTTGTTGATATTCTCAAAGAAACAGCTTTTGATGTTATTGATTCTTTTTATTGTTTAGTTTGTTTCTTATTGATTTGAGCTCTGATTTTGATTATTTCCTGCCATTTACTCCTCTTTAGTGTGCTTGCTTCATTTTCTAGAGCTTTCAGAAATACCTTAAAATGCTGATACTATCTTTATGGAGGCACTCAGTGCTATGAAGTGTCCTCTTAGCACTGCTTTCATTATGTCTCATGAGTGTGGGTATGTTGTTCATTCATTTTCATTAAATTCTAGAAAATCTTTAATTTCTTTCTTTGTTTCTTTTTGACCCAGAGGTCATTAAGTAGATAGTTGTACAATTTCCGTGAATGCGTTGGGTTCCAGTGTTTCTGTTGTTGAAGTCCACCTTTAATCCATGGTGGTCTGATAAGATACAAGGACTATTTCATTTTCTTGTATCTGTTGAGTCTTGCTTTGTGACTAACTATGTGGCTGATTTTTGAGAAGGATCTGTGACATGCTGTAAAGCAGGTGTATTCTTTTGTCTTTGGATGAAATATTCTATAGATGTCTGTTAGGTCCACTTGATTCATAATAACTATTAGATTCCTTATTTCTTTGTTTAGTTTTTTTCTGGCTTTTTCTCTGTGATAGTAGGGTATTGAAGTTTCTCACTATTAATGTATGGAGCTATATGTGTGGTTTAAGCTTTAACAAGGTTCCTTTTACAAATGTGGGTACCCTTATGTTTGGAGCATAGATGTTCAGAATTGAGATATCATATTGATAGATTTTTTCCTTTGATGAGTATAAAGTGTCCTCCTTGTTTCTTTTTATTAATTTTTGTTAAAAGTCCAATTAATTAGATATTAGAATGGTTACTACAGCTTGCTCTTTTGTCAGTTTGCTTGAAAAAAAATTTCCAGCCCTTTGCTCCGAGGTAATGCCTACCTTTATTGCTGAGCTATGTTTCTTGAGTGCAGCAGAATTCTGGATCCTATTTTCACCTCCATTCTGTTACCTTGTCTTTTTTATTGAGGACTTGAGTCCATTAATTTTGAGAGATATTAATGACCAGTGGTTTTTATTTCTTGTTATTTTGATGTTGGTGATGTTAATGTGTGTGTGTGTGTGTGTGTGTGTGTGTGTGTGTGTGTGTGTGTGTGTGTGTGTGTGTGCTTTTCTGGGTTTTGCTAGTATGGAATATCTTATTGCATGTGTTTTCTTGGATATATTTATCTTTTGTGGGTTGGAGTTTTCCTTTTAGTATGTTCTATTAGACTAGATATCTGGTTAGATATTGTTTGAATAAGGGTTTTTCATGAAATGTCTTGTTTTCTCCATTTATGGTCGTGGAGAGTTTTGCTGGTATAGTTTTCAAGGTTGGCACCTGCCATCTTTTAGAAGTTGCAAGATATCTGACCAGGCTCTTCTAGCTTTTAAAGTCTTTTTGAGAACTCCAAATAATACAGATATGACTACTTTTGCATGTTATGTGGCCTTTTGCCCTTGCCACTTTAAGATTCTTTCTTTGTTCTGCAGGTTTTGTATTTTGATTATTATGTGCAAGGAGGATTATCTTTTCTGGACCAATCTAATTGGTGTTGTATAATCTTCTTGTGTGTTTATAATCATTTCTTTCTTTAGCTTGAAAGTTTTCTTTTCTGATTTTTTAAGAGTATTTTCTGGGCCTTGAAACTGGGATTCTTCAACTTCTTCTGATCCCATTATTCTTAGGTTTGGTTTTTTTCATGGTATCTGAAATTTTTCAGGTGTTTTGTGTCAAATATTTTAGTTTTAACATTTTCTTTGATTGATTTGCCCATTTCTTCTATTGTATCTTCTATACGTGAGGTTCTCCTTTCTATCTACTATATTCTGTTGGTGATGCTTGCATCTGTTGTTCCTGTTCTCTTCCCTAGGTTTCCATCTCCAGGATTTTTTCAGTTTGTATTTTCTTTATTGTTTCTATTTCTACCTGAGGGTCTTGCACAGCTTTATTTATTTTATTCACCTCTTTAATTGTATTTTACTGTATATCTTTAAGAGATTTATTTGTTTTCTCTTCAAGGACCTCTATCTGTTTAATTGTACTTCCTGTATTTCTTTAAGAGATTTATTAGTTTCTTCTTTATAGGCTTTTATCATCTTTATAAAATCATATATCAGGTCATTTTCTTCTGTTTTCATTGTGTTTGGATTTGCTGCAGGGTAGCTCTTCTTTGGAGGTGTCAGATTTTCTTGACTTTTGTGGATTGTGTTCTTTTGAGGGCTTTCAGCTGTATGACTAATTTTGGTCCTTGGATATTCATACTGTAGAAGGTATTCAGAGGGTGGGTGAATCATGATAGTCCTGGTTTGGCAAGTCTCTGGTGGGTATCCTTGAGCTGTATGGTTCTCAACCTTTTTCTCTATATGATTCAGGAACTTCAGTTCTGATGAAGGGTAGCACAGAGGTCATAGGAGAATTGAAGTCTTCATGGGTTACCAGGCTGCTCAGGACAGCTTGGCTTGGTGTAGATGGCTCATAGAACAGGGAAATTGGGTAGGGGCAGAAGCTTGCCTGTATAGTTCAGGAGAATGATGGAGATGGAGAAGAAGTAGTGGGAGAATGTAGGTCCCCCTGGGATAGCAGTCCCTTTGGGGCAACTTTGCTTCGTCCAAAGGGCTCAGAGAACAGAGAAGATGGTTGGGGAAAGGGAAGCTTAGTTGTATGTTTTAAGATTCTGATAGGGATACAGGAGAGGTGGTAGAGGAATTGATGTACCCTTGGGATAGCTGGCTGCTCAGGGAGACTTGACCAAATGTATATTTAATAGAAGGAAAAGTCATATGGGAAATTGACAACTCATTGTAATGTCCTATGAATTTTCAGTGACTCCATTAGAACCAAGGTATACTAGAAATTTACTTGTGTTGGATAAAGAATGCAAGTTGAATCAACATCACTTTTGCAGTTTCTGAATCAAAATATCCAGAGTTTGACCTTAGGATTTATTTTTACTACACCTTTAAGGATAATACAACTTTGAGGAAAGGTTTTCACAATTACCACAGCAAAGTTTAGACACCACTACATCAAAACTCCTAAGCAAAGCATGTGTGACTTTTATGATAAAAATGAGTTTTATTGGCTTATAGACTGTGCTTAGGACAAGTACCTAAAGTGGAAGAATTTGTAAGAATCATAAGGATAGATTCTATTGGTGGAGGATACAAAGTACACAGGATCTATTTAATAAGGAATGGTTCCATTCACTAATAAAAGAAACTCATGCTGGCAAGGACATAGAGTAAGCAGAACACTCTACAATGGAGTAGAACGCACTTATTGGTAGTTGTGGTTCAAATTCATGTAGTCACTGTGGTAATCCATGTAGTGATTTCTCATGAAACTTGGAATTGAGCTATCTCAAGATCCAGCTACATCACTCTTGGGCATATACAAAAAAGGCATTTCATCTTGCCACAGATCATGTTCACTGCTACTCTATTCATAATAGTTAATAACTGGAAAAAACCAAATGTCCCTCAGCAGAATAATAAATAAAGTAAATGTGGTATATTTACACAAATAATTTCTCAGCCAATTAAAAACCATGAAATTCTAGATAAGTGGATAAAACTAGAAAATAATCATCCTGATTGAGGAATTGTAGGCACAGAATGAGAAATACATTATGTATTCACTTGTTTGTGGATATTAGCTGTTAACTCAGTGATAACCAATATACAATATATATTACTACAGAGGTTAGCTAGAAAGTAAAGGAGTAGTTAGAATTTGTAAGGAAAAGACAGCAAAATAGATAGTTATACATGGATAGATGGATATACTCATGGATGGATAGGTGGATGAATGGATGGATGGACAGATGAATGTATAGATGGATACATGAAAGGGAGGATCAAATGCACAGTGGGAGGGAATAGTTGGATGAAGAAATACAAAGAATGATCACTAAATTTGAGGGGTTTTATGGAAACTCAGCACATTAGAAATCACTAAAGTATATACATATATGAAAGCAATCTAAATTAATTCACCAAATAATGAAGGGATATGAAAGCAATCTAAATAGAATCACCAAATAATGAGGGATAGTAGCAGCAACTGGATGTCTATTTTCACCAAATGAAGCTTCTTGTTTTCTTGATATCCTATATCCCCTCTTGCTCTAACAATATTTCTGGCTCTTCTACAAGACTTTCTGAGTCCTAAGCAAAGGACTTTGATGGAGACATACTATTTAAGATTAAGAGTTCAAAGGTTTCTTATTCTCTGCACAATGTCTGTCTGTGGGTCTTTGTATTTGTTCTCATCAAATGCAGGGGGAATTCTCTGATGATGGCTGAGCAAGGCACTGATCTGTGAGTGCAGAAGAATGTCATTAAATGTAATTTTATTGCTACAATTTTTTTCAGAGTTGTGGGACTTGGGTTTTTCCTAGATCCTTGTACTATTCTGAGGTTCTTGATCAACCAAGCAGTATTAAGTTCTATCTCATTGAGTAGTCTTTAAGTCAGATCACACATTGGTTTGTTACTTTCACAAGATTTGTGCAACAACTTCCAAAGTTTATCTTGAAGGCAGGAAATCATTATAAAATAAAGGGTTTGTGGCTGGTTTGGTGTTCATATTTTTCTGTTCAAAATGTGCAGTGTACCTTCTTATATCAAAAATCCTAGGATGTAGAATTGAAGGCATGCTCAATGAATTGTGTTGGTATTGTCTTCAGTTGCTATCAGTTTGTAACTTGAAAACAGAATATTTGGGATTTTCAGGGCCAATGACTCAGTTGGATGTAAACTACTCGAACTTTTGGAGCCCCATTTGAACAAGAGATACCATTTTTTTAGCCCATTCTCCCCCATTATTTGCCAATTTCATTTAGATTGCTGTTGTATATCTATATACCTGTATATCTGTGTATCTATATATCAGTATATCTATATATCATCTATCTCTGTACATCTATACATCTATATATCTATTCACCTATCCATCTATCTATATATGTAGATATACATAGTCTATATATCTAATCTATATATCTCATTCTATATATCTATGTATCTAATATATATAGTTATATATCCATATATCACATATATTAATACATGTATATATCATCTACATATTTTTATAACTATATATCTACACAGATATAGGGAAGCTTCTTCTGTATTAGCTCTTTCAAACCGTGATAATTAAACTTACCTCCTCTAATGTATCCAAATATAACTTTACTAAGATCTTAAAAGACAAATGAGGTGAAAATGAGGAGAATAAGAATACATGAAGTCAGGATTGTTTTAAACAGGAAATGATTCCTACAGGTTCATGGGGTGAGTACTTGGTCTAAAACTGGTGGTACAAATTTTTGAGAAGTTGAAAACTGTTAGTTGTTTTGGTAAAAGAATGCTGCTAACTCAGGGTGAGTTTTGAAGTTTATGTATGTTCCCTAATGTTT
The DNA here is from genome assembly GCA_036184795.1 of Tokudaia tokunoshimensis. NCBI lineage: Eukaryota > Metazoa > Chordata > Mammalia > Rodentia > Muridae > Tokudaia > Tokudaia tokunoshimensis. The sequence continues at coordinate 84,684,187 of BTHU01000014.1, forward strand.
TCCTATCTACCTGCTTCCTTCCCAACAAGAAATGAGCGTCTTTCCTTCTACACACTCCAGCCACCATGTTATTCACTGTTGCTGTAGGACTAAAGTAATAAAGGCAGTAGACCACAGACTGAAACCTTTGAAACCAGGAGACAAACTAAATAACTCTTATAAATTGTTTTTTTCTCAGATTTCTTTTTGTTTTTGTTTTGTTTTGTTTTTTGTTTTTGTATTTTTATTTTTGGGGGGGTAAAATGATGTAAGCTCAGTATTACACTATCATTATAAATTAAACTAAGACCAAGGATAGACTTGTAATTGATACATGCAGGTCACATATTTCTGCTCAAGAGAACATCTAACTTACTTTTCATGTTAAAAGTAACCATTAGACCTTCACATAGAATGTCTAATTAACTGGACAATCCATTGTACAAATTGAACTAGCTAATTTTGTGTACAAGTTTTAAAGCCTAATTTTAGTGTTATTTAAGCATTGTTTTCAGAAAAAAAGCATCTTACTCAAGATTTTGTGCAATATGTCCAATATTTCTTGTTTACCCATATCCTTACTTTCCTTGGGAATATACATTATCTTTAAATTATATCAGGGATTTTCAAGTAAAGTTACTGTACTCAATTACCTAAGTGTTTCCACTGCTTCAATAATAAGAATGATAGGCATACAGAGTTATTCTGTCAGTGAAAAAGCTGTATTATCTATGAGGTTAGTAATAATGTTATAGACTGTAGGCCTATAATCCAATTCAGGTTTTATGATATTTCCCAATGCTTGAGGTGCTCATGAAAGTTATTAAATTCTTGAAAAGACTTCACTAACCAATGCTTAACCATGAAGAAAAAAACATGCACACTAGATATACTTGCTGCAGATGTACTTTTTTTCTAAGTTTTTTTATTTACATTCCAAATGATTTCCCCTTTCCCGTTTCCTCCCTCCCTGAAAGTCCCATAAGCCCCCTTCCCTCCCTCTGTTCCCGATTCAAACCCCTCTCCCTTCTATGTCCTGGCATTCCCCTACATCCAGTCTTTCCAGGACCAGGGGTCTCTCCTTCCATCTTCTTGGAAATCTATTAATATGTGAATTGTGTCTTGGTTAATCCGGGATTCTGGGTTAATATCCCCTTATAGGTGACCGCATACCATGTGTGTTCTTTTGTGATTGGGTTACTTCACTAAGGATGATATTTTCTAGTTCTGACCATTTGCCTAGGAATTTCGTGAATTCATTGTTTTTAATTGCAGAGTAGTATTCCATTGTGTAAATATACTGCATCTTCTGAATCCATTCCTCCATTAAGGGACATCTGGGTTCTTTCCAGCTTCTGGCTATTATCAATAAGGCTGCTATGAACATAGTGGAGCATGTGTCCTTATTGCATGCAGGTAAAGCCTCTGGGTATATGCCCAGGAGTGGTAAAGCAGAATCCTCCAGGAGTGTCATGCCCAGTTTTCTGAGGAACAGCCAGACTGCTTTCCAGAGTGGTTACACCAGCTTGCAATTCCACCAGCAGTGGAGGAGTTTTCCTCTTTCTCCACATCTTGCCAACAACTGCTGTCTCCTGTGTTTTTGATCTTAGCCATTCTGACTGGTGTGAGATGGAATCTCAGACTTGTTTTGATTTGCATTTCCCTAATGCCTAAGGACGTTGAACATCTCTTTAGGTGCTTCTCAGCCATTAGATATTCTTCAGGTGAGAACTCTTTGTTTAGCTCTGTACCCCATTTTTTAATAAGGTTATTTGGCTCTCTGGAGTCTAACTTACTGAGTTCTTTGTATATATTGAGTACTCTTATACAATGTACTTTTATACAGTGTGTTTTGCTTTTCAAATATAGCAAGCTTGTTTGCTTGGCTTTCTGAGACTGTTTTATGCTAACCACCCTCATTTATTAATTTTAAAATATGTTCCCCATGAAACATAAGTCAAAACAACCGTGTTGGCGGGCACATGCTGTAAAACATGGTCCATGATATACAGGCATCTCTTTGTGCTGTAAGATAGGTTTTATAACATTATTATCTTTCACTGCTACCCCTTATATAAGAAAAATAATGACTGCCAGCCAGAAGAGAAACTAATGTATATGAAAGCACTATTACAGTTATTTCTGTTAATCCAATTCTGAGACTTATATCCTAACTACAAAAACAATATATATTTGCATAATGTTTTCTATAATGGTTTAAATAAAATTACTTTTTATCCTGTTTATAATATGATCTCCATCAGCATCTACAAGGAAAATTTTCTTGTTTCCTATGTGCTAGGCTTCTTTCTCATCTTTATTATTTCACTGGAAGAGCCAAACTCTATTGAAATATTTATATATAATCTCTTTGACCACTGAGTGATAATCAAAGATTGTCAGGTAAGTTTAGAAAGCATTTACAAAAATTTCTAATCATATAGTTACTTACATTCCTCCTTAGGTTGAACTTTGAATGATAAATAGAAAGAAAAAAACCCTTCTCTCTGTGTTGCCTCTCAAGTCAATCACCTCTGAGCACAAGCTACTTGAGATATCAGAATAGAGAACTACTGAAAGCTATGGAAAAAGGAAAGATCAACATATTGGCATATTCTTCCCTGAAAAAGATATGTTCAAGGTAGTAGCATGATACTACTCACTTCTACAATGACAGTAAGTCATTAAGAATCTGTTGACCTGTCTATTATCTGTCATATGTGTGTTTTTCAATCAACTAATTCTCTATTCTCTTTCTATCAGCTGTCTATCCATATATATAATCTATAATACATAAACTATACTTAATCTTTCTATCATTTGTCAGAAATGACAAATTATCTATTATCTATTATGAATCTATCATTTCTATTTTTATTCAATAAAAATTGAATATTTAGTTTCATACTTTCAATACAGGTTGAACAGTTTTATTATTAAGTTAGTATATAAGTGTAAATATTGAATAATTTTAGAAATTCAGAAGAAAGTACTACTCACCTGAATGCAATATAAACTCTAACTGAAATCAAGAGTCTGGTGAAAAATTGATTATTTAATTCATTTATTAAAGGGAATAGTAAGCTGTTACTTTAAAATAAATGTGACTATTTGGCAATATTTAAATATTATAATGAGATAAATGAGCAGCATCATAAATTCTCATATAAAATAGTTGGGGAATGAACCTGGAGTTGAAGTATAGGGTACTAACACCTGCTAACTAGTGGTAGTAAATAGAATTTGAAAATAGAGTGAGACATTTCACAAGGCTCTGAATCCTTTGAAAAATGTAGAGATGTGTAGAGAAATAATTCATTTAGGTTCCAAAGTAGAACAAGTCCAGTGAACACACTTGATGGTGCAGCTGCCTGCTGGCATCTGTGATGAATGAATGACTTTGTTTCACTTTTTTTTTCTGGCTGATTTCTCTTATAACTCTATTAATAGGACTAGATATCCATGGAAAAGAAATACATGTGGAAAACCTTATACCTCTGGGTTTGACTATTTTCTATTTGACAGATTCATAAGGAAAGAGGTCTATTTGATCCTGATTGTATAAATCTAAGAGTCTATATCAGTCACTTGTAGGCATTTGATAAAGATCTTGTTGATTCTAAAGTGAATAAAAGTATCCCAGGGATGACTTGAAAACTTGGGACTTTCATACCCAAAGACAACATAATTAAGGAGATAATATGTTGATTGATATCACAAAGTCATATGGGAAAGCAGTAAGGAACAAGCTGGCTCATCCTCTAGAACATTATTAAGATGTTTAGGATGCTTACCAACATGAAAGGAGACAGGTTTTACAATGGAGGAAATGCTACTGTCATAGTGTTGTTTTAGTTGCAGAAATACAACACTATGTTTTAAAGCAACTTAGGAGAGAAAGGAGTTTTACTGTTAAAATATACCACTGAAGAAAATCAAGGCAGAAAATCAAAGGTAGAAACAAAGTAGAGTACTTCTGGCAGGTTCATTTCTAGATCTGTGATTAAATGACTTTTTAATGTAACCTTGGACCACCTGTACAGGGAATAGTGGTATCAATAGTGGAGGTAGCCCTTCTACGATTAACAATCAAGATAATCCCCTATAAATGCCAAGAGTCAAATCTAATTTAAACAGCTCTTCAATTGAGGTTTTCCTTTCAGATGACAATAGTCTATATCTAGTAGACACAGATAATTAAGACAACTAAGTTTATTCTCCAGTGACCCATGGCTGGATAGACTTCCTTCCACTAACGTGACAGAATTTCTGCCTTGAGGGTTTTGCTGTTGTTGTTGTTGTTATTGTTGTTGCTGTTGCTACTGCTGCTGCTGCTATTTTTTGAGGATGAATCAAAACACCCCTGGTTTTGTAGAAACAAACAGAAAAGCAACCTTATTAAATGATGATCCTCTACTTCTGCTGCCTGTCTTTCAGAATTAGGAATGCAAATGTATAGGCATCAAGGAATCTTCCTATACACCTAGTAGAAAAATCTATTCTGGGAAAACTAAATGTTATAACACCTCCAAATATTAGAAAATTAAGGATACTTGCTTTCTTTCATCACAACTTAGTTTTGACCTTATCTTGTGATAGTAAAAGCTTCAAAGAATCATATGCGCTGCATAACTACATATACACTTCTCAAGTCGTTCTGAGCAATTAGTTTCCTCAATGTCAAAGGGCAGTCAGTGAGCAGTAGCTAGTAGGAAATCTCTTCTAACACAGACATAGTGTCTAAAACAATAGCAGTGATAACCAAACAAAAAGGAACTACAAAAACATCTCAAAGTGAACAGAATAATTATGCAATAAATATTTAAAAAATTAAACAATAAATAAAATGGAAGAGATAAGACACAATTAAAATAAAAAAATAAAAAATCAACAGTACAAAATATAAACCTATAATGCAAACCATTATGAAAGAAAGAATTCAATCTTTGGAAGGAAAATATATAAAGAAAATCTCCTAAGATGCAAAAATAGATGAGACAATCACAGCGTTAGTTGAAGAATGAAGATGTGAAATTGATGTCTAAATAAAAGAAATAATGAAAGAAGAGGAATAAAGAATTTAACCATAAAATAGTACAAGAATATTAATTAGAAATTAAATGTGTGTGTGTGTGTGTGTGTGAGAGAGAGAGAGAGAGAGAGAGAGAGAGAGACAGAGAGAGAGACAGAGACAGAGAGAGAGCATGGGCAGGAAACACTAACTTGGATAGAAACAATATGAAGTAAACATTTTTTTTTTAAGGAAAGGGAACAAAATGGCATCTTCTTTGGAATAAACAAAAATTTGAAGTTTGTGAATCAGGCAAATCAGGTTCTCATAGGCCTATCATTGTGGATGCTGTTGAACTGATGATCAGAGAGGATATATGAAGATTCAAGAAGTTCTCAGGCAATTAATTTTGTAATAAGTGCTTTCATTTATTCAAATAGGTTAAAAGAAAGAAAACATTATGACATATTATTTGGAACAGCTGTGATACTTTTTTAGGGATTATGTCTCTGGGTGAGGAAATGAAGTGATTTTATGTTTCAAGTACTTGTATGTGAAAACTCACATGTAACCTTCCTATTTGGGAAACTAGAAAATACAATTAATATTGAAAACAAGCAGCATTGTAAGATTATGTGTTGAAATTGTGATAAAATCACAAAGAAAATAATTAAAGTTACCAGGCAAAATTGTCACTGAGTTGAGAGGCCAAAAGGTAAAGGAAAAAAATTCTCTGGTAGAATGTGGCTACTGTAATTTTAATTCAAATGTGTATATTTATTATCTTGAATTTGTGTTGAATTTACTTTTTTATTAAAAAAAAAAGAATTTCTCTAGTTGCTGGATTGGTTGTTTTCTTTCTCCTTTGGTAGAGAGTAGAGTACTTTCCAGTACATAAAGAAGAAATGTACTTTCAAAAATAGGTTTAGCTGCTTACATGAGGAATAAACTTATCTTCCTCAAAAGTATATTTTCCTAATTAAAAGCATGTAATAATTTTTCATGGGGATTTTGTTTGAGGAGCACCCTTACATTGGAGCTCTTGCCACACCGTGTTAGGTCCTTTCTAAGAACAGAAGAGAACAGAATGTAATTCTGTGAACTTTCGAGATGCAAATCCACCAATACCAAAGCATGCTGAATGGCCAATTCCAGTGCTACAAGGAGACAAGTTAATAGTCACCATGTTGGGCCTCTAGTTGTGAGAAATGGAATTGCTCTCCATGTGAATTTACTAACTCTTTTTTTTTTCTTTTTTTTTTTAATTTAATTTAATTTTATTTTTTTAATTTACATTCCAAATCACTTCCCCTTTCCCGTTTCCTCCCTCCCCGAAAGTCCCATAAGCCCCCTTCCCTCCCTCTTTTCTCCGTTCAACCCCCTCTCATTACTCTGTCCTGGCGTTCCCCTACATCCAGTCTTTCCAGGACCAGGGGTCTCTCCTTCCATCTTTTTAGAAATCTATTGATATGCTGATTGTGTCTAGGGTATTCTGAGATTCTGGGTCAATATCCCCTTATCAGTGACTTCATACCATGTGTGATCTTTTGTGATTGGGTTACCTCACTAAGGATGATATTTTCAAGTTCTGACCATTTGCCTAGGAATTTCGTGAATTCATTGTTTTTAATTGCAGAGTAGTATTCCATTGTGTAAATATACCACATCTTCTGAATCCATTCCTCCGTTGAGGGACATCTGGGTTCTTTCCAGCTTCTGGCTATTATAAATAAGGCTGCTATGAATATAGTGGAGCATGTGTCCTTATTGCATGCAGGTAAAGTCTCTGGGTATATGCCCAGGAGTGGTATAGCCTGATCCTCCGGATATAAAATCAACTCAAGCAAGTCAGAAGCCTTCCTATACTCAAAGGATAAGCAGGCTGAGAAAGAAGTAAGAGAAATAATACCCTTTACGATAGCCACAAACCATATTAAGTATCTTGGCGTGACGCTAACCAAACAAGTGAAAGATCTGTATGACAAGAACTTCAAGTCTCTGAAGAAAGAAATTGAAGAAGACCTCAGAAGATGGAAAAATCTGCCATGCTCATGGATTGGCAGGATTAATATAGTAAGAATTTACTAACTCTTAAATTTAGGTTGGCAGCTGGTAGGAGTGAGTACAGGGTTATCCTAACAAACCAACTCAGGCAGCTTATCCCTGCTGTCCCTGCTTATGGGAAAGACCAGATTGAAACTTCTCTTAAAGTAAACAGCTTTTTACCAGATGTCTCTAAGCTCAAATAATCCAACAGCAATGCCCAGTATTCATTAGCAATGAGTGGGAAAAAAAGAAGGATCTAAAAAGATGTTAAAACTATCCGAAATAGTGACATCCCAAAACTTCTATGCCAGAATTTCTGGCTCACTTTTTACAAAAGCTGAATAATGGGAAAGAACAAATGGGCACAGGATGTTCTGTAAAAATAGATATTTGCATATATGATGTGAATTATCTTTGCTTCTTAAACATTCAGAAAATTCATTTGCATATTTTTCCAACATCTATTACATATGAGCATCAGCAATTCAATGATGCAATTTTCAAATATTCTAATAAGATATGTGATAGGATAATTGGATAATTATGTTTAGTTTATAATTTAACAATATTTCATATTCAATGAAATCCATCATCCCAATGAATGATAATTTTCAGGAATGAGAGAGCATTTATGGAGTTTCCATGCCAATAAAATTCCTTTTACAAAATTGTAGGGAATAAAATGAAATTCATCTCTCTATTATTGGCTAAGTGGATGAAATACATTCTTAATGACAAAAATCAATGTCTTCTTTTATTTAAATATAGACATTCATCTGTATGCATAATTCAAACCTAGATTGTCTGGAGCTAAATCACAAAGGAAGATGCCAAAATGTTAAGTAGGAACTGAAAGAAAAGGGTCTATAATAAAATGATAATTGAGTAGTTTAGAAAACCTTGTGGAATGTGCTATTTCAGCAATATCTTTCAGGGTGTACCTCCTACAAATAAAGATAAAGCAGGTTACTATAGATAGACAAACATGTAACAGGAAAGCTGTATGTTGGGGATGTGAGCAGAATTAAAATGGATCAGAGAAGATGTAGCAGTAGGACATATATAGATAAAAACCCATTATGTATACCTGCATACAGTCACATACGCACACACACACACACACACACACACAATGCACATATATATATCATATATATATACAAATATATATGATATATATATATATATATATGATTACATAAATAAACATATAAATAGAATAGATATAGACATAGACATAGACATATATACATTTTGCAATGCAAAATATGTAAATTTTTCTTCCTTTCCCCTTAGCACTTAGTAGAAGATGCAAAGATTGGTGGTCTGCCTCTCATTTTAGGTAGCTTTCTTACTCTTCTAGTTAACACTAGTTGATTAGGAGACTAGTGTAAAACACACACTACATTTTATAAAATGTAATCATTCTGGACTGGTTTGAAGAGTACAATGTGAACTTCACATGCACTAAACACTGATCAAGAATGCTTTTTCAGAAATACTTCTTCCTAAAACATTACCTGATTGTCTAGCACATTTATTTTGTGACTGATAAAGTTGTCTTCATATTCACTAGGTTTATTTTGCAAAATCATCATTTCTAAATGATCATAACTCATACATTAGCATCTTACTCATATTTTGATAATGTATTTATACGTACTTTCATGAAATTTTGGTCTTAGACATCATTTTTTGTGATAACATGAGTAATTCTGGGAAGATTTCAAAAGTTATTTTAAGACTAACTTTTTTGATTAATGAATAACTAACTTTTTCATATTTACTTGTATTAAAATAGTTATATTTTCCTATGATTATAATCATAGTAACCTTGAGTGTATGAAGCTTCACCTGCTTTGCTGTCTATGACTTACAGTATATAATAAAAGAGTTCTCTTTAATCTATACTTTTCTCTATAAAACAATTTCACCCATAGATGACAACCCAGAATGAAAGTCCAGCTAAAATCCTCATTTATCTTAAGGTCTGTGACCATGAACTGTGCCTCTGGGTAGGCATTGATAACCACAGATGTATGCCCTGTATTTCCAGGGCATTTAACAGGGTGAGATTTGATTTCTATCTGCAGCAGGAAGTGTGAGAAATGTCTATGAACTTAGGTCCTTAGAATCCATCTTATCTTCCTGGAAGGAATGGTGAACAGGTTTCTGGTATGGATAGAGAATTAAGGAAGTAAGAAAAAGTTGGGGTTTTGTAATATATATATATATATATATATATATATATATATATGTGTGTGTGTGTGTGTGTGTGTGTGTGTGTGTGTGTGTGTGTGTATGTATATACATATATATTTTTCCATAGTTAATATAAGAAAGTAACTATCAACTAATTTTTCATATTCAATTTCATTTAATTGATGCATATATTAATTTTTATAATCAATAATGTATTGCTTGTAATGCACTATGATCACATTCACCTCTCACTGCCCTTTTATCCTCTCACCTATTCTCAGCTGTCTTGTTCTTCTTCGTAAGTAGTCCCCACCTCATGTTCCTTTTTTCCTTCCTTCCTTCCTTCCCTTCTTCCTTCCTTTTGTTTCCTTTCCTTCCTTTCTTTAATTTTCTTTCCTTTCTCTTTTTATTTCCTTCATTTCTTTCTTCCTTTATTCCTTTCTTTCTTTCTGTTTTTTTTTTTTTAAATAGAATCCTTATAGGCAGTCACACTGATGTAGCTCTTCATGACTACAATGGCCATGCCATTTACACTGGGACAGTTCATCCTGATGAACTATTCATCTCATGAACAATAGAGCAAAGAAAATCTAGAGGGGCTAAAATTCTAAATATCTTTTGTGGTCTCATTCATAATATCCAGAGAACATGCTGCCTGTCCTGTTCTAAATAACCACAAAACATCATAATAGAGTCACCCTGGGGATACATAATATCACATAAGGTTTTGAGGATCATATTCCACAAATTATGACTTAGAAACTTTCAAAGTGACATTCCTCAAACAGTGATTTTGTGTACAGTGAGAATACATGACATTCATATAAGCATCAGAAATAAGATGAGCCAAAAGGTAAAATTGGGAGCTAAGCAGATCTTGCTTAAGGGAATTCCATAAAAAGGATTTTATCTGTTCCTACAATTTATCAAATAATTACTTTCTTAACATCTTCCTAGAAGTTGAGCTTTAAGATAAAGTGAAATGCTATAGTGAAATCAAAATTGGGTGCTTGTTACCACTCCTTAGATATGTCTTATTTTCTGTGCAAAAATGATAATGATTCAAGAATCATCATTTCTATGGACTGCCTGATCATTTCTAGCCCTGATAATTCTTCAAATGCCAAACGTAAGTCATGAAAATATTTTATCCCCATGCTATTTATACTTTAATTCTTTTTTATTATTATTAAATTAATAAAATTTATTTAAAATATACAATTCAGTATTGACATTTTAAGTCATCAAAATAATTGATAATAACTAAATGCTGCTTAAATATGCATGATATATTCTTTTTTCTTTTTTTTTACTATTTTCTATATTTTTTTATTTACATTCCAAATGATTTCCCCTTTCCTGTTTCCTCCCTCCCCGAAAGTCCCATAAGCCCCCTTTCCTCCCTCTGTTCCCCATTCAACCCCCTCTCGCTTCTATGTCCTGGTATTCCCCTACATCCAGTCTTTCCAGGACCAGGGGTCTCTCCTTCTGTCTTCTTGGAAATCTATTGATATGTGAATTGCATTTTAGGTATTCCAAGATTTTGGGTTAATATCCCCTTATCAGTGACTGTACACCATGTGCGTTCTTTTGTGATTGGTTTAACTCACTAAGGATGATATTTTCCAGTTCTGACCATTTGCCTAAGAATTTGTGGAATTCATTGTTTTTAGTTGCAGAGTAGTATTCCATTGTGCAAATATGACACATCTTCTGAATCCATTCCTCCATTGAGGGGTGATATTCCCTCTTTTAAAGTGAGGAAAGTACATAATGCAACAAATAAACAAGATGATCCTGCATCTTAACTTTTAACATAAGGAAGCATAAGACTTTTTCTGCAGAAGCAACTGAGAGCTAAGGAAATTCATCATTAGACCTGCATTAATAGAAATATAGAGTGAATTCTTCAAGTTAAAATGAATATTACTAGAACAAATGATGTATGAAGATCAGTGGTTTGTAATGGTAAATATGTATTTAATGTGTAATACCATAATGCTATTTGGAGATAGAAAATGAATTTATTTTAAATCTCACATAAAAGACAAACAGAAATCTTGGGGTATAAGAGAGTGGTAGAGTGTATTTTAATAACTGTGAGGTACAGGATTCAGTCATTAGTAGTCTCAAAAATAACCAGTGTGCTCAACAATTTGCTAATAGGTATAGAAAATAAAATGGTATAAAATATGACATCATATGAATAAAGTGTGAGGGGCAACATGAAGACTCTGTGTATATGACTGAAGTTACATTGGAATTAGCTTCAAATTAAAAGGTTAAGATTTTGATTAAGTTAGGGAAGGGACAGTGTGAAGAACTCGGGGAGGGGGGAGCAGAAATGGGGCAACTGTTGGAATGTAAATAAAATAATTTAATACAAAATGTTAAATATGCCCAGTCTAAGTCCATGAACAAAAAAGAATATACACAAATACATAAAGGGAAAGGCATCAGTATATGATAGCAAAAAATCTATAAATTTCAGTGCAAGATGGTAAGATTAGAAGGAAATGATAGACTATAGACAATAAAAAATTAGCATATGGCAAACGGTAAGTCCTTATGTCAATAATTACTTTAAATGCAAGTTAGTTAATAAATCTCTAGTAAAAAGAGAGCAAGCTTCTAAAAGATATATTTCCTGCCAATACGTTGTTTCCTAAATCTTACTTTTCCTTAATGATGTAGACTGAAAGTGACTGAATGGAAAGGCCAATCCAATGAATTAGTAACCAAGGAGAAGAATGACAGCTAAAATATCAGACAAGAAGAATTTTAGTCAATATTGTACAAGTAACAAACTCAATTTTTTATTGTAAAGGGTCAGCACATCAACATGATGTACCCATCTTTGGGATGCCAAAATAAAAGATCCAGATAGCAGAACTACATTGAGAAACAGTCAACAATACAGCAGGAGTCAGTGTTTTTGTATCGCTATACTCAACAATGGATAGATAATTCTTTGAATCAAATCAATTAAGAAGCAGCAGACACAAATAACACTATAAACCAACTGAACCTATACATAGGACACTGTATTTAACAGCATAAAAATGAATACTCTTCTGGAATGTCATGAAATATTCTCCCCTAGAGATCCAGAATTATGCTGGAAAATTTATCTTGTTAAGAAGACTTAATTTATCTAAGGCTTTCTTCTTGATAACAATGATATAAAAATAGAATTATGGCAAAATCTGTGACTTTAGAAACATAGAGAGATTAAATAAATGCACACTATTAAAAACCAAAGGTAAGAGAAAAAAAATCAAAAGTGGAATTGAGATGTATTTTAAGGAGCAAGGCACATAATGGAAGTACTTCTAATCCTAGAACTAAGGATGCCCAAGTAGGTTATCATCTTCAGAGTCAGCTTGGACTGCTTTGGAAAATCCTATTTAAAACCATGTCTATTTTGAGATGAATAACAATGAAAATACAACAACCTAAAGACTGCATGATGCAACCATAGCATTTTAATTAGATATTTTCATTATTTATATTTCAAATGATATGCCCTTTCCTTGTTTTCCCTCCAAAAACATCCTTCCCTATCCCCCTCCTTCCCATGCTCATCAACCCACCCACTCCCGCTTCCCTGTCATGGTATTCCCCTAAACTGGGGTATCAAATCTTTTCAGGGACACAGTTCCCAATGGAGAAGCTAGAAAAAGGACTCAAGGAGCTGAAGGAGCTTTCATTCCCATAGGAGGAACAACAATATGAACCAACCAGTACCCCCAGAGCTCCCAGAGACTATACTACCAGCCAAAAAGTACACATGGAGGGACCCATGGCTCTAGTTGCATATGTAACCAATGCATTTCAAAGAAGAAAATTTGTAAGTGCCCATATGGTTGCAAGTTAAGATCTCAAACAAGCTAATTTTAGAATTTTAGGGAGTAGAACTGAGAAAAGAGATTCTGTGCATTCTTGCAGGAGGACAGTATCTTTATGACAGATGTTGTAGAAGACTGTACAAAATTTCTTCAAAAAGTTAAAAATTGAATTCTAGAAAACTTCACTCTTGGTTGCATAGACACATTACAAAAGAAATGAGTCTCTTGATATATCTTTGCCTCCAAGTTCATTACAACATTGTAGAAAGTAGGCATAGCATGAAACCAAATAGACTGTGTACATAGTTGAATGTCTGGATAAGAACACTATAACATATTTATATAATTATCATTCCATTGTCTGTGAAATCCTGGCTTCTGTCCTATGTCAGTGGTTAATATATAGAACATTGTTTATTTTCTTTCCAAATGAAGGAATTAATACATTAAAATACAGATGAAAAGGGTCATAGCTTTATATAATGTTTCTAAGATTCTCTAAAAACTGTATCAAAAAGAACCATGCCATATAGCTTGTGATGTGTTGCTCAATCAATGCTCTTCTATGACAGTTATCTATAGGAAATTTTAGAAACCTGGTATATTATGTGAATACACATACAGTGTCTTTGTGCTGTCTAAAACCCTCCAACAATAACCACCAGCTGAAACAAGAATATTAGGAACACCTCTGTCCCAAAACTTTTGGGCAAGGAAAGTAAAAAGACCTGAAATCATAAAAGAAAAAAAAATGGGAAACTCAGAAAATTTTCCTTAAATAAACTTGAGCAATAGTAAGGGAACAAAAAACTTACAGTTGAAAATTAACCCAAGTAATATCATGTGAAATGTGGTTCAGTACAAAGATCTTATTTAACACTCTAAAAATGAAATCTCACCCCTCTAGTCTCTATTAAATTATTTTCTGTCTACTATATCCCATATGCTAAATATATGTGGAAAAATCCTCTTTAAGTATTCCAGTTTATTACCTTTATTATAATGGAGGAAAATATTGTTATTCATTTTTTAAAAGGTAATTAGCACATAGTAAATAGTAGCCACTGTTGATTAAGAGTATAAGGCCTAATGAAAATCACACAGTTAAGGAAGTGAAGCATGTAATTAAGACTAAATATACCTAAATCATCACGTCTAAAGACGTTACATCATTGGCAGATACTGTTAGGAAATACTGTAGATTTAAAGAGGAGTGGCAAAGTTGGAGTATTTCCATCACTGGAAGTCATTTCCTCGAGAATTGTAACCTCTCTCTCTCTCTCTCTCTCTCTCTCTCTCTCTCTCTCTCTCTCTCTCTCTCTCTCTTTTCATTTTTATTGGGTATTTTATTTATTTACATTTCTACTGTTTTCTTTTTTCCTGGTTTCCCTCCAGAAATCCCCTATCCCATCCCCCCTCACCCTTCTTCTATGAGGACGCCTACCCATCCATTCCTACCTCACTGCTTGCCCTGGCATTACCCTACACTGGGGTATCAAGCTTTTCTTACTGCTCTGTTTTTCTTTCTCTACCGTTTCAGTTTATATGTGGGAGGAGGGGGTTTGTTCTGCCATTCACTTCCTATCTTGATGGGCAGCTATACCACAAGCCCCCGTTCAAATGTGAACTGAGACCTCCAAAGCGGTGCACCAACCAAACTTTTTTCTCTCCATCTGACTACTTATATTTGGCATTTGTTGTTGAATTTTTTTAATTTTCTATATTTTTTATTTACATTCCCAATGATTTCTCCTTTCCCAGTCCCTCCCTCCCCGAAAGTTCCATAAGCCCTAATCCATCCCCCTGTTCCCCATTCAACCCCATCTCCCTTCTCTGACCTGGTATTCCCCAACATCCAGTCTTTCCAGGACCAGGGGTCTCTCCTTCCATCTTCTTGGAAATCTATTGATATGTGAATTGTGTCTTGGGTATTCCGAGTTTCTGGGTTAATATCCCCTTATCAGTGATTTCATACAATGTGTGTTCTTTTGTGATTGGGTTACCTCACTAAGGATGATATTTTCCACTTCTGATCCATTTGCCTAAGAATTTCGTGAATTCATTGTTTTTAATTGCAGAATAGTGTTCCATTGTGTAAACATACCACCTCTTCAGAATCCATTCCTCCGTTGAGGGACATGTGGGGTCTTTGCAGATTCTGGCTATTATAAATAAGGCTGCTATGAACATAGTGGAGCATGTGTCCTTATTGCATGCAGGGGAAGCCTCTGGGTATATGCCCAGGAGTTGTATAGCAGGATCCTCTGGGAGTGTCATGCCCAGTTTTCTGTGGATCACCAGACTGCTTTCCAGAGTGGTTGAACTAGCTTGCAATCCCACAAGCAGTGGAGGTATATTCCTCTTTCACCACATCCTACCCAACACCTGCTGTCTCCTGTGTTTTTGATCTTAGCCATTCTGACTGGTGTGAGTTAGAATCTCAGGGTTGTTTTGATTTGCATTTCCCTAATGACTAAGGATGTTGAACATTTCTTTAGGTGCTTGGGACCTCATAGGGTTATTTGGCTCTCTGCAGTCTAACTTCTTGAGTTCTTTGTATATAAGATATTAGCCCTCTGTCAGATGTAGGGTTGGTAAAGATCTTTTCCCAGTTTGTTGGCTGCCACTTAGTCCTTTTGACAGTGCCCTTTGCCTTACGGAAACTTTGCAATTTTATGAGGTCCCATTTGTCAATTCTTGATCTTAAAGCATAAGCTATTGGTGTTCTGTTAAGGAAAATTTCCCCTGAGCCCATATGTTCGAGGCTCTTCCCTAGTTTCTTTTCTATTAGTGTCAGTGTGTCTGGTTTTATGTGGAGGTCCTTGATCCACTTGAAATTGAGCTTAGTACAAGGAGATAAGAATGGATCGATTTGCATTCTTCTGCATGAAGACCTCCAGTTCAACCAGCACCATTTGTTGAAAAGGCTATCATTTTTTTCCACTGGATGGTTTTAGGTCCTTTGTCAAAGATCAAGTGACCATAGGAGTGTGGATTCATTTCTAGGTCTTCAATTCTGTGCATTGATCTACATGCCTGTCACTATACCAATACCATGCAGTTTTTAACACTATAGCACTGTTGTTCAGCTTGAGGTCAGGGATACTGATTCCCCCAGAAGTCTTTTACTGGTGAGAATAGTTTTAGCTATCCTGAGTTTTCTGTTATTCCTGATGAATTTTTGAATTTTTCTTTCTAACTCTATGAAGATTTCAGTTGGGATTTGATGGGGATTGCATTGATTCTGTATATTGCTTTTGGCAAGATGGTCATGTTTACTATATTAATCCTGCCAATCCATGAGCACGGAAGATTTTTCCATCTTCTGAGCTCTTCTTCAATTTCTTTCTTCAGAGACTTGAAGTTTTTGTCATACAGATCTTTCACTTGTTTGGTTAGAGTCACACCAAGATACTTTATATTGTTTGTGGCTATCGTGAAGGGTATCATTACCCTTATTTCTTGATCTGCCTGCTTATCCTTTGAGTATAGGAAGGCTAGTGATTTGCTTGAGTTGATTTTATATCTGGTGACTTGCTGAAGGTGTTTATCAGCTGTAGGAGTTCTGTGGTGGAGTTCTTTGGGTCACTTAAATATAATATCATATCATATGCAAATAGAGATAGTTTGAATTCTTCCTTTCCAATTTGTAGTCCTTTGACCTCCTTTTTTGGTCTAATTGCTCTAGCTAGAACTTCAAGTACTATATTGAAAAGATATGGAAAGAAAGGGCAACTTTGTTGCCCTCTGATTTTAGTGGGACTGCTTCAATTTTCTCTCCATTTAGAGAGATGTTTGCTACCGGTTTGCTGTAAATTGCTTTTAATGTGTTTAGATATGGGCCTCCAATTCCTGATCTTTCCAAGACTTTTAGCAAAAAAGGATGCTGAATTTTGTAAAATGCTTTTTCTGCATGTAATGAAAAGACCATGTAGTTTTTTTCTTTGTGTTTGCTTACGTATGGGATTACATTGACGGACTTCCTTAATTGAACCATCCCTGCATCCCTGGGATGAAGCCTACTTGATTATGGTGAATGATCGTTTTGAAGTGTTCTTGGATATGGTTAGCAAGTATTTTATTGAGTATTTTTGCATTGATATTCATAAGAGAAATTGGTCTGAGAATCTCTTTCTTTTTCTGATCTTTGTGTGATTTTGGTATCAGCGTAATTGTGGCTTCATAAAACGAGTTAAGTAGTGTACCTTCTGTTTCTATTTTGTGGAATGGTTTTAAGAGTATTGCTGTTAGGTCATCTTTGATGCTGTGATAGAATTCTGCACTAAAACCATCTGGACCTGTGCTTTTTTTGGTTGGAAGACTTCCAATGACCACTTCTATTCCTTCAGGGGTTATATGATGGTTTGGATGGTCTATTGGATCCTGACTTCATTTTGGTATTTGGTATCGGTGTAGGAAATAGTCCATTTCCTCCAGTTTTTCAAGTTGTGTTGAATATAGGCTTTTGTAGTAGGATCTGATGAATTTTTCAATTTCCTCCGTTTCTGTCGTTATATCTCCCTTTTAGTTTCTGATTTTGTTATTTTAGATACTGTCTATATGCCCTATGGCTAAACTGGCTAAGGGTGTATCTATCTTATTGATTTTTCTCAAAGAACCAACTCCTAGTTTTGTTGATTCTTTGTATGGTTTTATTTGTTTCTCCTTGATTGATTTCAGCCCTGAGTTGACGATTTCCTGCCTTCTTCTCCTCTTGTGTGTATATGCTTCTTTTACTTCCAGGACTTTCAGGTTTGCCTGAAAAGCTGCTAGTGTATGCTTTCTCCTGTTTCTTTCTGGAGGCAGTCAGGGCTATGAATTTTCCTCTTAGCACTGCTTTCATTGTGTCCCATAGACTAGGGTATGTTGTGCCTTCATTTTCATTAAATTTAAAAAGTCTTTGATTTCTTTCTTTATTTCTTCCTTGACCAAGGTATCATTGAGTAGAGCATTGTTCAGCTTCCATGTGTATGTGGGCTTTCTGCTATTTTTTTATTTTTTATTTAATTTTTGTTGCTATTGAAGACCCTCCTTATTCCACAGTGATCTGATAGGAGGCACGGGATTAGTTTGATCTTATTATATATGTTGAGTTCTCTTTTGTGACCAATTATTTGGTCGATTTGGTGAAGGTATTATTAGGTGCTGAGAAAAAGGTATATTCTTTTGCTTTAGGATGAAATGTTCTATATATATCTGTTAGTTCCATTTGGTAAAAGGATTCAATTAGTTTCACTGTGTCCCTGTTTAGTTTCTGCTTTCCTGAACGATCCATTTCAGAGAGTGGGGTGTTGAAGTCACACACTATTATTGTGTGAGGTGCGATGTGTGCTTTGAGCTTTAGTAAATTTCTTTTACGAATGAGGGTGCCCTTGCATTTGGAGCATAGATGTTCAGAATTGAGAGTTCTTCTTGGTGGATTTTTCCTTTGACCAGTATGTAGTGTCCTTCTGTGTCTTTTTTGATGTCTTTAGGTTGAAAGTCAATATTATCTGATATTAGGATGGCTACTCTGGCTCATTTCCTGGGACATTTGCTTGTAAGATTGTTTTCCAGCCTTTTACTCTGAGGTATTGTCTTTGACACTGAGGTGTGTTTCCTGCATGCAGCAAAATGCTGGGTCCTGTTTACGTATCCAGTCTGTTAGCCTATGTCTTTTATGGGGGGAATTGAGACCATTGATATTAAGAGAGATTAAGGAATAGTGATTATTGCCACCTGCTATTCATGATGCTATCCTTATGATTGAGTGGTTATCTACTTTTGGGTTTGATGTAAGAAGGTTACTATCTAGTTTTTTCCATAGTGTAGTTTATCTCCTTGTATTGGTTGCTTCCACCTACTATCCTTTGCTGGCTTGGGTTTGTGGAAAGATATTGTGTAGATTTGGTTTTATCATGGAATATCTTGGTCTCTCCATCTATGGTGATTGAGAGTTTCGCTGAGTATTGTAGTCTGGTCTGGCATTTGTGGTATCTTAGAGACTGTATGAGATCTGCCCATGATCTTCTAGCTTTAGTAGTCTCTGGTGAGAAGTCTGATGTAATTCGCATAGGTCTTCCTTTATATGCTACTTGGCCTTTTTCTCTTACTGCTTTTAATATTCTTTCTTTGTTTAGTATATTTGGTGTTTTGATTTTTATGTGACGGGAGGTATTTCTGTTCTGGTCCAGTCTGTTTGGAGTTCTGTAGGCTCCTTGTACATTCATCAGCATCTCTCTCTTTAGGTTAGGGAAGTTTTCCTCCATAGTTTTGTTTTTTTTTTTTTTCTTTTCTTTTTCTTTTATTTACATTCCAAATCACTTACCCTTTCCCGTTTCCTCCCTCCCCAAAAGTCCCATAAGCCCCCTTCCCTCCCTATTTTCTCCATTCAACCCCCTTTCGTTACTCTGTCCTGGCGTTCCCCTACATCCAGTCTTTCCAGGACCAGGGGTCTCTCCTTCCATCTTCCTGGAAATCTATTGATATGCGAATTGTGTCTAGGGTATTCCGAGATTCTGGGTTAATATCCCCTTATCAGTGACTGCATACCATGTGTGTTCTTTTGTGATTGGGTTACCTCACTAAGGATGATATTTTCAAGATCTGACCATTTGCCTAGGAATTTTGTGAATTCATTGTTTTTAATTGCAGAGTAGTATTCCATTGTGTAGATATACCACATCTTCTGAATCCATTCCTCCATTGAGGGACATCTGGGTTCTTTCCAGCTTCTGGCTATTATAAATAAGGCTGCTATGAACATAGTGGAGCATGTGTCCTTATTGCATGCAGGTAAAGCCTCTGGGTATATGCCCAGGAGTGGTATAGCCAGATCACATGCCTACAATCAGATCACTATGGAATAAGGGTGGTCTTCAATGGCAACAAAAACAACAGAAAATCCAAATACACATGGAGGCTGAACAATGCTCTACTCAATGATAACTTGGTCAAGGTGGAAATAAAGAAAGAAATCAAAGACTTTTTAAAATTTAATGAAAATGAAGGCACAACATACCCTAATTTATGAGACACAATGAAAGCAGTGCTAAGAGGAAAATTCATAGCCCTGAGTGCCACCAAAAAGAAACAGGAGATAGCATACACTAACAGCTTAATGGCACACCTGAAAGCCCTGGAAGAAAAAGAAGCAAATACACCCAAGAGGAGTAGAAGGCAGGAAATCATCAAACTCAGGGCTGAAATCAATCAAGTAGAAACAAATAAAACCATACAAAGAATCAACAAAACGAGGAGTTGGTTCTTTGAGAAAATTAACAAGATAGATAAGCCCTTAGCCAGTCTAACCAGAGAGCACAGAGATAGTATCCAAATTAAACCGTCCTATAACCCCTGAAGAAATAGAAGTTGTCATTGGAAGTCTTCCAACCAAAAAAAGCACAGGTCCGGATGGTTTTAGTGCAGAATTCTATCAGACCTTCAAAGAAGACCTAACACCAATACTCTTCAAACAGTTCCACAAAATAGAAACAGAAGGAACACTACCCAACTCGTTCTATGAGGCCACAATTACACTAATACCAAAAGCACACAAAGATCCGACAAAGAAAGAGAATCTCAGGCCAATCTCTCTTATGAATATCGATGCAAAAATACTCAATAAAATTCTTGCCAACCGAATCCAAGAACACATCAAAAAGATCATTCACCACGATCAAGTAGGCTTCATCCCAGGGATGCAGGGATGGTTCAATATAAGGAAATCCATCAATGTAATCCACTACATAAACAATCTCAAAGAAAAAAAGCACATGGTCATCTCATTAGATGCTGAGAAAGCATTTGACAAAATTCAGCATCCTTTCATGCTAAAGGTCTTGGAAAGATCAGGAATTCAAGGCCCATATCTAAACATAGTAAAAGCAATTTACAGCAAACCAGTAGCCAGCATCAATCTAAATGGAGAGAAACTTGAAGCAATCCCACTAAAATCAGGGACTAGACAAGGCTGCCCTCTCTCTCCATATCTTTTCAATATAGTACTTGAAGTTCTAGCTAGAGCAATTAGACAACAAAAAGAGGTCAAAGGGATACAAATTGGAAAGGAAGAAGTCAAACTATCACTATTTGCAGACGATATGATAGTATACATAAGCGACCCAAAGAACTCCACCAGAGAACTCCTACAGCTGATAAACGACTTCAGCAAAGTGGACGGATATAAAATCAACTCAAGCAAGTCAGTAGCCTTCCTATACGCAAAGGATAAGCAGGCTGAGAAAGAAGTAAGAGAAATGATACCCTTCACGATAGCCACAAACCATATAAAGTATCTTGGCGTGACTCTAACCAAACAAGTGAAAGATCTGCATGACAAGAACTTCAAGTCTCTGAAGAAAGAAATTGAAGAAGACCTCAGAAGATGGAAAAATCTGCCATGCTCATGGATTGGCAGGATTAATATAGTAAAAATGACCATCTTGCCAAAAGCAATATACAGATTCAATGCAATCCCCATCAAAATCCCAACTCAATTCTTCATAGAGTTAGAAAGAGCAATTCAAAAATTCATCTGGAATAACAGAAAACCCAGAATAGCTAAAACTATTTCAAGAGTAAAAGAACCTCTGGGGGAGTCAGTATCCCGGACCTCAAGCTGTACTATAGAGCAATAGTGCTAAAAACTGCTTGGTATTGGTACAGTGACAGGCATGTAGATCAATGGGACAGAATTGAAGACCCAGAAATGAATCCACACTCCTATGGTCACTTGATCTTTGACAAAGGAGCTAAAACCATCCAGTGGAAAAATGATAGCCTTTTCAACAAATGGTGCTGGCTCAGCTGGAGGTCAACATGCAGAAGAATGCAAATTGACCCATTCTTATCTCCTTGCCCTAAGCACAATTCTAAGTGGATCAAGGATCTCCACATAAAACCAGACACACTGAAACTAATAGAAGGGAAACTAGGGAAGAACCTTGTACATATGGGCACAGGGGAGAATTTCCTGAACAGAACTCCAATAGCTTATGCTCTAAGATCAAGAATAGACAAATGGGACCTCATTAAATTACAAAGTTTTTGCAAGGCAAAAGACACTGTCAAAAAGACAAAGCGGCAACCAACTAACTGGGAAATGATCTTTACCAACCTTACATCCGACAGAGGGCTAATATCCAATATATACAAAGAACTCAAGAAGTTAAACTCCAGAGAGGCAAGTAACCCTATTAAAAAATGGGGTAAAGAGCTAAACAAAGAGTTCTCACCTGAAGAATATCTAATGGCTGAGAAGCACCTAAAGAGATGTTCATCATCCTTAATCATTAGGGAAATGCAAATCAAAACAATTCTGAGATTCCATCTCACACCAGTCAGGATGGCTAAGATCAAAAACACAGGAGACAGCAGTTGTTGGCGAGGATGTGGAGAAAGAGGAACACTCCTCCACTGCTGGTGGAATTGCAGGCTGGTACAACCACTCTGGAAAGCAGTCTGGCGGTTCCTCAGAAAACTGGGCATGACACTCCTGGAGGATCCGGCTATACCACTCCTGGGCCTATACCCAGAGACTTTACCCACATGCAATAAGGACACATGCTCCACTATATTCATAGCAGCCTTATTTATAATAGCCAGAAGCTGGAAAGAACCCAGATGTCCCTCAACGGAGGAATGGATTCAGAAGATGTGGTATATCTACACAATGGAATACTACTCTGCAATTAAAAACAATGAATTCACGAAATTCCTAGGCAAATGGTCAGAACTTGAAAATATCATCCTTGGTGAGGTAACCCAATCACAAAAGAACACACATGGTATGCAGTCACTTATAAGGGGATATTGACCCAGAATCTCGGAATACCCTAGACACAATCCGCATATCAATAGATTTCTAAAAAGATGGAAGGAGAGATCCCTGGTCCTCCATAGTTTTGTTGAAGATATTTACTGGCTCTTTAAGTTGCTAATCTTCACTCTCATCTATACCTATAATCCTTAGCTTTGGTCTTCTCATTGTGTCCTGGATATCCTGGATATCCTGGATGTTTTGGGTTACACGTTTTTTGCATTTTTCATTTTTTTTTTTTGACTGTTGAGTCAAAAATGGTATATTTAGCATCTGAAATTCTTCCATCTCTTGTATTCTATTGTTGATGTTTGCATCTATGACCCCTGATTTCTTCCCATGGTTTTCTATCTCCAAAGTTGTCTCCCTTTGTGATTTCTTAGTTCTTTCTACTTCCTCTTTTAGATACTGGATGGATTTGTTCATTTCCTTCACTTGTTTGTTTGTGATTTTCTGTATTTCTTTAAGATAATTTTGTGTTTCCTCTTTCAGGACTTCTGCCTGATGACCCAAGTTCTCCTGTATTTCTTTAATCGATTTTTGTGTTTCCTCCTTATTGCCTTCCATCTGTTGACCCATATACTCCTGCATTTCTTCAAGCAATTTTTATGTTTCCTTTTTAAGGACATCTACCTGTT
The DNA here is from genome assembly GCA_036184795.1 of Tokudaia tokunoshimensis. Taxonomy (NCBI): domain Eukaryota; kingdom Metazoa; phylum Chordata; class Mammalia; order Rodentia; family Muridae; genus Tokudaia; species Tokudaia tokunoshimensis. The sequence continues at coordinate 84,707,710 of BTHU01000014.1, forward strand.
GATTCACATTCTCCTGTATTTCTTTAAGCAATTTTTGTCTTGCTTCCTTATGGGCCTCCATCTGTTGACCCATATTCTCCTACATTTCTTTAAGTGATTTTTGTGTTTCCTTTGTAAGGGTTTCTACCCGTTGATTCACATTCTCTTGTATTTCTTTATGAGATTTATTTATGTCCTTCTTGAAATCCTCTAATAACATCATGAGAAGTGATTTTAAATCCAGATCTTGTCTTTTGTGTGTGATGAGGTATCCAGGACTTTCTGCTGTCGAAGTATTGTGTTCACATGGTGCCATATTGCCTTGATTTCTGTTAGTAATATTCCTATGTTTGCCTTTTGCCATCTGGTTATCTCTAGAATTAGTTGGTCCTGCTGTCACTGGCTGTTGCTTGAACCTTCTGTGAGCCTGCAAGGCTATTTCTGCCCATCTGGATGACCAGGTTTCCCCTGGCACTAATTGCTGAGGGACTGCCCTGCTCCTGAGTGACTATGGAGCCCCGATGTGCCTTGCCCCAAGTGATGTTATACTTGGGAAATCCCTGGGTACCTGGACACTCAGTGTAGTCAATTCCCGGAGCAGAGGTGACTAAGGGGAGGCTGTTGTGCTCTCTCCCGGCCTGGGTCCCTCTGCAGTGCAGATGTCCTACAGCAGAGCTGGTGCATAGATAACCACAGAACTGCCCAGCTCTTGCGTGCAGGGAGCACACCAGCTGGCTTTGACCTAAGAGATGTTATGCTTGGTTATCCCTGCCCCTGGAGGTCCCAACTGCTCTGTTGCCAGATCAAAGATGCCAGAGGTTACTGTGGTCCCTCTCAGCGCAGATCACTCTGCAGGGCAAATGTCCCACAGTAGAGTTGGCACCCAGACAACCACAGATCTGCCCCGCTTGTGGGCGCAGATGGAATCCTAGCAGGCTGTGTCCCAAATGATGTTATACTTGGGGAATCCCTGCATACCTGGAGACTCAGTGTAGTCAATCCCCGGAGCAGAGGTGACTAAGGGTAGGCCGTTGTGCTCTCTCCCCTATCTTTGGCATTTGTTAATGGTTAATGTAGTGACTACCAAAGAAGTGATAGACTCCTTGATTGCTCAAGTTGAAGATACATACCAAAGAAAGAATGGGAGGAGACATTGTGAAAAGCTTTGAGAAACTTCTGAAAAATGAAGGTATCAACTGGATGAACAAACTTCCACATCCCCCGTCCCCACCTCCATGCATATATAACAGATACATTTGGAAGAATGCAAGGCAAAGTGTATACTATGAGCAAGTATCCCATTGGACTAAAAATCGATTCAGGACCTGAGGCCAGCAGAAGGATTCGCTCTCATAGACTATCAACTGTGTTTAAGACTGAGTCTTTGGGAAATTATTCACTATGTGAATGTTTGCAAGATGGGAAGAGGAGACATAAGACCATAGATCAGTACAGATTAATGAGTTTACAAGACAGTGAAAGTAATCCATAAGTTCTAGTCCTGGATAGAGATGGAAGGTGCATAACTGTTAAATATGTAAAGGAAATTCATAGAAAGGAAGCTGATATAAAATGAACTGGTGGAAGATCTTTATTAGAAGAGTTACAGGCTCACACATTCAGCCATGGTGAGAACTAGGTATGGGAGAGCATTATGACACAAAACATAAAGCTGATAAACAGCATGAGAGAATCTATAAGACAGAGAGATTCATCAATTCCATACCATTCTGACTCTTTCTGGTTATCAGTTGGTATGGGCATGTTATTGACCAGGTGACCTAGCTGGGCCTAGACAAGGTAGCAGCAGTCACAATGCAGGAGGCATTTTTCAAGGTAAAGAATTAACTGAGGCTTGGCTTCAACATTTTTTTTTCTGCAAAGGGAAGAGAGATCACAAGGCTTCACCATGATGGGTGTGTGTGTGTGGTGTGTGTGTGTGTGTGTGTGTGTGTGTGTGTGTGTGTGTGTGTGAGAGAGAGAGAGACAGACAGACAGATAGAGAGGGTGGGTCAGAGGTAGTGAGAGAGAGAGAGAGAGAGAGAGACAGAGAGACAGAGAGACAGAAAGACACAGAGAGAGACAGACAGAAAGAGAGAGAGAGAGAGACAGAGAGAGACAGAGAGAGACAGACAGACAGACAGAGACAAATAGAGGCAAAGACAGAGACAGAGAGACAAAGAGACAGAGGAAAAGAGAGACAGAGACAGAGACACACAAAGAGAGACAGAGAATCAGGACAGAGACAGAGAACATTGAGAACATTGTTCCCTTCATCATCTCACATATACTGAATTAGTAAAATAAAGTTCAGATCCCTGATAGACCCCTAACTCTGGTGCCTGGTTTTGCTTTGGTTTATTTGAATTATAGGGTTAAGAGAGATCTCTGTCTCTCTGTCCCTGAATGAACTCTTATAGGGCATCACAGTCTACTGAAAGTGACTCCTAAAAATCTTCACCACAAACAATTTTTGGGAAATTGTTAAAAGTACAGGTTCTTCCAGACTGATAAATAAGATATATGTGACTATGAAACTGCCTGAAGAGATTTGTGTGGCACTTAACATTTGAGAATCACTAAACTAGTTTGTGACTATAAGGAATACATCTTCTAGGAGCCAGTGGGATTTCTTAAGTACCCATGTAAAAATTAAAAGTGACAACTGACTCCTCAATGTTGTCCTATGGCATCTACATTTTCCATGACATGTGCACCCTCAAATTTACACACATCACACACAATATATTATTAAATAATATTTGAAATATTTTAAAACAATACATATTCTGATCTCCACTCAAAACTCAGTATAGACAATCAACAGATTACAATAAAAAAAAGTAATGGTTTAAATGAGTCTAACTGCTGTTAAGATTAGGAATGGCTTATACAGATGTATTAGCAATTTTGATGAGAAAGAAATGAAGAGAATACTGTATGACATAGTCACTGCTTTTTGTTCCTCAACCAGAGCCAAGTACAATTAATCTATTTTCAGATATGTTCTGTGTGGATGAATGAGAAATGACTAGGAAACAGTGTCCAAAAACTATACAAAAGCAAAACAAAAAAGCAGAACTCAACTCTGTTCTACAGATATTCAGAACGCTGTCATGAGTTTCAATAAACTTCAGTTCATACTGTACTATGTAGAAAGATAGGTTATTTGAGTCAGAACTGCCATAAAAGAAAAGATTTTATAGCTTTAAAATTCATGTAAGTGCATTCAAAATTAAAGTACCACAGATATTCATGTTCCATTAACAAGATTATGGAATGCTGCCCACTTCATTCATGCTTTGTAGACAGACCATTTATTAAGATTAAGTGGCTGTATCTATTTTTTTTTCCTTTGTCCCCATATAGGGTTCTGAAGTAGAGGTAATCTCTTCTTATACTTGTGAGTTGTTTCAAATTTAACTCTGAACCCAAATCCATGTTTCACAGCTTGATCTCCATCCATATGATCATTATTCTTTATTCTGTTTTATGCAGTAATCTAACTTGTTGATTGACCTTGATTTATGTCCAGAGGAGACTGAGAAGAGGATCCTTAAGCAAATATTTTTAGCATGAGCATTCAAAAGCTCGGTATCCCTCCCTATCTGGACTGATAGAAATACCCTCACCCACCACATATCAAGTGTCATTTTTCTCCTTTTGTCAGTGACAATAAATGACAGATGTGGTGACTGATATACAGCTTCTTTGCTACTGAAAACTATAATGCATAACAACAGTTATTTTTTCCTTTTGGTATTTTTCTAGTAAATGTCTACTATAAGAGCAAAAGCCCAATGTAAGTGTCTATGTGAAACTAGATTAAGTAAGTCAATCCAGGTCAATTCAGTTGTTTACATTAAACCTGGAAACCCATTAACCTGCTTGTCTGGAAAACCTTGCAACACATTTGATTCTAATTTTAAATTATATCACATTGATTTAGATGTAAACATTTAACATTTATACTGCTTACAGCATTTTTTTATGATTTGAATATGAAATTCAACCTGCAAATGGACTTGTACTGAAAAGTTCCCTTTTTATATATAGGGACTATTGAGAGTAATTAGTACTAGCCTCCCCACTAGGGTGATAACTTTATTAACTGTCTGATGAGCCCATACTGAATGAACTCTCAGGCTAGAGGCCCTTCTGGAGGAAGTTTATCATGACTTTGAAGGACTCATGTTTCCTCATTTTGGATCGTAGTTCTTCTTTTCTTCCCTTAAATTACCATAAAGTAAATAGTTTTCCTTTACCATGCCTTTGGTCCATGGTCTCCACCATGTTCTTCTGCCATTCTCTAGGCTCATAGTCAATAAAGCCAACTTATCACAGACTGAAACATCTGAAATATCTGAGGAGGCAAAATTACTCTTTGCTCTTTTTTGTGTTTTTTATATTTTGCTACAACAATGAAAAGTTGGTCTTAAACTTAAAAGATAAAGTCATCTTGTTCCTTTCTCCTGCTTGAATGTCATATTGCAATTTGCTTGATAGTACAAAGAAAGATGACTAATAAAGAACTACTCTTACCACTCACTGGCCAAGTGAAAGTTTTATGTGCAACCTTCCTGTGAGTTGGTCACACTACTGTAATACGTGACAGCAGTTATAACTTCATGGTATTGTGGAACAATGGAGTCTGGGTCACATAAGTCATTTAATAATGGAAATTGTTTTGATTCTTTTTAAAATAAAGGACACTTAAATGATGAACAATGTATGGGAGTGCATGTCATTATCAAATCAAGGCTTTGCATGTGAGCAGCTAGGAAAGCAAAAAAAAAAAAAATACAGTTTTGTGTATACAATAGGAAATCAAGGAAAGAGAGGGTGCATAAGATTTAGGAAGCCACTGGGGAGCTGCAGAAGGTGTTGTACAAGAATAAACGAATCTCTATTTGACCTTTGACCTTTATCTAGAATCTTAAAGAAAAATGTGCTTAGAATTCATCACCTTCTGAACACTATCATTCTAGATTTGAAAGTAACATGTACCAGCAAAATTTACAAAATTATTGATATTTTAAGATTATATTAGCATTTGAAAATGATATGGGGTTGTTAACATCAGAGCCTGACCTCAGAAAGGCCTAATAGCCTAGGTGATGTTCAGGTTTAGACAGAAGAAAGAAGTATTGGTAATTAAACAGTTCTGGCAAAAGCATAGACTACTATCATCTTCTCATATTCAGTCTCTTCTGTAAGGTGGCCTGACATGTTGACAAACCTGTGTGGAATCTCTTTCTTGGGGGGATACAAGTTCCTCCTGTGGGCCAGCACCCAGTTACAGATTTCTTTTTCTCCTAACAGGAGACTCCTGAAGAAATTCCAATTCCTTGAAGACTATTAGGGAGAAGCGTATGCAACTCTGTATAACATCTTCATTACTGTCAAGATAGTCAGAATCACAGTACAGCATCGAAAATGTTGAGAGAGACAAAGATAAGGACAGAGACAGAGACAGAGAGACTGAGAAAGACAGAGAGACAGAGAAAGACAGAGAGACAGTGAGACAGACTGAAACAGAGGCAGGAAGAGAGAAGAAAGAAAAAAGGAAGGAAAGAAAATATAAGGAGACATTTCCCTGAGTCCAGGCATCTCAGGAACATGTTCCATATTGCTGGCAAGGTCAAAACTGAGTTCATGTTCTCAGGCCCCAGAATCAGTTCCTACCCTGCTTCTTCAGATGTTTCATGATTGTCTGTTAACCAGTAAAAAATGAAAAGAGGGAAGATTCTGTTTATCTAAACTAAAACACACAAGTGGTAAACGTCTTGCCTGTCCTGACTTAAATTGACTACTTGGAACTTGCCTACTCTTTTGCTCTTTTCATTCTAAATTATGGACCAGAGTCTAGGGGGGAGACTTGACTATAAAAGTTAAATCAAGTACATGGAAACCAGGTGAACAAGTGACCCAGTCACCAACATTTACTTCCTTACTTAACCCCTTTGTACAAAACACGATTAGTCAGTGCTACAGCCCAAGCTGTACCCCTAGCTTTGTGTTCCTATCCTATAAAAATGTTGTACATTTCCCTTCTGGGGTATGGTTCAGATTTCTAACTGGCAGCCTTCCTGTGTGTGCAGACAATAAAGCTTTCATTTTTCCTCTTGACTCTGAAGTGAGATTCCTAGGCTTCCACCTTGAAACCAATACTTGGCGCATTTGCCAGGAAATGAACCTGAGCCTCCTGCATGGTAGGTGAAAATTCTACCACTGACACACCATGCACCATGTTGGCAGTCAAACTGTTGGGTCTTATTCAGGTCACCTGGTTTCTGGGTCACTGATTCAGCTTCTGCAGTCAGTTCTCCTCTTAAACTCTGGTTGATAAGTTAGAATCATAAGGGAACAAAAGAGTGGGCAAGCTGCAAGTAGTCAGTTTAAGTCATGACAGGCAATTCATTCACCACTTGTGTGCCTTAGTTTATATAATCAGCATCTTCCCTCTTTATGTTCTTTACTGGTTAACAGACCAACGTGAAACACCTGAAGAAGCAGGAGAGGAACTGATTCTAGGGACTGGGAACATGAACTTAGTTTTGTCACTGCCAGCAAGATGGAACTTGTTCTTGTGATGCTTGAACTCATGAAATTTCTCTTAACCAAAGAAAGAAAAACCATTATATCTGACTCCTTAAAAACAACCTTGTGAAAAATAAGACAGTGGTGCAAAAAATCCAAGATAAGAGCAATCTCAACAGTCTTTCCAGTCAGTCGTAGGAAACACTCCTGCATTCCGAAAGAGCGTTTCCAGATACACACATTCTCTCAAGATTACCTCTACTGATACCTTTTGTAGAAAGTTACTTTTATGATGTTTTCACCTCAAAAGAGAACATGTGTTAACACCAGGGGATAGCTCTGCACCATCCTACTTTGTTATGCTGTTCCTGCAAACAAAGGACATAGTGAATGACATACAGATGAAACAGCCTTCCCTCAGCATTGCCTAGAAACAGAGCCTCCAAAGGGAAAAAACAAAAAAAAAGAAAAGACAACAATATTATCAAGGCTCTCTCAGGAATTATGCCATATCAGTCACAGCCTTTGTCTCTGTCTGTCACCTGTTCCTCTGAGAGTTCATTCATCTGTCCCCAAAGACGTTTCCATTTGTTCTTCCCCCAAATCACATATATCCTTTCCTTCTCTTCTAATGCAAATATGTATAAATTGTTACATCCATCAGGATTGTCTGGATTAATCACCTTTCTTTCCTAAAAGATATGTACTTAGGTCATCAAATGTGTATACCAGTTCTCATCATCTGTCAGCTGTCGCTGTGGTTCATGGACTTTACTAGAGGGCTGAGGACAATTTTCCCTCCCTTCCCTACAGTATAGAAAGCTGTACCATCTAGAAATGGGGAAAATTAAGAGAGGTAATAACACAAAAATCCCAGGAGAACAGAAAAAAATAAGGCGGGGGGGATAGAAAGCCACAGTACACCAGACAGAGAGGACAGGGAATTTATCAGCATTGCTATGCAAGAGGAAGATGAGATATAGCATCACAACTTCAGTCTTCAAGCCATCATTCTAACTGGATGGAATTGTAGAATGATGCAGAAAGGTATGTTCCACTGATATGGATGGAATAAGCCAAGGAAGAAGACTTGCCCTTAAGAAATGAAGCTCCCGGACCGATACCCAGGTACCCCCAATATAACATCGCTTGGGACACGGCCTGTTGGGGCTTCATCTGCTCCCAAGAACGAGACAGCCCTGTGGTCTTCTGGGCGCCAGCTCTGCTGTGGGCCATCCCCTCTGCGGGGTGACCTGCGCCACCGAGAGAGAATGCAGAGTGCACTCCACCATCTTTGCTCCAGTGGCCAGGTAGTTGGGACCACCAGGCTCTCAGACAGACAATCATAATATCACTTGGGTCTCGGGCTGCTTGTGTGTACCCTGCTCCCAAGAGCTGGGCAGACCTGCAGTAACCAGCGCACCAGCTCTGCTGTGGGACTTCTGCCATGCAGAGGGACACCCCCCCGCCCGCACTGGGCAGGAACCTACCAGCTTCCCTTTGGCGACCTCTGTACCGGTAGACTGCACTGAGGAGAAAGGTACCCAGGTTCTCCCCAATATAACATTGCTTGGAACACGGCCTGTTGGGGCTTCTACCTGCTCCCAAGAACGAGACAGCGCTGTGGTCATCTGGGAGCCAGCTCTGCTGTAGGCCATCCCTTCTGCAGGGTGATCTGCACCGCCAAGAGAGTGCAGAGTGCACTCCTCCATCTTTGCTCTAGTGGCCAGGTGGTTGGGACCGCGAGGCTCAGAGACGGACAGGCATGATAACGCTTGAGTCTCAGGCAGCTTGTGTGTACCCTGCTCCCAAGAGCTGGGCAGATCTGAAGTAACCAGCATGTCAGCTCTGCTGAGGGACTTCTTCCTTGGAGAAGGACACCCCCTCCCCCCCCGGGAGAGATCACACAACCCTGCACAGGGCAGCAGCCTACCAGCCTCCCTTGGGCGACGTCTGCTCCTGGAATCCACTACGGTGAACCTTTGGATGTGCAGGGACTCCCCAATATAACATCACTTGGGGCAAGGCTCATCAGGGCTCCAAAGTCACTCAGGAGCAGGGCAGGCCCCAGAAATCGGTGCCAGGGGAATCCTGGTAATCCAGGGGGGCCAGAAATAGCTTTGCAGACTCACCGGAGGTCCAACCAACAGCCAGGGATAGCAGGACCAACTAACACCAGAGGTAACCAGATGGCAAAAGGCAAAGGTAGGAACGTTACTAACAGAAATCAAAGTAATATGGCACCATCTGAACTCAACTTTCCAACAGCAGCAAGTCCTGGATACCCCACCACACCCGAAAGACAAGATCTGGATTTAAAATCACTTCTCATGATGCTATTAGAGGATCACAAGAAGGACACAAGTAAATCTAATAAAGAATTACAGGAGACCATGAATCAACGGTTAGAAGCCCTTACAAAGGAAACACAACAATCGCTTAGAGAAAAGCAGGAGAACGTGGATCAAAAGATGGAGGCCCACAAGGAGACAACACAAAAATCGCTTAAGGAAATGAATCAACGGGTCGATGTACTTTCAAAGGAATCACAAAAATTGCATAAAGAAATGCAGAAGAATATGGGTCAACAGACGGATGCCCATAAGGAGGCAACACAAAAATTGCTTAAAGAAATGAATCAATGGATAGATGCCCTTACAAAGGAAACAGGAGAACTGTTTAAAGAAATGCAGGAGACGATGTATCAACAGATGGAATCCCATGAGAAGGAAAAACAAAAATCGCTTAGAGAAATGCAGGAGAACTTGGGTCAACAGGCAGAAATCCTGAAAGAGGTAATGCAAAAATACCTTAAAGAAATGCAGGAAAATACAAACAAACAACTGAAGGATCTCAGCAAATCCATTCAGAAACTAAAAAAGGAAGTAGAAACAACTAAGAAATCACAAAGGGAGACAACTTTGGAGATAGAAAACCTTGGGAAGAAATCAGGAGTCATAGATGCAAACATAAACAATAGAATACAAGAGATGGAAAAAAGAATATCAGGTGCTGAAGATTTCATAGAAAGCATCCACTCAACAGTCAAAGAAAATGCAAAATGCAAAAAACGTGTAACCCAAAACATCCAGGGAATCCAGGACACAATGAGAAGACCAAACCTAAGGATTATAGGTATAGATGAGAGTGAAGATTTGCAACTTAAAGGGCCAGTAAACATCTTCAACAAAATTATGGAGGAAAACTTCCCTAACTTAACGAGAGAGATGCCGATGAATGTACAAGAAGCCTACAGAACTCCAAACAGACTGGACCAGAACAGAAATACCTCCCGTCACATAATAATCAAAATACCGAATGTTCTAAACAAAGAAAGAATACTAAAAGCAGTAAGAGAAAAGGGCCAAGTAACATACAAAGGAAGACCTATCCGAATCACATCAGACTTCTCACCAGAGACTATGAAAGCCAGAAGATCCTGGGCAGATCTCATGCAGACACTAAGACAGCACAAATGCCAGCCTAGATTACTATACCCAGCAAAACTCTCAATCACCATAGATGGAGAGACCAAGATATTCCATGATAAAACCAAATTTTCACAATATCTTTCCACAAATCAAGCCCTGCAACGGATAACAGGTGGAAACCTCCAATACAGGGAGAGAAACAGCACCCTGGAAAAAATGAGATAATAACCTTCTTGAATCAAACCCAAAAGTAGTTAACCACTCAAACATAAAGATAGTGTCAAGAATGGCAGATGGCAATAATCACTATGCCTTAATCTCTCTTAATATCAATGGTCTCAATTCCCCAATTAAAAGACATAGACTAGCAGACTGGATACGTAAACAGGACCCAGAATGTTGCTGCATGCAGGAAAAGCACCTCAGTGTCAAAGACAAACACTACCTCAGAGTAAAAGGTTGGAAAACAATTTTACAAGCAAATGGCCCCAAGAAACGAGGTGGAGTAGCCATCCTAATATCAGATAAAATTGATTTTCAACCTAAAGTCATCAAAAAAGACACAGAAGGACACTACATACTGATCAAGGGAAAAATCCACCATCAAGAACTCTCAATTCTGAATATCTATGCTCCAAATGCAAGGGCACCCTCATTCGAAAAAGAAACTTTACTAAAACTCAAAGCACACATAGCACTGCACACAATAATAGTGGGTGACTTCAACACCCCGCTCTCTGAAATGGATCGTTCAGGAAAGCAGAAACTAAACAGGGACACAGTGAATCTAATTGAAGCCTTGGACCAAATGGAACTAACTGATATATATATATATATATATATATATATATATATATATATATATATATATATATATATATAACATTTCATCCTAGAGCTAAAGAATACACCTTCTTCGCAGTTCCTCATGGTACTTTCTCCAAAATTGACCATATAATTGGTCACAAATCAGACCTCAACAGATACAAGAAGATAGAAATAACCCCATGCCTACTATCAGATCACTATGGAATAAGGGTGGTCTTCAATGGCAACAAAAACAAAAGAAGACCCATGTACACATGGAGGCTGAACAATGCTCTACTCAATGATAACTTGGTCAAGGTGGAAATAAAGAAAGAAATCAAAGACTTTTTGAAAGTTAATGAAAATAAAGGCACAACATACCCTAATTTATGGGACACAATGAAAGCAGTGCTAAGAGGAAAATTCATAGCCCTGAGTGCCGCCAAAAAGAAACGGGAGACAGCATACACTAACAGCTTAATGGCACACCTGAAAGTCCTGGAACAAAAAGAAGCAAATACACCAAAGAGGAGTAGAAGGCAGGAAATCATCAAACTCAGGGCTGAAATCAATCAAGTAGAAACAAGTAAAACCATACAAAGAATCAACAAAACGAGGAGTTGGTTCTTTGAGAAAATCAACAAGATAGATAAGCCAATAGCCAGACTAACCAGAGGGCACAGAGATAGTATACAAATTAATAAAATCTGAAACGAAAAGGGAGAGATAACAACAGAAACTGAGGAAATTCAAAAAATCATCAGATCCTACTACAAAAACCTGTATTCAACACAACTAGAAAATCTTGAGGAAATGCACAATTTCCTTGACAGATACCAAGTACCAAAATTAAATCAGGATCAAATAGACCATCTAAACCGTCCTAAAACCCCTGAAGAATTAGAAGTTGTCATTGGAAGTCTTCCAACCAAAAAAGCACAGGTCCAGAAGGTTTTAGTGCAGAATTCTATCAGACCTTCAGAGAAGACCTAACACCAATACTCTTCAAAATGTTCCACAAAATAGAAACAGAAGGAACAGTACCCAACTCGTTCTATGAAGCCACAATTACGCTAATACCAAAAGCACAAAAAGATCCGACAAAGAAAGAGAATCTCAGGCCAATCTCTCTTATGAATATCGATGCAAAAATACTCAATAAAATTCTTGCCAAGCGAATTCAAGAACACATCAAAAAGATCATCCACCATGATCAAGTAGGCTTCATCCCAGGGATGCAGGGATGGTTCAATATAAGGAAATCCATCAATGTAATCCACTACATAAACAATCTCAAAGAAAAAAACCACATGGTCATCTCATTAGATGCTGAGAAAGCATTTGACAAAATTCAGCATCCTTTCATGCTAAAGGTCTTGGAAAGATCAGGAATTCAAGGCCCATATCTAAACATAGTAAAAGCAATTTACAGCAAACCGGTAGTCAGCATCAATCTAAATGGAGAGAAACTTGAAGCAATCCCACTAAAATCAGGGACTAGACAAGGCTGCCTTCTCTCTCCATATCTTTTCAATATAGTACTTGAAGTTGTAGCTAGAGCAATTAGACAACAAAAAGAGGTCAAAGGGATACAAATTGGAAAGGAAGAAGTCAAACTATCACTATTTGCAGACGATATGATAGTATACTTAAGCGACCCAAAGAACTCCACCAGAGAACTCCTACAGCTGATAAACGACTTCAGCAAAGTGGCCGGATATAAAATCAACTCAAGCAAGTCAGAAGCCTTCCTATACTCAAAGGATAAGCAGGCTGAGAAAGAAGTAAGAGAAATAATACCCTTCACAATAGCCACAAACCATATTAAGTATCTTGGCGTGACTCTAACCAAACAAGTGAAAGATCTGTATGACAAGAACTTCAAGTCTCTGAAGAAAGAAATTGAAGAAGACCTCAGAAGATGGAAAAATCTGCCCCGCTCATGGATTGGCAGGATTAATATAGTAAAAATGAGCATCTTACCAAAAGTAATACACAGATTCAATGCAATCCCCATCAAAATCCCAACTCAATTCTTCATAGAGTTAGAAAGAGCAATTCAAAAATTCATCTGGAATAACAGAAAACACAGAATAGCGAAAAGTATTCTCAAGAGTAAAAGAACCTTTGGGGGAATCAGTATCCCAGACCTCAAACTGTACTACAGAGCAATAGTGTTAAAAACCGCATGGTATTGATACAGTAACAGACATGTAGATCAATGGAATAGAATTGAAGACCCAGAAATGAATCCACACTCCTATGGTCACTTGATCTTTGACAAAGGAGCTAAAACCATCCAGTGGAAAAAAGATAGCCTTTTCAACAAATGGTGCTGGCTCAGCTGGAGGTCAACATGCAGAAGAATGCAAATTGACCCATTCTTATCTCCTTGCACTAAGCTCAATTCTAAGTGGATCAAAGATCTCCACATAAAACCAGACTCACTGAAACTAATAGAAGGGAAATTAGGGAAGAACCTTGAACATATGGGCACAGGGGAGAATTTCCTGAACAGAACTCCAATAGCTTATGCTCTAAGATCATGAATAGACAAATGGGACCTCATTAAATTACAAAGTTTTTGCAAGGCAAAAGACACTGTCAAAAAGACAAAGCGGTAACCAACTAACTGGGAAATGATCTTTACCAACCTTACATCCAACAGAGGGCTAATATCCAATATATACAAAGAACTCAAGAAGTTAAACTCCAGAGAGGCAAGTAACCCTACTAAAAAATGGGGTACAGAGCTAAACAAAGGGTTCTCACCTGAAGAATATCTAATGGCTGAGAAGCACCTAAAGAGATGTTCATCATCCTTAGTCATTAGGGAAATGCAAATCAAAACAACCCTGAGATTCCATCTCACACCAGTCAGGATGGCTAAGATCAAAAACACAGGAGACAGCAGTTGTTGGTGAGGATGTGGAAAAAGAGGAACACTCCTCCACTGCTGGTGGAATTGCAGGCTGGTACAACCACTCTGGAAAGCAGTCTGGCGGTTCCTCAGAAAACTGGGCATGACACTCCCGGAGGATCCGGCTATACCACTCCTGGGCATATACCCAGAGACTTTACCTGCATGCAATAAGGACACATGCTCCACTATGTTCATAGCAGCCTTATTTATAATAGCCAGAAGCTGGAAAGAACCCAGATGTCCCTCAACGGAGGAATGGATTCAGAAGATGTGGTATATCTACACAATGGAATACTACTCTGCAATTAAAAACAATGAATTCACGAAATTCCTAGGCAAATGGTCAGATCTTGAAAATATCATCCTTAGTGAGGTAACCCAATCACAAAAGAACACACATGGTATGCAGTCACTGATAAGGGGATATTGACCCAGAATCTCGGAATACCCTAGACACAATCCGCATATCAATAGATTTCTAAGAAGATGGAAGGAGAGACCCCGGGTCCTGGAAAGACTGGATGTAGGGGAATGCCAGGACAGAGTAACGAGAGGGGGTTGAATGGAGAAAAGAGGGAGGGAAGGGGGCTTATGGGACTTTCGGGGAGGGAGGAAACGGGAAAGGGGAAGTGATTTTGAATGTAAATTAAAAAAAATAAAATAAAATAAATAAAATAAAAAAAAAGAATATTTATTCTGAAAAAAATCCATACATATTTAAGAAAAATGGAAACAAGTTTTTAAAAATTCAATAGTGAAAGTTTTTTCCTTCTCAGAATCTTTGTTCTCATTTCACGTTAAAGTAGACATTGAAAATGTGGAGACATTTTAAGCATATTTGTCAGCATGCTCCACTATGTTCATAGCAGCCTTATTTATAATAGCCCGAAGCTGGAAAGAACCCAGATGTCCCTCAACGGAGGAATGGATTCAGAAGATGTGGTATATCTACACAATGGAATACTACTCTGCAATTAAAAACAATGAATTCACGAAATTCCTAGGCAAATGGTCAGATCTTGAAAATATCATCCTTAGTGAGGTAACCCAATCACAAAAGAACACACATGGTATGCAGTCACTGATAAGGGGATATTGACCCAGAATCTCGGAATACCCTAGACACAATCCGCATATCAATAGATTTCTAAGAAGATGGAAGGAGAGACCCCTTGTCCTGGAAAGACTGGATGTAGGGCAATGCCAGGACAGAGTAACGAGAGGGGGTTGAATGGAGAAAAAAGGGAGGGAAGGGGGATTATGGGAGTTTCGGGGAGCGAGGAAACGGGAAAGGAGAAGTGATTTGGAATGTAAATTAAAAAAATAAAATAAAATAAATAAATAACAAAAAAAAAAGAAATACAGGAAAATACAAACAAACAAGTGAAGGTTCTCAGCAAATCCATCCAGGATCTAAAAAAGGAAGTAGAAAAAACTAAGAAATCATAAAGAGAGACAACTTTGGAGATAGAAAACCTTGGGAAGAAATCAGGAGTCATAGATGCAAATATCAACAATAGAATACAAGAGATGGAAGAAAGAATCTCAGGTGCTGAAGATACCATACAAAGCACCAACTCAACAATCAAAGAAAATGCAAAGTGCAAAAAACGTGTAACCCAAAACATCCAGGAAATCCAGGATACAATGTGAAGAACAAACCTAAGGATTATAGGTATAGATGAGAGTGAAGATTTGCAACTTAAAGGGCCAGAAAAAATCTTCAAAAAAATTATGGAGGGAAACTTCCCTAACCTAAAGAGAGAGATACCGATGAACGTACAAGAAGCCTACAGAATTCCAAACAGACTGGACCAGAACAGAAATACATCCCATCACATAATAATCAAAACACCAAATGTTCTAAACAAAGAAAGAATAGTAAAAGCAGTAAGAGAAAAGGGCCAAGTAACATACAAAGGAAGACCTATCCGAATCACATCAGACTTCTCACCAGAGACTATGAAAGCCAGAAGATCCTGGGCAGATCTCATGCAGACACTAAGACAGCACAAATGCCAGCCTAGACTACTATACCCAGCAAAACTCTCAATCACCATAGATGGAGAGACCAAGATATTCCATGATAAAACCAAATTTTCACAATATCTTTCCACAAATCCAGCCCTGAAACGGATAATAGGTGGAAACCGCCAATACAGGGAGAGAAAGAACACCCTGGAAAAAATGAGATAGTAACCTTCTTGATTCAAACCCAAAAGTAGATAACCACTCAAACATAAAGATAGCATCAACAATGGCAGGTGGCAATAATCACTATGCCTTAATCTCTCTTAATATCAATGGTCTCAATTCCCCAATAAAAAGACATAGACTAGCAGACTGGACACATAAACAGCACCCAGCCTTTTGCTGCATGCAGGAAACGCACCTTAGTGTCAAAGACAAACACTACCTGAGACTAAAAGGCTGGAAAACTATTTTACAAGCAAATGGCCCCAAGAAACAAGCTGGAGTAGCCATCCTAATATCAGATAAAATTGATTCTCAAACTAAAATCATCAAAAAAGACACAGAAGCACACTACACACTGATCAAGGGAAAAATCCACCAAGAAGAACTCTCAATTTTGAATATCTATGCTCCAAATGCAAAGGCACCCTCATTCCTAAAAGAAACTTTACTAAAGCTCAAAGCACACATCGCACCTCACACAATAATAGTGAGTGACTTCAACACCCCACTCTCTGGAATGGATCGTTCAGGAAAGAAGAAACTAAACAGGGACACAGTGAATCTAATTGAAGTCTTGGATCAAATTGAACTAACAGATATATATAGAACATTTCACTCTAGAGCTAAAGAATGCACCATCTTCTCAGCACCTCATGGTACCTTCTCCAAAATCGACCATATAATTGGTCACAAATCAGACCTCAACAGATATAAGAAGATCGAACTAATCCCATGCCTTCTATCAGATCACTATGGAATAAGGGTGGTCTTCAATGGCAACAAAAACAACAGAAAAGCCACATATACATGGAGGCTGAACAATGATACAACGATAACTTGGTCAAGGTGTAAATAAAGAAAGAAATCAAAGACTTCTTGAAATTTAATGAAAATGAAGGCACAACATACCCTAATTTATGGGACACAATGAAAGCAGTGCTAAGAGGAAAATTCATAGCCCTGAGTGCCGACAAAAAGAAACAGGAGACAGCATACACTAGCAGCTTAATGGCACACTTGAAAGCCCTGGAACAAAAAGAAGCAAATACACCAAAGAGGAGTAGCAGGCAGGAAATCATCAAACTCAGGGCTGAAATCAATCAAGTAGAAACAAATAAAACCATACAAAGAATCAACAAAACAAGGAGTTGGTTCTTTGAGAAAATCCACAAGATCAATAAGCCCTTAGCCAGACTAACCTGAGGGCAAAGTGACAGTATCCAAATTAATAAAATCAGAAACGAAAAGGGAGAGATAACAACAGAAACTGAGGAAATTCAAAAAATCATCAGATCCTACTACAAAAGCCTGTATTCAAAACATCTAGAAAATCTCGAGGAAATGGACAATTTCTTTGACAGATATCAAATACCAAAATTAAATCAGGATCAAATAAACCATCTAAACTGTCCTATAACCCCTGAAGAAATAGAAGTCGTCATTGGAATTCTTCCAACCAAAAAAAGCACAGGTCCAGATGGTTTTAGGGCAGAATTCTATCAGACCTTCAAAGAAGACCTAACACTAACAGTCTTCAAACTGTTCCACAAAATAGAAACAAAAGGAACACTACCCAACTCGTTCTATGAAGCCACAATTACGCTAATACCAAAAGCACACAAAGATCAGACAAAGAAAGAGAATCTCAGGCCAATATCTCTTATGAATATCGATGCAAAAATACTCAATAAAATTCTTGCCAAGCGAATCCAAGAACACATCAAAATGATCATTCACTTCTATCAAGTAGGCTCCATCCCAGGGATGCAGAGATGGTTCAATATAAGGAAATCCATCAATGTAATCCACTATATAAACAATCTCAAAGGAAAAAAAAAAACATGGTCAACACATTAGATGCTGAGAAAGCATTTGACAAAATTCAGCATCCTTTCATGCTAAAGGTCTTGGACAGATCAGGAATTCGAGGCCCATGTCTAAACATAGTAAAAGCAATTTACAGCAAACCGGTAGCCAGCATCAATCTAAATGGAGAGAAACTTGAAACAATCTCACTAAAATCAGGGACTAGACAAGGCTGCCTTCTCTCTCCATATCTATTCAATATAGTACTTGAAGATCTAGCTAGAGCAATTAGACAAGAAAAACATGTCAAAGGGATACAAATTGGAAGGAAGAAGTCAAACTATCACTATTTGCATACGATATGATACTATGCTTAAGTGACCCAAAGAACTCCACCAGAGAACTCCTACAGCTGATAAACAACTTCAGCAAAGTGGCCGGATATAAAATCAACTCAAGTAAGTCAGTAGCCTTCCTATACTCAAAGGATAAGCAGGCTGAGAAAGAAGTAAGAGAAATGATACCCTTCACCATAGCCAAAAACAATACAAAGTATCTTGGCATGAGTCTAACCAAACAAGTGAAAGATCTGTATGACAAGAACTTCAAGTCTCTGAAGAAAGAAATTGAAGAAGACTTCAGAAGATGGAAAAATCTGCCATGCTCATGGATTTGCAGAATTAATATAGTAAAAATGTCCATCTTGCCAAAAGCAATATACAGATTCAATGCAATCCCCATCAAAATCCCAACTCAATTCTTCATAGAGTTAGAAAGAGCAATTCAAAAATTCATCAGGAATAACAGAAAACCCAGGATAGCTAAAACTATTCTCAAGAGTAAAAGAACCTCTGGGGGAATCAGTATCCTGGACCTCAAGCTGTACTACAGAGCAATAGTGTTAAAAACCACATGGTATTGGTACAGTGACAGGCATGTAGATCAATGGAATAGAATTGAAGACCCAGAAATGAATCCACACTCCTATGGTGACTTGATCTTTGACAAAGGAGCTAAAAACCATCCAGTGGAAAAAAGATAGCCTTTTCCACAAATGATACTGGCTCAATTGGAGGTCAACATGCAGAAGAATGCAAATTGACCCATCCTTATCTCCTTGCACTAAGCTCAATTCCAAGTGGATCAAGGACCTCCACATAAAACCAGACACACTGAAACTAATAGAAAGGAAACTAGGGAAGAACGTTGAACATATGGACACAGGGGAGAATTTCCTGAATAGAACTCCAACAGCTTATGCTCTAAGATCAAGAATTGACAAATGGGACCACATTAAATTACAAAATTTTTCCAAGGCAAAAGACACTGTCAAAAAGACAAAGCGGCAACCAACTAACTTGGAAATGATCTTTGCCAACCCTACATCCGACAGAGGGCTAATATCCAATATATACAAAGAACTCAAGAAGTTAAACTCCAGAGAGGCAAGTAACCCTATTAATAATGGGGTAAAGAGCTAAACAAAGATTTCTCACCTGAAGAATATCTAATGGCTGAGAAGCACCTAAAGAGATGTTCATCATCCTTATTCATTAGGGAAATGCAAATCAAAACAACCCTGAAATTCCATATCACACCAGTCAGAATGGCTATGATCAAAAACACAAGAGACAGCAGTTGTTGGTGAGGATGTGGAGAAAGAGGACACTCCTTTACTGCTGGTGGGATTGCAAGCTGGTTCAACCTCTCTGGAAAGCAGTCTGGTGGTTCCTCAGAAAACTGTGCATGACACTCCCAGAGGATCCGGCTATACCCCTCCTGAGCATATACCCAGAGGCTTTATCTGCATGCAGATAAAGGACACATGCTCCACTATGTTCATAGCAGTCTTATTTATAATATCCAGAAGCTGGAAAGAACCCAGATGTCCCTCAATGGAGTAATGGATTCAGAAGATGTGGTATATTTACACAATGGAATACTACTCTTCAATTAAAAACTATGAATTCACGAAATTCCTAGGCAATTGGTCAGAACTTCAAAATATCATCCTTAGTGAGGTAACCCTATCACAAAAGAACACACATGGTATGCAGTCACTGATAAGGGGATATTAACCCAGAATCTCGGAATACCCTAGACACAATTCGCATATCAATAAATTTCTAAGTAGATGGAAGGAGAGACCCCTGGTCCTGGAAAGACTGGGTGTAGGGGAATGCCAGGACAGAGAAGTGAGAGGGGGTTGAATGGGGAAAAGAGGGATGGAAGGGGGCTTATGGGGCTTTCGGGGAGGGAGGAAACGGGAAAGGGGAAATGATTTTGAATGTAAATAAAAAAATAACTTAGAAAATAAAATTAAAAAAAAAGAAAGTCAATTTAAAAAAAAAAAGAAATGAAGCTCCCCACTTATGATGAAGGTCAAGGGAATTCAATTGCAATTGGCTTGGCATGAGCTACACAGCACAGAAGAACCGTATTAGAAAGACTCATGAAGAAAATTTGAAATTAAGAACTTTGATCTTATACCATGCATTGGTGGTGCATACCTTTAATCCCAGCCCTTGGGAGGAGCTTACAGGTGGATTTCTGAATTTGAGGCCAGCCTGGTCTACAGAGTAAGTTCCAGGACAGTCAGGGCTATACAGAGAAACCCTGTCTCAAAAAAATCCAAGGGAAAAATAACTTTGAACTTATTTTGGCAAATTGCACTAAATGCAGTGGAAGATGAACAAATGAGAATGGTATGTAGGAAGGTATCTAACCAAAAATAAAAGTCTACAAGAACCTTTAATTCTAGAATAAATGAAAAAATGTCAATAAAATCTCATTATGAATGGTAGTAATATTATGTCACTGTATTTCCTCAATGCTCTTTTAACCCTAGATTTTAATTGGTTATTGTCTTAGTTAGAGATTTATTGTTCTGAAAAGATTCTATGAAGAAGCAAGTCTTAAAATACATAAATTTAGTTGGGACTGCCTAACTAGATGTTCAAAGATTCCTTCCATTATC
Source organism: Tokudaia tokunoshimensis (assembly GCA_036184795.1). Lineage (NCBI taxonomy): Eukaryota > Metazoa > Chordata > Mammalia > Rodentia > Muridae > Tokudaia > Tokudaia tokunoshimensis. The sequence goes on from BTHU01000014.1 coordinate 84,728,369, forward strand.
ATAAAGGAGAGAAGCATGGCAGCATCCTGGGAGGCAGGGTGCTGGAGGAGTGGGAGTTCTATACCTTGATCCAAAGTCAGCAGCAGGAGACTGTCTTCTGACAGCAGTCAGGAGGAGGAACCTGAGCATAGGAAGCCTCACAGCCCATCTGTGCAGTGATACACTTTTTACAAGGCCACACCTCCCCCAATAAGGTCTCACTTTCTGATAGTGCCACTTCATATTGTCAAGCATTTAAATACATGGGTCTATGGGACAATACCTATTCAAAACACCTCAGTCATACTAGGTGAATGAAGAAGATAAGTAAAAGAGTTTTAATGAATATTAAGAAAGAAAACAATATTCATGTTACAAACAGAAGCCAATTAATAACGTTCAAATTTATGAAACTGATGTTAGCAGTTTGTGTATATAAGTCAGCATTCTGAAGGCTACCTAATGAGGTAAGAATGTTTGTGTCTCTAGAGGAAGACTTCAGGAGGAGCAGAAATTTGTTCCATTTAATCCTTTTAGTTTAATACTTAAGGTTTTAAGCTATTGTGGTTGATTTGGTTTGATAAAGTAGAATTTAATTAAAATCTTCATGAAAAAATTTAAGCCTCTGTGATGTTACCAGACTGATTTCTCTGGATATCATTCATCAGCTTTACACCCATATGCCTTCCTTCACATTTTGCCTCATGTAACTATGGCTAGAAATGTGTTCATGAAGTAACTGCTGCTCATAGAGCCCTGGTCCATCATACAAGGTCAGTGGAAATATATAGGATAAAGGAATCTGGGCAAAGTATGTACATAAAGAATCTCTGTCTTTTCTCTGAGAACAGGAGGCTGCCTAGCAACCATTATTCTATACAGGGAGGAGAGAGCAGGCCTCAGATTACAATTCTTATGCTTCTTATATAAGGGTTTCAACTTAATGAAATTAAAACTCACATCTTTTCAGCTTGAAACCCTGATATTTTTCTCAAAGCCTTCTTAAAGATGCGTTTCAGGAGAAACAAGTGACAGAAATTGCCTTCAGCATGTAAATGTTGTTTTCTTCTCTAATTCTGCTAATAATTTTAGACTAACATGCAACATCAAGGCCAGACAAAAAGCTGATAGTGGGAAGCACTCCCTGAACGTTAAGGCCAAGTGGGTCCTATTATGTTTCTGTGCTGCATGCTTCTTGAACTATCCTTTCTGCTTGGGTAAATGGATTGTGCTCAGTTTGGATTTAGTCATGCTACAGTTTGCTTGTCTGAAATTTTGCATCTCTGTTATCGAAATGAAAGATATGTTTGAGATTGACTGGGGAAGAGGGTGTATGAAATGCTTTCAGTGCTTCGAGTTTATTTCTCTTTTGTGATGATTTGTAAAGAGCTTGGGAAACAAAGTGCAAATCCTGTAGGAGTGTCAGGATCAAAGCTCTTTCTCTGGAGGGTGCAGGATCCAGGCTCAATTATCGCACTCCATTAACTCCTTAGAATAAGCCAGGACTGTTTTTCTCCTTTATGAAATCAAGAAATGAATGTCTTTGGATTTCTCTCATCCTGTCTGAACTTTAGGCATCCAATAAATAATAAAAATCCATTAAACATTATTAATTAATGTCTCTTTATTTAAAAAATCAGTTGCAGATTAATCAGTTCAACCCACATCACTCCCCACAGCTGGGCTAAGTCAGATCTGCTCGCATTCATAGAAAAAAAAAAATGAACTACTTCAGTGTGCACTTGTTCTAAGTCTGTGGACACATAATTTTCTGAAGATATCAGGCATTTTCCTCCACTAAATGTTCTGTAATAATGCAGTATTTTCTTGGTGACACAGATAAGTACCTTCAATGAATCACAACTCTGACATGTCATGGGTCTCTGGGAAACAAATTCTGATTAAAGCAGAAGTTAACTCCTTGGCTAAATTTTGAAAAATGAAACCTCTCACCATAGCATCAAGATATATTGTGAACCTATGGTGGAAATTGTATAAAAATGAACTATAATAACATACACAACATGAGAACTGTGAATAGCCAGGGTTAATGACAAGATGTATTCTCTAAGCCCCAATTCTTCGTTTTGATTCTTAAGGGCAATTATGAGAGCAGTACTTTTGATCCACTGGCTAAGGATTCCCATAGCTAAGAAGCACTGCTGGCTGCCAGGGGAAGTAAGCATATGACCTTTTGTCAGGACAAGAATGGATAAGCAACTCAGCTTCCCTGTAACTCGTTGGCTATTCAGAGTTTGGTGGAAGTTGGCACCTGGGTGCAAGGAAAATGAGCACCAGCTGGAACATTTAAGAATTGTCCCTGCTTTTCATTTCCAATAAAGGATACAATTACTTTCCCCTTGGCAGAAACGGCATCTCTAAGCTAGTCATTACAGAAGGTTTTGCCTCCTGAGACTCCTCCTTGCTATTGTACAGCAAGCAGCTGGTTCCTTATTAAACTGTGACCCTCAGTCTGAGAGAGTGAACACACCCTCAGCAGCCCTTCCTTTTCCCAACATTCTCCTCACCTCAGTGGGGATCCCCAGTAATAAATCAGTCTATGCACTGGACTGCAGAGGTGAAGAATAAACCACAATAACTCTCCTACAATATAAGGCGCTCCCTAGTCATAGGAGATTTTTAATCACAGTGGAAAGGCAAGGGTGTTAATGAGGTCTATAAATTAAGTTAAAGGAGGATAATTATATTCTATGTTGTAATAAAGGCTGGGGTGGCCAATATCATTAAGGCACATTAAGTACTTTTTAGATTATGGAAATAAACTGTATAAAAATATTACTATAAACAAGGGGCTCATTTGTTGTTGTTCATATTAATTATGGCATCGAGGCTACAATTGCTATCAGTGGGTACTCTGAGCCAATGAATATCCTTGCAGTTTGGATATGACTAAGGGTTAACAGGTAGCATTGTATCACAGCTTCATGAGCTGCTTCTGCCAAAATCTCAGTCCGTGAAATTATGGTGAATTCTTTTTGCTTTATTAATGCCTCTATTTTTCATCATTTGATTTTATGCTTTTTTTTAAATTTCATGTAAACATGAAATTATATATATATATATATATATATATATATATATATATATATATGATAGATACATATAAAAGATATTTCCTCACACATACCCTACCTACATTCTTATCCCTAGACCCTTTACTCTAGATGGTATCACTTCTACTTTCCTCTAATATAGACATATTGCAGAATGTACAAATATATAAATATATTTAAATAATCAAAGACAATGTACAATAATATAAGCATATTTTAATCATATATATATATATATATATATATATACATATATATATATATATGTATATATATATATATATATATATATATATATGATTTTCTGTGGACATGTGATATCTAAGAACCACAAATGATTTTTCTGAGGCTGACATCATTCACTTAATATGATTATTTTCAATTTTATCCATTTTTCTGTAAATGGCACAACTTTATTTTTTTCGGAAAAATTCTGGTGTATGTGTGTAAAATAATGTTTTATTTATTAAAACATTCAATGGTAGACCTTATAACTGACCTATTAGGAACAATGCCACATTAAAAATTGATATGCAAGTAACTTTCTGTCATACTGAGTTGGAATTCTAGTAAATGTCCCAAGAGTGAAATTATTCAATCACAGGGGAGATAGGACTTTAGCTTTTGGAGGAAACACATCCACTGACATTTATAGCAGCTGGGTGAGTACACATATTTTCATCAATAATGTGTATGATTTTTTTTCAAATTCACTGGTGTATACACTTCCTACTACTGTGACCTTTTCTCACAGTTTCTCACAGTTGTAGTGATCTCTCAACCATAAAATTCTTCCATTGCTACTTCATAACTATAATTTTGCTAAGGTTATGAACCTTAATGTATATATCTGTTATGCAAGATATCTGATATGTGAAAGGGTCATTCTACCCCCAAAGGGTTCAAGGCCCAAAGATTGGGAAATGGTGGTCAAAATCCTGCCTACAATTTTGTTATATGATTTTTTAGTGACTCTCATTCTGAATGAAATGAGCCCAATTTTAGTTTTGATTTTCATATCTGTTGGATAATGAAGTTGAAAATTGACAATTTCTATTTCATCTTTAAAGAACTGTCTTGTCTGCTCATTTCATTAGTCTGTTTACTAATTTGCTTAGTTGATTTTTTTGTTTAATTTTTGAACAATTTATATATTCCAGATGTAAATCTTCTATCAGATGTACAGGAAGCAGAAACTTTTCTGTGTTTTGAAATCTGTCTCTTTGTTTCATTATTTCTCTTGTTTTCTATATAGAAGTATTTGATTTCTTGAAGTCGTGATGTTTGGCATTGTATTCTGAACTACTAGATTCCTATTTGGGAAGTCCTCCCTATTCCTTTGTCACAAACTGTTTTGCCTAATTCTCTTCCCAACAATATCATGGGTTCAGGCATTATAATAAGGTCTGGTATACATTTAAAATGTAAATATTTTTAATAATAATTCTTTGAGCATTGCATTTACACATCTTCCAACATTTCCCTTTACCACCCAGTATTAAGATCACTTGTTCCTTTTTCCTTTTTCCTTCATTGAGTCCAGTTTTTGTTTCTGGGCTAGTCTTAGGATTTGGTCCTGCTCTGTAATATACTCAGTCTACCAAGTTCACACTAATAAAAATACACAACAAAAAAATTCACATCAGCCAATAAATGCTAATAGCTTCTCAGCTTGTGTTGGGATCATATATCCATCTCCTACAAGTGCCTCTATGCTGATATCATGTCTGGTTGGCATCTGTACAAGTCTTTCCACGCTGTCAAAATCACGATGTGCTTTTGCATTGTGGGGCCTGGAAACCACTGCTCCCTTGAAAATGTTCCTAAGTTGATTGAAAGTAAAATTATAGACATTGTCTGATAAAACTGAAGATCCACATGGAAAATACTTCTGACAAAATTGAAGAAAAATACAGAGAAGTGTTAAAACTGAAGATTATCATGGACAATTATACCACCAAATGATAGGCACAAAAACATTCCTAAATTGATTGAAAGTGGAACTACAAACACCCCACCGACGAAATCAAAGATCTACCTGAAAAAATCAAAGAAATACACAGAAAAAAATGTTAAAATTAAAGATATCATGGAAAATAATACAGTAAAAATGGTAGACACAAAAAGCAATACTGAATTGAAAGAGGGGTCACAAATATTTTCTGATAAAATCGAAGATCCACATGAAAAACATCTCTGTTAGACTATGTATTTGGTTGGGGAATTGAGTATATTGACATTATAAGATATTAAGGAATAGTGATTGTTGCTTCCTGTTATTTTTGATGTTTTATGTTTGTGTGGTTACTTTCTTTTGGGTTTATTGGGAAAAGATTACTTTCTTGCTTTTTCTAGGGTGCAGTTTCCCTCCTCATGTTGGTGTTTTCCATCTATTATCCTTTGTAGGGCTGGATTTGTGGAAATATATTGTGTAAATTTGGTTTTATCATGGAATATCTTGGTTTCTCCAACTATGGCAATTGAGAGTTTTGCTGGGTATAGTAGTTTGGGCTCGCATTTGTGTTCTCTTAGGGTCTGTATGAGATCTGCCCAGGATCTTCTGGCTTTCATCATCTTAGGTGAGAAGTCTGGTGTAATTCTGATAGGCCTGCCTTTATAGGTTGCATGACCTTTTTCTTTTACTGATTTTAATATTCTTTCTTTGTTTAGAGCATTTGGTGTTTTGATTATTATGTGCTGGGAGGACTTTCTGGTCTGTTCCAGTCTGTTTGGAGTTCTGTAGGCTACTTGTATGTTCATGGACATCTCTTTCTTTAGGTTAGGGAAGTTTTCTTCTATAATTTTGTTGAAGATATTTACTGGCCCTTTAAGTTGGAAATCTTCACTCTCTTCTATAGCTATAATCCTTAGGTTTAGTCTTCTCATTGTGTCCTGGACTTCCTGGATGTTTTGGCTCAGGAGCTTTTAGCATTTTACATTTTCTTTAACTTTTGAGTCAATGTTTTATATGGTATCTTCAGCCCCAGACATTCTTTCTTCTATCTCTTGTATTCTGTTGTTGATTCTTGCATCTATGACTCCTGAATTCTTCCCAAGATTTTCTATCTCCAGAGATGACTCACTTTGTGATTTCTTTATTGTTTCTACTTCCATTTTTAGATCCTAGATGGTTTTGTTCAGTTCCTTCACTTGTTTGTTTATGTTCTCCTGTAATTCTTTCAGGGATTTTTGTGTTTCCTCTTTAAGGGCCTTTACCTGTTCACCCATGCTCCTCTGTATTTCTTTCAGAGATTTTTGTGTTTCCTCTTTAAGGGCCTTTACCATTTGACCCATGTTCTCCTGTATTTCTTTAAGGGAGTTATTTATGTCCTTCTTGATGTCCTCTAACAGCATGGTGAGAAGAGACTTTAAATCCAACTATTGGTTTTCCGGTGTGCTGGGGCATCCAGGACTTGCTGTGGTGGGAGAACTGGGCTCTGATGCTGTCAAGTAGCCTTGGTTTCTGTTGGTAGGGTTTTTGCACCTGCCTTTTGTCATCTGGTTATCTCTGGTGTTAGTTGATCTTGTCTCTGGCTGGAGCTTGGCCCTCCTATGGGCCTGTAGACCAACTCTCTTCTGGCAGGGTCTGTGCACAGAAGACTGCGGAGATTTCTGGTTCTCTGCTGCAAATGGCAGCCAGAAGGGAAGCTTCCTGTCCCTGCTACTCCAGTGATCATATGCCTTGTGTGCTCCTAGATGTACACCTCCAGAGAGAAGGTGGAGATCTCACCTCTGCTCTCAGAAGTGAAATTGCTGCTGGGAGATCACTCTCTCCTGGTGGGCTAAGCACAGAAAGCTTTGGAGCTGCCTGGTTCCCTGCTGCAGATGGAGGCTGGAAGGGAAGACTCCTGTCCCAGCTGCTCCACTGATGGTATGCCCTGTGCACTCCTAGCTGTACCCCTCCAGAGAAAAGGTGGAGATCACACCTTCGCACTCAGAAGTGAAATTGCTGCTGGGAGATCAATCTCTCCTGGAGGGCAAAGCACAGAAGGCTTTGGAGCTTCCTGGTTCCCTGCTGCCTGAAATTTTCTTTATTAGCTGTTTTGCCTTCTAATGTAAGTTTTCAATATGTAATTTTTGTTTCAAACTTTTTAATGAATATATTCTTCATTTACATTTCCTGGTTTCCCCGACTCCCAATAAGCCTCCAACGCATCCTCCCAACCCCTGCTTACAAGAAGATGCCTCTCTGCCCAACCCATTCCCAACAAACCCCCACCCCAATTTCCCCATGCTGGGGCATCTATTGAGCCTTCCTAGGACCAAGGACCTTTCCTCTCACGTATGCCCGACAAGGCATTCCTCAGCCACAATTGTGGCTGGAATTATGTGTGTCCCTTAGTTGTTGGCTTAGTCCCTGGTTGGCCGACATTGTCCTTCCCATGGATTTGCAAACCCCTTCAGCTCCTCCAGTCCTCCCTCTAACTCCTCCATTGGGGAGTTCGAGCTCAGTCCAATGGTTGACTGCCAGCATCTGCCTCTGTATCTATAAGGCTCTAACGGGGCCCCTCGGGAGACAGCCATAACAGGTTCCTTTCCGTAAGCACTTCTTGTCATCCATAATAGTGTTGGGGTTTGGTGACTGTTTATAGGATGAATCACCAGGTAGGACAATCTCAGGATGGTCTTTCCTTCAATCTCTTCCCCACACTTGGTCTCCATAATTGCTCCTGTGAGAATTTTGTTCCCTTTATCAGAAAAACCTAAGAACCAACACTTTGGTCTTCCTTCTTCCTGAGCTTCCTGTGGTTTGTGAGTTATATCTTGTTTATTTGGGCTTTTGGGTTAATATCCACTTATCAGTGAGTGCATACCATATGTATTCATTTGTGATTGGGTTACCTCACTCAGGATGACACTTTCTAGTTCCTTCCATTTGCCTAAGAATTTCATGAATTCAATGTATTTTTTTTATTTTATTTTATTTTATTTTTTTAATTTACATTCCAAATCATTTCCCCTTTCCCATTTCCTCCCTCCCCGAAAGTCCCATAAGCCCCCTTCCCTCCCTCTTTTCTCCATTCAACCCCCTCTCATTTCTATGTCCTGGCGTTCCCCTACATCCAGTCTTTCCAAGACCAGGGGTCTCTCCTTCCATCTTCTTAGAAATCTATTGATATGCGAATTCTGTCTAGGGTATTCCGAGATTCTGGGTTAATATCCCCTTATCAGTGACTGCATACCATGTGTGTTCTTTTGTGATTAGGTTACCTCACTAAGGATGATATTTTCAAGTTCTGACCATTTGCCACGGAATTTCTTGAATTCATTGTTTTTAATTGCAGAGTAGTATTCCATTGTGTAGATATACCACATCTTCTGAATCCATTCCTCCGTTGAGGGACATCTGGGCTCTTTCCAGCTTCTGGCTATTATAAATAAGGCTGCTATGAACATAGTGGAGCATAATACACAGATTCAATGCAATCCAAATCAAAATCCCAACTCAATTCTTCATAGAGTTAGAAAGAGCAATTCGAAAATTCATCTGGAATAACAGAAAACCCAGAATAGCTAAAACTATTCTCAAGAGTAAAAGAACCTCTGGGGGAATCAGTATCCCGGACCTCAAGCTGTACTATAGAGCAATAGTGCTAAAAACTGCTTGGTATTGGTACAGTGACAGGCATGTAGATCAATGGAACAGAATTGAAGACCCAGAAATGAATCCACACTCCTATGGTCACTTGATCTTTGACAAAGGAGCTAAAACCATCCAGTGGAAAAAAGATAGCATTTTCAACAAATGGTGCTGGCTCAGCTGGAGGTCAACATGCAGAAGAATGCAAATTGACCCATTCTTATCTCCTTGCACTAAGCTCAATTCTAAGTGGATCAAAGATCTCCACATAAAACCAGACACACTGAAACTAATAGAAGGGAAACTAGGGAAGAACCTTGAACATATGGGCACAGGGGAGAATTTCCTGAACAGAACTCCAGTAGCTTATGCTCTAAAATCAAGAATAGACAAATGGGACCTCATTAAATTACAAAGTTTTTGCAAGGCAAAAGACACTGTCAAAAAGACAAAGCGGCGACCAACTAACTGGGAAATGATCTTTACCAACCTTACATCCAACAGAGGGCTAATATCCATTATATACAAAGAACTCAAGAAGTTAAACTCCAGAGAGGCAAGTAACCCTATTAAAAAATGGGGTAAAGAGCTAAACAAAGAGTTCTCACCTGAAAAATATCTAATGGCTGAGAAGCACCTAAAGAGATGTTCATCATCCTTAGTCATTAGGGAAATGCAAATCAAAACAACCCTGAGATTCCATTTCACACCAGTCAGATGGCTAAGATCAAAAACACAGGAGACAGCAGTTGTTGGCGAGGATGTGGAGAAAGAGGAACACTCCTCCACTGCTGGTGGAATTGCAAGCTGGTATAACCACTTTGGAAAGCAGTCTGGCGGTTCCTCAGAAAACTGGGCATGACACTCCCGGAGGATCCTGCTATACCGCTCCTGGGCATATACCCAGAAGCTTTACCTGCATGCAATAAGGAATTAAATGTTTTTAATAGCTTTGTAGTACACCATTGTGTAAATATACCACATTTCTGTATCCATTCCTCTGTTGAAGGACAACTGAGTTCTTTCTAGCTTTTGGCTATTATAAATAAGGCTGCTGTGACCATAGTGGAGCATATGTCCTTATTACATACTAGGACATCTTCTGGGTATATGCCCAGGAGTAATATAGCTGGGTCCTCAAGTAGTACTATGTCTAATTTTCTGAGGAATCCCCAAACTGATTTCCAGAGTGGTTGTACCATCTTGCAATCCCACCAGCAATGGAGGAGTGTTCCTCTTTCTCCACATCCTCCCCAGCATCTGCTGTCCCCTGAGGTTTTCATCTTAACCATTCATTTTAACTGGTGTGAGATGGAATCTCTGGGTTGTTTTGATTTGCATTTCCCTGACAACTAAGGATGCTGAACATTTCTTTAGGGCCTTCACAGCCATTCAATTTTCCTCAGTTGAGAATTCTCTGTTTAGCTCTCTACCCCATTTTTTAAAAGGGTTATTTGATACTCTAGAGTCAAACTTCTTGAGTTCTTTGTATACATTGGGTATTAGCCCTGTATCAGATGTAGGTTTGATAAAGATCTTTTCCCAATCTGTTGGTTGCCATTTTGTCCTATTGACAGTGTCCTTTGCCTTACAGAAGCTTTGCAGTTTTACGAGAATCCATTTTTCGATTCTTGTTCCTAGAGCATAAGCCATTGGTATTCTGTTTAGGAAAATTTCCCCTGTTCCCATGTGTTCAAGGCTCTTCCCCACTTTCTCTATTATAAGCTTCAGTGTATCTGGTTTTATGTGGAGGTCCTTGATCCACTTTTACTTGAGCTTTGTAGAAGGAGATAAGAATGGGTTGATTTGCATTTTTCTGCATGCTGACCCCAGTTGAACCAGCCCCTTCTGTTAAAAATGTTATCTTTTTTCAACTGGATGTTTTTAGGTCCTGTGTCAAAGATCAAGTGACCATAGGTGTGTGGATTCATTTCTGTGTCTTCAATTCTCCATTGATCTTCCTGCCTGTCTCTTTATCAATACCATACAGTTTTTATCACTATTTTTCTGTAGTAGAGCTTGAGGTCAGGAATGGTGATTTCCCCCAGAAGTTCTTTTGCTGTGGAGAATAGTTTTCAATATCCTGGGTTTTTTGTTATTCCAAATGAATTTGTAGATTGCTCTTTATAGCTCTATGAAGAATTGATTTTGAATTTTGATGGGAATTGCAGTGCAAAAAGACATTTCAGTTGAAATATTTCCATAGAAATTGCATGACTGTAAATAAACTGAAAGACTGCTAAAAATCAATATTGTCTATGGTTTTTGAAGATTTCTTGTGTTATACTGATGACATTTTGCTTTTGATTGGGTTTTCAATAAAATTTTCCTCGCAGAATTGGTCATCAATATTAGCACCTGCAACAAATTGCTATTTTTTTTAACAGGAAGAACCCATTTCTATTTCAATGGTACTTAGGATTATTGTTTGAGCCTATGTCCCATCACGTTATGTTCAACCACAAATGTTATCATAAATCTCAAAATTAGAGAACACTAGCACTTTTAGGATAGAATTGGAAGGATTTCTAGAGAGGCATCTATACTAGACTGATTAAAAAATAATAATGTATATTACAAACTACTATCACTTACTTCAGAATAAGTGTAAAATATTTAAAATATTGTGAGTACTCTGTTTTATTTGTAACTTGTCTTGTCCATTGGCTGAAAGAGAAATGAATAATAGAATCTAAACAGGATTTTGTAACTTTCAGAGCCCTAGGATCTACATAAGATATGAAGAAAATGAAACTATGCTTTGCATGTGCTTCAGTGTCCTCATTCAGGAGTATCGGTTGAAGGACAGCTGGTGCTACTCAGAAATCAAGACTAGTATAGCACAACAGCAATACATCAGTGGAGACTATTGACATTGCTCCTATAGCCTTATGGAAGAACAACAGATGCTGAGTTAAACAAAAATGAAGCAAAACAAACATTACCTCCAGAGAAGAAGCTATGCTGCCCAAACTGCCCATATAGTTTTCCCTTTCTGGGCTGTCCTGGTGAGGAATGGAACATTGTCACATAGATTCCAGGTTTCTTAGGGGAGAAGAGTAACAACATTGAACGAGGCAGAGAGAAGATACTCAAATTGCTTGGAAAATGACATATATATATATATATATATATATATATATATATATATATATATCCCTTAAATGCACTGTATTAAATTAATATTATCTGGATATTATTTCTTCATGCTTTCACCAAAATATCTCAGGAAGGGACCACCGCTCAGCTCCTCGTGTGTTTTTTTGTCACAGTGGTTTATCCTTCACTCATTTCTATCTCATTATAACACCAGAAATTGGCAGGGAGAATAATTCCTCTTAGGAATTCTCATAGGAGGTAATGTACAACTACAAACATGTCAAGATTTAACGTTTATAATGTACCTACATTGTTCAGTGATATAACCACTAGCCGAGAGCACAAATCTTGAAGATCATTCTTCATGTCCTGTAGAACTCTTATAAAACACAATGATTCACACACATGAAGATAGTAAGAGCAATGCTCAGTGTGAGAAGACAAAAGAAAGTAATGGGGATGAACATGATGTCAACATTTCATATATAAAATACATGTATAAAAATTCCATAATGAAAATGAGTATTATTTATAATTAATATTTGCCTATCAAAACAGTCTCTAAAATTTTAAAAAACATAGACAAAATATAAAGATTGAACCAATAAGAGTTGGTCAACCATTATAATGTAATTTTTGTGGATTTTTAATTTTTTGGTTTATTTATTTGTTTGTTTTGCTTCTTTATTTACATCCCACTCACTGTTCCCTCCTTGTTACCCACTCCTACAATCCTTACCTGAATTCCCATCTACGTCTCTTCTGAGAGGGTGGGGATCCCCCTGGCTAACCCCAATACTGACATATCTCAACTCTGTAAGGCTAGGCTCATCTTCTTCTACTGAGATTAGAAAAGGCAGCCCAGCTAGAAAAACTTATCTCACAAACAGGCAGCAACTTTTGGGATAACCACTGCTCCAGACGTTTGGGACTTACATGAAGACCAAGCTACTCATCTGCTACATATGTGCGGAGAGGCCTAAGTCTACTCTGTGTACAGTCTTTGGTTGGTGGTTCAGTTTCTGAGAGTCCCAAGGATCCAGCTTAGTTGACTCTGTTTGTCTTCCTGCAGAGTTCCTATCTCCATGCTGGCCTACAATCCTCCTATTCCTCCATAAGAGTCCCCAAGCTCCATCCACAGTTTGATTGTGTCTGTATCTGTCTGAGTTACCTGCTGGATGGAGCCTCTCAGAGAACAGTTATGCTAGGCTCCTGTCTGCAAGCATAAAAGAGCATCGTTAATTTTGTCTGGAATTGTTGCTAGCCCATGAATGTGTCTCAAGTTGGGCCAGTTATTGGTTGGCCATCCCTCACTCTGCTCCATCACTCATCCCTGCTTTTCTTGTAGACAGAATAAATTTTTGATCAAAAGATTTGTTAGTGGATGGTTGGTGACCCTGTTTCATTGATGTTCCTGACTGGCTGTAGGACGTGGCCTCTTCAGATTTCACATCCACAATGTTGTGAGTCACAGATAAGTAAACCCACATTGATTCTTGTGTACACCCCAGATCCCAAGTCTCTGTCTCATCTTGGAGATGCTCCCTACCTCCCTACCCCCAACACTTGTGGATTTCTATTCATTCTCATGGTCATCTGGCCATCCCTCCTGATTAATTTTAAAGATTGTTGTGATTTTAACCATTCTTACACAACAATGTCTTATTTCATAAAAATTCAACACGTTATATACCTAAACATACACATATGCAAAAGCTTACAAAGTTCATATTCTAAAAGCATGAAATTCCAAAGAGAAAAGAAACACAAAATGCACACACACACACACACACACACACTAAACAAATAAACAAAATAAACCCCACTAAAATATAAAATGAAAATTCTCTCACAAAATCAGAGTTATAGACTCAAATCATTAGCGAATAGTAATATTATCATGGGGAAAGCCACACTTGTAATACACAGGGAAAGGGAATTTACTGCCTTCAGAGTAACCCCATTTGTTCAGTAGACTTCTGTCTTGGTAACTGTAGCAGTGCAGTTCTTACTTCATGGGGAAATTGAGTGGAAGGTGAACAGTTTTTATCTGACCCACCACACAGAAGCAGAGCATCCTTTCCCGGAGCAGCAATGGTCCCTGTAATTTGTCACATAACCAGCATTTGTCAGAGTCTCCTGTCTGTGTTTTCTTTTGTTTCAGCTAATACTGTTTCAAAGTTGGCTATAGATGTGATATGACCAACGTTCATAGAGAAAGTAGGGAATATGTATAATAATTATTTAGAAATGAATAATATAAATTCTACTTAAGCTTTCCTACACATTTTACCTGGAGATACCTATAATTACTGAAGAGTTATTCTTTTTCACTCATTCATAATTCTTTCTGGATTTGTTCAGTATAAATTTTATCAATGATATTCATAAGCTAATTTTACCTTGTCTGTATTGCAAAACCATATCTTGAATGCTTTAAGAGTTCTTATCCTTAGTTTAAGGCCCATGAATGCTCTTAATTTTGATGATTTGTAAATCAAACATTGTGTTCTCGGAGTAGACTTGAATACTTCAGAAAAACAATGTGGATCTCATTGCATGCATTTATGTCTAGTGACATACTAGCATCTGCTTAATTTCCATTTTAAAAAGGCAACTAGCATTTTAATTCCCCAAAGGCCTAGATTAATCACTTCAGGAATCCTGGCAATCTTTCTTATTTAGTGGAGTAACATGCTGGACTCAAGTCAGAGATCCCCCAACAATTCATTTTCACTATAAAAACAAATGATGCTCCAGACAGCACCCAGCTCATCTTGCACAGGATTCAAAATGAACACATCACACACTGGTCTCTTATTGCCTCTTATAGGAATTTTATTTGTTCTGGCCTGAGGCAACACACTCACTGGTGTTTTTATTGCTAACTTCAATCAACAACCTGTTTCAGTGCATGCTATGTGGATCTCAAATAGCACCCCAGCTTCTGTGCTATGCATATAAACTCTCCAGACTGAGATTCAGGACCCCCATCAGACGAGACATTTTTGACAAAATGCCTCTAACCAGGAGACATTAGAGGTAGTGTGGGATTGTGTGAATCTCTTGTGTTCTCAAAGTTTTCTTGGAAAGTTTCATAGGTTTTCCTGAGCTAACAAAGACTGCATAGAAACACCACAATAATTACACATAAAACTGGGCTGAACATACTTTTCTCCTCATTTTTAGGAAGACAAAGTTTAAATTTAGAATGCTTTCTGCACTCTCAACCTGTCTAAATCCACATGTGTCTTCTATATTCCGAAGCCCTGCTCATAGCCAGTTCACAAGGGGAACCTTGAAGTACCTAGTGCATGCTTTGAAGCCATTTTACACAACACCAACACATTTCATTTTTATTAGCTCAAACCCCAATGATTGACTTTGCAATTTAATTAAGGTGGGTCTCTTTTTAGAGTTTGTTTTGAAGGACTGATAGGAACGAGGCAGGTTGTTCCTCTTACTACGCAGGAGGAAAACACACACACACGCACACACACACACACACACACACACGCACACACACACTCATACACTCACACACCAAACCAAAGCTGAAAAATTAAGAGAAAGCAGAGTAGCAGATTATCCTAGAATTAAGCCCAGTTTCTGATTTTTCATGCAATGTATTTATTTATAAGAAGTTCAAGGGTATTTCTGTTTGTTGGTTTGTTTATTTTCCAATTTTAACCATTGTCTTTTCTTGAGAACTATTTATACAGGAAAAAGATTAGAGATGTGGCTTGGTAGTTACGATCAGTTGCTCTTCTCACAGAGGACCTGGATTCAGTTTCTAGTACCTATGTGTCAGTACCTCCTGTTATCCCAGTTCTGTAGAATTCAATGCCCTCTTCTAACTTCCACAGGTACTGACTATAGGTGGCACATTTACATATATGCAAGCAAAGCACTCATACACACAAAATAAAGGTGCATATATATGTAACAACAATGATTCCCTGCAATTAAAAACAATGAATTCACGAAATTCCTAGGCAAATGGTCATAACTTGAAAATATCATCCTTAGTGAGGTAACCCAATCACAAAAGATCACACATGGTATGAAGTCACTGATAAGGGGATATTGACCCAGAATCTCAGAATACCCTAGACACAATCAGCATATCAATAGATTTCTAAAAAGATGGAAGGAGAGACCCCTGGTCCTGGAAAGACTGGATGTAGGGGAACGCCAGGACAGAGTAATGAGAGGGGGTTGAATGGAGAAAAGAGGGAGGGAAGGGGGCTTATGGGACTTTCGGGGAGGGAGGAAACGGGAAAGGAGAAGTGATTTGGAATGTAAATTAAAAAAATAAAATAAAATAAAATTAAAAAAAAAAAAAGAAGTGACCACAAACTTGAAAGAGGAAGAAGTAGTCAATAGAAGAGGTAGAAAAGAGAGATGGGAGAAGATTTAAATATATTACTTACGTATGAAATTTAAAAATATTAATAAATAGTGGAAAGTTTGATAGAAATGATGATCTGGGTATGAAATGCAGCATGGGGCATAGTTTTGCTGCTACTGCAAACTTTCATTTCTTTCCCTTTTGATCTAATTAAAACACTCTCCTCCGATCTGCATGGTGTTCCTTTCAAATGAGAATCTTTTCATTGCAGTCACTACTCTATAAATTTCAAGGCTTTTCCTTTTAACAAAGGCAATTTAACAAATCACAGAAAAGATTTGCTGAGATTTTTTTGGCAGTCATGAAATTAAAACAATTAGACATCACCCACTTCTGATTAATGGTGAGTATAGATATTTGGGCTGGCCTAAGAGAAAACCAATTAAGTGTCTAGTAGAGGTGATAATGATTCTCTTCCCCTGAATTCATCTAAACCCTTCCATAGATGCTCAGCCTCTGCTTTAATGGCATGCTGTCTTTTGAAATTAACTGCTATGTGTTGGGGGTTTCCATACACTATGAGCCTCTTCTAGCCTCTGGTAAAATTCACAGGCCAATTTCACTCTTTATTTCTAGTGTGCTCTGTTAGCCATGTTAAGCTCACTTTTCCTCAAAACCTAAGAGTATCACAGCTACCACTTTTATCACAAGAGGCAAAGGAACTACTGTTACCAGATCACAGTTCCTTATAGTAGAGCTAGAGATGGTTCCACAGCCAGCAGTACATAGGATATTTCTCTACTCGAGTTTATTTAGTTTTACTGCTCTACTAAAAGATATGCAGAGTTTGAAATTTAAAGACAAGTTCAAAGTAACTTGCTATTATTGCATAGAGTGTATATCCAAACAGGTTGCCAACTCAACACCAAAAATTACAAATGATACCAAATATTTATTAAATTCAATAGTTTTTACAAATAGAAATATGTCAGTAGGAAATAGATCTGAAACCAATAAGAAGCCAACAGTCCTACAAAGGTATGACATCTATAAATTACAATGACCAGCATGGGGTGATAACTATAAGGATGCAAAGGAGGCACACATGCATTGGCAGTAGCCGAAAACATCTCTAATTGCATTATAACCTGCTAACCAGGAGGGAAATCATGACAAAATGGAAATAAAGCCACCCAGAGGTGATAATGTCATGGATTTGGTGGAGAAACTCAAACTGACACTTTACTAAACCAGCATGTCCCAAAAACATATTCTTCTTTATACCCACAGAGAAGTGCAGTTCTCACTCCCCACCAAGGAAATGTCTCTTTACAACAGACAAAAATCCATTATAAAATAAGGACAACCAATAAAATTTCAGATCTATGGAAGCTAGTCCCAAGGGATGCATTGGCAATACAGCTTCCATATCTAAGGCTCAAAATCACTGCAGAAACAGGGGCAGAAAGACTGTAAGAGAGCCAAATGTCAGGGAGTTTGCTGTGAGATTGTGTCTCTTAGGATGGTGACAGCCTACACTCATAAATCTCCCCAATATGATTGCCTACCCATGAGATGACCAAGGACAACAACAATCATTGTGCTAATGTGGACAGGGAAAACTCAACAGACAACTAAGAAATGGTTAGGATATATATGGTTAGCAGGTTGTAAAAAACAAATGGTCAGTCCTGAAAACATAAAAAAGTAGCATTATGTAGACTGAGTGGGTTGTATTTATGCATTAATGGAATAGTTATACATATATATTTATATATAAGGATAGTATATATAAAATATATGCATTATATTTTTAAATATTATGTACTTAGGAATATATAGAGATAGATAGATAGATAGTAGATAAAACAAAATTAATGAATACAAGAGGCCATGAATATGAAAGAAATAAGAAGTGGTAAGTGATTTTGAGGAAGACAGGAGAAGATAGAAAATTATATAATTATACTATTTTCTTAAAATATTTAAAAAGGTAATTACAAATAAAAAAACAAAAATTACAAAAACTAATTCATTTAGAAATTAATGTGTTGAAGTTGTCTAGGAGTGAAGAAGTAATGCTAAATTTTTATAATCTAGTATCAGTTATCTTAATAGTAGTCCTCTTTTTTGTTTGGTTTTGTTTTATTTTTGAAACAGTTTTTCTGTAAAACAATCCTGTTCTTACACTTGTTTTGTAATCCAAGCTGGCCTTGTACTAACAGAGATGTACTTGCCTATGCTTCCTGAGTGCAGGATTTAAAGGCATGTGCTACCACACCTGACTAATAGTGATCATATTTAGTCATGGATGATTTTTATTTGCTAAATTTACTTTGATGAGAAATCAGTTTCTTATTAAAATGAAATATATTGTGGTCAGTCAGTCAGTTCATCAGGAACACTGAGCAAGCATTATAATCAGAATGGATATCAGGAATTTCTAGTAAGATATCCCTAAACCCCAAAAGTTTTCCTTTAACACATACATTGTGGGACAGGTGCACAAACACTAACAGCTAAATTTTATTAAGTACAGTGCAAGAATCATTTTTATTCCTAGTATTCCTTAAGAAAAGTGTTATCATCCAAGCAGAGAGAATCAATCTAAGTAGAAAGAAGCCAATTGACACATTATGTTAGACGTTAACCTTTTGATATGTATACACTTTATTCAATATGCAACTCACTCTAACAACCTGTGGTCCACTGTCCATGTTTGCTAACACCTGCAAAACAATGTCTTTGTATTGCCCTGATTACTTTTCAAAAATATGACACTATGTAAATTAATTGATATTCATTTGTAGAAACAATAAAATTACTGCTTTCAATAAGCAATGTGTAAGATTCACTCATGGGAGGGATAAAGGGAGATGGTCCATCAGGTAAAGGTATTTGACCCCAAGTCTGCTGACCTAAGTTAATCCCCAGAACTCAAATGGAGATAACTCATATCTGAAAGTTGTCCTCTGACCTACACAGACAGACAGACAGACAAACAGACAGACAGACAGACACATACACACACACATACACATAAATATTAAATAAAATATTTAAAACTACCCATTAATTGGTTATTATATACCAAGTGATCAGCCCTGATAAAATGTAAATACAAACAACATTATAAAAATATCTGTATATTTATAACACACATATACATATAAATAATTAGAAATAGATTCCATAAATTTGAAAATATCTGAAGGGTGGACTAGGGGCAGGTGAGGTTGAGAAAAGGAGGGAGGGTGTTGGGGAAGAAGGGATGGAGGAAGAGAGCACCTGGAGGAACAACCGTAATAAGGAAGCATTTAAAAGTAATATTAAAACCTAGTTCAGTGAAAACTACTTGGAATGTAGTGAGAACTTTCAGTAATGGAACCTGAACTGGACATTTTCTATAACTAGGCAAGGTTTATAATTCTGGGGCACCAACCCAGTCAAACAACTCTCAACCCATACCTATACTGCCTGCAAGATGTGCTAGGGCAATAGTGGATCAGATCTTATTGGAATGGCCATCAAATGATGATCTAATTTGTTGCCCAAGCAAGACACTGACTCAGAAGTGGAATGGCTCAGAGACCTAGGGTAGAACCAAACATGAGGGAAAAAAAAGTAAATGAAAAACAAATATCAATGAAATGATTCCTTCTGATATTCTACTATACTCATAGTCCAATCATCATCAGAGAGACCTATTCCAACAACTGATGAGAACAAGTGTAAAGACCTATGACCAGACATTCAGCAGAGCTTGAAGAATCCTGTGGAAAAGGGGAAGGCAGCATTGTAGGAGCCAGAGTGGCTAAGGGTAACTGCAGAACACAGCCCAAAAAAAATCTTCTAAGCAGGGTTCTTAGGGACTCACAGAGACTGAATCAGCAATCATCATTCTGCATGAGTTCTTGAGGTTCTCTCCACTCATGTTGTGGTCATTTAGCTTGGAGCATTTGTGGGATTCCTAATAACTTTAGTAGGGATATCTCTGACCTGTTTTGCCTGTTCTTGTGACTGGTTTCCTCCTACTGGGTTGCCTCATCCAGCCTTGGTAAGAAGGTTTGTGCCTCATCTTATTACAACTTGTTATGCCACAGTCAATTGATATTCTTGGGAGTCCTGATGCGTTCTGTAGGGAAATGAAGGATCAGTAGATGTGGATGAGAGGGAAGGTGGGAAGGAAGCTGAGAGAAGTGGAGGAAGAGGGAGCTGAGATCAGGATGTATGGTATATGAGAAGAATAAATAAAATGAAAATAGAAAAAAAAATCAGAAAACCAAGGGGGAATAGGTGACGGGTTGGAGGGAGAAAAAGAAAAGGAAAGAGGAATAAATTTGTAATTATATCTTAATTTCAAGACATGTAAATATCAGGATTAAAATTTTGAGTCAGGTTTTCACTATGTAACACTGGCTTGGAAATCTTTATGTGTATCATTGAAAGTATGTTAGGATTAAATGTATATGTTATCATGCCTGGCCATAAAACATATGTTTATAAAAGAATTCACTCAGGTTTAGTTAATGGCTTGAGTCATACTTTGTTGCTGCAACAGAATGTCAAAGTCTTGATATATTTACAGAAATATATTTATTTCTTACTATTCTGACAGTTAGAAGTCTTGATATATTTACAGAAATATATTTATTTCTTACTATTCTGACAGTTAGGCTCTAGTATACATTCAGGGATTTGGTGCTGCCTCAATTGTGACAACAAAGAACATGTGAGAGGCAATACTTAGGACAAAACTACTCACATCACACCTAACCCAGCTCCTCAGTACAGTTGTAACTTATTTCTGATGGCAATCCCAGACAAATTTAATGATCCAGCTCTCAGTACTGCTATTACACCAATCCAAGTCAACAGGAGCTTCTGAGAGAATTCTAATCCCTAATGATGCATTTTTAAAAATGCAATCTAAGCTGAATATCTTTTTTCAATTCCTCAGGATTCAGGCATTTGCTCTCCACCCCAATTAAAAGCATCTTATCTATTTTCAAAGTGGGCAGTTAGGAAGGAAGCATATGTTGGCAAATTCTCATGTGAATGACAGTTACTTTAAAAAGCTTGTTAAACACGAGAGATTTAATATTGAACCTTCTGGTGTGTATTTTTCTTCATAGAAATTCACTGGTGCCTCATTGAGAATCTAAGTGTTTCTGGGATTTGCCCACCTAGTGATGTCTCTTACTGGATATTAGCCATTCTAAAAAGTGTGTACTGTCATCTAATCATTGTACAGATTACCCTCCAAAAACAGTGTTCAAATGTTCGCATTTCACAGCACTGGGCACTCATGTATTTTATTCAGTCCACTTAACCACTTGAAGTTGTGTCCCTTTTATTTCCCTGGTCATAGGGACTGAACACAGCACTTTGAGAATGATAGAGAAACACTTTTTCACTGAGACAATTTTTCTGCTACCTGACTATTTTTATGTGAGGGATTTATTGACCTAGTTAACAATATTGCAATATTAATTTTTGTGTACATTTGGATATAAATCTTTTGTCAGAATTATGTCTAGGTTTCTCCAAAGATCTTGTGTCACTTCTTCAGCTCTGCCCTCTGTAGTACTTTATGTTCTGGCTGACCCCACTCCCTGGCTGCTCTTGTTCTCGGTAGTTATTCCATAGTACTGGCATTTTCAATACCCTTGAATCTTCCATTGCAGGTAGGCTCCAGTTTCACTAATAAACTCTGTATTAGTCAGGTTTCTCTAGAGTCACAGAAATTATGAAATATCTCTATGTAATAAGTGAATTTACTATAATGACTTACAGTCTGTAATCCAACTAATCCAACAATGGACCACTGTGAATAGGAAGTCTAAGAATCTAGCAGTGTCTCAGTCCCTTGAGACTGGTTGTTTCAGATGATCTTTTGTATAAGCTGGAATACTGAAGAAGTAGCTTCTAACAGATCTACTGGCAAGTAAAATTGCTAGCAGATGAAAAAGAGTTAATCTTCCTTCTTCCAATATCTTTATATAGTCTTCCAGCAGAAGATGTGACTCAGATTAAAGGTGTGTACCACCATGGCTGGATTTGGAACTCGCTTTGTTCCAGGCTCACATGGAACTAAGGAGACTGCTTGCCTCAGTCTCCTTACATGCTACCATGTCTGGGCCTAAGCTTTTCATGACCACTATGGCTCAAGATATCCATGTGAAGATCTGGATCTGAAGTCTGAGGCTTCCAGCCTCAAGATGTAGATCACAGATGTACCCTCCCTTTCTGGATTGCAGTTCATTCCAGATATAGTGAAGTTGACAAGTGAGAACAGTCATAAAAATCCATCCCTTGTCAATTTGACACACAATCATTTCTCCTTATATCCAAATGAAAACAATAACACAGTCATAGTAATACCTAACATGATATAACTCTACCATTGAACTACCTGTTGAACTACAAATGCATAAACAACAATCTTAACTGGGTGGGATCTTGCCCCAAGGTCAATACTCCCTTAATTCTGTTTAATTTCCTAAACACAGGATTTAATATCATTCTACTTCCTGGTGCACTTTCAATCTAAGAACCATAAACTTTTTATTTTTCCTTTATCAGTTTGCTACATTTGATCAAAAGGTTCTTCTTGAGAGTGAAACAGAGGACAGTGTCTAGGCTGTTTTGTCTAGCGCTAGGCTGTTTTGGGCTTTCAATTGTCAATGCAATTAGTCTATGTCTCTTCATCTTTGTCTCAAACACATTTTTTCAGGCAAGGACAAAAAATCAACTACATTCATCAACAAAATAGCACAGAATAGTGTCTAGACCACATCCTTAAATTCTTCTCCTCTTAAACCTCTTGAGACAGGTCCCCGCAATTCAAGTTACCTTCACTACCCCTTTTTTCATGTTTCGTGGTTCATTAAGCCCAACTTAAAGCATTTCACCACTTTCCAAAGTCCTCAAACCCACATTTCTCAAAATAAACCATGATCAGGTCTACTACATCAGTGCTCAATCCCCAGTACCAACTTCTGTCTTAGTTTAGGTTTTCTTGATATGAAATCCACCATGACAAAGGCAACTCTTCATTTGGGGCTGCTTTACAATTTCAGAGGTTTAGCCTATTATCATCATGGCAGGAACCATGGCACAGTGCTGGAGGAGCTTAGAGTTGTACATCTTAATCCAAACTCAGCAAGAGATTGTTGTTGAAAGGCAGCCAGTAGGAGACTTGATTTCACATCAAGTAGAGCTTGAGCACTAAGAGACATCAAAGCCTACACCCATAGAGACATACTTCTTCCAACAGTACCACACCTTTCAATAATACCACTCTCTATTGCCAAGCATTGAAAGATATACCTACATGGGAGACAAACCTATTTCAAATCACCACAGACAGTAATGTGTTTCACAAGGATTATTGGTAAAGGTGTCATCAAAGCCTTGGTAGCCAGAAAAGGGTATCAAGTAAGATTTCTAGATAAAATAGGTATTACAGTACATGAAAATGAAAGATATGTGTTATTGTCTCCAAAACTTTGACTTTAAGTAGAAATCATGCTAATTCAAAACAATGCAATCATGTTAAGTTTTTCAAAGAATCACCATTATATATAAATCAGATTCATATCTTTTCTTCAAGACTGTTTATATTTAGGAAAATTAGCATTCATCTAAACTATGAAATGCATTGTAAATCTTCACAAGTATTTCCAGACTTATATATTTTCATATGAAAACATGTCTTCTGTAACACACACTCATATACACACGCACAGGCACATGCACACACACACACACACACACACTTCATTTATTGCTACATAATTCTCCAAGATATCCAGGTTTTAAGCTTTTAGGCGGTTTTAAATGTCACTATGTATTCCATAATTTTATAGACATACATTATTTTATCATCCAAGAATAATAGAGTTCTTTGCTCATTTTAGTGTGCCTCTAAAGGTAAATATTTTTTTTTTTAATCATAGGGTATTTCTTACTTTTGTTTGTCTCCTAACTGTAATTACTTAGTGTTGACACTAATTTATCATTTCTATTCAAGAGTTTTCCTTTCTCTGATTATGATGTACATAAAACTTGTTCTAGTTCTTTGCTTTCTTACAGTCCTTGTTACTTAATCTTTCCAGTAATGACTCCTTAATTTTCAACACATTTGGAGATGTTAGGGGAATACTGGGAGAATTCATCTACTTCATGCTTCTTCAAGAACCACTCCCTGTCTGGTCTTTGCTTTTTCCATGAACAACAGCTTGTTCTCATGAAAAATACTCTAATAAATCAAGGCATAGAACATTGGGCACCTATGAGAAGGAAAATATAATTGGTGAAATTATTTCAGTTTAAGTGAACATTATTTTAAACACTATTTGTACTGCCAACTTTTGCAAACATGTCCAAAATGAGAATACAACAGAAAATATGAAAAAAATGATATTTTACTTTTTAATAAATTTTATTTACTCATAAGTTTATTTTTATTGTTTTAAATTATATACATGTTTCTTTGTGTGGGTATGCGTTTGCAAATATATGTACCCATAGAGGCTCCATGTATATTGTATCCTAGAATTGGTATTAGAGTTGGCTATGAACTTGTTTTAGGGTTTTGTTAATGTGAAGAGACACCATGATTGTGACAATTTTTATAAAGGGAAACATTTAATTCTGGTTGGCTTACATTTTCAGCAGTTAAGTTTATTATCATTATGGTAGAAAGCATGGCAGTGTGCAAGCATACATGATTTTGGGGACAGTTGACAGTTCTACATCTTGATCTACAATAGGAGGAGACTGTGTATCACACGGGGCATAGCTTGAGCTTAGGAAACCTCAAAGCCCATAGCCAAAGTGACACAATTCCTCGAACAAGTCCAAACATACTCCAAGTCCATACTTTCTAATAGTTCCATTCCCTATGGGACAGTTATTCAAACACATTATTCTCTGGGGGCTATACATTTTCAAACTATCAGAGAACCAACTCATGTAGCTACGTGGAATTGGGTCCACTGCTGAAAAAGCAGTACGAATTCATAAATCTGATTCACTTTTCCCACCCAAATTGCCAACTTATTAAACTGAATAGGAAACTGGCCAAGAAACATGACAATCTGCTTCATTAACCTTGGAGATAAGAAAAAGTATAGTGAGATGTTGTTAGTGGTCAAGGAGACAGATACTAAACCTATTCTTAAAACACATGGAATAGAATGTCAAAATGATCAAAGGAAGATGGGAGCTAAGGAGGATTAACTTTATAAGAGGTAGACAAGATAAATACAAGAAAAATAACTAGAATAATTCATGGAAAGACAGGTATCTCCTTCTGATAATAAACACAGAATTTGGGAGTCTTAAGTTCTGTAAAAATTTGTCTGTATGTCTGTGCATCCTGTACATATGAGCAAATGCCTTTTACCTTTAAGTACCACTTAGCAGAGCTGCTTCACTGTGATGATCTTTTGTTTCTCCTGATTTCAGAAGGAAATTTATGAAGACATTCTTGGGTACAGTGATAAGATGTTATCAATGAAGTAGATTTCATAAATAATAACTATGCAGAAAACATAAACAGAATTTGTTATTCAGGTAATGTTTGTTGTGCTTACTAAACCAGAATACCTGTTGGTGTGTGCTCAATGGTGTGGAGTGAACCTGGAAGATTATGGCTGCTGAATGACCTGCAGGTTCAATACACAGCTGTGTTTGTGAAGATATCCTTTTCAAGAACGAAAAGGGAGAGATAACAACAGAAACTGAGGAAATTCAAAAAATCATCAGATCCTACTACAAAAACCTGTATTCAACACAACTAGAAAATCTTGAGGAAATGGACAATTTCCTTGACAGATACCAAGTACCAAAATTAAATCAGGATCAAATAGACCATCTAAACCGTCCTATAACCCCTGAAGAAATAGAAGTTGTCATTGGAAGTCTTCCAACCAAAAAAAGCACAGGTCCAGATGGTTTTAGTGCAGAATTCTATCAGACCTTCAGAGAAGACCTAACACCAATACTCTTCAAACTGTTCCACAAAATAGAAACAGAAGGAACAGTACCCAACTCGTTCTATGAAGCCACAATTACGCTAATACCAAAAGCACAAAAAGATCCGACAAAGAAAGAGAATCTCAGGCCAATCTCTCTTATGAATATCGATGCAAAAATACTCAATAAAATTCTTGCCAACCGAATTCAAGAACACATCAAAACGATCATCCACCACGATCAAGTAGGCTTCATCCCAGGGATGCAGGGATGGTTCAATATAAGGAAATCCATCAATGTAATCCACTACATAAACAATCTCAAAGAAAAAAACCACATGGTCATCTCATTAGATGCTGAGAAAGCATTTGACAAAATTCAGCATCCTTTCATGCTAAAGGTCTTGGAATGATCAGGAATTCAAGGCCCATATCTAAACATAGTAAAAGCAATTTACAGCAAACCGGTAGCCAGCATCAATCTAAATGGAGAGAAACTTGAAGCAATCCCACTAAAATCAGGGACTAGACAAGGCTGCCCTCTCTCTCCATATCTTTTCAATATAGTACTTGAAGTTCTAGCTAGAGCAATTAGACAACAAAAAGAGGTCAAAGGGATACAAATTGGAAAGGAAGAAGTCAAACTATCACTATTTGCAGACGATATGATAGTATACATAAGCGACCCAAAGAACTCCACCAGAGAACTCCTACAGCTGATAAACGACTTCAGCAAAGTGGCCGGATATAAAATCAACTCAAGCAAGTCAGAAGCCTTCCTATACTCAAAGGATAAGCAGGCTGAGAAAGAAGTAAGAGAAATAATACCCTTCACGATAGCCACAAACCATATTAAGTATCTTGGCATGACTTTAACCAAACAAGTGAAAGATCTGTATGACAAGAACTTCAAGTCTCAGAAGAAAGAAATTGAAGAAGACCTCAGAAGATGGAAAAATCTGCCATGCTCATGGATTGGCAGGATTAATATAGTAAAAATGTGCATCTTACCAAAAGTAATACACAGATTCAATGCAATCCCCATCAAAATCCCAACTCAATTCTTCATAGAGTTAGAAAGAGCAATTCAAAAAGTCATCTGGAATAACAGAAAACCCAGAATAGCTAAAACCATTCTCAAGAGTAAAAGAACCTCTGGGGGAATCAGTATCCCGGACCTCAAGCTGTACTACAGAGCAATAGTGTTAAAAACTGCATGGTATTGGTACAGTAACAGACATGTAGATCAATGGAACAGAATTGAAGACCCAGAAATGAATCCACACTCCTATGGTCACTTGATCTTTGACAAAGAAGCTAAAACCATCCAGTGGAAAAAAGATAGCCTTTTCAACAAATGGTGCTGGCTCAGCTGGAGGTCAACATGCAGAAGAATGCAAATTGACCCATCCTTATCTCCTTGCACTAAGCTCAATTCTAAGTGGATCAAAGATCTCCACATAAAACCAGACTCACTGAAACTAATAGAAGGGAAATTAGGGAAGAACCTTGAACATATGGGCACAGGGGAGAATTTCCTGAACAGAACTCCAATAGCTTATGCTCTAAGATCAAGAATAGACAAATGGGACCTCATTAAATTACAAAGTTTTTGCAAGGCAAAAGACACTGTCAAAAAGACAAAGCGGCAACCAACTAACTGGGAAATGATCTTTACCAACCTTACATCCAACAGAGGGCTAATATCCAATATATACAAAGAACTCAAGAAGTTAAACTCCAGAGAGGCAAGTAACCCTATTAAAAAATGGGGTACAGAGCTAAACAAAGAGTTCTCACCTGAAGAATATCTAATGGCTGAGAAGCACCTAAAGAGATGTTCATCATCCTTAGTCATTGGGGAAATGCAAATCAAAACAACCCTGAGATTCCCTCTCACACCAGTCAGGATGGCTAAGATCAAAAACACAGGAGACAGCAGTTGTTGGCGAGGATGTGGAAAAAGAGGAACACTCCTCCACTGCTGGTGGAATTGCAGGCTGGTACAACCACTCTGGAAAGCAGTCTGGCGGTTCCTCAGAAAACTGGGCATGACACTCCCGGAGGATCCGGCTATACCACTCCTGGGCATATACCCAGAGACTTTACCTGCATGCAATAAGGACACATGCTCCACTATGTTCATAGCAGCCTTATTTATAATAGCCAGAAGCTGGAAAGAACCCAGATGTCCCTCAACGGAGGAATGGATTCAGAAGATGTGGTATATCTACACAATGGAATACTACTCTGCAATTAAAAACAATGAATTCACGAAATTCCTAGGCAAATGGTCAGATCTTGAAAATATCATCCTTAGTGAGGTAACCCAATCACAAAAGAACACACATGGTATGCAGTCACTGATAAGGGGATATTGACCCAGAATCTCGGAATACCCTAGACTCAATACGCATATCAATAGATTTCTAAGAAGATGGAAGGAGAGACCCCGGGTCCTGGAAAGACTGGATGTAGGGGAATGCCAGGACAGAGTAAAGAGAGGGGGTTGAATGGAGAAAAGAGGGAGGGAAGGGGGCTTATGGGACTTTCGGGGAGGGAGGAAACGGGAAAGGGGAAGTGATTTGGAATGTAAATTAAAAAAAAAATAAAATAAAATAAATAAAATAAAAAAAAGAATATTTATTCTGAAAAAAATCCATACATATTTAAGAAAAATGGAAACAAGTTTTTAAAAATTCAATAGTGAAAGTTTTTTCCTTCTCAGAATCTTTGTTCTCATTTCACGTTAAAGTAGACATTGAAAATGTGGAGACATTTTAAGCATATTTGTCAGCATTTTAATGCCTATAGTATTCTTGATGTAAAATAAACTAAATAAAAATGCACACAACAGTGGAAAATATTTATGAGGTGAATCTAAGATGTATATAGAGATAGTGCATGCCTCAATCCACATGCGGATTCTAAGAAGAGTGTGACTCCTCTACACTCTAAATATCTTTATACAAAGTCAAAGTAAGACTAATTGTGAGTGTGTATTTGTGACTGGATTATGGTATCCAACTAATATTGCCTGTTGATGTTCAAGGACTTTGATTAAGAAAGTTGCTACATTTGGAGGATCAGTAACATGAGTATATAGTGTCCATAATAATAATAATAAAGCCTAGCTTTATGGCTTGTCATTCTCATTGCAGCACTCATGAGGCAGAGACAGAGGCAAGTAGTTGGTTTTCCATGATTTTGAGGCCAGCCTGATCTAAAAAGTAACTATGAGGCCAACTAGTATAAGCAAGAAAACAGAAAGAGAAAAAATAGCAAGAAAGTAAGGAAAGAAAGAAAGAAAGAAAGAAAGAAAGATAGAAAGAAAGAAAGATAGAAAGAAAGATAGAAAGAAAGAAAGAAAGAAAGAAAGAAAGAAAGAAAGAAAGAAAGAAAGAAAGAAAGAAAGAAAGAAAGAAAGAAAGAAAGAAAGAAAGAAAGAAAGAAGAAAGAAGGAAAGATTGACTACAATACTAAAGTATTTACATAGGTTAATATTGAATGTTTTCCCTTCTAAAATAAAATCTATGAAGCCAAGATACTCATCAGATTTAAAAAAATCTTGTTTGTTTGATCTTCAAAAAGACAGATTATATATTTTTCCAGACTGACCACAAACTCACTATATAGGTGAGGATAATCTTGAATCCTACTTCCACCTCCAAAGTGGCTGCATATCAGGTGTATACCATAGCAGATTTTGAAATTTTAAGTAATATTCTTTTGCTTCCTTTCAATGTGAACAAGTGACTCCTAATGTCACCTTTCCTTAGTGCCATGAGGCAGCAATTACTAAGATAATATCCTAAGATTTTAAATTGATTTTGACATATCCTCAATGAATCCCATAATAGGTAAGTTGGCATTCTAAGCAATGGTGAGTTCATATCATGGTCTTGTCCTAAAGTTGTATCTCTGATTCTGTAAATGAAGAATCCATATGAAGTTAAGCACTAGATGGAAGTTGCTATTTCCTAATCTTTATACATTATGAGATCAAAGATACTTGATTCAGAATGCATTATTTTCCACTTCAATATTTAGAGTCATGAAGATAGCACTAAGTCAGAATCAGCAGTTATGTTTAATCAAAGCTAGAAATCATAGAACTTGGCCAGAATGTAGGAAATAGATACAGGTGAATGTCAGAATATTTTAGTGGATTAGAGCAATCAGCAGTTTCAAAAGTAGGTTTCATGTACCAAGAAAGATATGGAGAGTAAAAGTGACTTTAGAAACTGCCAGCTGTGACAAGCCTGATTAGCAATAGCCTAGTTTTACTATACCATCTGTGATGTGTATACTTAATGGAGCACAGGGACCTACTAAGCTGTACATAGCTGTGTTTCAAGCAGACAGGCATATAGCAACATAAAGATGATTTGCTCAGTGATACACAATAAGTTAAAGAAACCCTATAGTCATGTAATATTAAATTTTCAACAAATAAACTAATAGAAAACAAAAACTAATAGAAAATAATAAAAGATGACCACTTAAATAAAACTTTAAACATGTTTGAATATATTTGTGTGTAGTGTAAATTTGTGGTTCTTGAGTATGAGTGAGTTTTTATGTGTGTTTGTGTGTTTGTGTGTGTGTGTGTGTTGTGTGTGTATAAAGGCATGAGGCTTATGCTGACTGCCTTCCTGAATCAAGTTCACCTCATACATGGTTTCTTATTGAATCAGGAACTTATTGCTATGGTTTGGTCAGTCCTCTTGCTCCAGTAATTTTCTGGCTCTGGCTCTGGCTCCAACATCTTCTAGAATTATAAAGTAAGAATCACATATACCTGGATTTTACGTTGCTTTTGGGATCCAAATTCTACTCCTTATCGTCTCTTTACAAGCACCTTATCCTCTGATTCATCTCTCCAACTTAATAGAATTCATTTTTGATGGGAAAACAGTTAACTCATTTGTATATTTTAAACATTAATGTCAATTGTTTTGCCAATTACTTACTATGTACCAATGATTTAGAGACCTTATAGGTCTGTTTATAACACTTTCTATTGCATTGAAATTACATTTAGAAAAACTAAAGTAATTTTAAGATTTTCACAGTAATAAATTAAAAAGACAGAATTATATGTTTATCAAAGGGCTTATTTCACATTTTCAAAACTTTCATATTTGTTTCACTGAAAAATAAAACTATGTAAAGAAAAGTAGATATCTGAATAGTCCATATTGTTTTTGTATATCATAATTATAACAGCTGTGTTTAGGTGAATATGTTGTAATCATACTCAGAAATGTTCTATAAGATTTGAGCTCCATTCTTGATTCTATATATGGAATGCTAAAGGGATGAGCAAAGACTCTGGTTATTAGATTCAGACTGAGGATTAAGGGTGAGTGCTTCTTACCCGGATATGGGGGGAAACTTAGGTTTAGTCCAAGGAAACAATTTTAAGAAACATAGATCAGGGTGCCCAAACATCACAGACCAAGAAGAAGGATGAAGAAGAGGAAGAGATGAAGATGACATAGCAACCCCGAAGGAAACCATAACTCACAAGTTATAATTCCCTAACGTAACCAGTCTCAATCTCTTTTGTGATGTTTCTAGAAGCAAGCTGTAAATCAGAAGGAGGACATAAAACTCAAACAAAACAAAACAAACACAGCAACCAAACAAAACAATGGTCTAACGAAAACCAGAAGCAATTTTGTCATCTATGTCTGGTTTCACAATGATGGACAACATTTCATAGAGATTTGTGAAAGTTATTGTATTCATGCTTTATTGTTTTGCTGCATATGTGCTCTCAACAATGGCTTGAACATAGATCATTCCTAGAAAATGTATTTTCATCATTAAAAGTGATGTTTTCAAATCATGTATGGCTTTATATGCAATATGATGACACTGTAACCCACTTTGTAAGTGCAAGTTGATCTAGAAACTGATACATGTCATGAAACCTGTAGCTAAAATCATGAACTCAGCTCTAAGAAGGTGATTGTGATTGAACAACTTGGTTTTCTGAATTTACTTTGTTACTTTACTTCACAACTCCTAATTTTTTTATCAATTTATGTATATTTTTAAAAAATATTTGTAATTGAAATATAATTATATCACTTCCACTCCTGCATATCCCAGTTCCCCTCCCCTACTTGTCTCATATTTCTTAACTCCCAAGTTAAACTGCATTTTCTTTGATTTTTATTGCTACATACAGGAAATCATATATGTATGTGCAGTGTAGTATATAATTACAAACCACTGATTTCATTTTTACTGTCTATGTGTATATGGATTCATGACTGTCCATTCTATATTTGGCAACCAATAGAGGATGTTCATTCAATGAAGAGATTATTTCTTCTTCCAAGAGTCATGAGTTGTTCCTGGAGCTAGTAAACTCAAGAGTATTAGAAAAGAATATACTGCTATCACTATGATAGAACAGTATAATAGGTTGCTGCATTCTAAATCTTATCAAATTTGTACCCACATATAAATGTAACTACTAACCCTCACAAAAAAATTTCTCTTGCAACAAATGAAACCTACCAAAGAAAGCCACAGGTGGACACATGGAGATACTGACAGATATTGTGGAGTCCACTAAATTTATTTATAATATAACGCTTGCATCTCTGGCTCAAAATCTATCTCAGAACATGAGTGGAAAGATTCTAAGGACCAGAATACTAAGAACTCTGTTTTGTAACTAACTTCTGTAGCAATGACTACATATGAAAGACCAGAACAATTACAATTATCAATATACTTATTAAAGTGGAAAGGAGAATGATAACTATCATTAGTATCTACCTCCCAGCTCCCCAAAGCTTCATTCACCAGAACACTCCCCTCTCAACTTCATGACCTTTACTGTTTCTTGTCTTCCTCCTCCTCCTCCTTCTCATCCTCCTTGTCCTCCTATTTCTCCTTATCCTGCCCATTCTCATCTTCCTTGTCCTCCACCTATTTCCTCCTTGTCCTCCTCCTCCTCCCCTCCCCAATTCCTCCTCCTCCTCCTCATCTTCCCCCTCCTCCTCCTCTGTTTCTTCTTCTTTGTATTCTTATTCTTATTCTTATAATTTCTTATTCTTCAATTTGATCCAGGGGAAGAATTTTGTACATATACAGAATTTTCTACATACATACATCTATGTGCTCAGTCACTAGTGCAAGAACAAACTACTGGTAGTCACATGTATAAACAAAAATTCTTCTCTGTATATGTCATATCATATTGCATCAATCGTCATATTTGACAGGTTAATATTTTCGCATCAAGGAACCAATTCTGGGTATGATCACTGATATCTTTTATCCACAAAGCTCATTCTGGCAATATCAAATCTATCAGGAAGGAAAATTTCCACTTAGTTTGAGATTCATTTTTCCATGACTTGAAGCAAAAGTGAAGAGTATTCATCAATAGGATCTACCTTTGCAAATATCAAAGAACAATTGTAATATCCTGTTATTTTTGATATTTTTGTGTGTCTCTGATGAATAAGTTATAAACATGTTTCCCATGGATATCAGTAAGATTTTCATTTAATAATCCATGCCATCTGAGGGAAGGATTTCCTCTTGATGCAATATACTTCTTCTCAAAGTTGGACTTTTAAAATGACATTTTGAAATGAGTATACTTAGTAGTGGACTTTTATGAAGCTTCAAATATCCTTAGTATTGATTAATCAACCTGAGGAAATGGGTCTTCTATGTCATTCTCCCATCCTCATTTTTTGTATTCAGACCTTTAATACTCCAGTACCTCCTCACTCATCTTATCTTACATGTGTTCTATTATATCTTTAAATTTTATTTTTAATTTGGTTGTAAGATAATACAATTCTAAATGTCTTTCATTACCTCTTTAGGTTGACTCTCTCATCCACATTCTGGCTTCTGCAAATCACTTGTACCCATCACTCATAAAGTCTTTAGGCACTTAGTATTCTGCCTCTTTACTTTTATGTATTCTATAATCTACTATCCAAAATGGCTGAGTAAATCTACTATCACTACAATGATCCCATTTAATTTCTTTACTTCAATGAGTAGTTTATAATGAACACAAAACAAATGACTGGAGATCATGTGTAATGTTGGTCTTTCTGGGCCTCAGTTATTTTATTTTTCCTATTGCAGAGATACACATCCATGCTCATTTCTGCTCTGTTTTTGCTATCAAGGAAATAGAAGTAATCCAGTTGCCCACCAACAGATGAATGGATAAGAAAAACATGACACTGGTATGTTCACAAACTTCAGCATTTTGTAGATGTAAAACAAATGAAATTGCAAAATTTCCAGGTAAGTCAATGGCATTCCAGAATTATTAAAACAAACTGAATGGCCTTCAATGGCTTCCTCATACAGAATTTAAATTTTGCTATATTATATCAAGTTTCATATTAAGATTATTCAATGTGTTAGACCTTATATTCCGTAATTAATATTAGAGCCATTATTGTTGGATACTTATATACTAAATTCAATGAATTAATTAATCAAAAATATGAATTTGTTGCAGAAATAAAATTTTCATGTACATGGAGAAGTTGGAGAATGTTTTTTTTTTTTTAGTAGTTTTCACTTACAGAATACCTGATATGATACCATGATAGTCAGGGAAATGGCAAAACATGACTTGCATGAAATCATACAAGACACATGAAGTCCAAAGACATAGGAAGCAACCAAAAACTATTAATCATTATTCACTATAGCAATAACTTTCATTTTTAACCATTATATAACATGTCTATCACTGAGCAAATATATTCCTTTTCATTTTTCAAGATTCATGAATGATACATAAAATACTCAGTAATTTATAAGACAGTGGTCTAGTCAATGAAAAAGAGGGAGTTTGGGTATGTCATGCCCATGGAAGGGCTGAAATTCTGAAACAGTTTAGCATATAAAAACTGGGAAGGGGGGAATCTAGAAGGACAGAGTTGCTCAGAACCCATTCATCATGTCCAAACTGGTCTATGTCTGTGTCAGTTTGACTAACATGTGAGTCATTATTTACTTCATTGATCAAATGGTCAAGACTTATGGCTTAAGGTGGCTATTAATCCATGTTGACAGAGGGAAGTATTATTGGAGCTACAGTTTGAATAACCTATTACTAATAATAAACTCTTCTGTAGTTTATAGTCTTAAAGCCTCTTTGCATATAATATAATCAGTAAAGAAATAAATCATCCATCTACCTGAATAGATTTAAGCAAAGTACAGAATGTGAGAATACTTTTGGGTCATAAAGAAGGAATCAGATTTCAGCACACACTTCCTTCTGCAGGGTAATTGAAAGAAGGTATGAAAGCACACTGATTTCCACAGTTTAATCATCCAAAGCTTTGCATGAGTCATACACACATTTATTTATGTTTCTGCCATGATTAAAAGAAATTCTCTTTAGTACTTAATCCTGAATTAGATATTCATAAACTCAGTCTGTCACTTTTCAAGGGGCAATTAATTTGAAACTTGGACTAAAACTCCTTTTGTGTGTTAACCTCAATCTTTGCAACATTTATAAGTAGGTTCTAAGATGATCAAATTTCTGAAAAAATATCACATATGAAACAGATGTATTTTATTAGAATGTCTGGACCAAAGTGTTAGCAGGCAAGGAGGCTGGGGCCCTGAGATAAATCAAAATGGCAGGGAAATCTCAGTGCATGTGGAGGAAACTGAAGACACTTCTTATGCAGGGATGACATTTGCTTTATTTTCTTGCTGGCCAAATGTCAAGAAGTTCTACTCAACAGAAAAGGGAGAGGAAAAAAGACTGAAAATGTTGTTATAAAAATGTTCACATAGTATCAAAGTTAATTTTTTCTCAAATAATTTAAATAAAAGCACTGAAAACAACAAATGTCCCATGCTTATATGGGGTCAAAATGTAGACACCATTGTATTGTCTATTGTCTAAGATTGTGTTATACATCTCATGATATACTTTACAATTCCATCTACAAAATAGCATTTTTATGACAAAATGTGAATAAGATCACCCTTATTTTAAAAAGTTATACTTACATTTTAAATTAATTTCTTTGAGAATTTTATACATGAGTACTTACTTATATCCTTTCCATCTCCCCTGAAATCCACCTATCTCGCCAAGGTCCCTCTCAAATTAATGATATGTTCTTCTTTTATTAATAGCACTACATGTGAGAACACACACACACACACACATATCTCTTCAGTCCATTCAGTGTTGTTCATATGTACATGTTTTCAGGGATGGCCACTTGATAAAAATAACTTGTCAAGGAACTTGTACTTAGAAAAAAATGCTTCTACATGTCTCAGCTTTGATAGATTTTCTATGTCTCTATCTACAGGTTGGGTCTTGTGAGATTTCTACCATTCATTTGGGCATGTCCTTTTATCTGTCATTGTGAAAATATTTTCAGATAAATATACTGTTGCCTAATTTTATGTGGAACACTTCCTAGATACCCAGGGCTTTCTGCATCATTTCCGTAGTAGCCCATAATTTTTAGGTAAAAGTGTTGCACAGTAGATGTTCGAGTTGGGACTAGGCACTTAATAGTGATTTATCTTCTGCGTTTTGACTAGTTTTGGATCTCTTTCGTCTCCATCTGTTTCAAGAACTGAAGTTCTTTGATGGAATGATAGGGGAGACACTTATGTCTAGATATAAGAGTAATTATTTAGAATACACTTAGAAATCATATTGTTTTAAGGAAATAGCAACCATATAGTCTGTTCAGTTTCCTATGACCGTTTCATTCATAGATCAATTGCAGTTAGATTTCTTCAAGTCCTGCATCCATAATTTGTAGAATGTTCAGAAAAAGAGCAACAACTTCAAGTTCTGGGAGGCATCCTAGAGTAATGGCAATAGGCTATATTTTAGAGGAGTGTGCTGAATATCCATGACTAACAATTTGAAGGAAGGTTTTCTATGTTTGTCACTGGAGATTTTGTTAAATTGTGTATGACTGTTGAGGGGAGTATTATCACTCTACATGTTCACATGAATGTATGCAATATGTATTTTAAAATACTGTAAAATAATAAGTTCCTATGCCCTTTTCAAACAACAGCACTAAATATATTTGCAGTTAATTTCTATTCTTAGCTTCAAAGTTTGTTCTTGTTACTTTTTGAATGTTTCTCTATAAGTATTACTTTGAGCAGCTGTATCCTTTGTGTTCAGTAGCCAAGACACTTAGAAGAGAAGGATACTCATTTTCAGTGGATATTTTCAGGCAAGATATAACTGAAGAGATGATCATGTTTTCATAGCAGGCATGAACTTCTGTTCTCATGTATATTGGGGATCTGGTTTTCCTCTGAGTTCTGATCTCCATTTGAAAATGAGATTCTCAAGATACTAAAAGTTTCTGTAAACTTTGTCATCAATGATTATTTCAAGACAATTATTAGAGTGCCTTGCAATTTCCAAAGCTCAGATGTACTAACAATTTAATTTCCTGAAAGTTACAGTATCTGGTTATTGAGTGTGCCATCAAACTTTACAGTGTATGCAACTGAGGTCCAGGTTCTCTCAGGAAAACAACAACAACAACAACAACAACAACAACAAAAACCTCTCGAAAATGATGACTGTGCATCCAAATCCAATGTGTCTTAAGACACAGGTGAATGCCTATTTGTGGCAATCAGAATAGAGAGGGGAGAAAGTTAGTACAAATTCACTGGGTAAAAATTGCTATAGTGTTAGCAGACAAGACCCAGATGTGAATGATAAATTTTGTGTTGTAAGGAGTACAATTTTTCTGTCCCCCATATTCAATTTTATTGCATAGCATAGACATTTTGTATAAAAATAACATGCCAAATTAGATTGATAAAATTTGCGTATGCAATAGTTTTGTCAATAGGGTAAGTTGGGGAAAAATGACTCAGGGGAGAGAATGAGAAAATTAATTTGGCAAGAAGCTTAATTAAATATTCATGGGCAAGGACAAGTAAACAAGATGTGTAGAATAAAATCATGATATAGTTAGTGTCTCAAGGAAATTCCATTCAGAATTGCTGGGGGTACAGACATATACAAGTTGCTCATCTCTCTTGCTATAGCATTTAGCATTCAAGTGAGAACAGGGAAAATTCTGGTCCTGGATACACATACAAGATTCAAAGTATCAAGGATGACAGATGGTTTGAAAAATGGCTATTTCTAAATATGTACATAGGAAGCTGAATAGTTAGTATTTTGTTTATGTTCTGTAACTTGATTTTTATATGAATCCCAGCATCAAACATTATTCTCCTATGAGTCGAGGACCTTGTCGGTGTGAATAGTGCAGCTTCACTCTTGTTTCCAATGACCTGGGGCAGATGATTTTCTTTAACTGCTTTATTAATGATTGTCCATCTGATGTTGCCCAACTTTATCAGTATGTGCCTGTATCTTAGTGCATTTTTATTTTACTTTGTATGTGGGTTATTTTTAGTGCTGCATCCCCTAATTTCCTAATCTCTTGGAAGGCAAAATCAGAATACTTTTGTCATAATTTTTGTTAAGATTCCTTGACATTTATGATGATAGGGGCCTGACCTATACATATTTGATGCTTATGGTGAGTATTAAGGAAACGATGCATTTCATAAGAATTATACAAGACTTCTTATCTGATAATGAAGTAGAGAACTATTTCCAAGTTGTGCAGCTTCTACTAATCCATATCTAATATCGAAAATATTTTGCAGATCATGTAATGATCAGTCCTTTATACCTTTCAACTTTTAAAAGTGAAAGTTCTTACTCTTTTCCTAATTATTCTCTGTCAGCTGGCAATGATACATAATAGGAAAAAATGGAGAGGCATGGTCTGTCTTCTGGAAAGCACAAAGGGCTCTGGGTTATACAGGGTCCCTGCACAGACACAGGTCTTCTTTGATTGAGATAGTTTTATACCAAATTTCCTTAATAAACCATTTCTATGCCCAACAGTGCGTAGATGGAATCTGAAGAGACCAGCTCCTGTGGTTAGACAGAATCCCCAGTGGAGGGATGGGAATAACAATTGTCCTTCAGACCCAGAATTATTCCCAACTGAAAGAAATTCAAGGATAAAAGTGGAGCAGAGCCTGAAGGAATGACCAATACCAACTTGGGATCCATCCCATGGGTGATCCCCAAAACCTAAAATTATTATTGATGCTATGTTGTGCTTGAAGGCAGGAGCCTGGCATGTCTGTCCTGGGATAGGCTCTATGAGCAGGCAACTAGGACAGATGCAGATAATTGCAGTCACATATTAGACTAAGGTCGAGGACCTCTTATGGAAGAGTTAGGGGGAGGTTTGAGGCGGCTGAAGAGGATAGCAACCTTATGGGAAGATCAAATATCTTGGATGCCTGGGAGCTTCCAGAGACTAAGCTACCTACCAAAGAGTGTACTTGGGTTGATCCAAGGCCCCATGAACATATGTAGAAGAGGACTTCTCTGTCTGGCCTCAGCACAAGAGGGTATACCTAATCCTATAAAAGCTTGATGCCCCAGGGAAGGTGAATACCCAGGGTGAGGATCACCCCCTCAGAGATGAAGGAGAAGAAGGAGGGGTTGAAGAACTCTAGGAGAGGGAACCTCAAAGGAATCAAAGAAAAAGAAGCATGTAATTGTCAAATAATTAAATAAAGATATGAATAGTTTTATTATTAAGCATGTTTAAATAGTTCTGCTACTTAACTTTGGTTCCTACTTCCTGAATAAGATTCTGAGCTTGTGCCTCTCATTGGACATCTGCATAAGCGCAGGTATACTGGGAACCAGCAATAGGCTTTCATGCCACTTTCTAACACTCCAAGAGCATGTTTCTGCTCTCTGTTCTCTACCCCTGGGATCCTAGGATGAAACACATGTGTATGCATACTTATGGATAATCATATAAAATAACCATGCTTCATAGAATATAGTCTTCCTCACTGAAATTTTGTTCCCTGACACAAATAATCAAATCTGTCCACCAAGACTACATAAAACTTCCATTTTCCTCATACTGGGGAAAATTAGAAATAGCTTGGACCACTCTGAGAAGTTAGAAACTGTAGCCAGTAGCATATTTGGGAAAAATAATGTGTGTGTGTGTGTGTGTGTGTGTGTGTGTGTGTGTGTGTGTGTAACATGTACAATATGTCATTATATAATATATATATATATATATATATATATATATATATAAAATGATATATATAATATATGTATATATATTTGCTCTTTTAAGAGTTCAATAGACTCAGACTTTCGGACCTTCCCTTGATCTGGATCCCACTTTGGGCCTCTTGCTGGACTTTCTTTTCCTCAGGTTCCTCTTCATTTCCATCCCTGCAGTTCTTTCAGACAAGAACAATCATGGGTCAAAGTTTTGACTGTGGGATGGCAACTCCCCCCCTGCCTTGTCTTCCTATTGAAGGTAGGCTCTATAAGATTCCTCTCCCTGCTGTCAGGCATTTCATCTAAGTTCCTTCCCTTTGTGTCCTTAGAGTATCTCATCTCCCAGGTCTCTGGTGCATTCTGAAGGGTCCCCCCAACTTCCTGCCTCCTGAGGTTGCCTGTTTCCATTCTTTCTGCTGGCCTTCAGGGTTTCAGTACTTTTTCCTCACCCAATACTAGATCAGGTTTCCCTCCTTCCTGCCAACCACTGTACTACTTTCCTTCCCAGGTACCTCCCTCCCTCCCAACTTGTGATTGCTTTCTTCTCCTTCCAAAGTGGGACTGAGCATTCTCACTATTACTGATGCTGTGGAGCTCTCATAAAAAGGGTCCTATCATGACTGCTCTGCGAAAGACCCAAGAAGCAACTGAAAGAGTCAGATGTGGATATTTGCACCCAACCAATGGAAAGAAGCTGCTGACCCCTGTGGTTGAACTAGGGAAAGGCTAGAAGAAGGTGAAAAGAGGACAACCCTGTAGGAGGATAAGCAGTCTCAATTAACCTGGACCCCTGAGATCTCTCAAATACTGGACAACCTAACAGGCAACAACAGGTAATATGAGGCCCCCAACACATGTATAGCAGAGGACTTCTGGGTCTGGGTTTAGTCAGAGAAGATGTACCTAACCCTCAAGAGTCTGGAGGCACCAGGGAGTTTAGAGGTATGGTTGGGTGGGGGTGGGGAGTGGGGACATCCTCATGGAGGCAAGGGGTGGGGAGGATGTACAGAATGTGGAACATTTGGAAGGTGGACTTGGGGATGGAATAATATCTGGAGTGCAAAAAAACCCACAAATAAATAAATACATAAATAAATAAATAAATAAACAATTTTTAAAAATGGAGTTCACTCAATTCAAAGTGGCACTTTTTGTCAAGTTAGAAGGCTAATACCTCTCTATTGACTCATCCATCACCTTCATTTTGAATGGCTTGTACGTTCCATTTCTCAATTCAGTCCAGCCACCAGGAAGAAGTCACTTGTAAACTACTCACAGATGAGTCACTTCTTACTCCATTTAAAGCCTAGGGTTCGCTTAACTGGAAATGTTCCCACAAATTGAGAACAATCCATTATCTATTCTGGATGGAAGGTTGGCCTTTGGGGGCACAAAGACCAGTCTAATCCTCATCAGTTTGGATAAATGAGGCTGTACCTTATTATGTAAACTCCAAAAATTACTTTGGTTTCTAAAAAATAGGACATTTTAGTTCTACAAATAGTCATAAATCAGGACCCATGTCAGTATCTCAGCAATTACATTAATTGAATATTGACCTTTACAGCAAATCCTTTTAGCAATTTTCCCCCATCTCAATAATAAGGGACTTGTTCTTATTGTTGTTTCATCTCAACCCAGAAGAAATGCTACCTTCAAAATTATTATTTTACTCATTGATTTACTCAAGTATAAAGATCATTACCTCTTTAAGTTAATGTCATTTGGAAAATATGTAGCTTTGCCTCTGACTAGGTCTTGCTTCCTAACTCTTAGTTTTTCTGGTGCTTTTTAGTCTTGATCACCATTGCCACTGGGAGGGCAGCACCCCATTTGTTACTTAGATTGCCTAATTATTTTCTAGTTTAATGGCTCATTCTTTAGGACAGGATTATATTTAAACAATGATGGGTAAGGCTAATCATATGGAATGGTCCTTCTGTGGGATGGATCCTCCTAATTAAGGTCTCCTCTGAATGCCAGACTCAGAAGAACAAGCTAACACTGTAGCTTCAGAGTCTGATTAGAACATAAGAAATGTAAGACTAAGAACTGACCTTATAGATGTTATTTTTGCTTTAAATATATTTGCTGTTTCACTTCATGTAAGATAAAACCAGATTCACTGAGGACTGAATATTATCTGTCTAGCTTTTTCCATGAAAATTTCCTCATATAAGAATAGCAGAACTCTGACAAAGTCAGCATTTTGGGTGTAATTTTTACTCTGGGAGAATTCACTGTGGTGAATTGCCATCTCTCTATGCTTCTCTAATTAATGTGAATTCTATCAATTGCCAGGGCAGTTTGTTATTTCATTTGTCCCTGTAGCAATGCCTGCTGTTGACTTAAAAAATGCATATGTGTAAAAACTTGTTATGAACCTTCTTTTCTTTAGCTGATATGATTTAAATATTTTTTTTATTATTTTATTTGTTTACATTTCAAATGTTGTCCCCCTTCCAGGTCTCCCTTCCATGAATCCCCCACCCCATCCACCATCCTTTTGCTCTAAGAGGCAACAAACCTACCACAAACAAACATAAAAACCTACCCACTCCAGCCTCACCTCTCTAGCTTCCCTATCCCATCCCTCCTCTCCCTGCTCACTGACTCACCCACTCTTGCTTCCCTGTCCTGGAATTCCTCTACACTGGGGCAAAGAGCCTTCACAGGACCAAGGGTCTCTCCTCTCATTGATATCCAACAAGGCCATTCCGTCTGGAGCCATGGGTCCCTCCATGTGTACTCTTTGGTTGGTGGCCTAGTTCCTCGGAGCTCTGAGGGGTCTGGTTAGTTGATACTGTTGTTCTTCCTATGCGGTTGCAATCCCCTTCAGCTTCTTCAGTCCTTCTTCTAACTCTTCCACTGTGGCCCCAGACTCATTCCAATGGTTTACTGTGAGTATCTTCATCTGTCTTAGTCAGCGGCTGGCAGAGCATCCCAGAAGATAGCCATTACAGGCTCCTGTTTGTAAACATATCTTGGAATCCATAATAGTGTCTGAGTTTGGTGTTTGCAGATGGGGTGGATCCCAAAGTGGGAAGGTCTTTGAACAACCTTTCCTTCAGTCTCTACTCCATTTTTGTCCCTGCATTTCCTTTAGATAGGAACAAATCAGGGTTAAAATTTTTGAGATGGGTTGGTGGCCCCATCACTCCACTGGGGGCAATGTCTATCAACTGGAGGTGGTTTATTCAGGTTTGATTTCCCTGCCATTGAGCATTACA
Organism: Tokudaia tokunoshimensis; assembly: GCA_036184795.1. Classification (NCBI taxonomy): domain Eukaryota; kingdom Metazoa; phylum Chordata; class Mammalia; order Rodentia; family Muridae; genus Tokudaia; species Tokudaia tokunoshimensis. The sequence goes on from BTHU01000014.1 coordinate 84,771,824, forward strand.
GCTAATGTCAAATGCATTGAGTCCTTAGACTCTTGGATCCCTGGTGTCTGGGACTTTCTAGTGGTTCCCCCTCTTTCCCAGTCCTCCACTGCTACATAATACTATTCATTCTCCTGGACCTCTGACCTTTTCTTCTGGGTCTTCCCATATCTGGTCCTGACCTGATTAGCCCCTCCCCCTTTCCTCTCCAACCTAAGTCCCTCACATACTCTGCCTCCCTTGATTATTTTGTTCTCCCTTCTGATGGGATTGAAGCATCCATAGCTTGGCCTTTTTTCTTGTTAAGGTTCATATGGTATGTGAGCTATATCATGAGTAATCTGAAGTTGTGGGTTAATATCCACTTTTCAGTGAGTACATACCATGTATGTTCTTTTGGGTCTGCATTACCTCATTCAGGATGGGATTTTGTAATTCCATCCATTTGCCTACAAATGTTGTGACATCATTGTTTTTAATAGCTAAGAAGTATTACATTGCATAAATGTAATGCATTGTGTGTATCCATCCTTTGGCTGAGGGATATCTAGATTGGTTCCAGCTTATGGAAATTATAGACAAGGCTGCTATGAACACTGTGGGGTACATGTTCTTGTGATAGGGTTGAGCATCTTTTGGGTATATGTTCAGGAGTGTTATAACTGGATCTTCAGATAGAACTATTTCTAATTATCTGAGGAACCACCAGACTGATTTCCAGAGTGGTTGGACCAGATAGCAATCCCACCAGCAATGGAGGAGGCTGTCACCTGAGTTTTTGATCTTAGCAATTCTGATTGCTGTGAGGTGGAATTTCAGGGTTGTATTAATTTGCATTTCCCTGATGATTAAGGATGTAGAACATTTCTTTTGGTGTTTCTTGGTCCTTTGAGGTTGATCAGTTCAGAATTCTTTGTTTAGTTCTGTACCCCATTTTTCTCTAGGTTATTTGGTTTTCTTGAGTCTAACTTCCTGCATTCTTTGTATATTTTGGATAATTGTCTTCTATCAGATGTAGGGATGGTAAAGATCTTTTCCAAATCTATAGGTTCCCCTTTTTTCCTATTGACAGTGTCCTTTGCCTTAACCAAAGCTTTTCAGTTTCATGAGGTCATATTTATCAATTGTTGATCTCAGAACCTAAGCCATTGGTATTTGGTTCAGGAAAATTTCCCCTGTGCCAATGTTCTCAAGGCTAAGATCAAAAACTCAGGAGACAGCAGGTGTTGCCTAGGATGTGGAGAAAGAGGAACACTCCTCCACTGCTGGTGGGATTGCAAGCTGGTACAACCATTCTGAAAAGCAGTCTGGCGGTTCCTCAGAAAACTGGCCATGACACTCCCAGAGGATACTGCTATACCACTCCTGGGCATATACCCAGAGGCTTCCCTTGCATGCAATAAGGACACATGCTCCACTATTTTCATAGCAGCCTTATTTATAATAGCCAGAAGCTGGAAAGAACCCAGATGTCCCTCAATGGAGGAATGGATACAGAAAATGTGGTATATTTACACAATGGAATACTACTCAGCAATTAAAAACAATGAATTTATGAAATTCTTAGGCAAATGGTTGGAACTCGAAAATATCATCCTAAGTGAGGTAACCCAATCACAAAAGAGCACACATGGTATGCAGTCACTGATAAATGGATATTAGCCCAGAAGCTTGGAATACCCAAGACACAATTCACATATCAATTGATACCCAAGAAGAAGGAAGGAGAAGCCCCTGATCCTGGAAAGACTCAATGCAACAGTGTAGGGGAATACCAGGACAGAGAAATGGGAGGGGGTTGACTTGGGAACAGGGTGAGGGAAGAGGGCTTATGGGACTTTCAGGGAGGGAGGAACCAGGAAAAGGGAAATCATTTGGAATGTAAATAAAGAGCTGGGCGGTGGTGGCGCACGCCTTGAATCCCAGCACTTGGGAGGCAGAGGCAGGCGGATTTCTGAGTTTGAGGCCAGCCTGGTCTACAAAGTGAGTTCCAGGACAGCCAGGGCTATACAGAGAAACCCTGTCTCGAAAAACCAAAAAAAAAAAAAAAAAAAAAAAAATTATCCATATGGAATGTAAATAAAGAATTTAGAAAATAAAAAAGAAATGTAAATAAATCAAATAGGTAATAAATAAGACTTGAAAAAAAAAGAAATATGATTAGATTGTCTTGATGCAGTTAAGTGTTATTAGATAAAAATAATAAGATGCAATATACTGGAAAGATGAGAAGGTAAATGTAATTGTTAATGATATAAAGCACATATTTAATATTTGAAATTTTACTTATCTTTCCACACATATATTCATAGAATAAGTAAAGAGAAAAATACTCATTATAATGACAGACCTTGTTTTGGTAACTAAAGTTCATTGGAAACTATCTGGTCTATTAATGGTAACAAAATGAGACCCATTTTTTTCCACAGAAATGGAATTGGCAATGACCTCTAGGATTTCTTTATAGTAATTGTTCCTTTGTGGTTTATGAACTCACAAATAGCTGTGTACCAAGACTAGTGACTAGGGAAATGGAAATCAATACCAAAATAAGATGGTAACCTCTTGTCTATATAGATGGCTGTCACTAAAAAGCAAATAAGCAAAAAATAACCAATAATATAAGAACAGGGAGAGAAGTAATCCCTATTTACTGTTAAGGGGATGCTAGTGAAACAGAAATAATGATAAAGAGGATTGTAGAAAAGTAAATTAGTAGAAATATTGTCACATGAGAGTAAACTCACTCCATGTCATAATAGCATTTTTCACAACAATAAAAGTGTGGAATACAGGTTCTGGAATACAAACAATTGTTTAAATGCATATTCTGATCACAGAGAGAACCTGGGTATATTCTTAGCACTGTAGCACTCATGTAGTATCTCATACTTGGCTATAATTCTACTTCTTTGGGTGATTCAATGGCCTCTTTTCACCTCTTCAGGGTCCTGAATGCACATGGAAGACAAATAAATGCTTAAACACATACACATACAAATACACATACACATAAGGTACATTAAATTTAATTTGGAAACAACTCAAATGTACAGTATATAAATGGAGATGCAAACATGACATATATTAATACACACAGACACATTTCATTAATATATTAAATTTAAGTACTTAAATGTATTGATATAATCCATTTACCTTAAGATATAAATTCTGTCATTCCAATTATATGAGATAATTAGAAGATGGGGTACAGAGCTAAACAAAGAGTTCTCACCTGAAGAATATCTAATGGCTGAGAAGCAACTAAAGAAATGTTCAACATCCTTAGGCATTAGGGAAATGCAAATCAAAACAACCCTGAGATTCCAACTCACACCAGTCAGAATGGCTAAGATCAAAAACACAGGAGACAGCAGTTGTTGGCGAGGATGTGGAGAAAGAGGAACACTCCTCCACTGCTGGTGGAATTGCAAGCTGGTACAACCACTCTGGAAAGCAGTCTGGCGGTTCCTCAGAAAACTGGGCATGACACTCCCAGAGGATCCTGTTATATCACTCCTGGGCATATACAAAGAGGCTTCCCCTGCATGCAATAAGGACACATGCTCCACTATGTTCATAGCAGCCTTATTTATAATAGCCAGAAGCTGGAAAGAACCCAGATGTCCCTCAACGGAGGGATGTATTCAGAAGATGTGGTATATTCTGCAATTAAAAACAATGAATTCACGAAATTCTTAGGCAAATGGTCAGAACTTGAAAATATCATCCTTCGTGAGGTAACCCAATCACAAAATAACACACATGGTATGCAGTCACTGATAAGGGGATATTAACCCAGAATCTCGGAATACCCTAGACACAATTCACATATCAATAGATTTCCAAGAAGATGGAAGGAGAGACACCTGGTCCTGGAAAGACTGGCTGGAATACCAGGACAGAGAAGCGAGAGGGGGTTGAACGGGGAACAAGGGGAGGGAAGGGGGCTTATGGGACTTTCGGGGAAGGAGGAAATGGGAAAGGGGAAATCATTTGGAATGTAAACAAAAAATATAGAAAATTTTAAAAAAAGAAGTTAATCTCTTCTGCATAATAAGTAGTTCACTGAGTTCTACTACATGAGGATAAAGGAAAAGAAAAGTTACTTTTCAATAAATGTTATACTATTTTGTATTTATAAATATTTTTACAAGATTTCATCTTTAATGTGGCATATCACAGAATGGGAATTAACATTTTTTTTTTGTTCCTGTAACATGTGGCACTGCTTTTTGTAAGCAATATAAACTAATTTTAGAAATGTGATATACAATATGGATTTATCATAAGGCAACTAGAAATCATCAATGTATTCCCATGAAATAAGACTTGTTACTGATAGAAAGACAATGGTTTGCTCAAAAGATAACACATCCAAACACAAAACATATTTTGTAAAACAGGACTTGACTTGCAGTATTCTTTGTTCCACAGTTTGGCTGTGGAGTATAAATCCCAGTCTTGAGGCTATGGCATAATCCTGTGGAGAAGTTAAACTGCATGCTGCTTGGGCCATTGTCAGAGCTACCGATTCACAAGCTATGAGCAGAACATGCATTTCCCATTCTTTAATCTTTTGGATGACACTGATGCTAGTTTATCCATTCATCCTCAGTGAATATATTGTCTAGGAAGAAGTAGAATCCATCAGGGGACCTCAACTAATGTCACTACTCCTGTACTCTATCTATCGAATAGGTGTATATGCCCATCAACTAGCTGTCATTGCTGGTATGACTCCCATGGAAAGCCTGTAATTTCAATTTACTGAAATGGCTCTGCCTACAGAGATACACATTTTGGAATTACTGTTTCACTGCATCCTGCATTATTTGTTGAGAGTCCATTTTAGGAACTTATGATTGTGTCAAACCCCTTTCCCTTACTTTTAAAGAGGAGCTCAAGGCAATGTTCAGTTCTTTAGTAGATTATAGGTTGATTAATTTTCTGCACAGATTTAAAGTATGGCTTCAGAAACGCAGAAGGTAAAGGAATAACTAGAATGTCTGTCACTTCACCTATATATTTGATAGATGAAAATTTTAACTATTTTATAAATATAGTTGGAGCTATGAATGGTAATGCCACATGATACTGTTAATAAAAACTGTAGAACAAGTCTTTATGGCCTTTCTATTGCTGAAATATAAAATGGGGAACAGGATTAAGAGCTTTTAGACCATATAGCTCTAGCAGGATTCTGAGCAGAGTTCAGCCTTACAGGATAACACTCCATGAATTTTAGTCCTGGGAAGGAATCCTTGCCATACTACCTTAGTTTCACCATCTTAAACAAAAGACATAAATTCCCTAAATATCAATCAAATTTCTTTAGGAATTGAATATCATTGAAATGGGAATACCTACTGTGTACCAGAGATATTGTGAACACACACACAGAGGTTAAGGAGATATTGTACAACAAATGTGGAGATTGCAAAAATGACTTTAAAAATATAATCCTTACTTTCAAGGAGGGGGGAACCGGGAAAGGGTAAATTATTTGGAATGTAAATAAAGAATATAGAAAATAAAAAAAAAAAAGAAAAGAAAGGTGTCAAAAATCTGAACCTAAAGTGATAGATCTTGGGCATGTATCCAAGGAACACTTGTGTGAACTTGCGGTTATCTTTTTATATGACTGTGTCTTCGTCAGTATTTTTTATCAATATGACTTTCAGGAAAATATTAGATCTCTACCTTCATCCCTTCTTGGCTTTATTAATTAATTTTAAATTATGGCTTATCAAATGTGACTCCATTTTCCTTCTGAGGATATATGGTCTCTTCCACCAACTATTACAAAATGCCGAAGGTGAGAGATTCTTATGAATGATAAATTTATTGGGCTTATTTATAAGGCTATGGGTTAGAGAACACTTAGAGAAGCATAGATGACTCAAAGGCAGATGTGTAACTAAGAATCTTACTGCATTCTCTCTGATAAGTCATTATGAGTACATTGTTGAAGCTTCCTACATGACTTGCAAGTAGCTCTGTGATTTACAGTATCTACTAGAGGCTGCTTAGCTTAATAGAAAGTCTCTTCTTTCTAGCAGTTGTTTAGTACTCATCTAAGCTTGGGGAAGGACTTCAAAATCCTCTAAGTTTCTGCTTTTCAGAATTTGTGAGGCTTGTTGACTTCCTCAGTCTCATGAGCCTCACCATCTTCCCATCAGGAAGAAAACTTTCAGTTGAGAAGAAATTATATACCACAACAACAACAAAAAGGCCTCAAAATGAATATGCCTGATTTTCTTCAGAAGAAAAATGTGTAACACCAAAGTCTAATTCACTTGCACATATGGTATTTAGAAATCTCTGATGATTACCTAAACTACTGTATTTATAATTTGACTTTTTTCTAATAATGCATAGAATTAGTGCTGTCTTGTTTAGAATTCATATCCTATAACATAAATTGATTTCATCCATCCTTTTTGGGAATACACGTAAACACATGCATATTTTAAGGTAATAAAAAAGGAGTACAAGATATGTTAGCATTGGTGACACAGAAGAATGGAAGGTAGGCAAAGGACACTATGTCCTGTGGATTTGAAAGCAGAAAAGAGACTAGGAGGAAGAATGGCGGGGGAGGTCAGGCATAAAAGGAAGTGGAGAAGAGGGAGTTGAAAGTCACTAAGTCATACTTGGTACAATAATCCCATGTAGACCCTTCCAGTCTGCAACTGCACCTGGGAGCTGGAGCTGTTCCACAGCCCTGTGTACACAGGTACCACCAGGATAGATCTGGTCTTCTAGGGCTCATGGGAGAGATCTCCACATTCTCACAAATAACTGTCCAAAATGGTACCAGCCAGGAGCACTTGGGGCACAGGAACAGTGGAGCAACTGAGACAGGATCCTTCTGGTCTCCATTTGCACCCTGGAGATAAGGCTATTCCACAGACCTCCACACCCAAACCCATACCCAAGAGAGCTGGTCTTGCCAGCAATGCTCTTACAGGCATACAGGTCCAGAGGAGGGACAAGCTGCAGTCAGAGTAAGACCAACTAACACCAGAGATAACCAGATGGCAAAAGGCAAACACAAATAACTTTCCAACAGAAACCAAGACTACTTGGCATCATCTGAATCCAGTTCTCCCACCACAGCAAGTCCTGGATAAAATAATACACCAGAAGAACAATATTTGGATTTAAAATCACATCTAACAATGCTGATAGAGGACTTCAAGAAGGAGATAAACAACTCCCTTAAACAAATACAGGAGAATACAAGTAAAAAGGTAGAAGCACTTAAAGAGGAAATACAAAAATCCCTAAAAAAGAATCACAGGAAAACAGGTAAAGGAACTGATCAAAACCATCCAGAATCTAAAAGTGGAAGTAGAAACAATAAAGAAATCCGAAAAGTAGACAAGTCTGGAGATAGAAAACCTAGGAAAGAAAACAGGAGTCATAGATGCAACCATCCCTGACAAAACACAAGAGATAAAAGAGAAAATCTCAGGTGCAGAAGATTCCATAGAAAACATTGGCACAACAGCCAAAGAAAATGCAAAATGCAAAATGCTTCTAATCCAAAACATCCAGGAAATCCAGGACACAATGAGAAGATCAAACGTAAGGATAATAGGTATAGAAGAGAGCAAAGATTACCTGCTTGAAGGGTCAGTAAATATCTTCAACAAAATTATAGAAGAAAACTTCCCTAACCTAAAGAAAGAGATGCCCATGAACATACAAGAAGCCTACAGAACTCCAAACAGATTTGACCAGAAAAGAAATTCCTCCAATCACATAATAATGAATACACAAAATGCACAAAACAAAGAAAGAATACTAAAAGCTGTAAGGGTGAAAGGTCGAGTAACATATAAAGGCAGACCTATAAGAATTATTCAAGAATATGAAAGCTACAAGATCCTGGGCAAATGTTATACAGAACCTAAGAGAACACAAATGCCAGCCAGGCTACTATACCCAACAAAATTCTCAATTACCATAGATGGAAAAACCAAGATATTCCATGACAAAAAGAAATGTACATAATGTCTTTCCACAAATCCAGCCCTTCAAAAGATAATGAATGGAAAACTCCAAAAAAAGAAGAGAAACTACACCCTAGAAAAAGCAAGAAAGTAATCTTTTAACAAACCAAAATGAATATAGCCATATAAAAATAATTCCACTACTAACAACAACAACAACAACAAAAAAAGGAAGCAACAATCACTTTTCCTTAATATATCTTTATATCAATGGACTCACTTCCCAAATAGAAAGACATAGATTAACAGACTAGATATGTAAAGAAGAACCAAAATTTTGCTGAATACAGGAAATGTACCTCCGTGACAAAGACAAACACTACCTCAGAGTAAAAGGCTAGAAAACAATTTTCCAAGCAAATGGTTCCAAGAAACAAGTTGGAATAACCATTCCAATATCGAATAAAACCAATTTTCAACATAAAGTTATCAAAAAAAGGTAAGGAAGGACACTTAATGCTCATCAAAGGAAAAATCTACCATGAAGAACTCAACATCTATGCTCCAAATCGAGGTGCACCCACAGTCATAAAAGAAACTTTACCAAAGGTCAAAGCACACATTGTACATCACACAATAATAGTGTTAGACTTCAACACCCCATTCTCATCAATGCGCAGATCATGGAAACAGAAAGTAAACAGAGACACAGTGAAACTAACAGAAGTTATGAACCAAATGAGTATAACAGATATCTATAGAACATTTTATCCTAAAATAAAAGAATATAATTTCTTCTCAGCACCTCATGATACCTTCTCCAAAACTGACCATAGAATCAGTCACAAAACAGGACTCAACAGATACAAGAAGACTGAAACAAATCCATGCATTCTATCAGACCACAACAGGGTAAAACTGGTATTCAATAACAAGAAAAACAATAGAAAGCCCACATACACACGGAAACTGAATAACACTCTACTTAATGATAACTTGGTCAAGGAAGCAAAAAAGAAATTAAAGACTTTTTAGAATTCAAAGAAAATGAAGTCACAATATAACCAAACTTATGAGACAAATGAAAGCAGAGCTAAGAGGAAAACTCATAGCTCTGAGTGCCTCCAAAAAGAAACTGGAGAAAACATACACTAGCAGTTTGACAGCACATCTGAAAGCTCTAGAACAAAAGGGAGCAAATACACCCAAGTATAGTAGACTGCAAGAAATAATCAAACTCAAAAATTCCACCAGAGTACTCCTAAACCTGATAAACAACTTTAGCAAAGTGACTGGATATAAAATTAACTCAAACAAGTCAGTGGCCATTCTCTACTCAAAGGATAAACAGGCTGAGAAGGAAAGTAGGGAAACAATGCCTTTCACAACAGTCACAAATAATATAAAATACCTTGGTGTGACTCTACACAAGCAAGTGAACGATCTGTATGACCAGAACTTCAAGTCACTGAAGAAAAAAATCAAAAAAGATCTCAGAAGATGGAAAGATCTTCCATCCTTATGGATTAGCAGGATTAATAAAGGAAAAATAGCCATCTTGCCAAAAACAATATACATATTCACTGCAATCCCCATCAAAATTTGAACTCAATTCTTAACAAAGTTAGAAAGAGCAATTTGCAAATTCATCTGGAATTACAAAAACACAGGATATTGAAAACAATTCTCAACAATTAAAGAAATTCTGGCAAAAACACCATCTCTGACCTCAAGCTCTACTACAGAGCAATTGTGATTAAAAACTGCAAGGTATTGGTCCAGAGACAGAAAGGTTGATCAAATGAAGACCCAGAAATGTCACCACACACCTATGATCACTTGATCTTTGACAAAGGAGCTAAAACCATACAATGGAAAAAAGACAGCATTTTCTTTAATTTTTATATATATTTTAATAGAAAAAGAAGTAAAAACATTTTATGATAAAATTGAAGATTTACAAGGAAAATGTTTCTGACAAAATTGAAGAAATATATAGAAAAACACATTAAGAAGGACAATTTTCATGGAAAATTAAAGAGTAAGATGGTAGACATAAAAACATTGCTAAATTAATTGAAAAAGGAAGTAGAAACATTTTATGATAGAATTGAAGATTTACATGGAAAATATTTCTGATAAAATTATAGAAAAATTACAAAACTATGTTAAAATTGAAGATTATCACGGAAAATTGCAGATAAGATGGTAGGGAAAATATGTCTAAGTTGATTGAAAGTGGAATTATAAACATTTTCTGATAAAATTGATGATTTACATGGAAAAGATTTCTGATAAAATTGAAAAATATATAGAAAAATGTTAAAATGGAAAATTTTCATCTAAGATTATACAGATAAAATGGTAGGCATAAAAATATTTCTAAGTTAGTTGAAACTGGAATTATAAATATTTTCTGATAAAATTGAAAATTTACTTTGGAAATATCTCTGATAAAATTGAAGAAAGTGAAGAAATACATAGAAAAAGATGTTAAGATTCACTATTTCATGGAAAAATTATACAGATAAAATGAAAGGCATAAAAATATTCCTAAGTTGATTGAAAGTGTAATTGTAAACATTTTCTGATAAAATTGAAGGTCTATAAGAAAAATATTTCTGATAAAATTCAAGAAATATATAGAAAAACACATTAAAATTGAATATTTCTTTTTTTTTAAATTTTATTTTCTAAGTTTTTTTTTATTTACATTCCAAATCATTTCCCCTTTCCCGTTTCCTCCCTCCCCAAAAGTCCCATAAGCCCCCTTCCCTCCCTCTTTTCCCCATTCAACCCTCTCTCGTTTCTCTGTCCTGGCGTTTCCCTACATCCAGTCTTTCCAGGACCAGGGGTCTCCCCTTCCATCTTCTTAGAAATCTATTGATATGCGAAATGTGTCTAGGGTATTCCGAGATTCTGGGTCAATATCCCCTTATCAGTGACTGCATACCATGTGTGTTCTTTTGTGATTGGGTTACCTCACTAAGGATGATATTTTCAAGTTCTGACCATTTGCCTAGGAATTTCGTGAATTCATTGTTTTTAATTGCAGAGTAGTATTCCATTGTGTAAATATACCACATCTTTTGAATCCATTCCTCCGTTGAGGGACATCTGGATTCTTTCCAGCTTCTGGCTATTATAAATAAGGCTGCTATGAACATAGTGGAGCATGTGTCCTTATTGCATGCAGGTAAAGCCTCTGGGTATATGCCCAGGAGTGGTATAGCCGGATCCTCCGGGAGTGTCATGCCCAGTTTTCTGAGGAACCACCAGATTGCTTTCCAGAGTGGTTGTTCCAGCTTGCAATTCCACCAGCAGTGGAGGAGTGTTCCTCTTTCTCCACATCCTTGCCAACAACTGCTGTCTCATGTGTTTTTGATCTTAGCCATTCTGACTGGTGTGAGAGGGAATCTCAGGGTTGTTTTGATTTGCATTTCCCTAATGACTAAGGATGAACATCTCTTTAGATGCTTCTCAGCCATTAGATATTCTTCAGGTGAGAACTCTTTGTTTAGCTCTGTACCCCATTTTTTAATAGGGTTACTTGCCTCTCTGGAGTTTAACTTCTTGAGTTCTTTGTATATATTGGATATTTGCCCTCTGATGGATGTAAGATGGGTAAAGATCATTTACCAGTTAGTTGGTTGCTGCTTTGTCTTTTTGAAAGTGTCTTTTGCCTTGCAAAAACTTTGTAATTTAATGAGGTCCCATTTGTCTATTCTTGATCTTAGCTGATAAACGACTTCAGCAACGTGGCTGGATATGAAATCAACTCAAGCAAGTCAGTAGCCTTCCTATACTCAAAGGATAAGCAGACTGAGAAAGAAGTAAGAGAAATGATACCCTTCACGATAGTCACAAACCATATAAAGTATCTTGGCGTGACTCTAAGCAAAGAAGTAAAAGATCTGTATGACAAGAACTTCAAGTTTCTGAAGAAATAAATTGAAGAAGACCTCAGAAGATGGAAAAATCTGCCATGCCCATGGATTGGCAGGATTATTATAGTAAAAATGACCATCTTACCAAAAGTAATATACAGATTCAATGCAATCCCCATCAAAATCCCAACTGAATTCTTCATAGAGTTAGAAAGAGCAATTCAAAAATTCATCTGGAATAACAGAAAACCCATGATAGCTAAAACTATTCTCAAGAGTAAAAGAACCTCTGGGGGAATCAGTATCCTGGACCTCAAGCTGTACTACAGAGCAATAGTGTTAAAAACCGCATGGTATTGATACAGTGACAGGCATGTATATCAATGGAACAGAATTGAAGACCCAGAAATGAATCCACACTCCTATGGTCACTTGATCTTTGACAAAGGAACTAAAACCATCCAGTGGAAAAAAGATAGCCTTTTCAACAAATGGTGCTGGCTCAACTGAAGGTCAACATGCAGAAGAATGCAAATTGACCCATTCTTATCTCCTTGCACTAAGCTCAATTCCAAGTGGATCAAGGACCTCCACATAAAACCAGACACACTGAAACTAATAGAAATGAAACTAGGGAAGAACCTTGAACATATGGGCACAGGGGAGAATTTCCTGAGCAGAACTCCAAGAGCTTATGCTCTAAGATCAAAAATTGACTATTTCATTGAAAATTATACAGATAAAATGGTAGACATAAAACATTATTAAATTGATTGAAAGAGGAATCAAAAACATTTTCTGATAAAATTGAAGATTTACATGAAAAACATTTCTGTTAGTCTATGTTTATTGTTGGGGAATTTAGTCCATTGATGTTATAAGATATTAAGGAACAGTGATTGTTGCATTCTCTTATTTTTGTTGTTCTTTTTATGTTTGTGTGGTTACTTTCTTGCTTGTTCTAGGTGTAGTTTCCCTCCTGTGTTGGCATTTTCCATCTATTATCCTTTGTAGGGCTGGATTTGTGGAAAGATATTGTACAAATTTGGTTTTATCATGGAATACCTTGGTTTCTCCATGTATGGTGATTGAGAGTTTTAGTGGGTATAGTACTTTGTGCTGGCATTTGTGTTCTCTTAGGGTCTGTATGAGTTCTCCCCAGGATCTTCTAGCTTTCTTTGCCTCAGGTGAGAATTCTGGTGTAATTCTGATAGGCCTGCCTTTATAAGTTGCTTGACCTTTTTCTCTTTCTGATTTAATATTCTTTCTTTGTTTAGTGCACTTGGTATTTTAATTATTATGTGCCAGGAGGACTTTCTGGTCTGGTCCAGTCTGTTTGGAATTCTGTAGGCTACTTGTATAATCATGGGCATCTCTTTAGGTTAGGGAAGTTTTCTTCTATAATTTTGTCAAAGATATTTACTGGCCTTTTAAGTTGTAAATCTTCACTCTCTTCTATACCTATAATCCTTAGGTTTGGTCTTCTCATTGTGTCTTGGATTTCCTGGATGTTTTGGCTCAGGAGCTTTTTGCATTTTGCATTTTCTTTGAGTGTTGAGTCAATGTTTTCTATGGTATCTTCAGGAGCTGAGATTCTTTCTTCTATCTCTTGTATTCTGTTGAATTCTTTCCAAGATTTTCTATCTCCAGAGATGTCTCACTTTGTGATTTCATTAGTTTCTACTTCCACTGTTAGATCCTGGATGGTTTTGTTCAGTTCCTTCACTTGATTGTTTGTGTTTTCCTGTAATTTTTTAAGGGATTCTTTAAGGGACTCTACCTGTTGGCCCATGTTCTCCTGTATTTCTTTATGGGATTTTTGTGTTTCCTCTTTAAGGACTTTTACCTTTTGATGCATGTTCTCCTGTGTTTCTTTAAGGGACTTATTTATATCCTTCTTGAAATCTTCTATCAGCATCGTGAGATGAGACTTTAAATCCAACTCTTGTTTTTCTGGTGTGTTGGGGTATCTGGGACTTGCTGTGGTGGGAGAACTGGGCTCTGATGTTGCCAAGTAGCCTTGGTCTCTGTTGGTAGGGTTCTTGTGCTTGCCTTTTGCCATCTGCTTATCTTTGGTGTTAGTTGGTCTTGCTGTCTCTTGCTGGAGCTTGTCCCTCCTATGGGCCTGTAATCCTGTGTCTGTACTCCTGGGAGACCAACTCTGTTCTGAAAGGGTCTGTGCACAGAATGCTATGGAGCTGCCTGGCTCCCTGTTGCGAATTGTGGCTGGAAAGAAAGACTCCTGTCCCAGCAGTTCCAGTCAAGACAGCATTTTCAACAAATGGTGTTCTATCGACTGATGGTTAGCATGTAGAAGAACACAAATTTATCCATTCTCATGTCCTTGTACAAAGCTCAAGTCCAACTGGATCAAGGACCTCCACATAAAACTAGATACACTGAAATCAATAGAAAAATAAGTGGGGAAAAGCCTTGAACACATGGGCACAGGGGTTAAATTTCCTGAACAGAACACCAATAGCTTATGTTTTAAGATCATGAATTGACAAATGCGACCTCATAAATTGCAAAGTTTCTGTGAAACTGTCAATAGGACAAAACAGCAACCAACAGATTTGGAAAAGATTTTTAACAACCCTACATCTGCTTCAGAGCTAATATCCAATATATATGAAGAACTCAAGAAGTTAGACTCCAGAGAACCAAGTAATCCTATTAAAAATGGGATACAGGGCTACACAGAATTCTCAACTGAGGAAAACCAAATAGCTGAGAAGCACCTAAAGAAATGTTCAACATCCTTTGTCATCAGGGAAATGCAAATCATAATAACCCTGAGAACCCTCCTCACACAAATCAGAATGGCTAAGATTAAAAACTCAGCTGACAGAAGATGCTGGCAAGGATGTGGAGAAAGGGGAACACTCCTCTAATGTTGGTGGCATTGCAAGCTGGGACAACCATTTTGCAAATCAGTTTGGCGGTTCCTCAGAAGATTGGACACAGTACTACCTGAGGACCCAGCTATACCACAGCTGGGTGTATTCCCAGAAGGTGTTTCAACATGTAATAAGGACACATGCTCCACTATGTTCACAGCACCCTTATTTATAATAGCCAGAAGCTGGAAATGAACCCAGATTTTCTTCAACAGAGGAATGGATACTGAAAATGTGATACCTTTACATACTGGAGTACTCCTCAGCTATTAAAAACAATGAATACCTGAAATTCTTAGGCAAATGGATCAAACTAGAGAATATCATCCTGAGTGACATAACCCAATCATCAAAAAAAAAAAAAAAACCCCCCAAAAAAAAAACAAAACAAAAAAACAAAACAAAACAAAACAAAACAAAAAAAAAAAAAAAAAAAAAACCAAGATATGCACTCACTGATAAATGGATATTAGCCCAGAAGCTTGGAATACCCAAGATACATTTCAAAGACCACATGAAGTTCAAGAAGAAGCAAAACAAAAGTATGGATACTTTGGTCTTTCTCAAAAGGGGGAACAAAATACCCGTGGGAGGAGATACAGAGACAAAGTGTGGAGCAGAGTAAAGGAAAGGCCATCCAGAGACTGTCCCATCTGGGGATACATCCCATATACATTTACCAAACCCAGACAGTATTGTAGATATCAACAAGTGCTTGCTGACAGGAGCCAGATATATCTGTTGCCTGAGTGTCTGTACTAGTTCCTGACAAATACAGATATGAATGCTCACATCAACCATTGGATTGAACACAAGATCCCTAATGGAGGAGCTAGAGAAAGGACCCAAGGGACTGAAGGAGTTTGCAGCCCCATAGGAACCAACCAAGAACCTCAGAGCTCCCCGGTACTAAACCACTAATGTACCTATGTAGCAGAGGACGGTTTTGCTGCGCATGAATGGGAAGTGAGGCTCTTGGTCCTGTGAAGGCTTCATGACCCAGTATTGGGGAATGCCAAGACAGGGAAGAGGGAGTGGGTGAGTTGGTGAGCAGGGGTGGAGAGGATGGGATAGTGGGTTTTGGGAGGGGAAACCAGGAAAAGGGATAAAATTTGAAATGTAAATAAAGAAAATATCTAATAAAAAATAAATTAATTAAAAAAATAATCCCATATAGTCAATATACTGTGTGCTAATATAAAATTATTCTTAAATTAAAATAATGAATGAAACAAACAAAAGCATGCTCTGGGAAATAGCTTTCACTCAACACAGTTATGGATTTAAAATCTGAAGAGCTTTTTAAAGAGGTAGATGTTATTCAATATTTCTCATTTTATGAAACCCTGAGTCTAAAACCAAATATTAGTATTTCAATTGCCTCAAAGTAATCATTCCAAATTAGATGAGTTCTTAGCTGTATTGTCCCCTTTATATCATCATCAGCCTCATCAGAGAAGCAAAGCTCAGTCCTAAAATAAATAATACAGTAATGTGCACCAAGGTGATATATCTTCTAGTACATATTTTTAAATAAATAAATTAGTATATTTCACTTCCAAGTGTTTTAAAACTTGGTTAGTAGTTATGAATTCACTAAATCCTAATCTTAAAGACTAAACAAAGTAATAGACCCAATATATGATAAAATAAAAGAAAAAATATTTAAAGATATATTTGCTATTGAGTTTATTTTTTACAAATGGATTGTGGTCTTGATGATGATGATTTTGGTGATGCTGGTGTTGGTAACTGTATTAGTTTGGGTTTTACAGCTGTGAACAGACATCAATGACCAATGCAAGTTTTATAAAAGACATTTACTTGGGACTGGCTTACAGGTTCAGAGGTTTAGTCCATTGTCATCAAGGCAGAAGCATGGCAACATCCAGGCAGGCATGGTGCAGGAGGAGCTGAGGGTTCTACACCTTTATCCAAAGGAAACCAGGAACAAACTGGGCATCTTCAAGCACCTAAGAGGAAGTTCTCTAAGCCCAACCCTACAGTCACACACTTCCTCCAAGGCCACACCTACTAATAGTGCCACTCCCTGGGACAAGCATATACAAACCATCACATTCCACTCCCTGGCCCCCATAGCCTTGTTCAAACATGAGTCTATGAGGGCCATACCTAAACATAGCATAATGAAAAATACATTTAGTCCAACTTCAAAAGTCCCCACAGTCTATAGTATACTCAACAGTGTTAAAAGTCCAAAGTAAAAAGTCTCTTCTGAGATTAATCCAATCACTTAACTGTAATCCCAAAAGCAAGACAGGAAACCAGTTGGGCAGTCTCCAAACTCTGCATCTCCATGTCTGATGGCAAAGCAGTCTTCAGATCTTCAACTCCCTTTTCATCTTTGTTGACTGCAACAAGGTTCTTTCTCCTGGGCTGGTTTCACTCCCTGTTAGCAGCTTTCCTGGCAGGTATCCTGTGTCTCTGGCATCTTTAACATCTTGGGGTCCCCAAGTCAACTTCAGCTTCACAGCTTCTTGTTCCAATGTCTGAGTTCCACACATGATCTTCTGTGCATCTCCAAAAGGCTGGTGTCACTTCTCCAGCTCTGCCCTCTCTAGCACTCTTAAGTTCAAGTTGATCCATTCCACTGCCACTGCTGTTCTCGGTGGTCATCCCATGGTACTGGCATCTCCAATATGCTAGGGTCTTCTACTGCAACCATGCTTCACCAAAACCTCTCATAGGCTGTCTTCATGGTACCAAGTCTCAACTCCTTTGCATGACCCCTTTAGTCCGTGGCTGTCAACTACAACTGAGACTGCACTTTCACCAATGGCCTTCCATGGCCTCTCACAGTGCCAAACCTCAGCTGTTTTTCATGATGCCTTCATGCCTTCAAAACCAGTACCACCTGGATGATTCTTACATATAACCAAGTACAACTGCAACATGAGGTACAACCTTGGCTACCTCTGGAACACAGCTTCTTTGTGTTCTCAGGAAACACTTCCCAGAAGATATCACCTAAGTGATGCTGATCTTTTCTTAATCACCACTAATTTCTTAGCTCTAGCTAACCAGCATCAGTTGTCCCAATAGTCTCCTTCTCCTCTTGAATATAAAGCCAGAGACACATGGCCTAAGCTGCTGAGTTCTGCTGTTTGCAGGAGCTGGAACATTGGCCCCCTTGTTCTATTACATTATCATTAGCTTCCTTTATTCCAACTCCTTCACTACCTAAGCTTTACTGTCCTGGATCTTGCTCCATAGACTGAATTCAGAGATCTGCATGATTGTCTCCTAAACACGATGTTTAAAGGTGTGGTTCACTAAGTATGGATTTAAATTTTTCTTCACCTAGAATTTACTCTGTTCTAGGCTGGCCTTGAACTAAGAGATCTGCTTATCTTTGTCTCCTGAGATTAAAGGCTTGTACTGCCATGCCTGAACCTAAATTTATCTGGGAGGAATCTTGCCTCAAAGTCACTACTTCCTTAATTAAGTTTAATATCCTTGAATTCAGCTCCATTTCACTTCCTGGTGTTCCTTTAATGCTCAAACTATATATTTTGTATGTTTCCTTTCTCAGCTTGCTATGTTTGTTCAAAATGCTCTTCATCAGACTTAACCAGAGAACAAAGTCTCTGTTGGACTTTTTTGAGATTTCCTTTGTCAATGCAATTTATACACATCTCTCTTCCTTAGCC
Organism: Tokudaia tokunoshimensis; assembly: GCA_036184795.1. Lineage (NCBI taxonomy): Eukaryota > Metazoa > Chordata > Mammalia > Rodentia > Muridae > Tokudaia > Tokudaia tokunoshimensis. The sequence continues at coordinate 84,790,225 of BTHU01000014.1, forward strand.
TTAGGCAGTCTCTTCAGAAAATGGCAAAAAGCAGCCGTGTTTTTCTCCAAAACACCACAAAAACAGTCTTTCAACCACATATGAAAGTTCTTCTCCACTGAAACCTTTTGGGTCATTAGATCTACATAGTTCAAATGACCCTCAATACCACTGTCTTCCATATTCCTACTAGGCTGGCCCACTAAGCCCCACTTAAAGCATTCCATGACTTTCCAAATCCAAAGTTCCAACACCCATATTCTTCCAAACAAAAGCATGGTCAGGCCTATCACAGCAATACCTCACTCCCAGTACCAACTTCTGTATTAGTCTGGGTTTTACTGCTGTGAACAGACACCAATGACCAATGCAAGTTTTATAAAAGACATGTACTTGGGACTGACTTACAGGTTCAGAGGTTTAGTCCATTGTCATCAAGGCAGAAGCATGGCAACATTCAGGCAGGCATGCTGCAGGAGGAGCTGAGGGTTCTACACCTTTATCCAAAGGAAACCAGGAACAGACTGGGCATCTTCAGGCATCTAAGAGGAAGATCTCTAAGCCCAACCCTACAGTGACACACTTCCTCCAACAAGGCCACACCTTCTAATAGTGCCACTCCCTGGGAGAAGCATATACAAACCATCACAGTAATGATGAAGATGATAGTGGTAGTGACGATGATGATGGTGATGGTGGTGGTAATGGTGGTGATATTGATTAGCCTATTGGGGTGGGGAACAGCCTTGTGCCAGCATATGTGTGGAGGTCAAAGAACAAATTTCATGAGTCCATTCTCATATTCTACCTGGTTGGGACAGGATTTCATTTTGTTTCTGACAAAGTGTTAGCTCCAGGCTAGCTAGCATGTGAGCTTCAAGATAATTCTGTTCTTCCTCATACCTTACAACAAGAGTGGTGGAATTATGTTTTAAATGCCACTGCATCTCTCTGTTTCTCTGTCTCTTTCTCTCTCTCTGTCTCTTACTCTCTTTCTAACTCTCTCTCTCTCTCTCTCTCTCTCTCTCTCTCTCTCTCTCTCTCTCTCTCTCTCTCTCTGTGTGTGTGTGTGTGTGTGTGTTTGCGTGGGGGGTGGTTCTGGAGATCAAACTCAGTTTTTCTGGCTTTCATGGAAAGTATTTTTAATCACTAAGCCATCTCTCCACAATACAAATATAGTACTGACTTGACATATTTTTGATTAATGTTATAATTTTAATATGGTTGTGTTAATAGAACTGGAGGTATGTATTCACAAGACCAAATTTTAAAACCCTCCTTACTTAGAATAAAAAAAGTATTTATTTCAATAAATATTCAAGTTAGTTATAATAGAGGTCATCAGTAGGATCATGACAAGTTGACTTGAAATAAAGAATTAGAAGATTTCCAACAGTAGTAACTGAATCAACCATTTCAATTGCCTGTCAACAGTTTTCTAAAGCAATGCAAAGAGTAAGATTGTTTTTGAACAGAAAAGCCCACAAAACTTATATATGTCTATGTCCATAGCAAGAAGTTCTACAGAGGGAGGGGATATATGAGTGAAGTATAACACTGTCTTTCTTTGACCACAGGATCATCTTAGTGGGGGTAACAGTAAAAGGAAGCAAAACCTTCAAAAGTGTTTGAGTAGAAAGACTACATTCTATCATAAAAATATAAAATTGGAGGCTGAAATGCAATGGTATGGTCTCAAGTATCTCTCTAAAATTTCATATATTAAAGAAATAAATCATAATGAAACTGTTTGGAAATATATCTTATAACAAATTATGATTCAATGATCATAAGTGTGGAGTGTAGCCCTGATCTCTTAGGAAGAGTATTCTGACATGACATATGTGTGTGTGTGTGTGTGTGTGTGTGTGTGTGTGTGTGTGTGTGTAACTTGTATATTATATGTGTGTGAGTACACCATAGCAGTCTTCTGACACACCAGAAGAAGGTATCAGATCCCATTACAGAAAGTTGTGAGCAAAACATGAGAGTGCTTAGATGAACTCAGGACCTCTGGAATAGCAGTCAGTGTGTAACGTTTATTCTCCTGTTATAATTGCTCTCTGGGAGGCTTACTACATCTATCTGCTAACCTAGGCCTAATCCTGAAAGCCTCTAAGTTCTGTAAAATCGAATCTAGACCTAGAATGTTGTCAGCCTCTGAGATTTACTGCTGAATAAGCTCAACTTTCTTGATCTTTCTGAAAACTGGCTGGCAGATTCAACTCCCTTGTTTTGGCTCAAATTCATCTCTAAGCTGATTATACCAATCTGGCTTTTCTCTCAGTTTTTGCTTGGTCTCACTGTAATTCTAATCTTTTCCTTTCTAATCTCTGGACTCTGTCTCATTCTCCTGCTTGTTCTGTTTCTCTGTCTAGCTGGTTCTCTCTTCAATTTGTCTTGGTAAAATGTTTCCAGTAAAACTACCTCCTTCTAGTGCTTGTTGTTAGTGTACTCTCCCTCTCCACTCTACTGTACTGCTCTCTACATGTTCTAATGCATTCATGTACTGTACTCACTTCCTCCAGTACTGTCTCCCCAAAGTAGCTTTCCTTTCCTCTCTGTTCTTGTGAGAGATGAGCATATCCTATTCTGCCAAATCTTTCCCTCTTTCGTAATGTTGTTTGCCTGCCACTTAATTAGACATCAGTTTCAAACATGGGTGCTTCTTTGTACAAACTAACTATACCTGCATAATTTGGGAATAAAGTTGAATACTAAGGGTGTGTCTATATTTCAGCCAGAAGGATTAAATGTATGTGCCACATAACTAGAAACAGGTTCAAATACCCTGGAACATGTATCCTTTCCCCTCTACTCCTCTCCTTTTTCCTTATTTCCTTCTCATTCTCCTCTTACCCCCTTCTTCATTGCTCACTCCTCCCTCCTACCCTACTAACACACAAAGCAGAGTTCATGTTCTTGCATAATCAGACAGTGACTGTTACCAAATTAGGAAGACTCAGACTGAAATCTAATAGCATGACATTATAATTTTGTACTTACAGTCTTTAGGACTATAATAAAATACCTTTCTGAATAATATAGACAGTGGAAAACAAAATAGTTTATATAAACTTAAAAAGAATAAAAATAGCTCTCAAGAATAATAAGTAACAGGGTCTTGGTTGTGATATTGAATACTTGAGCTTTGACTTAAATAACTTTAAAAGTGTATCTTGATGTGTTAGGTTTGATTTCCTATGAGGCAAAAATAAGCAGTAGCTTTTATACAAAATATGTGTATATATTGCTTTATGTTGCATTTTATCTACCTATATCTCATATATTAAAAATTTCTGGATTTGAATTTCTTTTTAAGAAGAAAATATTTCTAGAACAGGATATTTATCCATTAAAATCCATTATGAACTCATTTGTGCAATAGTGTTCTTACTGTTTGGGGGGTTAAATAACTATTGTCAATGTAATTGAGACACACCACAAAAGGGATTCCATGCTTAAAATTAGTCAACAATCCAAGAGAGGAGATATCATTGGATTTGAGGAGTGTCTGAATAACTTTGTTTATAAAAATATATATAGCATGAAAATGCATTCCAGTCGATTTTTTTTTAAACCCATAGACGTATGCTACTCTCAGCCTTACTCAGAAAAGCTTCAATTTCAAATGAACAATGGTGGATGCTGGCACTCATGACTACTTGCTGAGAATATGGTACAGATGAGTGCTCAGTTCTAAATACGACAAACTACAGTCCATTCTAAGCCTCAGGAAACACTGCAGAAGTGGGTACAATTATCAAAGCAAGAAGATTAGAAGAAGGGCTGAGGAGTTTTATCTCCTTAGTGAGACAAAGCCACTGCTGCCATGACCTGACAATAGATGAAGATATCTGTACTGTGCATGAAAATGAACATGTTTACAGCCAGGCACAGATATTAGCAGGACCAGTATGGTCCAACACTTCACTGCTGGAAGGGACCAGAACATTCCTATACTTCACTCCTGACTATTTTGCTAATGACTGATTGATGCACATAAGGAAGAATGATTGCATTTATTTTTGTAGCCACAAGGTTCCAGTAGATAGTTCTAATCCAATGGTGACACGGATGGCCCTTGTTAAACTAAATTAGCAATGAAACCCATCTCAAAGTCATGAACTTGGGAATACTATTGGCAAGGAATAGGGTGGTGCTGATAGTAACAAGAGGGATATAAGAGGAAGAAGAGAGAATGATCAGAATTCATTAGATTGATGTGTGAAATTATCAAACAACAATTGCTTAAAAAATTAAAATGTGGCAAACAGATAATATATGAAAGGTTGATACTAGCTAATAATCAGTCATAATAAAGGGTGGTAGGGACTTTTAGTGTTTATTTTTAAATATATTGAAAGACTTTGCAATAGAATTTAATATTTACTTCATCACATTCCACTCACATTTTTGATGAAAGCAAATCTATATATAATAGAATATTTTACAACCCTTCTCATGATGTGGAAAGTGTTTATTATTTTCTCCCTTTTAGAGCATTTATTAATAGCTTAAATCTAGATTATTTTCCTTTTATATTTACTTGTAACAACAAATTATACTGTATTTAATTGACTAGCTACAGTGGTAGTATGGAAAGGGAGAATTACACTCTTTTTTTTTTTTTTTAAGACTGATTTCCTTGTATATTGCTCATTAGCATGGAACACTCAACTCACCCAGCTTGTTTTTAAGTGCCAGAGAGTTATTTCTCTCCCCTATTTAATCACACCCATATTTTTGAGTCAAAATTAGGACTGCATGTAACATGGCAATTTGACCAGCATCTAGGTCTACAGTAGCTACATCTTAGCCCTTTACATTCCTACAAGTCCTGTGATTATCGTCTGTGTTTAATTCAATGTAAAAGAATTTGGGTTCTATAGGAAACCCTTACTGTGTCCAGAGAAACATAAACTTACATGAGTCGATTTGTTTAAACCTAGCACTTATTTGTGAGGCCCAGGTAGCTCTTTCTGTCCCTTACTTTAAATAGTCACATTTATACTTTATGCTTATTTCTCCTGTGAGCACCATGCCCATTTAAAAAATATTCTGATGGCAGTATTAGAACCAATACTTACCTAGCTCTTGAACTGCACAAGACTTCTCTTTTCTTTGTGTTTGTGCATATACAGAGATATAAATTAAATCTAGCTATATAAATGCATATAAATTGATATACATATATGTATACATACCATATATATATATATATCTTACATATTCTAACTAACTCTAAAATCTAAATTATGAAATATTCCTAAACTCAATGCTTTTTCAATATTGACATAAGGCTGAAATAAAAATTTGCAGATGACTCAAATATAAATACACTAAAAGTACTATATAATTTATCATATACATGCTATGTGAATTATGAATGAATTTCATAATCAAATTTGAATTATATCCTTAAATGATATGATTATACATGTGCAAGCATCTCAATATTTTACATCTCAAACACTTCTTCCCCTCTACACACACACACACACACACACACACACATATACACACACACATTCACACACACACACATCCTCATACTTGCACATATTCATTTACACCAATGTTTATCTAAAAAATACTTGTCTGTATTCCTAGAAAGCCATATGGACAACTATAGATCTATGTCTTTGTCTATAGTCATTCTACTTTTCTCATTTAACTCAGCATCATTCATTGACATGCACTCATTACACTCTAAGCTGCTTGGGATGAGGGCTTTCAGGAAGGCTCCTAAATCTACTTTGTGTCTGATACTTATTAGACATTATATGAAATACATCACTCTATTTTAAAATGAAAGACAGACATAGAATAAAAAATATGCACGAGAAATTTTCACTAAATAATGTAATGTTATGTAAGTAGAAAATAAAAATAAATATAGTCTGGTGGAACCTGACAGAGAAAAAAATCCATGTATCCACGAAAATGTCCTTATAACTCACATGATAATGAAAGATATGGAGTGAGGAAAGTATACATATATATTCTCTGAATGATTGGGAATTAAAAACTGAAGATAATCGCTATTTAAGGAGGAACAACAGAAAAATCCTAAAATAGACTTAGAAAAAAATTAGAGAGGTAGATGGAAACAGACAATGATAGCGTTTTATGACAGTAAAAGGGGAACTGAGCTTTAAGAGTATAGGGACATTAGAAGCTTTAAATTTTGCAAACAGAATTAATGAACTAAGCAAGCAGTAGTTTCTATTTGTTGCAATATTTTGACGCTTACAAGGAATCTTAGACTGAATAAGAAAAATCCAAATTATATCAATTTATCGAGTCACTTAGAGATTAGTATTGAGGACATGTAGCTAAGCTGTCAAAATTATATTTTCTTTTAAAAGGAATGGGAAAGGATGTGACATGCTGGAGCTCCAGAGCTTGAGCATGTTCCTACTGCTGTTTATGAGCTTAAAATATTTAAACATTTCTATGCATTCAACAGAGGGAGGAATCAAGAGGCTTATATGGACAATGGCAAGTGGGCAATCTGAGTGGTTGGAGCTCTATGAGCAATCAGGGAAGCTCAGAATAGTAAGGCTTCAGGAGGCTAAACAACAAATCTCTCTCTATTTCGCTGTCACCATCTTAACTAAATGATTGAGGTGAGGATCATCCAGGGCAAGAAGACCTGGCATTGCATTCCTTTGATATCCCACAGTGAGAAATGCTCAGTGTCACTGTGAAGCGTTCTTGCTGAAGTGGCTTAACTTAAAAGTAATCCTAAATAAAGCACTGAGAAATGACAGAAAGTGGGACAATCCACTAGTCAGTTGGGCTCAAAGCTTCGTAATAGACAATGGCATGAAGAGCATGACTTCAGTCACTGCTGAATAAGAAAAACACATACAAAAAAGACTGCTTTCCAGAAAACCTTAGGGAGCCTGAATGAACCCAGGCACTCTTTAGCCTAGTTCTGCAGTGAGCATTTATATATTTTAGTTTTCATGTAAAAATGGATTTCACTATTTCATTTTCATACATGTTATTCATTGTCTATTGTTCATATTAAAACCCTCACCAACCTTTCTTGTCTACTCTCTCCTCCTGCATTGGTCTCCTTGCTCACTGACAACCTCCATTCAGCATCCTATATTCCACACATAGAGAGAAATTTTGTGATATTTGTTTTCTGATTTTTTTTTGTTTTCTTTTTGATTTGTTTTGTTTTTATTTTATCAAGACAGGGTTTCTCTGTGGTGCCCTGGCTGTCCTGGGACTTGCTTTGTAGAGCAGGATGGATGAAGACTTACAAATCTACCAGCCTCTGCCTCATGAGTGCTGGGATTAAAGGTATGTGCCAATATTCATGGCTTTGTGTGTTTGTGTGAGTATGCGTGTCTGTGTGTGTGTGTGTGTGTGTGTGTGTGTGTGTGTGTGTATGTGTGTGTGTGTGTGGTTTTTAAATAAAAGCAAAAGTTTGCTTTTAGATCGAATATTTATAAGGTAAAAGAAATTCAAATTTTGTCATTTTTAGTCAGCACAGTGATGTAATCTAAAGGAAGATTTCTCATTTTTAGAAGATGTTGAATTGCAAAGGATTGAAGCATAGGAGCATAAACACAGGTTGACAAAACAATTGCAAATGTGTCAACCTGTGAAACCCCAATGAATTTTTGTGAAGACTATAATATACATTTGTTTAGATCTTCCACAGATTTCTAAGTTTTTAAAATAGAACATCAAATCTTTCTATTATCTATTTTAGTTAAGTTGTGACACTATTGAGACACGCAGTATAATATTGTGGAGATGTTATTAACACACAGTTGACCATCCTTAAACAAATCTTTATTTGCAAATTTGGCTTCTTGTTAAATTATTCTTTAACTCCTAGGTCAACTCTAGCATTTTTCAAGTCATTCACTGACATTTTCCAGAGAGCAAAAGTTTTGCTTGTCAAACATGAAGATTCTTCTCTGAGATGGTAAAAGGCAACTCTTTGTCTTCTTGTTTCAGTTTTTATTGTAACAAGCAAAGTTTCCTTTCTTTTCTTTTATTAATCATTCCATTAGTTTATATCTCAAATGATATCCCTCTTCCTGGTTACCACCCCTCCACCAACACCTAATCCCATTATATCCCACTTTCCAGTTACCCCTCCACCAAACCCCCTCCTACATCTGCCCTTCCGCCTCTCCTTTGAGTGTATGAGTGCTCCCACACCCACCCACACTCTCCCACCTCACCACTCCAGCATCCCACTATGCTGGGGCATCAAACCTCCCCAGGACCAAGGGTCTCTCCTTCTGTTGGTAGCAGGCAAGGCCATTCTCTGATACATTTGTATTTAGAGCCATGGGTCCCTCTAGATACACTTCTTGGTTGTTGATCTAAACTTTAGGAGAACTGGGTGATCAGCCTATGTTGTTATTTTCAACAATAAAAGAACTTCAGCGGGACTCACCATCCCTTGCCTCAAGCTATACTATAGAGCAATAGTGACAAAAGCTGCATGGCATTGGTACACAGACAGGCAAGTCGGTCAATGGAGTAGAATTAAAGACCGAGAAATGAACCTACACACCTGTGGTCACTTAATCTTTGACAAAAAAAAAAAAAAGAGCTAAAATCATCCACTGAAAATAATACAGCATTTTCAACAAATGGTGCTGGTTCAATTGGAGGTCAGCATGTAGAAATATGCAAATTGATTTGTTCTTATCTCCTTGTACAAAGCTCAACTCCAAGTGGATCAAGGACCTCCACATAAAACCAGATATGCTGAATCTAACAGAAGAAAAACGTGGGGTAGAACCTTGAATACTTGGGCACAGGGGAAAACTTCCTGAGCAGAACACCAATGGTTTATGCTTTAAGAACAATAATCAACAAATGCAACCTCATAAAATTGAAAAACTTTTGTAAAGCAAAAGACACTGTCAGTAGGACAAAATGGCAACCTACAGATTGGGAAAAGATCTTTAACAACCCTACATCTGATATCGGGCTAATATCCAGACTTTACAAAGAACTCAAGAAGGTAGACCCGAGCGAACCTGATAACCCTATTAAAAAGTGGAGTACAGAGCTAAGTAGAGAATTCTCACACAAGGAATCTCGAATGGCTGGAAAGAACTTAAAGAAATGTGCAACATTTTCAGTTATAAGAGAAATGCAAATCAAAATGACCCTGAGATTCCATCTCACACTGATCAGAATGGCTAAGATGAAAAATTCAGGTGACAGCAGGTGCTGGCAATGATGTGGAGAAAGAGGGACACTCCTCTGTTGCTTTAGGGACTGCAAGATGGTAAAACCACTTTGGAAATCAATCTTGCAGTTCCTCAGAAAATTGGACATAGTACTACCTGAGGACCCAGTTATACCACTCCTGGGCCTATACCCAAAAGGAGTTCCTACATATAACAAGGACACATGCTCCACTATGTTCATAGCAGCCATATTTATAAATGCCAGAAGCTGGAAACAACCCAGATATCTCTCAACAGAAAAACGGATACTGAAAATGTGATACATATACATAATGGAGTACTATACAGTGCTTAAAAACAATGACTACATAAAATTCTTAAGCAAATGGATGGAACTAGAAAATATCATCCTGAATGAGGTAACTCAATCACAAAATAACACATAAGGTATGTACTCACTTATAAGTTGATATTAGTCCAAAAGCTCACAATGGCCATGATACAACCCACAGAACATATGGAGCGTAGAAGGAAGGAAGACGAGGGTGTAGATGCATTGAGCAGGGAACAAGACAATTGTGGGGAGTGGAGGAAGAGGGTGACTGGGCAGGGAAAAGGGGGGATAATGGTTGGAGTACCAGGAACTGAAAGAGATGTGAGAGAGGTACAGAGGGTCAGGAAATTGAACAAAATTATGAAGCAGGGATGATGAGTAACTGGGGATATCTCCTGGAAGGTCCCAGATACCAGGGAAACATGAGGCTCCTGGGACCCAACTGGGATGAATTTAGCTGAAATGCACAGAGAAGGGAGAGACAGAACCTATTGAGACCACCTCCAGTAGATAGGCAAGGCTTGTGGTGAGAGATGGGGCCATTCACCCATCTCAAAGTTTTTAACCCAGAAATGTTCCTGTCCAAAGGAATAATAGGGACAGAAAAATGGAACAAAGACAGAAGGAAGATCCAACCAGGGACTTCCCCACCTGGGGATCCATCATGTCTGCAGACACCAAACCCAACACTGGTGCTGTGATCAAGAGGTGCTTGCTGGCAGGAACCTAGTGTGGCAGTTATTGGGGAAGTCTGGACAGAAACTGAACTATATAGGTGTGAATACTTGGAGCCAACCATCAGACTGAGTTCAGGGAACTTGGTGGAGGAACTGGCCAAAGGACTGAAGGGGGATTGCAACCCCATTGGAAGAACAACGAGCAGCCTTTTTAATCTGTTTAGAGTAATGTATTTCAAATGGACATAGTTTGTTAGTGAGTTCACCATTTACCCTTTCCTCTGAGAAAATTCTGGCATGCTGTCTAGTGACCCAAGTATAGTAAGGTTGCCATGTATTAAATGATGTGATGAAAAAAGTGTTGCAGTATAACAAGCACTGAGTTCTATGTTAATGAATCAATAATACATATAGACTGAGATGTTTAAACTAGGAAATACAATATGAAACTGGATTATGTGGTAAAAATCTCTGCAGGAATCTAACTACATTTAAAATTGATGATAAGCAAGCTCTCTCTCTCTCTGTCTCTCTCTCTGTCTCTCTGTCTCTGTCTCTCTGTCTCTGTCTCTCTGTCTCTCTCTCTCTCTCTCTCTCTCTCTCTCTCTCTCTCTCTCTCTCTCTCTCTCTCTCTCTCTGTGTGTGTGTGTGTGTGTGTGTATACATGTGTGAGTTTGTGGGGTTTAGGATGGAACATAGAGACCTGATCCTGGTGCATGCTAAGACAGTTGTCTTCCATTGGGCTATATCATTGTTCTTCAAAAGGCTTTCTATTCAACAGAACTAGACAATTTTATTTATGTATTTACTTTCCTGGTCCCAGATTACTCCTCAAAACCAGTCAGAAAGATAACATAACAGCTTGTTCCACCAAAAATGATGATGGAGAGGACATAAAACCTTGATGTGGGGTTCTGAAGCCAATGTAATGGAGGAAGCCTTCCAGCCATCTAGCTAGAACGCATCCAGCAGGAGAAAGGAGAAGAGTGCTGCTTAAGTTGCCACAAACCAAGGGAAGGGTCACAGTCAAGCACCAGCCCTAGATTCATTCAAAATACTGGGCAAGGGAAATGTTTAGTCTTTAGCATGTTTAACTCTAAGAAAGACAAACATATGCATTCTTCAACAGAAGGCCATGGTGCCATGCTGTATGCCCTACTGTGCTCCCCTTCTGCAACCACGGAGGGCTGGCCAGAGAAAAATCACAAAAGGAGTAAAAGGAGCAAAGTTTTTAAAAGCAGTGAAGCATACATATGAATTTGAGCTTAGAGACTGAGATGGCTGGAGCTGAAGCATGGATATCAGTATGCTCTGTGGGGTCACAGCCATGTTCTTTTCCACAGAACTTAATAGAAACATGGACCCACAATGTGACCTCTGTTCCTATTGCATGTGTCTAGCATAGTTTCTCTTCTTTCCTGGACTATGTGTTGATGTTTTCTGAAAGGATCTGCTGTTCTAAGCTTCCAGGCATCCTCTACAGCATAGTCAGTCTATTTATAGGATAGGAAACTGTGTTTTATCATGTATGAGATGATTTTATATTTATTAATACTTTGGGCAGATAGAGTATAGTGTACTTGGCCTTGGGCCTATTTAATTAAAAACCTTATTTGCTGTTAAGTATAATAAAGAGGCATGAAATTCTCAAAGTTTACTTAAGAGAAAAGGGAGTTTTACCTCAGGGTCTGAGCCAAGTGATATTCTTAGGTCCAGCCATGTGTAACAGCTGGCTTTTTAAAGTATTTGTTGCTTCTTGACGTACAGGAAGCCCCTGTTATTTGCTATGGAAGAATTCTGAATCTCTAGGGCATGTCTGAATCTACTGATGCACTGAATTTTACATATACTGTTTTTTGTAATAAATTTTAGCTTTTAAATTTAGCATGGTGAGGGCTACACTGTAATAAATAATAACATAATAGTTGAAGTGAAACACTGCAATCAAAATTATTTGGATATAGCTTCTCTTAAAATATTGCATTGCTTGAGCTCCCCAGTATTTTATTTTCTTCCTAATTGAGTGGACAATTTCCATCTTTTTGTTGAAGGGAAGACTTTCAGAACTCTTTGTCTTCTATAATTGACCATATCACTGTTCTTGATCTTTTGCTCTTTGGGACAATGATCTTACTTTAAGTAGAATAGTTTTTTTTTTTTTTTTTTGAAAGAAGCATCACAATATCACAAGATCAAATCTGATGACTGCAGTTGACTGTTAACTGACTAACAAACAGGTGGGCTATATATAATAGGTAGATGGACAGAGGGAAGATCATATGCCAGACTGGATTGAGGAGACTGGTGCAAGATGCCTGATGGTACTCAGAACAGCATGCAGTTTAAAACTTTTAAAATGGTTATTTCTAGTAGTTTTCCACTAACATTTTCACACCTCAGTAGAACTCTCAGCTATAGATATAAAAACAGGAAATGAAAGCATGCTTAAGTTTGGGCATTTGTATGGGGATTTGCATGAAGGAGATGATTTAGCACTCATAGACTTTGTAAGAAGAGGGCTAAGGATGGCTTTGAACCCTCCACCTGGCTTGCATGGTGCTATGCTTAGAAATGAGCTTTGATCTGAACTGCTGCTGAGAGGTTGAATGTATTGTCAAACTTGAATAAGAGTCTTTTATCAGCAAAAAGTAGCCATAAGCACCAGTAGATTCAGAGTAGCTCAAGTTGGACTCATTGCCTCTTTCTACTACTATAGAATTGTTACTAATTTTAACTGGAAAAAAATAGAAAGGGGCATGACAATTGTGAAAATGACATTTTAAGAATTTCTTGGATACATTGGTTGAAGCAACTCATATACCTCTTATTTTAGAGGGAATAAAAAAATCATTTATTTTGGAGCCATTTTGAGTGAACAAAGCCAGGATCAGATCTTAGATTATACCAAATTCCATATCCCAATGTGAAAACAGTTTCATGAAGTTTTATTATGTTACAGAACAAAGTCTTAAATGAAGGAAAGTTCACATTGGAGAGTACATCAGACAGAAGGTCTGATAGCTGAATAAAGAAAGCTTTTTAAAGCTCAAGATGATATTTGATGAAAATCACAGCATATGAGTTGGTGGGTGCTAGTAGTCTACATAAGTAATAGATTCCCAATGTGTTTTTCTTTCAATCACATGACTAGTTCTAACAGAGAGGTGGGCAAGCAATGTCTGCCTGGAAACTAAACCTAGCTGGAGACAACATAAGCTTCTGGGCGTGTTACCTCCCAGTCTCTGAAGCCCTAAATAGTGAAATAGTGAATCACTCTTTGTAGACACAGTTCTTTTTCAGCAGTATGCTCACATCTCCTCATGTGCAGAGAGGTATTAAATTTTTCACTTTCATTGATATATATATATATATATATATATATATATATATATATATATATATACATATATAATTTGTTCTGCTTCTCCATGGCCTTTGCAATGTGTGTTTTGGTTTAAGATTACTTTGTCAAGATTTAAACCCCCAGATTGGGAAAGAATCTTTACCAACCCTATGTCTGACAGAGGGCTAATATCCAAAATTTATGAAGAATTCAAGAAATTAGACAACTTCAACCCAAATAATGCAATTCAAGCTGGTACAACCACTCTGGAAAGCAATCTGGAGGTTCCTCAGAAAACTGGGCATGACACTCCCGGAGGATCTGGCTATACCACTCCTGGGCATATACCCAGAGGCTTTACCTGCATGCAATAAGGACACATGCTCCACTATGTTCATAGCAGCCTTATTTATAATAGCGGTAAGCTGAAAAGAACCCAGATGTCCCTCAACGGAGGAATGGATTCAGAAGATGTGGTATATTTACACAATGGAATACTACTCTGCAATTAAAAACAATGAATTCACGAAATTCCTAGGCAAATGATCAGAACTTGAAAATATCATCCTTAGTGAGATAACCCAATCACAAAAGAACACACATGCTATGCAGTCACTGATAAGGGGATATTGACCCAGAATCTCGGAATACCCTAGACACAATCCGCATATCAATAGATTTCTAAGAAGATGGAAGGAGAGACCCCTGGTCCTGGAAAGACTGGATGTAGGGGAATGCCAGGACAGAGAAATGAGAGGGGGTTGAATGGGGAAAAGAGGGAGGGAAGGGGGCTTATGGGACTTTTGGGGAGGGAGGAAACGGGAAAGAGGGAATGATTTTGAATATAAATAAAAAAAACTTAGAAAATAAAATAAAATTTAAAAAAAAACTGAGGTACAAAACTAAACATAGAATTCTCAAAAGAGCAATCTTGAATTGCCAAGAAGCACTGAAAGAAAGGTTCAAAGTCTTTACTCATCATAGAAATGAAAATCAAAACAACTCATAGGTTCTGTCTTATATCCATCAGAATGGTAAAGAGCAAAAACTCAAGAAGATAGCACTTGCTGCCAAGGATTTGGAGCAAGAGGAACACTACTCCGTTGTTGGTGGGAGTGCAAACTTATACAACCACTTTGGATATCAATTTGACATTTTCTCAGAAAACTGAGTAAAGTTCTTCCTCAAGATGCAGCTATACCTCTCCTGAGCATATACCCAAAAGATGCTCCAACATCTCACAAAGACACTTGCTCAACTATGTTCAAAGCAGCTTTATTCATAATAGCCAGATATTGGAAACAACCTAGATGTCCCTCAACTGAAGAATGGATAAAGAAAATGAAAGAAAATGTGGTACATCTACACAATTAAATTCTATTTAGCTATTAAAAAGTAAGATATGCCCAGTTTTCTGAGGAACCGCCAGACTGCTTTCCAGAGTGGTTGTACCAGCTTGCAATTCCACCAGCAGTGGAGGAGTGTTCCTCTTTCTCCACATCCTCGCCAACAACTGCTGTCTCTATACCATTCCTGGGCATATACCCAGAGACTTTACCTGCATGCAATAAGGACACATGCTCCACTATGTTCATAGCAGCCTTATTTATAATAGCCAGAAGCTGGAAAGAACCCAGATGTCCCTCAATGGAGGAATGGATTCAGAAGATGTGGTATATCTACACAATGGAATACTACTCTGCAATTAAAAACAATGAATTCATGAAATTCCTAGGCAAATGGTCAGATCTTGAAAATATCATCCTTCGTGAGGTAACCCAATCACAAAAGAACACACATGGTATGCAGTCACTGATAAGGGGATATTGACCCAGAATCTCGGAATACCCTAGACACAATCCGCATATCAATAGATTTCTAAGAAGATGGAAGGAGAGGCCCCTGGTCCTGGAAAGAGTGGATGTAGGGGAACGCCAGGACAGAGAAATGAGAGGGGGTTGAATGGAGAAAAGAGGGAGGGAAGGGGGCTTATGGGACTATCGGGGAGGGAGGAAACGGAAAAGGGGAAATGATTTGGAATGTAAATTTAAAAAAAAAATAAAATAAAAAAAAAGTAAGATATGAATTTTGAAGGCAAATGGATAGAACTTGAGACTATTATCCTGATTGATATAATCCAGTCTCAAAAGGACATGCCTAGATGTACTCACTTATAAGTGGATATTACCCATAAAATACAGGTACCATGTTATACCACAGACTCAAAGAAGCTAAACAAGAAGGAAGGCTTAAGTGAGGAAGCAGGGTAATAAAGTAGTCACAAGAGGCAGATGGAGGGAGGGTACTGGGAGAGAGGGACAGTGGGGAAGGGAATAGGGGATTCAGGATTAGGTATGGGGAAGGACAGGAAAGAAGGCTAGATGGCTATGAAAATGAATGCAAATCTGAAACTGACAGACAAGGAGGGGGGCATGTCTCCAGGATTAGATATGTTCTGTGACTAAGGAAGTGCCCAGGAATCAATAGGGGTGACATTAGCTGTGACTTATTGCATTATGGATATGGAACCTGAAGAGTCTACCCTCTGTATCCAGACAGAAACCTCAGCAGAATTATGGAGACAACAACCTACCTATAAAACTTTCAGCTTAAAATATATCTGATCTGCACATAATGCAGGCATGGGGAGGGAGCAGAGACCAAGGGAATGGCTAATCAATAACCAGCCTAACTTGAGATCCATCCCATGTACAAACACCAATTCCTAACATTATTAATAATTCCCTATTATGCTTGTGGACAGAAGCATGTTGTCCTATGATAGGCTCTGTCCAGCAGCTGACTCAGCCAAAGAGTGGATGGACCTTCGGGATTCTTAAAGACAAACAGGAAATGAGATTGCGGATCTCAATGAGGATAGAAACTCCACCGGAAGACCAACAGAGTCAACTAACCTGGAAGCTTTCATCTCTCACAGTCCAAGTCACCCACCCAAGTACACAAATAGGCTGGATCTAGGCCTTCCCACTCATATGTAGCAGATGTACTGCTTGGCTTTCATGTGGATCCTGAACAAACTGAGTTGGGCTATCTCAAAAGCTGTTGTCTCTCTGTGGGATATGTTCTTCAAACTGGACTGCCTTGTCTAGCCTCAGTGGAAGAGGAAGCACCTCGCTTTGCAGAGACTTGAAGTACAAGGTTGGGATGGAATACCCAAGGTGCCCCCAACCACCCAGTGAAGAAGGGGACAGGGGAGGGGGAAGTATTGTAGGAGATGGTGTCTAGGAGGGGGTCAGTGTGCGGGACTTAAAGTGAATAAGCAAAAAAATCTAAAATTATGTTAAATTTTTAAAAAAGATTTGTATTCTAAAATGATATATTTTAAGCCTTCCTGGATGCTTCCCTTGGGTGGCAAATTAATTAGCTATCTCTACTGACAAACATTTTCTCCTAACTTGTTAAGTATAAATGTGCTTACTAAGGGATCTGGCAATCAAATTCTTTCTAATTCAAACAAATCACCAGACAAACAATCCCTTTCTAAGTTGTCAAATTTAGCTCATTTGCTTAGACTATTCAAACTTCTTTTTAAACTCAGAAAACAGGTGAGGTTCTGGCTCTGACATTACCAGTAGACTCAGCTTCCTGAGTTGGCAAGAAAATAAAAGACCGTATCTTAAGCTGCTTTCAGTGGAGCAGATACCTGCTTGTCTCCCCTCTTTGGAAAATTTGTTCTTGGGATGCTCTCAGTCTTTCAAAAATTCAGTTGCCATTAAAAAGTTCTTAGGTAGCTGATAAATTCTGGATTGGATTTTCTGCTAGGTGTATATGTATCCATTCAACCCATGTAGGTGACATGTGTGGTAATGAGGTTAATATACCTTGCTGTAAAAACACATTCATGCTGCTCCTGAACTGGTCTTTTGTTTTATATCTTTGCTTAAAGACCTGTGTTTGCAATATATGGTTAGAGTTTAGTCCTTTTTCCCATGTATGTAACTATTTTTGTCTCTAGAAAGCCCTGAAGTGACTTTTTCTCATATTTATTTTTATACCTATTTATTTCAAATGTTAAATACGTTTCATAACATGAAAATAGGTCCTTAATTTAAGACAGTCTCACTGTTTTCCAGGCTGGAAGTGAATATCTAGGTTCTGTAGATTCTCTTCATGAGCTTCTAAGAATACAGAAGAGAGTCACAGTGGTTGCATAGAACTCTGCAAGGACATTCTAAGTCATCTTCTCTTAGCTATCTTTTTCTGTGTAGCAAAAAGATGTTCTAGAATGCCAAGGTTATTAAGGGTTTTCTAACTTCGATGGAAACTTGGGGTCAGGTCCCATCTCCAGGCCCTATATGCCTGTTTTCATCCTATTGCAGGTAAATTTCTTGACTATGTTTGTCCTCTGGATTTGTTGGTAAGTTAGGATCATTGTAATTTTAATATGTAACAGCCAATTTGTCGTCTAGGGTCAGAGAAAGTATTAAATGTCAGCATTCCAAATATGAACAGTACGAGTTGGATTTCAAATAATTGTTTACAACATATCTATGAAAACATTAGCTGAGATATTTGAGGTATGTATAGAGAGATGAAAGGAGAAGGAATATGAGATCAAAAAAGGAGATAAAGAAAATGAGAAATAAACATGATTAGCTTGTTCTTTAGAATTACATTTGGAGAAATAATTTAAGGAACTAGTATTAAAAAAAATTTCATAGGATTTAAGTGAAATCATTATGCAAAAGAATAGGAAAAGAAGTGTGTAGTATGTATATGTGTGAGTTTCTACATAGCCTTCTTTAGCCTCTATGCATTGTAGTAATCCATATCTCCATATTGGACATTTAAGTCTGTATTTACTTTCCACATTTGTATGTTTCTAACTGAGATTCAGAGAGAGAGAGAGAGAGAGAGAGAGAGAGAGAGAGAGAGAGAGAGAGAGAGAGAGAGAGAAAGAGAGAGAGAGAGAGACAGAGAGACAGAGAGAGAGAGAGACTTTACCTTTAGCAATTGTGACAAATTATTTGCAACAATTAACCTATGTAGAGTTTCGAATTGGCATCATGGTTTGAGGCTATGGTCATTAGCCTGTTCCTCTAGATCTGTGGCAGCACAAACATCATGTCAAGGGTGTATTATGGATGAGCCTGTCCGTTTTATAGCAGTCTGGAAGCAATAAATGAAAGAAAAGGGAGGGGTTTCCTGTAACCTCTTCTAGGTATGACTCCAGTAAACAAATTTCTTTCATCTAGACTCTCCCTTCATCTAGGCTACTGCTTGCCATAGAAAAAAAGACAAATCCTTAAAAACACAAGGATATTTGGAGATAATTTATATCAAAATTATGGCATTATTTCTTATTTACTCTTACTTTAAGCCACATGTAACCTATAAAGTATAATGGCCAAATTAAGTCCTTTTCTCCACAAAGAACATTGGGGCCTCTCTGAGCATCGTTTACCGGCAGAAGTTGTAGCTCTTTTCTTAGCACACAAGAGTCATGTTTGTTCATCCAATATCCAATATCCACTTACTCACAATGAAGTTTCTCACTGAAAAACCTCTCATTCTCTTTTGCAAGCAGCTAGGATTGTTAGAGGGAGAATTTTGGAGATATAAAATTGTTCTACTACCAGAAATATTAGACAAAGTGTAAATGCGTAATTTACAGATTTCATTGCAGGGTCTAAGCCCAGAGAAAAGAACCAATTTACTAAAACAGAAAATGTGATTGTTGCTCCCACCTGCCCTTAGATCTTTGCAATATTCTTGGTCTTTATGGAAGTTTTGCTGTGCTTAATTTATTGAAAGTGATCAGAGGCACCCCGCCATCTTTATTCTGGCAACAGAGCAGTTGGGACCTCCAGGTGCAGGGATAACCAAGCATAACATCGCTTGGGACTCAGCCAGCTTGTGTCCTCTCTGCTCCCAAGAGCTGGGCAGTTCTGTTGTCACCTACACGCGCCAGCTCTGCTGTGGGACATCGGCCCTGCAGAGGGACCTGCACTGGAAGAGAGCACACTCACACAGGGAGTGAGCATACCAGCCTCCCCTTGGCAACCTCTGCTCCAGGGATTGACTACACTGAGCATTCAGGTATGCAGGGATGCCCCAATATAACATCCATTGGGACACAGTCTGCTGGACTTCCATCTGCGCCCAAGGGCAGGGCAGCTCTGTGGTCTTCTGGGCGCCAACTCTGCTGTGGGACATCTGCCATGAAGAGGGACCCACACTGGGAGAAAGCACACGCACACATGGAGGGAGCGCACCAGCCTCCACTTGGCAAACTCTGCTCCAGGTATTGACTACACTGAGACATGGGATGTGCAGAGATTCCCCAATATAACATCACTTGGGGCAAGGCACATCAGGGCTAAAAAAAAATCACTCAGGAGCAGGGCAGCCCATCAGCAATAAGTGCCAGGGGAATCCCGGTCATCAGGAGAGGGGTGCAGAAATAGCCTTGAAGGCTTACAGGGTGTGACCAACAGCCAGTGAAAGCAGGGCCAACTAACACCAGAGGTAACCAGAGGGCAAAAGGCAAATATAGGGACGTTACTAACAGAAATCAAGGCAATATGGCACCATCCGAACCCAACTCTCCAACAGCACAAAGTCCTGGATACAACATCACACCCGAAAGACAAGATCTGGATTTAAAATCATTTCTAATGATGCTATTAGAGGATTTCAAGAAGGACTTAAATAAATGTCATAAAGAAATGCAGGAGAATATGAATCAATGGGTAGAAACCCTTAGAAAGGAAACACAAAAGTCGCTTAAAGAAATGCAGGAGAATATGGGTCAACTGATGGAGGCACATAAGGAGGCAACACAAAAATCACTTAAAGAAATGAATCGAAGGGCTGATGCCATTACAAAGGAACCACAAAAATCGCTTAAAGAAATACAGGAGATTATGGATCAAAAGATGGAAGCCCAAAAGGAGGAAACACAAAAATCGCTTAAAGAAATACAAGAGAACTTAGGTCAACAGGCAGAATTCCTGAAAGAGGAAATGCAAAAATGTCTTAAAGAAATACAGGAAAACACAAACAAATGAGTGAAGGATCTGAGCAAATCCATCAAGGATCTAAAAAAAGGAAGTAGAAACAACTAAGAAATCACAAAAGGAGACAATTTTGGAGATAGAAAACCTTGGGAAGAAATCAGGAGTCATAGATGCAAACATCAACAATAGAATACAAGAGATGGAAGAAAGAATCTCAGGTGTTGAAGATACCATAGAAAGCATTTGACTCAACAGTCAAAGAAAATGCAAAATGCAAAAAATGTGTAACCCAAAACATCCAGGAAATCCAGAACACAATAAGAAGACCAAACCTAAGGATTATAGGTATAGATGAGAGTGAAGATTAGCAAATTAAAGGGCCAGTAAATATCTTCAACAAAATTATGGAGGAAACCTTCCCTAACCTAAAGAGAGAGAGATGCCGATGAACTTACAAGAAGTCTACAGAACTCCAAACAGACTGGACCAGAACAGAAATATCTCCCGTCACATAACAATCAAAACACCAAATGTACTAAACAAAGAAAGAATATTAAAAGCAGTAAGAGAAAAAGACCAAGTAACAGATAAAGGAAGACCTTTCTGAATCACATCAGACAGACTGAAATCACACCAGAGACTGAAAGTCAGAAGATCCTGGGCAGATCTCATGCAGACACTAAGAGAGCACAAATGCCAGCCTAGACTACTATACCCAGCAAAACTCTCAATCACCATAGATGGAGAGAACAAGACATTCCATGATAAAACCAAATTTACACAATATCTTTCCACAAACCCAGCCCTGCAAAGGATAATAGATGGAAATCCACAATTCAAGGAGAGAAACTACACCCAGGAAAATATGAGATAGTAACCTTCTTTCATCAAAACCAAAAGAAGATGACCACTCAAACATAAAGATAACATCAAGAATAGGTGGTGGCAATAATCACTATTCCTTAATCTCTCTTAATATCAATGGTCTCAATTCCCCAATAAAAGCCATAGACTAACAGATTGGATACTTAAACAGGACCCAGCATTTTGCTGCATGCAGGAAATGCACCTCAGTGTCAAAGACAAACGCTACCTCAGATTAAAAGGCTGGAAAACAATCTTATAAGCATATCAATAGATTTCCAAGAAGATGGAAGGAGAGACCCCTGGTCCTGGAACGACTGGATATAGGGGAATGCCAGGACAGAGAAGAGAGAGGGGGGTGAATGGGGAAAAGAGGGAGGGAAGGGAGGAAACGGGAAAGGGGAAATGATTTTGAATGTAAAAAAAAAAAAAAAAAAAAAGCAAATGGTCCCAGGAAACAAGCCTGAGTAGACATTCTAATATCTGATAATATTGACTTTCAACCTAAAGTCATCAAAAAAGACACAGAAGAACACTACATGCTGGTCAAAGGAAAAATCCACCAAGAAGAACTCTCAATTCTGAATATCTATGCTCCAAACGCAAGGGCACCCTCATTTGTAAAAGAAACTTTACTAAAGCTCAAAGCACACATCGCACCTCACGCAATAATAGTGGATGACTTCAACACCCCGCTCTCTGAAATGGATCGTTCAGGAAAGCAGAAACTAAACAGGGACACAGTGAAACTAATTGAAGCCTTGGACAAAATGGAACTAACATATATATATAACATTTCATCCTAAAAGCAAAAGTATATACCTTCTTCTCAGAACCTCATGGTACCTTCTCCAAAATCGACCCTATAATTGGTCACAAAACAGACCTTAACAAATATAAGAAGATCGAACTAATCCCATGCCTCCTATCAGATCACTATGGAATAAGGGTGGTCTTCAATAAAAAAAGAAACAACAGAAAGCCCACATACACATGGAATCTGAACAATGCTCTACTCAATGATACCTTGATCAAGGAAGAAATAAAGAAATCAAAGACTTTTTAACATTTAATGAAAATGAAGGCACAACATACCCTAATTTATGGAACACAATGAAAGCAGTGCTAAGAGGAAAATTCATAGCCCTGAGTGCCGCCAAAAAGAAACGGGAGACAGCATACACTAGCAGCTTAATGGCACACCTGAAAGCCCTGGAACAAAAAGAAGCAAATACACTCAAGAGGAGTTGAAGGTAGGAAATCATCAAGCTAAGGGCTGAATTCAATCAAGTAGAAACAAATAAAACCATACAAAGAACCAACAAAACTAGGAGTTTGTTCTTTGAGAAAATCAACAGGATAGATAAGCCCTTAGCCAGATTAGTCATAGGGCGCAGAGACAGTATCCAAATTAACAAAATCTGAAACAAAAAGGGAGATATAACAACAGAAACTGAGGAAATTCAAAAAATCATCAGATCCTACTACAAAAGCCTGTATTCAACACAACTAAAAATCCGGAGGAAATGGACAGTTTCCTAGACAGATACCAAATACCAAAAGTAAATCAGGAACAAATAGACCATCTAAATCGTACTATAACCCCTGAAGAAATAGAAGTGGTCATTGTAAGTCTTCCAACCATAAAAAGCACAGGTCCAGATGGTTTTAGCGCAGAATTCTATCAGACCTTCAAAGAAGACCTGACACCAATACTCTTCAAACTATTCCACAAAATAGAAGCAGAAGGAACACTACCCTACTCGTTCTATGAAGCCACAATTACGCTGATACCAAAATCACACCAAGATCCTACAAAGAAAGAGAATCTCACTCCATTTTCCCTTATGAATATCGAGGCAAAAATACTAAATAAAATTCTTGCCAACTGAATCCAAGAACACATCAAAATGATAATTCACCACGATCAAGTAGGCTTCAACCCAGGGATGCAAGCATGGTTCAATATAAGGAAGTCCATCAATGTAATCCTCTATGTAAACAATCTCAAAGAAAAAAAAAACCTCATGATAATTTTATTAGATGCTGAAAAAGCATTTGTCAAAATTCATCATACTTTCTTTTTAAAGGTCTTGGAAAGATCAGGAATTCGAAGCCCATATCTAAACATAGTAAAAGCAATTTATAGCAAACAAGTAGAAACATCAATCTAAATGGAGAGAAACTTGAAGCAATCCCACTAAAATCAGTGACTAGACAAGGCTGCCCTCTCTGTTTTCAATATAGGACTTGAAGTTCTGGCTAGAGCAACTAGACAACAAAAGGAGATCAAAGGGATACAAATTGGAAAGAAAGAAGACAAAGTATCACTATTTGCAGACTATATGATAGTATAATTAAGTGACCCAAAGAATTCCACCAGAGAACTCCTACAGCTGATAAAACAACTTCAGCAAAGTGGCCAGATATAAAATCAACTCAAGCAAGTCAGTAGCCTTCCTATACTCAAAGGATAAGCAGGTTAAGAAAGAAATAAGAGAAATGATACCATTCACGATAGCCACAAACAATAAAAAGTATCTTGGTGTGACTCTATCCAAACAAGTGAAAGATCTGTATGACAAGAACTTCAATTCTCTGAAGAAAGAAATTGAAGAAGACCTCAGAAGGAAAAATCTGCCATGCTCATGGATTGGCAGGATTAATATAGTAAAAATGACCATCTGGCCCAAAGCAATATACAGATTCAATGCAATCCCTATGAAAATCCCAACTCAATTCTCCATAGAGTTTCAAAGAGCAATTCAAAAATTCATCTGGAATAACAGAAAACCCAGGATAGCTAAAACTATTCTCAAGAGTAAAAGAACTTCTTGAGGAATCAGTATCCCGGACCTCAAGCTGTACTACAGAGCAACAGTGTTAAAAACTGCATGGTATTGGTACAGTGACAGGCATGTAGATCAAGGGAACAGAACTGAAGACCAGGAAATGAATCCACACTCCTATGGTCACTTGATCTTTGACAAAGGAGCTAAAACCATCCAGTGGAAAAAAGATAGCCTTTTCAACAAATGGTGCTGGCTCAACTGGAGGTCAACATGTAGAAGAATGCAAATCGATCCACTCTTATCTCCTTGCACAAAGCTCAATTCCAAGTGGATCATGAACCTACACATAAAACCAGAAACACTAAAACTAATAGAAAGGAAACTAGGGAAGAACCTTGAACATATGGGCACAGGGGAAAATTTCCTGAACAGAATACCAATAGCTTATTCTCTTTGATCAAGAATTGCAAATGGGACCTCATAACATTACAAAGTTTCTGTAAGGCAAAGGTCACTGTCAAAAGGACAAAGCAGCAACTAACAAACTGGGAAAGATCTATACCAACCCTTCACCAGATAGTGGGCTAATATCCAATATATACAAAGAACTCAAGAAGTTAGACTCCAGAGAGCTAAATAACCCTAATAAAAATGGGGTACAGAGCTAAACAAAGAGTTCGCACCTGAAGAATATCTAATGGCTGAGAAACACCTAAAGAGATGTTCATTATCCTTAGTCATTAGGGAAATGCATAACAAAACAACCCTGAGATTCCATCTCACACCAGTCAGAATGGCTAAGATCAAAAACACAGGAGACAGCAGTTGTTGGTGAGGACCTGGAGAAAGAGGAACACTCCTCCACTGCTGGTGGGATTGCAAGCTGGTACAACCACTCTGGAAAGCAGCCTGGAGGTTCCTCAGAAAACTGGGCATGACACTCCTGGAGGATCCTGTTATACCACTCCTGGACATATACCCAGAGGCTTTACCTGCATGCAATAAGAACACATGCTCCACTATGTTCATAGCAGCCTGATTTATAATAGCCAGAAGCTGGAAAGAAACCACATGTCCCTCAACGGAGGAATGGATTCAGAAGATGTGGTATATTTACACAATGGAATACTACTCTGCAATTAAAAACAATGAATTCACGAAATTCCTAGGCAAATGGTCAGAACTTGAAAATATCATCCTTAGTGAGGTAACCCAATCACAAAAGAACACACATGGTATGCAGTCACTGATAAAGGGATATTAATCAGAATCTCGGAATACCCAAGACACAATTCACATATCAATAGATTTCCAAGAAGATGGAAGGAGAGACCCCTGGTCCTGGAAAGACTGGATGTAGGGGAATAACAGGACAGAGAAGCGAGAGGGGATTGAATGGGGAACAGGGGGAGGGAAGGGGGCTTATGGGACTTTCGGGCAGGGAGGAAACTGAAAGGGGAAATCATTTGGAAAATAAATAAAAAAAATATAGAAAATAAAAATTTAAAAAGAAATAAAGTGATCAGTATTTTCACATGAGTATTCATGGATTAGGAATGAAAGAAAAAATAGTTTCTGATCATTCATCTTGCTTTTCAAATTCCTGGAAGCAAGTATTATGAATTTGAAAATTTTCTTTTTGCCTGTTTATTTTGCATGGTAGTTTATTGCATAAGGGTACCATCTCATAGGTCTACACATTATATTGAAAATATCCCTCTTGGAAGCCTTCCTGTTCCCTTTCTTGCACCTCTCACTCTAGTTAGTTCTCTTAGATCCTTCTGCTTTCACCTGTAGTCATACAGTCATATGTGATTTGATATATCCACATAGAATCTGGGCACCACAAATGAGAGAAAATATATTCATCTTTATGAAAATCTAAAACTTAATTTTAATAATATTTTTATTTTGAGCAGCATTCACTTTCCTATAAATGATATAATTTTAATCTTTTTGGGTAAAAGAAAACATTCTATTGGGCCTATATACTGCATTTCATATACCACATTTTCCTTAGCTGTTCCTTTGTCGTTAGATACCTATGTTGGTTCTATAACCCAGATATTGTGAAATATGCTGCAGTAAACATTGATAAACAGTTGTCTCTGTGGTGTTCTGGCTGGGAATACAGCCAGTGAATGCCAGGAGTTAGGTCAAGTGGTAGATTTCAGTTTTTCATGGAAATCTTTACTTCTACAGTTGCTGAACTAGTTTACACCCCATCTGCAATATAGGAGGTTTCTTTCGTTGTCCTTGCCTTCAACAGCATTTGTTGTTTTGTTATATTTATTTAATGACTGCAGTTCTGAACTGAAGATGAAGTCTCAATGTAGTTTTCACTTCCATTTTTTTTGTCGGTAAACAAGATTGAATATTTTCTTCATCAGTTTACTAGACATTAATATTTATCATTTGAGAAATAAGTAGTTGAATTTTTTTTCTTTTTTTTAATTATTTATTTTTTTTAATTACCTTCCAAATCATTTCCCCTTTCCCGTTTCCTCCCTCCCCGAAAGTCCCATAAGCCCCCTTCCCTCCCTCTTTTCTCCATTCAACCCCCTCTCGTTACTCTGTCCTGGCGTTCCCCTACATCCAGTCTTTCCAGGACCAGGGGTCTCTCCTTCCATCTTCTTAGAAATCTATTGATACGCGGATTGTGTTTAGGGTATTCCGAGATTCTGGGTCAATATCCCCTTATCAGTGACTGCATACCATGTGTGTTCTTTTGTGATTGGGTTACCTCACTAAGGATGATATTTTCAAGATCTGACCATTTGCCTAGGAATTTCGTGAATTCATTGTTTTTAATTGCAGAGTAGTATTCCATTGTGTAGATATACCACATCTTCTGAATCCATTCCTCCGTTGAGGGACATGTGGTTTCTTTCCAGCTTCTGGCTATTATAAATAAGGCTGCTATGAACATAGTGGAGCATGTGTCCTTATTGCATGCAGGTAAAGCCTCTGGGTATATGCCCAGGAGTGGTATAGCCGGATCCTCCGGGAGTGTCATGCCCAGTTTTCTGAGGAACCGCCAGACTGCTTTCCAGAGTGGTTGTACCAGCTTGCAATTCCACCAGCAGTGGAGGAGTATTCCTCTTTCTCCACATCCTCACCAACAACTGCTGTCTCCTGTGTTTTTGATCTTAGCCATCCTGACTGGTGTGAGATGGAATCTCAGGGTTGTTTTGATTTGCATTTCCCTAATGACTAAGGATGATGAACATCTCTTTAGGTGCTTCTCAGCCATTAGATATTCTTCAGGTGAGAACACTTTTTTTAGCTCTGTACTCCATTTTTTAATAGGGTTACTTGCCTCTCTGGAGTCTAACTTCTTGTGTTCTTTGTACATATTGGATATTAGCCCTCTGTCGGATGTAAGGTTGGAAAAGATCATTTCCCAGTTAGTTGGTTGCCGCTTTGTCTTTTTGACAGTGTCTTTTGCCTTGCAAAAACTTTGTAATTTAATGAGGTCCCATTTGTCTATTCTTGATCTTAGAGCATAAGTTATTGGAGTTCTGTCCAGGAAATTGTCCCCTGTGCCCATAAAACCAGACACACTGAAACTAATAGAAGGGAAACTAGGGAAGAACGTTGAATTTATTTTTACTTTTAGTTATTCCACACAAAGGCACATTCTTCTGTATGCTGCCTTTTGAGGTGGTGGTGTGTTTTAGCTGTCTATATCAATGGAAATTGTTCAAACTTATGTTTTTCAGGTAATAGGAATACAGAGACTTCATATTTTCTATAGACAGAAGAATGCACATACAATCAAACTCTCTATTTTTAATCTTTTAACAAGAAAGTCATCAAAGAAATTCTCATATACTTCATTCTTGCTGCATTCAGCCCAAATTTTCATGTCAATGCTGACCTATAAAGAAGAGTCTGTTTACTTTTTTTTATTTTCTTAGTTTTTTTTTTTTTAATTTACATTCCAAAACATTTCCCCTTTCCCGTTTCCTCCCTCCCCGAAAGTCCCATAAGCCCTCTTCCCTCCCTCTTTTCTCCATTCAACCCCCTCTCATTTCTCTGTCCTGGCATTCCCCTACATCCAGTCTTTCCAGGACCAGGGGTCTCTCCTTCCATCTTCTTAGAAATCTATTGATATGCGAATTGTGTCTAGGGTATTCTGAGATTCTAGGTTAATATCCCCTTATCAGTGACTGCATACCATGTGTGTTCTTTTGTGATTGGGTTACCTCACTAAGGATGATATTTTCAAGTTCTGAGCATTTGCCTAGGAATATCGTGAATTCATTGTTTTTAATTGCAGAGTAGTATTCCATTGTGTAAATATACCACATCTTCTGAATCCATTCCTCCGTTGAGGGACATGTGGGTTCTTTCCAGCTTCTGGCTATTATAAATAAGGCTGCTATGAACATAGCAGAGCATGTGTCCTTATTGCATGCAGGTAAAGCCTCTGGGTATATGCCCAGGAGTGGTATAGCCGGATCCTCTGGGAATGTCATGTCCAGTTTTCTGAGGAACCGCCAGAGTGCTTTCCAGAGTGGTTGTACCAGCTTGCAATTCCACCAGCAGTGGAGGAGTGTTCCTCTTTCTCCACATCCTCACAACAACTGCTGTCTCCTGTGTTTTTGATCTTAGCCATTCTGACTGGTGTGATGTAGGGGAACGCCAGGACAGAGAAACGAGAGGGGTTGAATGGAGAAAAGAGGGAGGGAGCGGGGTTTATGGGACTTTCAGGGAGGGAGGAAACGGGAAAGGGGAAATGATTTGGAATGTAAATAAAAAAAAACTTAGAAAATAAAAAAAAAATAAATCTCAGGGTTGTTTTGATTTGCATTTCCCTAATGACTAAGGATAATGAACATCTCTTTAGGTGCTTCTAAGCCATTGGATATTCTTCAGGTTAGAACTCTTTGTTTAGCTCTGTACCCCATTTTTTAATGGGGTTACTTGCCTCTTTGGAGTTTAACTTCTTGAGTTCTTTGTATATATTGGATATTAGCCCTCTGTCAGATGTAGGGTTGGTAAAGATCATTTCCCAGTTAGTTGGTTGCCGCTTTGTCTTTTTGACAGTGTCTTTTGCATCGCAAAAACTTTGTAATTTAGTGAGGTCCCATTTGTCTATTCTTGATCTTAGAACATAAGCTATTGGAGTTCTGTTCAGGAAATTCTCCCGTGTGCCCATATGTTCAAGGTTCTTCCCTAGTTTCCTTTCTATTAGTTTCAGTGTGTCTGGTTTTATGTGGAGGTCCTTGATCCACTTGGAATTGAGCTTAGTGCAAGGAGATAAGAATGGGTCAACTTGCATTCTTCTGCATGTTGACCTCCAGTTGAACCAGCACCATTTGTTGAAAATACTGAGTCCCCCAGAGGTTCTTTTACTCTTGAGAATAGTTTTAGCTATTCTGGGTTTTCTGTTATTCCAGATGAATTTTTGAATTGCTCTTTGAAACTCTATGGAGAATTGAGTTGGGATTTTCATAGGGATTGCATTGAATCTGTATATTGCTTTGGGCCAGATGGTCATTTTTACTATATTAATCCTGCCAATCCATGAGCATGGCAGATTTTTCCGTCTTCTGAGGTCTTCTTGAATTTCTTTCTTCAGAGACTTGAAGTTCTTGTCATACAGATCTTTCACTTGTTTGGTTAGAGTCACGCCAAGATACTTTATATGGTTTGTGGCTATCGTGAAGGGTATCATTTCTCTTACTTCTTTCTCAGCCTGTTTATCCTTTGAGTATAGGAAGGCTTCTGACTTGTTTGAGTTGATTTTATATCCGGCCACTCTGCTGAAGTCGTTTATCAGCTGTAGGAGTTCTCTGGTGGCGTTCTTTGGGTCGCTTATGTATACTATCATATGGTCTGCAAATAGTGATAGTTTGAGTTCTTCCTTTCCAAATTGTATCCCTTTGACCTCATTTCTTGTCTAATTGCTCTATCTAGAATTTCAAGTACTATATTGAAAAGATATGGAGAGAGAGGGCAGCCTTGTCTAGTCCCTGATTTTAGTGGGATTGCTTCAAGTTTCTCTCCATTTAGATTGATGCTGCCACCGGTTTGCTGTAAATTGCTTTTCCTATGTTTAGATATGGGCCTTGAATTCCTGATCTTTCCAAGACATTTAGCATGAAAGGATGCTGAATTTTGTCAAATGCTTTCTCAGCATCTAATGAGATGACCATGTGTTTTTTTTTTCTTTGAGACTGTTTATATAGTGGATTACATTGATGGATTTCCTTATATTGAACCATCCCTGCATCCCTGGGATGAAGCCTACTTGATCATAGTGAATGATCGTTCTGATGTGTTCTTGGATTCGGTTGGCAAGAATTTTATAGAGTATTTTGCATCGATATTCATAAGAGAAATTGGCCTGAGATTCTCTTTCTTTGTCGGATCTTTGTGTGCTTTTGGTATTAGTGTAATTGTGGCTTCATAAAACGAGTTGGGTACTGTTCTTTCTTTTCTATTTTGTGGAACAGTTTGAAGAGTATTGGTGTTAGGTCTCCTTTGAAGGTCTGATAGAATTCTGCACTAAAACCATCTGGACCAGTGGTTTTTTTTTTTTTTTGGTTGGAAGGCTTCCAATGACAACTTCTATTTCTTCAGGGGTTATAGGATGGTTTAGATGATCTATTTGATCCTGATTAATTTTGGTATTTAGTATCTGTCAAGGAAATTGTCCATTTCCTCGAGATTTTCAAGTTGTGTTGAATACAGGTTTTTGTAGTAGGATCTGATAATTTTTGGCATTTCCTCAGTTTCTGTTGTTATCTCTCCCTTTTCATTTCTGATTTTATTAATTTGGATATTGTCTCTGTGCCCTCTGGTTAGTTTGGCTAAGGGCTTATCTATCTGGCTGATTTTCTCAAAGAACCAACTCCTCATTTTGTTGATTCTTTGTATGGTTTTATTTTTTTTTCTACTTGATTGATTTCAGCCCTGAGTTTGATGATTTCCTGCCTTCTACTCCTCTTTGGTGTATTTGCTTCTTTTTGTTCCAGGGCTTTCAGGTGTGCCATTAAGCTATTAGTGTATGCTTTCTCCTTTTTCTCTTTGGCGGCCCTCAGGGCTATGAATTTTCCTCTTAGCACTGCTTTCATTGTGTCCCATAAATTAGGGTATGTTGTGCCTTCATTTTCATTAACTTTCAAAAAGTCTTTGATTTCTTTATTTCCACCTTGACCAAGTTATCATTGAGTAGAGCATTGTTCAGCCTCCATGTGTACTTGGGTTTTCTTTTGTTTTTGCTGCCATTGAAGACCACCCTTATTCCATAGTGATCTGATAGGAGGTATTGGATTAGTTCTATCTTCTTATATCTGTTGATGTCTGATTTGTGACCAATTATATGGTCAATTTTGGAGAAGGTACCATGAGGTGCTGAGAAGAAGGTGTATTCTTTAGCTCTAGGATGAAATGTTCTATATATATATATATATGTTGTTGAAGTCACCCACTATTATTGTGTGCGGTGAGATGTGTGCTTTGTGCTTTAGTAAAGTTTCTTTTACGAATGAGGGTGCCCTTGCATTTGGAGCATAGATATTCAGAATTAAGTTTTCTTGTTGGTGGATTTTTCCCTTGATCAATATGTAGTGTCCTTCTGTGTCTTTTTTGATGACTTTAGGTTGAAAATCAATTTTATCTGATATTAGGATGGCTATTCCACCTCGTTTCTTGGGGCCATTTGCTTGTAAAATTGTTTTCCAGCCTTTTACACTGAGGTAGTGTTTGTCTTTGACACTGAGGTGCGTTTCCTGCGTGCAGCAAAATGCTGGGTCCTGTTTACGTATCCAGTCTGCTAGTCTATGTCTTTTTATTGGGGAATTGAGACCATTGATATTGAGAGATTAAGGCATAGTGATTATTGCCATCTGCCATTCTTGACGCTATCTTTATGTTTGAGTGGTTATCTACTTTTGGGTTTGATTCAAGAAGGTTATTATCTCATTTTTTCCAGGGTGTTGTTTTTCTCCCTGTATTGGTGGTTTCAACCTATTATCCATTGCAGGGCTGGATTTGTGGAAAGATATTGAGAAAATTTGGTTTTAGCATGGAATATCTTGGTCTCTCCATCTATGGTGATTGAGAGTTTTGCTGGGTATAGTAGTCTAGGCTGGCATTTGTGCTCTCTTAGTGTCTGCATGAGATCTGCCCAGGATCTTCTGGCTTTCATAGTCTCTGGTGAGAAGTCTGATGTGATTCAGATACTTCTTCCTTTGTATGTTACTTGGCCCTTTTCTCTTACTGCTTTTAATATTCTTTCTTTGTTTAGAACATTTGGTGTTTTGATTATTATGTGACGGGAGGTATTTCTGTTCTGGTCCAGTCTGTTTGGAGTTCTGTAGGCTTCTTGTACGTTCATCGGCATCTCTCTCTTTAGGTTAGGGAAGTTTTCCTCCATAATTTTGTTGAAGATGTTTACTGGCCCTTTAAGTTGCAAATCTTCACTCTCATCTATACCTATAGTCCTTAGGTTTGGTCTTCTCATTGTGTCCTGGATTTCCTGGATGTTTTGGGTTACACGTTTTTTGCATTTTGCATTTTCTTTGACTGTTGAGTCGATGCTTTCTATGGAATCTTCAGCACCTGAGATTCTTTCTTCCATCTCTTGTATTCTATTGTTGATGTTTGCATCTATGACTTCTGATTTCTTCCCAAGGTTTTCTATCTCCAAAGTTGTCTCCCTTTGTGATTTCTTAGTTGTTTCTACTTCCTTTTTTAGTTCCTGGATGGATTTGCTGAGATCCTTCACTTGTTTGTTTGTATTTTCCTGTATTTCTTTAAGGTATTTTTGCATTACCTCTTTCAGTATGTCTGCCTGTTGACTCACGTTCTCCTGCATTTCTCTGAGCGATTTTTGTGTTTCCTCCTCATGGGAATCCATCTGTTGATCCATCGTCTCCTGCATTTCTTTAAGCAGTTCTCATATTTCCTTTATAAGGGCATCTATCCGTTGATTCATTTCTTTAAGCAATTTTTGTGTTGCCTCCTTATGGGCATCCGTCTGTTGACCTATATTCTTCTGCATTTCTTTATGCAATTTTTGTGATTCCTTTGTGAGTGCATCTACCCATTGATTCATCTTGTTAAGCGATTTTTGTGTTGTCTCCTTGTGGGCCTCCATCTTTTGATCCATGTTCTCCTGCATTTCTCTAAGCGATTTTTGTGTTTCCTTTGTAAGGGCTTCTAACCGTTGATTCATGGTCTCCTGTAATTCTTTATTAGATTTATTTGTGTCCTTCTTGTGATCCTCTAATAGCATCATGAGAAGTGATTTTAAATCCAGATCTTGTCTTTTGGGTGTGGTGGGGTATCCAGGACTTGCTGTTGTTGGAGAATTGGGTTCAGATGGTACCATATTACTTTGATTTCTGTTAGTAACGTTCCTACGTTTGCCTTTTGCCATCTGGTTACCTCTGATATTAGTTGGTCCTGCTGTCACTGGCTGTTGGTTGGACCTCCTGTGAGCCTGCAAAGCTATTTCTGCCCCCCACCCCTGGTTTACCAGGATTCCCCTGGCACCGATTTCTGAGGCCTGCCCTGTTCCTGAGTGAGTTTGGAGCCCTGATGTGCCTTGCCTTAAGTGATGTTATATTGGGGAGTCCTTGCACATCCAAAGGCTCAGTGTAGAGGATTCCTGGAGCAGAGGTCGCCAAAGGGAGGCTGGTAGGCTCCTGCCCTGTGCAGGGGTGTGTGATCTCTCCTAGAGTGGGGGGCGGGACGGGGCGTCCCTCTGCCAGGCAGAAGTCCCACAGCAGAGCTGGCATGCTGGTTACTGCAGATCTGCCCAGCTCTTGGGAGCCGCATATACACAAGCTGCCTGAGACCCAAGCGATATTATGCCTGTCTGTCCCTGAGCCTGGCAGTCCCAACTTCCCGGCCACTGGAGCAAAGATGGCGAAGTGCACTCTGCACTCTCTCGGTGGCACTGGTAACCCTGCAGAGGCGATGGCCTACAGCAGATCTGGCACCCAGACAACCACAGAGCTGTCCAGTTCTTGGGAGCAGGCGGAAGCCCCAACAGGCCGTGTCCCAATCGATTTTATATTGGTGAGAACCTGAGTACCTGTCTCTTCAGTGCAGTCTACCGGAACAGAAGAGAGTCTGTTTTCTTAAATGATTTTAATTTTAAAACTTAATAGTCTTAAATACCATCTCCGTGAAAGTTTTATAAACTGAGTCACTCATAATTAGTCATCACCATGCTGATATGTATATGAAAATACATTTAAGAACAAAAATAAGTTTTAGGAAGTATTTGTATTAGAACTCTTAACTTTATGTGGGAAGACACACAAGATTAAATGTTCTCTCAAGCAGCCTTAACCAAATCATTTTGTAACGCAGCAGGATATAATACTGCAAGTTTAAGTATTAACTCCAACTTGTGAATCTAATTTTCTTAGGATTCATTGGTAGTTATTCTTAAACTAAATTCTTCTTAAATCTCTTACTGTAAAATTACAATTACCTAGTAATTTAAAAAGATTGCTGGAGAAAGACAAGAGTTAGTTTCTGGAAGATTATGCTTAATCTATCATCTTCGATTGTCTGTTTAAATGTAACTTAGGAAGACTAATGTGGAAGGATCTCCTGGATATAAATTACCCTCCATGAGTTTCTGATTAGGTTCACTCTGTATTTACTTCATTTCTACTTCCATCACTTCAGAGTCATTTTTGTTCTTCTTCTAACACACAAACACCTACACTAAATAGATGTATCCTACAACTCAAAAACTGTGCCTCTTTTATCAGATTCCTATGTGTTTTTGGCTAGAGAAGAGCAAAGTCAGCTGCCATCTACTGGGATTCTCAGACTATCCAGAAATCTATGTTCTCCAAAAAGAAGTAATATATAATAATATTCAATATGATTGATCTAATTTGGGCATGTGCCACCACAGGAGACAGAAAAGATTATTTTAATGAATGTATCACAGACTCAGAAAAGCAACCGTTGTGTGTTTTCTTTACTCTTATAGAAAATTCCAAGGTTAATTCACCCTCCATCTTTCAAATATGCACATATATAGGGAATAAATCTGGGCAACGGTCAGGAAAAAAAAATGGTTCTTATAGCAGGTGGAAAAAGCTTTAATAGAATGTGGGGTCTGGGAAAGTAACAGAGAAAAATAGAAGAGAGAATATTTGAGTTAAGGAGTAGAGCAGTAGAAGGGAGAGGCAGGGAGCTAAGGGAGAATGTGAGTGGTGGGACCCAATAAAATGAGACATGAAAGCAAACTCTATATGGAGACCAATACTTTGTAAACCTAATTTAAGAAATGCCTTTATTTAAAGAGCAGAAACTATAGCAAGTTTCTATACATGCGCAGCATTCAGTACTTGCAATTTTCCTCAAAATCATCATTCGACAGGACATGGGCACAGTGTAACAGTGTGGGACGAATGCTTGTGCCATTGTCATGCTAGCAGTTTGTCTCTTCATGGCTGTCATTGCTTCATATTTTCCTCAAACTTGTTCAGACTCATGTTGTTGAATACTAAATGACATTCACTTCTGTTTGCACCAGTTCATTCAATTACCTCTTAAATAGGACTACATTTTAAACTTATGAATAGAACTGCTTTAAACATCCATGTGAATGATTTGTGTGGACCGACATTTTCAAGTCATTTGAGTAAACTCTAGGAGTTGAGTGTTAGATTGCTGAGTTTTCTCAGAGACTGCCAGGCTCTGATCTGAATTGGCTTGCCAATGTCTTCATTTCTACCAGCATCTTGTTGTATCGCATCTATATCTTTGTTTGTTCTAACAGTATTCTGAGCTTTTTCTATTTGAATATGTATTGGGTATATCTCACTGATGGCTAATTTTTCAAATGTTTTTTTTTTTTTAAATCTCAGTGATATGGGACTGAATATCTTTCTCTCTACTTGTATATTCACAGTTGAGAACATTTATCCATTTTCACTTAAGTTGCACTTTTTTTTCTTATTTTTAAGAATTCTTTGTATGTTTTACAGAATATTGTAGCAGTAATCTGTTAAACCACTCTGAACTCCAGGGGGGTGATAACACTTCTTGCCGCCTGCCAGAATCCTCTGGATTCGCAAATGAAAAGACACACACAAATAGTGTTATTTTTAATATGCCTTACTAGGTAAATGTTTGTGCCACTACGGAACCTCCAAATGCCTACCCCAATTTAGATACTGCTGAGTTGATACTTGCTAAATCTATATTTCATCTCTGCTACCCCAGACCCAGTCAGTGAGTGTGGCCCCAGATTCTTACATGTCAGCAGGCTCTTAAGTCTGTCTGTTCTCTCAGCTTTCCCATCATGGTGATTCTGTTCTTTGTCTCCTTTGTGTTTCTTGCCCCAGGAATCCTAAAAGTCCTGCCCCTGTTCTCCTGCCCAGTCATTGACCTCTGACTCTTTACTGACTTGTCAAAAAAACAAACAAACAAACAAAAAAACCAAAACAACAACAACAACAAGAAAACAACTCTTGGTAGGGAGCTGCAGAAGATATGCAAATTCCCATGAAAGCAGAAATCAAACCCCTAACAGAATATTCCTTCATCAAATGTGTTATTTTTCTTTGGTAAATGACTTCTGTCTGTAGTTTATCTTTTGTTTTTCCCATCCATATAGTGGAGGGTAATGGATTCCATTAGTCAAATACTTACTTTTAGTTATTTTGTAATTGTTCCTTCCCTGTTATTTCTAAAATTATTACTATACCTACACTCATCTGGAAGTTCTCTTACCTTTTCTTTTTGTTATGGTCTGAATGTGAAATGTCCCCATGTGCTTGAACTCATCATTCCCAAATAGTGCTGCCCTTTTGAGGGTTAGTGGTACATTTAAGATATAGGACTTTGCAGGAAAAAGGAAGTCATAGGAGGGTGGGACTAGAACTTTCCTAGTTTAACCCAGCTTATTGTTTATTCTCTTCTTCTGGCTACATGAAGAAATGATCTAGTATTTGTCACACCCTCCTACTGCCACAGAGTTGCCAGTGTCATAACTCCCTATCATAATACATGGAATCTTCAAACTGTAAGTCAAAACAATGTCTTCTAACTTAAAATTGCTCCTTATCAGGGATTTTATTACATCAACTTAAAAGCTAATTAATATAGAACATTGATTTCCAAGGTTGTGTCATAGCTGTAACTACCAGGCCATGGAGTATATATGCTTTTGGAAATGTCTTTTAGATAGAATTTGGAACCATTTTACCTGCAGGTCAGAATTGCCCTAGAAAGTTGCTACCACTGTTTAATGAGCCATTCTCGTGAGA
Organism: Tokudaia tokunoshimensis; assembly: GCA_036184795.1. Taxonomy (NCBI): domain Eukaryota; kingdom Metazoa; phylum Chordata; class Mammalia; order Rodentia; family Muridae; genus Tokudaia; species Tokudaia tokunoshimensis. Next base: position 84,827,635 of record BTHU01000014.1, read on the forward strand.
TCTCAGAAGAACAGAACACAAATAGAAATGAGGACAGTTAATGCAGAGTTTATAAGGGTACAGAAAGAATAAATACTATACTGAAAGTAGGCTAGAGGCTATTCATACTATGTAATGACAATGAATATTAGTGTATCCAGCCCATACCTTGCAAACTTAAGTTTAATTCAAAAGTAATATAATTGTTTACATAGAGAAATATCAAGATAATAAAGCATTCAGGCTCTGGCATAGTTAGTATTCATGGTCCCTTGCCAAATCTTCAGCTAAAAAGAACATCAAACAGAGAAGAATAAAAAAGAAAATGCACAGTTTGGTAAGGTAAGTAGTGTGAGTGAATTCAAGCTAATCATAAGGCAAATGAAAAGTAAATAGTATCTGGAATTGTTATACAAATTCATACCATCAAAGAGAAACTAGATACAACACAAGGTAATGAGATAATAGTATACTAGGGCAAGAATCTACTCAAAGGAAACTTTGGCATATAAACCTGAAGACCTATGAAAAGGCTTCATTTGAAAAAGAGAGTACTTGAAGAAAAAGAGCTCACAGGCAAATCCACTTCAGCAAAATAGATGGAGGAAGTATTTTTGCAGTTCAGTCAAAAATACCCAGATGTAAATGAAGCACTGGTTACATGGGAGATGTGGCTTGCTACATTGCAAACTAGCAAACATTTGCATTATACACATGGTGCTGGTTTCACAGGCAGGAAAAAGACTTTCAAGGTCATGGAGATTTGCCAAATGCCATAAAGTTTCTAGGTCAGGCGACATGTTGCATGACAAGATTCTTTCCCTGGGGCCCCTTGATAAACCATGCCCGAAGCAGTGAAGGTAAAGGCTAAATTACACTGAAATCCCCAGGATGTTGAGGATTCCCAACACATGGACAATTTCTGTAGGAAATTATACAGCACTGTGTAAGGCTATTATAAGACAGAGGCTAAGTACATTATACTGAGGGGACAGGTATACTCAAATATATTTCTGCCCAGATAATGCCATCAGAAGACATATTGGAAACAAAGATGCTGGGTTTTGATTTTGTTTTGTGTGAATTTTCTTTGCAGTGCTTGCCTTTGTTTCATTTGAAATGGGAATTTTTACTCTATGGGTTTGTTTGCTGTATGTAACGTTTGTTTTGAGGGGCTCGTTTTAAGAAACTGACTTTGATTTCAGAGAAGATATTGGGTTTTAGATTAATGATGAGTTGCAGAACTATTAAGACAGTGGGACTTAATTTTGAATTTGGACTGAATACATTTTGAACTATTAGATAGCAAAAGAGCCTGGGGGAGGGGGCAGGAATGGCATGCCATGGTTGCAAAATGAAAAGGTTTCTATAACAGTATTTCTTTCAAAATGTGATTATAGAACTTTATGATCAGGCTTTTGACTATAGCCTCCTATGGCCTGGCATCAGTTAACTAGTGACTTGGAACAAGTCTCCTTGATCTTGCATACTTCTTGTCTGAGAAACTAGTTCGTGAATATGCCTCAGAGTTCTGCTACAAGATTTAAATGAATCCTGGCATACCTGGACCACAATTGCCATGACCTCTGTCTGTCTAGGTCTGCAATTCTCAACCTGTGACTTGTATACTCTTTGAAGTTTATATTTCAGATATCTTGAATATCAGTTATTTGTATTACAATTCACAACAGTAGTAAAATAACAGTTGTGAAATAGCAACAAAAATAATTTTATGGTTGGTATTAGCACAACATGAGGGACTATGTTAAAGGGTCAGAGCATTAGATAGTGTGATAACCACTGCTCTAGATGGTTGTTTCTATGAGTACTTGCCTATGCTTTTGTTTAGAAAAGGATGCTCATTCTTCATATTTTAGCTTAGTTTTTCTCTTTTTTGGTGAACTTTCATTGTCACAATTGAAGCTTTTGGTGGATAGGATCTTGCCATTGGACACATTTTTTTTTTTTTATTTTCTATATTCTTTATATTCCAAATGATTTCCCCTTTCCTGGTTCCCCCCTCCCCGAAAGTTCCATAAGCCCTCTACCCTCCTCCTGTTCCCCAGTGAACCCCCTCCAGCTTCTCTGCCCTGGTATATTCCTACACTGCTGCATAGACTCTTTCCAGGACCAGGGACCTCTTCTTCCTTCTTTCTTGAGAATCAACTGATATTCACATTGTGTCTTGGGTATTCTGAGCTACTGGGACAATATCCATTTATGAGTGATTGTATGCCATGTTTGTTTGTTTTTTGTGATTGGGTTACCAAACTTAGGATGATATTTTCCAGTTCCAACCATTTGCCTAAGAATTTCATGAATTCATTGTTTTTAATAGCTGAGTAGTATTCCATTGTGTAAATATACCACATTTTCTGCATCCATTCCTCCGTTGAGGGACATCTGTGTTCTTTCCAGCTTCTGGCTATTATAAATAAGGCTGCTATGAACATAGTGGAGCATGTGTCCTTATTGCATGCCAGGGAGGCCTCTGGGTATATGCCCAGGAGTGGTATAACAGGGTCCTCTGGAAGTGTCATGCCCAACTTCCTGAGGGACAGCCAGAATGATTTCCAGAGTGGTTGTACCAGTTTGCAATCCCACCAGGAGTGGAAGAGTGTTCCTCTTTCTCCATATCCTCTCCAACACCTGCTGTCTACTGTGTTTTTGATCTTAGCCATTCTGACTGGTGTGCAGTGGAATCTCAGGGTTGTTTTGTTTTGCATTTCCCTAATGACTAGCATTTTATGGATGTTGAAGATTTCTTTAGGTGCTTCTCAGGCATTCAATATTCTTCAGGTGAAAATTCTTTGTATAGCTCTGTGGCCCATTTTTTAATAGGGTTATTTGGCTCTCTGGAGTCTAACTTCTTGAGTTCTTTGTATATATTGGATATTAGCCCTCTGTCAGATGTAGGGTTGGTAAAGATCATTTCACAATTTGTTGGTTCCCATTTTGTCTGAATGACAATGTCCTTTGCCTTACAGAAACTTTGTAATTTTATGAGGTCCCATTTGGCAATTCTTGATCTTATAGCATAAGCTATTGGTGTTCTGATCAGTAAATTTTCCCGTGTGCCCATGTGCTCAAGGCTCTTCCTTAGTTTCTTTTCTATTAGTTTCAGTGTGTCTGGTTTTATGTGGAGGTCCTTGATCCACTCCTACTAAAATCAGGAACTAGACAAGGCTGCCCTCTCTCTCCATATCTTTTCAATATAGTACTTGAAATTCTGGCTAGAGCAATTAGACAACATAAGGAGGTCAAAGGGATACTAATTGGAAAGGAAGAAGTCAAACTATCACTATTTGCAGATGATATGATAGTATATTTAAGGGACCCAAAAACTCCACCAGAGAACTCCTACAGTTGACAAACAACTTCAGCAAATTGGCTGGATATAAAATCAACTCAAGTAAATTAGTAGCCTTCCTATACACAAAGGATAAGCAGGCTGAGAAAGAAATTAGGGAAATGACACCCTTCACAATAGTCACAAACAATATAAAGTATCTTGGTGTGACTCTAACCAAATAAGTGAAAGATCTGTATGACAAGAACTTCAAATCTCTGAAGAAGGAAGTTGAAGAAGGCCTCAGAAGATGGAAAAAGCTTCCATGCTCATGGATTGGCAGGATTAATATAGTAAAAATGACCATCTTGTCAAAAGCAATATATAGATTCAATGCAATCTCCATCAAAATCCCAACTCAATTCTTTATAGAGTAGAAAGAGCAATTCAAAAATTCATCTGGAATAACAAAAATCCCAGGATAGTGAAAACTATTCTCAAGAGTAAAAGAACCTCTGGGGGAATCAGTATCCTGGACCTCAAGCTGTACTACAGAGTAATGGTGTTAAAAACTGCATGGTATTGGTGCAGTGACAGGCATGTAGATCAATGGAATAGAATTGAAGTCCCAGAAATGAACCCACACATCTATGGTCACTCGATCTTTGATAAAGGAGCTAAAACCATCCAGTGGAAAAAAAGATAGCCTTTTCAACAAATGGTGCTGGTTCAACTGGAGGTCAGCATGCAGAAAAATGCAAATCGATCCATTCTTATCTCTTTGTACACATTTTTCTATTGGCTCAAGACAAAGAGAAGTTTATATTTTGCAATTATAACCATTTTTTTAAATTAAGCATTAAATGAAGCATGTCCGGGCCTACAAATTTATTTTTATTTACACTCTTTTCCTTAAAAACCTCATTTGTTTCTGTCCCATTGTTAAGCTTTTTTATGATACATTTGTTTTGTATATATGAGTATCAGACGAGGGCGTCAGATCCCATTATAGCTGGTTGTGAGCCACAATTAAATTCAAGACTTCTGGAAGAGCGGTCCAGTAATTTTAACCTATGTACCCTTTCTCTATCCTTGTTTACTTTTTTTCTATTGTAGACTTAAATAAAAGTTATAAACAATATCTATAAGATAATAAAATGGTATCTTGTCTTGAAATTTCCATTATGAAATACATTAATTTGTTAATTTAAAAACTCTCACACAAAGTCTAAAGAAGAGTAAAATACAACAGGTTTCTTAAATATGATTTGATCTGAATTGCTTAGTTCCCAGGCAAGTCCTTGCTCCCTGGTCACATCTCATAAGCCAGAACTTCTCTGTCTGCACTTCCCTTTGTAGTGTGCTTTTCCAAATTCTGACCACAATGGCCAATTAAGCTATGCTTCCAGCACTCAATAGTTCAAAGTTTGAAATTCTTTCACACTCCTTCCATAAATCAGGTTCAAATCCTAAGAACTACATGGTAAGATTTGTCACAGCTATAGCTCAGTACATTGTTCCAGTTTCCTAACACTAATAAAAAGCTCTGGCAAGGGCTGTTTTAGGAAAGAAGGATATAAGTGATTGTGCCCAGGCATACAGTCACTTGTGGCAGGGAAATGTGGCAGCTGTTCTCACTATGTCCATTGTAGGAGTGGTTCTAATGCTAAAATCCCGTTCCTCAATTGAACCTTGATCTGAGTGAAAAAGCCAAGGACCAATTGCTGGATGGAAGGGATAGGTAGGGCTTCCGGGTCCCTAGAGACAAGCAGATAGATGCAAGGGAGCAAAGAGAGAGTTCATCGTGCTTCTGAGGGAGAAAAGGTGGCCAGACATGTAAGATCTGGAAAGGATCTGCTCCTACAGGCTGGGGACTCGGGGTGTAAGGAGTGATTAGCTGGGACTAGATGTAACTAAGCAACTAATATTTAGGGCAGGTGGAAAGATGAGGAGCTAAGAATATTGATAAGGGCAAGCTCTAGGCGGGAGCAATTTTGTCAAAAGGTAAGTTGAATCGAACGACTGTGTGTGCCTGTGTTTTTTATCAGGGGACTCAAGAGAAGCTGGATGGGGGTTGGTAGTGAGGTCCATTCCTGGAGATTAGGCAGTTTAGCAAAAGTTAGATGCAACAATCCGTAATGAAAGATGTTTATCTTCATCTGGTAGGTACTTTTTTTTATATAGCACAGAACTCTGTGCCTTAAAATGTTGCCCATATTTCCCAAGGTTAATCTTCCTGCCTCATTTAACCCAGTCTGGATAAATTTTCACAAACATACATACAGGCTTGTCCCTTAAGTGATTCTAGATTTTTTCAAATGATGGATAATGTTAGCATCACAGTTTTTTAATACTCAATCAATTATGATATGCTCAAATTTATAAATATGATACATAAACACACACACATGAGCACGCAGTTGTATATGGGTTTTGAGGATGCAGTTAGGAGATTTTTAGATGATGTCCCTCTAAATATTCAGAATATTGACAAGTGTCCTTATTGGTGACAGAACAATATGATTTAGATGAAGTTACAGTGGTATACCATATGGAGGGACAGAACCTCAAGCCCAGGATGTTGGCCAACCAGCAGAAAATGGAAGAAGCAAAAGACAGAATCACCTGTTAAATTCTTTGAAGAATCCTTGCTCACTATTGAGAAAATCATAGTGGCTTGAAACTTTTCTCTCCAAACATCTTAATTTTTGCCAGTCTGCTTTTAGAAATACTTAAAAGGCTATCTTTTTTCCACTGGATGGTTTTAGCTCCTTTGTCAAAGATCAAGTGACCATAGGAGTGTGGATTCATTTCTGGGTCTTCAATTCTGTTCCATTGATCTACATGTCTGTTACTGTACCAATACCATGCAGTTTTTAACACTATTGCTCTGTAGTACAGCTTGAGGTCCGGGATACTGATTCCCCCAGAGGTTCTTTTACTCTTGAGAATAGTTTTAGCTATTCTGGGTTTTCTGTTATTCCAGATGAATTTTTGAATTGCTCTTTCTAACTCTATGAAGAATTGAGTTGGGATTTTGATGGGGATTGCATTGAATCTGTGTATTACTTTTGGTAAGATGCTCATTTTTACTATATTAATCCTGCCAATCCATGAGCATGGCAGATTTTTCCATCTTCTGAGGTCTTCTTCAATTTCTTTCTTCAGAGACTTGAAGTTCTTGTCATACAGATCTTTCACTTGTTTGGTTAGCGTCACGCCAAGATACTTAATATGGTTTGTGGCTATCGTGAAGGGTATTATTTCTCTTACTTCTTTCTCAGCCTGCTTATCCTTTGAGTATAGGAAGGCTTCTGACTTGCTTGAGTTGATTTTATATCCGGCCACTTTGCTGAAGTCGTTTATCAGCTGTAGGAGTTCTCTGGTGGAGTTCTTTGGGTCGCTTATGTATACTATCATATCGTCTGCAAATAGTGATAGTTTGACTTCTTCCTTTCCAATTTGTATCCCTTTGACCTCTTTTTGTTGTCTAATTGCTCTAGCTAGAACTTCAAGTACTATATTGAAAATATATGGAGAGAGAGGGCAGCCTTGTCTAGTCCCTGATTTTAGTGGGATTGCTTCAAGTTTCTCTCCGTTTAGATTGATGTTGGCTACTGGTTTGCTGTAAATTGCTTTTACTATGTTTAGATATGGGCCTTGAATTCCTGATCTTTCCAAGACCTTTAGCATGAAAGGATGCTGAATTTTGTCAAATGCTTTCTCAGCATCTAATGAGATGACCATGTGGTTTTTTTCTTTGAGATTGTTTATAAAACCATCCAGTGGAAAAAAGATAGCCTTTTCAACAAATGGTGCTGGCTCAGCTGGAGGTCAACATGCAGAAGAATGCAAATTGACCCATCCTTATCTCCTTGCACTAAGCTCAATTCTAAGTGGATCAAAGATCTCCACATAAAACCAGACACACTGAAACTAATAGAAGGGAAACTAGGGAAGAACCTTGAACATATGGGCACAGGGGAGAATTTCCTGAACAGAACTCCAATAGCTTATACTCTAAGATCAAGAATAGACAAATGGGACCTCATTAAATTACAAAGTTTTTGCAAGGCAAAAGACACCGTCAAAAAGACAAAGCGGCAACCAACTAACTGGGAAATGATCTTTACCAACCTTACATCCGACAGAGGGCTAATATCCAAGATATACAAAGAACTCAAGAAGTTAAACTCCAGAGAGGCAAGTAACCCTATTAAAAAATGGGGTACAGAGCTACACAAAGAGTTCTCACCTGAAGAATATCTAATGGCTGAGAAGCACCTAAAGAGATGTTCATCATCCTTAGTCATTAGGGAAATGCAAATCAAAACAACCCTGAGATTCCATCTCACACCAGTCAGGATGGCTAAGATCAAAAACACAGGAGACAGCAGTTGTTGGCGAGGATGTGGAGAAAGAGGAACACTCCTCCACTGCTGGTGGAATTGCAGGCTGGTACAACCACTCTGGAAAGCAGTCTGGCGGCTCCTCAGAAAACTGGGCATGACACTTCCGGAGGATCCGGCTATACCACTCCTGGGCATATACCCAGAGACTTTACCTGCATGCAATAAGGACACATGCTCCACTATATTCATAGCAACCTTATTTATAATAGCCAGAAGCTGGAAAGAACCCAGATGTCCCTCAACGGAGGAATGGATTCAGAAGATGTGGTATATTTACACAATGGAATACTACTCTGCAATTAAAAACAATGAATTCACGAAATTCCTAGGCAAATGGTCAGAACTTGAAAATATCATCCTTAGTGAGGTAACCCAATCACAAAAGATCACACATGGTATGAAGTCACTGATAAGGGGATATTGACCCAGAATCTCAGAATACCCTAGACACAATCAGCATATCAATAGATTTCTAAAAAGATGGAAGGAGAGACCCCTGGTCCTGGAAAGACTGGATGTAGGGGAACGCCAGGACAGAGTAATGAGAGGGGGTTGAACAGAGAAAAGAGGGAGGGAAGGGGGCTTATGGGACTTTCGGGGAGGGAGGAAACGGGAAAGGGGAAGTGATTTGGAATGTAAATTAAAAAATAAAATAAAATTAAATTAAAAAAAAATACTTAAAAGAACATCTCTGTTGAATTTGGGTCTTTTAGTTTACCACAGTATACATAACAGTGTAATCTATGAACACTGAATGTATCCAATGTTTCCTTGTGAACTTTTGTTAACTTTTCAATTAGCTCTAAATATTTCCATTTTATTCTGTTCTATTTTTCTGATATTTATAGTGTTTTCCTAAGTGATTCTCTACATTTACTGGAATATTTTTATAATGATTATATTGATGTTTTCAGAAAAAAATGTCACTTCAACATTTGTATCTCTTGACTATTCTTTTACACATGAACTTTGATATCCATGTTTTTTAAATGCCATAAAATAACAATTATGCTACAAATAGTTTTTAATATGTTAGGCTCTAAGTAGAGTAATAATGAACAAACAAACAACAGCAACAAAAACAAACAAACAAAAATAGCCAATTGAATTTAGAGGTTATACTCTCCTTAGCTTTCACCTCTTAGCTTTCACGAATCACGAATTATACAGGATGAGGTAAGATTTCAAAGCACTTCTAATCTTGTCTGGTACAGGGAAGTGTCACTCTTTGAGTTGGTTGGTAGTGTTTCCTCTACATTAATTCTTGAGGACAAGTATTGGAAGGTCAAGTATTGGAATAATCAGTTTTAGCAGAACCCAGATCATAATCAGAGTCTGGTGATCTTCTCTAGCTCTGCCCTCAGATGTTTCCTTAATTCTACATGGTTTCCTTTACCTTCTCTTTTCTGACCTCATGACAGAAAGCTGAGAAATCTGTTTCCCATTGTTGTGACTGTACCCACATCAAAAGTGCAGGGACAGACATTCACATAGGAGAACAAAACAAGACTTCAAATTAGCTTAGCAGAGCTCACTTGAAGAAATTTTGAATCAAATGCCACTACCAATTCAGGATTATATAAGGGCAAAGACAGCTGAAAACAAAGGAAAAGATAGTAATGAATTATGTAGGGTGATGTTGATTTTTAGTGTTAATTTGTCTCATTCTTGACCCTTGAGTCAGATTACAGAGTTTCCCCTAAAATGGTCTGTGCCTGGCTCTGGGGTTCATACCTGGGTTTGAGTGTGGGTGGGTGAGTTCATCCAGAGACATAGAAATATAATGCTAGTTATAATGACAGGTTTCTGAGATTTTGAATATGTCCTTGTCAAATATGTCTGGTACTACTTTTCAGAGTCTTCTTTTGCTTCTTCAAGATTTCTTCCTGGATTTACTGCAATATTCAATGAGAAAGAGAAGACCACTCTGAGCATTCTTTCATTCATATTTATTCCTTATAATATATTATAAATAATTACATTGAAAACATATTTTAACCAGATTTTCTCTGTAGTATATGGGTCACAAATGTGTGATCTTACAGGACAGAAGTGAGAAATGACTGATGCTGTAATTACCCACCCTTGTCAAGGCAGACAAGATGTGGTTACTGCAAATCATAGTGGACTGATGCAAATTTATTTGGGGATGCTTCTGACATTTGTATAGATCTTAATCCTTATAGTGGGGACACTGCAGAATTAACTAAAAGAAAAAATGGGAGTTGTCATGATTTGAATAAGAATGGTTCCCGTTGGTTCATATATTGAATGCTTAGTTACCAGGGAACGGCAATTTCAAGAAGAATTGGAAAGTGTAGTTTTGTTGGAGTAGATGTGGCCTTCTTGAAGGAAATGTGTCAATGCAAGTGGGCAGTGAGGTTTTATATCTTCATGGTATGCCCATTGTCCCTGTCTACCTGCTGTCTGTGAATACAGATGTAGAACTCTCATCTACTTCCTCAGCACCATGTCTGCCTGCATCGTAGTAAGTTCCCTGCCAAACTCTGAAACTGTAAGCAAGCTTCAAGTAAATGTTTTCTTTTATGAGAGCTGTTTTGTCACAGTGTTTCTTTTTTTTTTTTAAGATTTATTTATTATTATATCTAAGTACACTGTAGCTGTCTTCAAACACACCAGAAGAGGGCGTCAGATCTCTTTTTCAGATGGTTGTGAGCCACCATGTGGTTGCTGGGATTTGAACTCAGGACCTTCGGAAGAGCAGTCAGTGCTCTTAACCGCTGAGCCATCTCTCCAGCCCCTGTCACAGTGTTTCTTACAGCAAAAAATACCAAAGTGAAAGCTAAAATTATCAACTGATACAATGATATATATAGACTTCTATGATGGAACTACATTTCAAATTCCAAATGTATGTAATTAGTGTTCAGGCAATGTTACTGTAACTAATCTTAAAAGTGAAGTTGTATAGATATTTGTTTTTTATTCTTGCATACAGGTAGTATATAAAAAAATGCAAAAATATACTTTTGTGTACGTACTACATATTGATGCATTCAGACACATTTCCACACACATGTATATAGGTATACATATGGAGATACACACACACACACACATATATATATACATATGTATGTATGTATATATGATATATATACATATCTCACTATTAAAAACTACCTTTTCTTCACACTTAGATTTCTGAGGCTTGGTCAAAAGTTTTCCTCTGCATTAGGCTTATTTGCTTCATAGTTTCAGTGAATACTTCACAATCTTAGTAAACATTCTTCTAAGCCCTGGAGCCTCTTTATTCCATCTTGAAAGGTGGCAGTTCTGGCATCAATTGCTGCTTGCCTGGAGCAAGAGCTTTAAGAGCCTTCTGAGCTGCTGTGTCCCTAGGATTTAAACTATCATCACTGGTCAAAAACAAGAACTATAAAACCAGGAGTTTCTATCAAGCTGTGAAAACAATAAGCAAGAAATTGGGACAGCTTCCCATAATGATTCCTCATGTGTAAAGTGCTGTTTATGTTTATCTGTAGTATCTGTAGTGCTGTTGACACCAAGCCAAATGCATCCAGAGACTTGATGATACTGCTCAAAGGTGGAGACAATGATCAACCTTTCTTGGCATGTACATCTCTATTAAAAGCTTACCATATCCAGTTGAGCTTCATCCAGTAAAGAGAATAAGTGGCTTGCTAGCTTTCTGGTAAGAGTTCAAAACTAACTTTGTCTGATGCATAAAGGTGTTAAGTATTTGCTTGTACACTTTGACTTAAAACTGGACAAGGAAAGGTATCACCATCTCTATTAAGTGATACCCAAGAATAACATTTGTTTGCCTCTGCTGATACCTATGTACAAGTCAGTGTGCTGAGTACTTGTTATCTAAAAAGCAGAGGAAGGAGGCATACAAGAAGGTTCAGAATCTAAGATATAAATCAATGTAAAGACAGCTATTCTCAAGCAACTACTGAACCACCCAGAATAATACACAGTTGAAATGAAAATGGCTCCAGAAGGCTGAGAGTAAGAGATGGAAGGTGATCAGGAGAGATGGGAGATAGTCATTAATTAGCTGGTACATTTCTGCATACAGTGAGCCTTAAGTTTCAATACAGCATCAACCTCCAAGATAAGTATTAGTCACTCAAATTTGCACCCTGCTGCACATAGGCCCATTCAGTCAAAGACCAGTTGGAAGGAAAATCTAAAACCTCAATTGGAGCAAACACACCAAACTAACATAGCAAATTGAGAACAGGGGAAATTGCAGGCAGGAGAAGGAGAGTAAGAACTCAGTGTTTCCACAAAAATTTTGTGAAGTGCACAAACTCTTCAAAAACAGCTTATGAATTATTTATAAAAGCAAATCTAAGACTGATGGAACTGGCCTTTTCTCAGAAGGAGCAGCTCACTAAAGCAACATTTCAAACAAAGCCAACTTTCTGTGACCAATTGCCACCAGTGTCTAAGAGTCTATGCCTTTGGGGCACCCATGGTCAGTGAATTGCAAAGTGAAAAACTATCTTTTTTATTAAGTTTGTTTTTCACTGAGGAGCAGCTGTGCTATTTCCTGGCAGCCATCTGTTTTCGTCTGAAATGATCAGCAATGACTTCCTGGTTTAAGCTATCTATTGGTGAATTTTTAGCTTGCAGAAGGTGGTCTTCCAAAAGAAGTATTTTGGTAATTACAAGGCTGTTGAAGAGGAAAAGGAGAGAGAGATAAGCATAGAAGAAAAATAGATGCCATGGCCCAGCCTCTTCGAGGTACAGAAGGATAAGGCACAGCGGGTAGAAGGAGAAATGTTTCAAAGCATTTTGATATCGGGTTTTAAATCATAAGAAAGAAAAAAAACAAAACGAAACAAAATAACAACAACAGAAACAATGTAGGAAGGAAACACAGAAACAGAGACAGAAGAACTAACCAAAGGTATGATACTACAAACTACAACCATCATCTAAGGGATGAAGATGTAACTTACTGGTAGCATATTTTCTAGGATATATAAAGTTAAGGCTTAGACCATTGGCATCACTAAAATAAATCAAACAAAAGTGAAAACACCACTTAAAATATTAGATATTAAAACCATTTCTTTAAAGTGGGAAGCATGTGTTATGGCTGTGAGAAGAATACCAAGGACTTAAGTCACAAAATACACTGAGGAAGTTGTGTACTAGAACATCAGACTGAATTGAACAGAATACATGAAAGGCTTGGAAAAGCTTCAAGTACCCAAGATTTTGTCTGCCAATATTACTAACTAGTTGTCTGATAATTTTTTTTTTCTCTGACAGGTGAAAGCTAAAAGCAGGGGAAAATCTTGTTCTAGAGCAGCAGGAGAGAAAATTTGAATAAGACAAATGGGAGCAGGCAGAATCTGCATTTGAAAGAAGGAATGTATTAGGGGTGAGGAAAAAAAGACTTGCTGCAAAAACATGGAGAAAAAGCCCTTCTTCAAAGCCAGAGCAGAAAAATAGCAAGCAGAAGATCTAGTGTCCTCTTGAGGTTTGAATGGGCTTTCTACCCTTATATAGGAAAAGTCAGTTTGAAGAAAGACTGGATGGTTGATTTCCTCACAATTGTTTTTTAAATATATGCTGAACTGGCCTTGAATTATTAAGCCAGTCCATCATCAAGGGGTCTGTGGGCAGGAGAAAAAGACAAGGCACTTGTTTTAAGATGCCAGGCTTTTGTCTGGAGGAAAGAAATAAGCCTGCCAACTTGGAAGTTCACCATCTTTACTAACCAATAACGGCCACTCTGTCTGTCTGTCTATCAGGGAGTCTGCCCCTAGCCCCTCACCAATAAAATATCATAAGTGGAAAATGGCACATTGAACATCATGTGACATATAGCCCAATAGCAGAAGTATAATGTCAATGTACAAAACACTTACTCAATACTATCTTCACACAGAGTTTCTATAATGGTTTGTGAAGAACATATTTCTACAACTTCCACACCTATTTCTTTTTAATATACAAAAAAGAGAAAGTAAATAAAGAAGAAATGAAGGAAGGAAGGAAGCAAGGAAGGAAGGAAGAAATGAAAGAAGAAAGAAGAAATGAAAGGAAGAAAGAAAGAAAGAAAGAAAGAAAGAAAGAAAGAAAGAAAGAAAGAAAGAAAGAAAGAAAGAAAGAAAGAAAGAAAGAAATTAAAGCTCGAAATGCGGAATCGGTAATGGTAGAGAATTCGGAAAATCCTTGGCTCTTTCAGGGAAAGTTCCATTAAACTCCTACATGAAAGACGCATATGTTATTTAGTGAGTTAGACCACATCATTTAGATGTTTAATCTTTGCCTCGATTTTATCATTACAGGTTAATCCACTTCACAGTAACTTAAAGTAGATTGAATACTATCAATTTCTAATTAACTCACTCCACGTTCTGATTGGAGACAGAATGGGCTTGATTTTCAACTCATCTCACAAGAGATGTTGTTTGTGATTCTAATACTTTAACTTCATTTTCCCTAAATGCCAAACATTAATAATACTTACAGTGATTTCCTGTTAGAAGGTACTTGTGACCCAAAATGTATGATAGGTTTCTTCCTAAAATATTTTCTTGGAAAAGGCAAGGATCATTTTATCATGAATAGTAAATTGTTTTTCCATTTGCTTTATTTGATTTTGAATAAATAGAGTATACTAATCTCACTTATTTTACAATGAGAAATGTTGCTTGTTTTTTTTGTTTGTTTGTTTTTTGTTTTTTTTCTATCAAAGGTAACTCAGTTTTTACTTCTTTTTTGTTTTGTTTGTTTTTTATTTTCTAAGTTTTTTTTATTTACATTCCAAATGATTTCCCCTTTCTTGTTTCCTCCCTCCCCGAAAGTCCCATAAGCCACCTTCCCTCCCTCTGTTCCCGATTCAACCCCCTCTCACTTCTCTGTCCTGGTTTTCCCCTATATCCATTCTTTCCAGGACCAGGGGTCTCTCCTTCTGTCTTAGGAGAAAGGCCAGCAAGAACTTCTATTTCCTGATCTGACCCACATTATGTCAATCAGTATCAGGGTGTGAAGTCGTGTCCACCAAGAAGATGAGACTCATTCACCATCTACAACAGTAAGAAAAGATGGCTACCATCTTTTCTTTCTTGCTAAACACTCTTGACATTTGATCTTGGCTCACATTTTACAAAAACAGAATTGCTTTGCTGAGATACTTTCACTTTGTATATTTCTTTATATGACTCCAAGGATGCTGTCTCTGTGCCCTCTGGCTAGTCTGGCTAACGGCTTATCTATCTAATTGATTTTCTCAGAACCAACTCCTAGTTTTGTTGATTCTTTGTATGGTTTTATTTGTTTCTACTTGATTGATTTCAGCCCTGAGTTTGATAATTTCCTGCATTCTACTCCTCTTGGGTGTATTTGCTTCTTTCTGTCCCAGGGCTTTCAGGTGTGCCAGTAAGCTGCTAGCATATGCTTTCTCCCGTTTCTTTTTGGAGGCACTCAGGCCTATGAATTTTCCTCTTAGCACTGCTTTCATTGTGTACCATAAATTAGGGTATGTTGTGCCTTCATTTTCATTAAATTTTAAAAAGTCTTTGATTTCTTTCTTTATTTCTTCCTTGATCAAGGTATCATTGAGTAGAGCATTTTTCAGCTTCCACGTGTATGTGGGCTTTCTGTTGTTTTTGTTGTTATTGAAGACCACCCTTATTCCATAGTGATCTGATAGGAGGCATGGGATTAGTTCGATCTTCTTATATCTGTTGAGGTCTGATTTGTGACCAATTATATGGTTGATTTTGGAGAAGGTACCATGAGGTGCTGAGAAGAAGGTATATACTTTTGCTTTAGGAATAAATGTTCTATATATATCTGTTAGTTCCATGTGGTCCAAGGCTTCAATTAGTTTCACTGTGTCCCTGTTTAGTTTCTGCTTTTCTGAACGATCCATTTCAGAGAGCGGGGTGTTGAAGTCACCCACTATTATTGTGTGAGGTGTGATGTGTGCTTTTTTTTCTTTGTTTACAACACACAAAAAAAAAATAAAAATAAAAGTGTCAAATAGAAATACTTTAAGAGAGATTGAAGCATCATATTTCCTTCAGTTTCTTTCCATGCATATTTTGGAACCTAGTTTGGAATCATGCTGATAGAAATTTTTTAAAGAAACTTCAGTAACCAGAAAATCCAATCTCTTCTCATGGGCAGGTGACTTGGATTTTAGTCTTTCCTCACTTGTATCATTACAGGTTAATCACTTCCCAATAACTTAAAGTAGTGTGAATACTGTTAATAATTAAGTCACTACATGTTTCTTATTAACATCACATTTAAACATGTAGAATTGTGCCTAGCAAAGGATATAGCTTACACAGTTATTTTATTGACATCCCTAAGGATAAGAATGAAAGAATAGCATGGATGTTCTCCAGAAAAGCTACACTTGAGTTGACACACAACTGGAGACGTGAAGATGATGAGACCCAGAGTTACCACAATGGCAACTCAGACCCTCAGGGATTTGGTCACATTGGGATTGCTGTGGTCTACAATGCTTGTAAGATATATGAAGAATTGTGAGTCACATTTGTGAAGAAACCTAAGGATGGTAAAATGAAAAGGTCTGGTTTTCATTCAAGATTCTAAAAGCTACTGGGTTGGGCTTCTTTTTTTTTTTATTTTTTTTTGTTTTTTAATTTACATTCCAAATCATTTCCCCTTTCCCATTTCCTCCCTCCCTGAAAGTCCCATAAGCCCCCTTCCCTCCCTCTTTTCTCCATTCAACACCCTCTCGTTTCTCTGTCCTGGCGTTCCCCTACATCCAGTCTTTCCAGGACCAGGGGTCTCTCCTTCCATCTTCTTAGAAATCTATTGATATGCGAATTGTGTCTAGGATATTCCGAGATTCTGGGTTAATATCCCCTTATGAGTGACTGCATACCATTACATCCGACAGAGGGCTAATATCCAATATATACAAAGAACTCAAGAAGTTAAACTCCAGAGAGGCAAGTAACCCTATTAAAAAATGGGGTACAGAGCTAAACAAAGAGTTCTCACCTGAAGAATATCTAATGGCTGCGAAGCACCTAAAGAGATGTTCATCATCCTTAGTCATTAGGGAAATGCAAATCAAAACAACCCTGAGATTCCATCTTACACCAGTCAGGATGGCTAAGATCAAAAACACAGGAGACAGCAGTGGTTGGCGAGGATGTGGAGAAAGAGGAACACTCCTCCACTGCTGGTGGAATTGCAAGCTGGTACAACCACTCTGGAAAGCAGTCTGGCGGTTCCTCAGAAAACTGGGCATGACACTCCCGGAGGATCCGGCTATACCACTCCTGGGCATATACCCAGGGGCTTTACCTGCATGCAATAAGGACACATGCTCCACTATGTTCATAGCAGCCTTATTTATAATAGCCAGAAGCTGGAAAGAACCCAGATGTCCCTCAACGGAGTAATGGATTCAGAAGATGTGGTATATCTACACAATGGAATACTACTCTGCAATTAAAAACAATGAATTCACGAAATTCCTAGGCAAATGGTCAGAACTTGAAAATATCATCCTTTTTTTTCTAAGTTTTTTTTTATTTACATTCCAAATCATTTCCCCTTTCCCGTTTCCTCCCTCCCCGAAAAGTCCCATAAGCCCCCTTCCCTCCCTCTTTTCTCCATTCAACCCCCTCTCATTTCTCTGTCCTGGCGTTCCCCTACATCCAGTCTTTCTAGGACCAGGTGTCTCTCCTTCCATCTTCTTAGAAATCTATTGATATGCGAATTGTGTCTAGGGTATTCTGAGATTCTGGGTTAATATCTGAGTTGGGCTTCTTAATCCTAACAAAATAGGAATTCTGTGAGAATGCTCTTTTGTGGTACCTTGGACAATGGGAACAAAAATCAGCATAATTCATGATGCAGAGTCACCAGAAGGCTCCAGAACTGATGGATCTCCTTTCCAGTTTAAATCACTCTGAAATCCTTTTTATTATCCTGTTTCAGTGGGTTTTTTTTTCAAAATCTCCTCTCCTCTGTTTAGTCAACCTAATTTTCTGGTAGCCATTAATCTAATTACATTGACAAAGTTATGTGACTTTACTTTTTGGATAATAATTAGAACAGTTCCTTGTACAGACTAAAAAGAAAAGAAAAGAAGGAAAAGTAAGCACACCTGTATGACCACATACACACATAAAGCAACACACACAAACAAATAAGGAAAGTAGTAAGCCTTTTGACCTGTCAAATTCATGGTTTGGGCCTAATCTGTTACCTAATATTTTTGTGAAATTACAAATCCCAAACAAAAATACTGACTTTGTTTATACACATTTTCCCGCTTTCATAGTCCCTGTTTTAGTAAATTATTATTCATCAATCCTAAATATTTTCCAGTTTTTTTCAAATATTTCCAGTTTTAAAATATTTCCTTCACCTAATTTGAATGTCAGAATATAGGAAAATATTTAAACGACTTATTTCCTTTATTATCTCAAGGGCAGGAATAATTGCCATTTCGGATGTGTTAGTTAATGTACATTGACAGAATACTCCACATGTAGAAGAAAATCCTTAAGCCAAATCTTCTTGTGCATCAAACACACATTTATTTTTATTTTATGTATATGAATCTATGCTTGCATATAATAGCTAGCTAGCTAGATAGATAAATAGATAGATAGATAGATAGATAGATAGATAGATAGATAGATAGATAGATAGATAGATTATAGGCAACATCTAATCAGTATTCCGATAATACAGGAGAAGGTGATAGATCTCCTGAAACTGGAATTACAGAGATTGTGTACTGTCATGTGCCTGCTGAGAACTGACAAGAGGAGCAAGTTCTTTTTTTTTTTTTTAATATATATATAGTTTTATTTTATTGAATATATTCTTCATTTACATTTCAAATGTTATACCCTTTCCCGGTTTCCCCTCTCCCCAAAAACCCCCAACACATCCTCCTACCCACTGCTCCCAAGAATATGCCCCTCCACCCAACCCACTCCCACTTACCCCATTCGATTTCCCCAAGCTGGGGCATCTATTGAGCCTTCACAGGACCAAGGACCTTTTCTCCCTCTGATACCCGACAAGACATCCCTCTGCTACTCTTTTGGCTGGAACCATGTGTACCCGTTGGTTGATTGCTTAGTCTTTGGGAGCCCTGGGGTGTCTGGTTGGCCTATATCATGGTTTTTCCTATGGGGCTGCAAATGCCTTCAGCTCCTCCAGTCTGCTCTCCAATTCCTCCATTGGGGACCCCATGCTCAGTCCAACAGTTGGCTGCTAGCATCTGCCTCTATATCTGTAAGGCTCTCTCAGGGCCCTTCCTGAAACAACCTGAAATAACAGGCTCCTTTCAGTATGTACTTCTTGTCATCCGTAGTAGTGTTGGGGTTTGGTGACTGTTTATAGGATGAATCCCCAGGTAGGACAATCTCTGAGTGGCCTTTCCTTCAGTCTCTGTTTCACACTTTGTCTCCATAAATGCTCCTGTAAGTATTTCGTTCCCTTTCTCAGAGGAACAAAAGCACACCCACTTTAGTCTTCCTTCTTGAGCTTCCTGTGGTCTGTGAATTGTAACTTGTTTATTTTGAGATTTTGGGCTAATATTCACTCATCAGTGAGTGCATACCATGTGACTTCTTTTGTGATTGGGTTACCTCACTCAGGATGATACTTTCTAGTTCCATCCATTTGCATAAGAATTTCATGAATTCATTGTTTTTAATAGCTGAATAGTACTCCATTGTGTATAGATACCACAATTTCTGTATCCATTCCTCTGTTGATAGACATCTGGGTTCTTTCCAGCTTCTGGATATTATAAGGCTGCTATCAACATAGTGGAGCATGTGTCCTTTTTACATGTTGGAACATCTTCTGGCTATATTCCCAGGAGTGGTATATCTGGTCTAATTTTCTGAGGAAATGAGAAACTGATTTCCAGAGTGGTTGTACCAGCTTGCAATACCACCAGCAATGGAGAACTGTTCCTTTTTCTCTACATCCTCTCCAGGATCTGCTGTCCCCTGAGTTTTTCATTTTAGCCATTTTGACTTGTGTGAGGTGGAATCTCAGGGTTGTTTTGATTTTCATTTCTCTGATAACTAAGGATGCTGAACATTTCTTTACATGCTTCAGGGCCATTCGAGTTTCCTCAGTTGAAAATTCCCTGTTGATCTCTGTACCCCATTTTTAATAGGGTTATTTGGCTCTCTAGAATTTAACTCGCTGAGCTCTTTGTATACCTTGGATATTAACCCTCTATTGGATGTAGGATTCATAAAGATCTTTTTCCAATCTGTTGGTTGTCGTTTTGTCCTACTGACAGTGTCCTTTGCCTTACAGAACCTTTGAAGTTTTGTGAGGTCCCATTTGTCAATACTTAGTCTTGGAACATAAGCCATTGGTGGTCTATTCAGGAAACTTTCCCCTGTGCTCATGTGTTCAAGGTTCTTCCCCATTTTCTCCTCTATATGCTTCAGTGTATCTGGTTTTATGTGGAGGTCCTTGATCCACAAGGAGATAAGAATGGGTTGATTTGTATTTTACTGTATGCTGACCTCCAGTTGATCCAGCACCATTTCTTAAAAATGCTGTCTTTTTTTCCACTGAATGCTTTTTGTTCCTTTGTCGAATATCAAGTAACCATAGGTGTGTGGGTTCTTTTCTGGGTCTTCATTCTATTACATAGATCTCCCTGCCTGTATCCATACCAATACCATACAGTTTTTATCACTATTGCTCTGCACTAGAACTTTAGGTCAGGTATGATGATTCTGCAAGGAGATCTTTTGTTGTGGAGAATAGTTTTCACTATTCTGGGTTTTTTATTATTCCAAATGAATTCGCAGATTGCTCTTTCTAGTTCTATGAAGAATTGATTTGGAATATTGATGGGGATTGCATTGAATCTGTAGATTGATTTTGGCAAGATGGCTATTTTTACTATATTAATCCTTCCAATCCATGAGCATGGGAGATCTTTCCATCTTCTGAGATCTTCTACAATTTCTTTCGTCAGAGGCTTGAAGTTCTTGTCATACAGATCTTCCACTTGCTTGGTTAGAGTCACACTAATGTATGCAATATTATTTGTGACTATTGTGAAGGGTGTCATTTCCCTAATTTCTTTCTCAGCTTGTTTGTGATTTGAGTAGAGGAAGGCTACTTATTTGTTTGAGTTAATTTTATATCCAGCCACCTTGCTGAAGTGGTATATCAGCTTTAGGAGTTCTCGGGTGGAATTTTTGGGATTGCTTAAGTATATGATCCTATTTTTACTTTATCCTTTCCAATCTGTATACCTTTGACCTCGTTTTGTTGTCTAATTGCTCTGGCTAAGACTTCGAGTACTATATAGATTTGATAGAGAGAGATTGGGCAGCTTTGTCTGGTCTCCAATTTTAGTGGGATTGCTTCATGTTTCTCTCCATTTAGTTTGATGTTGGCTGAAAGTTTGCAATATATTGCTTTCACTATGTTTAGGTATGGGCCTTGAATCCCTGATCTCTCCAAGACTTTTATAATGAAGGGATGCTGAATTTGGTCGAAAGTTTTCCAGCATCTAATGAAATGAACATGTGGTTTTTTTTTCTTTGAGTTTGTTTATGTAATGGATTATGTTGATGTGTTTTCATATATCGAACCATCCCTGCATCCCTGGGATGAAACCTACTTTATTGTGGTGAATTATCTTCTTGATGTATTCTTGGATTCAGTTGGCCAGAATTTTGTTGAGTATTTTTGCATTAGTGTTCATAAGGGAAATTGGTCTGAAGTTCTCTTTCCTTGTTTGGTCTTTGTTTGGTTTAGGTATAAGCATTATTGTGGTTTCATAGAATGAATTGGGTAGCGTTCCTTGAGTTTCTATTTTGTGGAATAGTTTAAAGAGTATCATATTAGCTCTTCTTTGAAGATCTGATAAAATTACTCACAAAACCCATCTGGTCCTGTTTTGTCTTTTTTTTTTTTTTTTTTTGATGGGAGACTATTAGCATCTGCTTCTATTTCCTCAGGAATTATGGGAATATTTAGATGGTTTATCTGATCCTGTTTTCAAGTTAGCACTTGGTATGTATATAGAGAAATGTCCATTTCATCTAGAATTTCCAATTTTGTTGAATATGAGCACTTGTAGTAGGGCCTGATGATTTTTTGAATTTCCAGTTTCTGTTGTTATGTCTCCTTTTTCATTTCTGATTTTATTAATTTGGATAATGCCTCTGTGCCTTCTGGTTAGTCTGACTAAGGATTTATACATCTTGTTGATTTTCTCAAAGAACCAGCTCCTGGTTTTGTTGACTCTTTGTATAGTTCTTTTTGTTTCTATTTGGTTGATTTTGGCCCTGAACTTGATTATTCCCTGCAGTCTACTCCTCTTGAGTGTATTCGCTTCTTTTTTTCTAGAGTTTACAGGTGTGTTGTCAAGCTGCTAGTGTAAGCTCTCTCCATTATCTTATTGGAGCCAGTTAGAGCTATGAGATTTCTTCTTAGCATTGCTTTCATTGTGTCTCAAAGTTTTGGTATGATGTATCCTCATTTTCATTAAATTTTAAAAAGGCTTTAATTTCTTTCATTATTTCTTCCTTGATCCAGCTATCATTGAGTATAGCGTTTTTCAATGTCCATGTCTATTTGTGTTTTCTGTTGTTTTTGTTTGAACTTAAGAACAGCGTTAGGCCATGGTGATCTGATAGGGTGCATGGAATTATTTCATTATTCCTGTATCTGTTGAGGCCTGTTTTGTTACCAATTACATGGTCAATTTTGGAGAGAGTATCACGAGTTGCTGAGAGGAAGGTATATTCTTTTGCTTGAGAATGGAATGTTTTATAAATATCTGTTAGATCCATTTGTTCCATAACTTCAGTTAGGTTCACTGTTTCTCCCTTTAGTGTCTGTTTCCATGATTTGTCCATTGTTGAGAGTGGGGTGTTGAAGTCTCCCACTATTATTGTGTGGGGTGCAATGTGTGCTTTGAACTTTTAGTAAAGTTTCTATTATGAATGTGGGTACCCTTGCATTTAGAACACAGATGTTCCGAATTGAGAGTTCATCTTGGTAGATTTTTCGTTTGACCAATATGAAGTGTCCCTCCTTATCTTTTTTGACAATTTTTGGTTGATAGTAAATTTTATCTGATATAAGAATGGCCACTCCAGTTTGTTCCTTGGGACCCTTTTCTTGGAAAATTGTTTTCCAACCTTTGAATCTGAGGTAGTGACTGTTTTTGCTACTAAGGTGGGTTTCTTGTATGCAGCAAAATGTTAGGTCTTGTTTATGTATCTAGTCTGTTATTCTATGTCTTTTCTGGGGGAATTGAGACCATTGATGTTAAGAGATAATAAGGAGAAGTTCTCATTGCTTCCTTTAATTTTCATTGTTAAAAGTGGAATTTTGTTTGTTTGGCTATCTTCTTTTGGGTTTGTTGAAAGAAGATTACTTTATTGCTTTTTCTAGGGTGTAGCTTCCTGACTTGTGTTGGTATTTTCCATCCATTATCCTTTATAGAGCTGGGTTTATGGAAAGATATTTTGTAAATTTGGTTTTATCATGGAATGTCTTGTTTTCTCTTTCTATGGTAATTGAGAGTTTTGCTGGGTATAGTAGCCTGGGCTGACTTTTATGTTCTTTTAGGGTCTGTATGACATCTGCCCAGGATCTTCTAGCCTTCAAAGTTTCTGGTGAGAAGTCTGGTGTAATTCTAATAGGTCTGCCTTTATAAGTTACTTGCCCTTTTTCCCTTACTGGTTTTCATATCCTTTCTTTGTTTAGTGCATTTGGTGTTTTGATTATTATGTGCTAGAAGGACTTTCTGTTCTGGTCCAGTCTGTTTGGAGTTCTGTAGGCTTCTTGTATGTTCATGGGCATTTCTTTGTTTAGGTTACAGAAGCTTTCTTCTATATCTTTGTTGAAGATATTTACTGGCCCTTTAAGTTGGAATTCTTTGCTCTCTTCTGTACATATAATACTTAGGTTTGGTCCTCTCATTTTGTCCTGGATTTCCTTTGATATTTTGAGTTACAAGCTTTATGCATTTTGCATTTTCTTTGACTGTTAATTCAATGTTTTCAATGGTATCTTCAGCACCTGAGATTCTTTCTTCTATCTCTTGTATTCTGTTGTTGATGCTTGCATCTATGACTCCTGAATTCTTTCCAAGGTTTTCTATCTCTAGAGAAGTCTTACTTTGTGATTCTTTATTGTTTCTACTTCCATTTTTAGATACTGGGTAGTTTTGTTTAGTTCCTTTACTTGTTTGTTTGTGCTTTCCTGAAATTCTTTAAGGGATTTTTGTGTGTCCTCTTTAAGGGCTTCTATCTGTTTACACATGTTCCCCTGTATTTCTCTAAGGCAGTTATTTATGTCCTTGAAGTCTTCTATCAGCATCCTGAGATGTGATTTTAAATCCACCTCTTGCTTTTCCAGTGTGTTGCAGTATCCAAGATTTGCTCTTGTTGGAGAACTGGGTTCTGGTGATGCTATGTTGCCTTGTTTTCTGTTGGTAATAATTTTGCTTTTGCCTTTTGCCATATAGTTTTCTCGAGTGTTAGCTGGTCTTGCTGTCTCTGACTGTGGCTTAACTGTCCTGCAAGCCTGTGTATCTGTATTCCTGGTATAGCTGTTATCTCTCTGCATGCAGGTATGTCCACTCTCCTGGGAGCTCAGCTTTCCTGTGCTCCCAGGTTTCTCCACACTCCAAATGCCCTGAGTGCTGCTGGTTCTCAAATTCCCTGACTGCAGCTGGTTCTTAAATGCCCTGAGTGTGGCTGGTTTTCTAGGAAGTATCAGGAGATGGTATCTTCACTCTGGTTGACCTGGCAAGATTCTGCCACAACAGACAGGGCTGGCGACGGAGGTCACAACTATTCTTAATAACTGAGAAATCTCTTCAATACCCACTAACCCAAATCTTTAAATGCAAAAATTGAGACTATTCTGGATATTTATTTCCTTCTTTGTACATTTTCTCAAATTTACTTCATGGGTTCCTCTATCTTTGCTTCCTTCCCCGCTGAAAGTAAACTGCCAGGGGTCAACTCCAGGGGGTCTTCTTTCTTATTCTTGGTTCTTCTTCTGGCAACAGAGGGGGAAGAATATCTGTGTGTAGGAGAGGGTATAAGACTTGGTCTTATGAGATATTTAGAATTATTGTATACTAATAAAACCTTTACCATCTTAAGTCTAGGTCACTTTGCTTCATTAGCTAACCTGCATTCTAAGTTCCTCTACTGTGAAAAGCTGTTTAACACCTGGTCCTAATGCAGTGAGGGATTAAATAAAGTAGCCTTAGTTCTATCTCTGCAGGAAACGCCCAAGTGGCTCTAACTTTCAGCCAGCTAGTTGAAGTCACAGGAAGAAAAGTGGCCACTTTAAAAAGTGATTTTAGCATTTATTTCTAAGTTCTAAAAAGTTTCCTAAGAAAGCTCTCTAAGCAAAAGAGGGGAAAGGGGCTTGTAAGAAAAGGGGATAAAGAGTCTAAGAAAAAAGGGGGAAAATCAGAATGTTTTCCTCTCTTTGTCTTCAGCACTTATATATCTTCCAGAATACATGATCCCATGTTAAAATGTTCATTACAAGTTTACAAATAACTTTGAATCATAATTCCAATAAGAATTTTACAAAGGAGAATGTTTGCATGAATATCCATTAGGATAAACATTCATTATCTGTCACACATCTACAGGTTACTGGAGTGTTAAAACACTTAAGTATTTTGTGACTAAGTAAATCTTAGTGAAATTTTGTATATATAAACTCAGTTAATATTTTATTTTCTGTTCTAGCACCGATAATAAACAGATAGCTCCCTTTTTAAGACCTTTGTTTAATGGTTTTACAACCTCTTAGAATGTGCTGAGTAGTGGATGCCTGCTTGCTATCTCAGAAGCAATTAATTCAATTCATGATACTAGAGACTGACAAGGTTCTCATTGCAGTTTTGATTATCAGAACGGATTTAATATCAGTGTATTATAAAATAGCTTAATCATTACTATAATTTTAGGAATTTTATAGGATCATCATTAAAGAATAAGAAATCATCTATTTGTCTATATAGCATCATTACAAGGCAGTATGTCTTTGTTGTTCTGCAGAGATCCATTTAAAAGGGTGGACCAATATCTAGTTATTGTTTATATATATATATATATATATATATATATATATATATATATATATATATATATATATAAATTTAATAATGACAGGAAAAGCATATTAATAGCAGGGATCTTTCTGAAAGTGGATTTGTTCTGGGCCTTGCCTATAGGATAAAATACATTGTAGATTTTAATCCAAAGAGGTTCCATCTCAGGAAGATCACCTATTAATTATTAGCTTCTAAGTATTGCCTCCTGACAGTAGACCTACATTGTCAACAGCCCCTGTCCCTGTTACTGGGCACAGGAACAATTTTTATTTCTAACTTGTAAACATCATGATAGAATCTCAATTTCCATACAACAAAGATATGAGGGAATCACCTTCACAATCAGGAGACTGCTTTTATCCATTTTATTTTCATATTTCTCTATTTTCCAATCTCAAGGAATCAGAATCTAACCCGTCTTCATTTTTCTCTTGTCTCCTCTCTCCTCCGAAAATCTATCACAAATCAATAACATTGAAGGGAGGAGAGGTCATGATGTTTAAGACTACTTTCCTTACCAATAAAAGCATAAATGGAAAGAAACTTATTGATGTGCATTCATGTAATTAGGAAGACTCATTTTACTTGAAGAACTGTGCCTCCTCCTTCAGTAAGAATCACAGATTTCAATGTTCTCTGCATCCTTTGATTTCATTAGCTTTGACCTGCTGTTCTCTCTTTTTAGAAGTAAAACATATAAGGCTAATGTGCTTTATTTTTTCCAGATAGAAGAGTAAATTCACTTGCTGTTCTCTGCTCAGGACCCTGACTTCCCATGTGCTTTTCTTAGAAAGATATCTGTCCCATGATGGTAAGTAACTAATAGAATGAGCTCCTTAAAGAAAAGAGAAGATTAAAATGAGGCCCCATGTATAAGGTTACAAGTCTCTTCCAGAGTCAGATGGCTATAGTTAGAAATGCGGAATGGATACCCCAACCCCTAAAATGTAGTCCCTGATTGGGAAGCTATTCTATTAACCTCATCAGTCACTGCAGGAGTTACATTCAACTTTCACAGTGGCCAATTCCTAGCAACTCAGAATGCTCTGGCACCTGCTACAATTCTTCTCTGTGACGGTTGTAAGGAGATATTAATCCTCTGTGTGCACATGATTTTCCAAGTTCAGAAATGATGTTGGGTCATAAGAAAAAAAGGAGAACTTATTATAAAGATATGACATATTTGTAACACTACCATAATTACCTATTTATTATTTATGACATTATATTTAAGTATAAAATGGCACAGAACATTAAAGTTTTCAGAAAATGAAAAGTTTTTCAACTTTTCTTACAAACATTACTTGCATTTGGTACTTATACTTTGCAAATGTGTTTTAGGGAAGGAAATTCCAGGTCAATGTTTTCATAAGCACAGATGGAGACAAAAGGCATAGAAGTAGAAAAGGCATGCCACAGTCATGTTCAACGTATCCCTAAAAATTTTCTCTATATACATTGTTCAGAGATAAATAGTGTATAGGAAAATAATTATCATGGAATAACTGACTCAATCGAAAAGCAGAATCAACACACAGACTCTCACCGAAGGAAGAGAAAGATATGTGAGATGTGATACAATTATATCTGAAAAGCATGCACAAGTGACAAGTAGCTACAGTTATATAGAGCAGCATGAATGCATTTCAGCAAATAATGTTATACAAATGGAGCCAGATAACATGGTGTATGCATTTAATAAATCCTCATTTCTGTGAATTTTGAATCAAGTACTTTTGATCTATGAGTATAACAGTTAGGTTAACTATATCTTCATGTAGGAAAGGTGGACAGTGATAGAGAAGTAGTTACACTGAAAATAAAAAATAAAAAATAAATCCCTGTTCACAGAGTTTATTATCTGGTTGTAGCTGACAGGCAATGAGCAAGAAAATAAATAAAATACATAGGCTGCCAGTTAGAGATAAGGACTCTGGAGTAAAAAATTCTAGTAACTCTGAAAATAAAACATATCAAGGTTGAAGTGGGGTATGGATAGTAAGCTAGTTTCTTGTTTCAAAACGTTTCACAGAGAATTTGACTGCACACAGAGACTTAAAGGGGAATAGGTGACATTTATTATTATTATCATCATCATTATTATTATTGCTGTTGTTGTTGTTGTTATTATTATAAATGATTTTTTGAACAGAGAAATGCTTCTAGTGAGCTTATATTATGATTTTTCCTCTGGCTCCTGTGACATTATTAAGGTGATTGGAACTAGCCCAAAACAGATGAGATGTGCAAGTTTGACAGCAAGTATATGAAGAAGTAGTAATGCAGGTATGTATATAGGAAATTGCAAGATTTGAAAGGGAGGAGAGTAAATAATCAAGAATTGAACATAAATGTCCTTTTCATAAAAAAGATTCATTTGTTTATTTTATGTATATTAGTACACCACTCCTCTCTTCAGACACACCAGAAGAGGGTATCAGATCCCATTACAGCTGGTTGTGAGCCATCATATGGTTACTGTGAATTGAACTCAGGACCTCTGGGAGAACAGTTGGTGCTCTTAACCACTGTGCTATCTCCCCAGCTCCCAAACATAAACTTTCTAAAATCTATAAATATATGCATATATATGCCTCTCTCTCTCTCTCTCTCTCTCTCTCTCTCTCTCTCTCTCTCTCTCTCTCTCTCTCTCTCTCTCTCTCTCTCTCTCTCCAAACATATACATATTCTAGGTAACACCTATACTATCCATAAGGCCAATCCATATTTGGTTGCCCCAGGCTCCCAGAACCATGACTGGAGGTGACTAATAGATAAAATGTCCTCTATGCTATCTATATGTCCAAGACCACTAAGCCCTTAGGATAGCATATGTAGGCAATACTTAGAACCTATCTCCCTGGTAGAAGCAATATGTACTTTGAGATGTGTTTTAATGTAAGTATGGCTCTTTGTACACATGGATTATGTTATACCAAGAACATTTTCTTGTTTTTTTTTTTAACTCCCTAGTGTCAGATCCAAATGTTTGTACCAACACCAGCTGCCGAGGTGTTTTGAAGTAGATTTCCTCCTTTCCTCACACGGATTGTAAATCTGCCAGTCTGTAAATGTATATGTCATTTTTATTTCCTCAATTGAAGTGATGAGATGAGAGCTGTACCCAAGCTTTGCAAACGTGCAGCTTGAGCTAGATTCAGAACATCTCTATCTAACTATCCCTATGCCTAGACCTAGAATCTTCTAGCCTCCATACAATCTAATCTACAAGCCTGGACCTTGAAGGCTTCAGCTTCCAACTTTCTTCTGCTAACCTAGGCCTAGAATGCTCAACAGTTCTGGTTCAAATTCATCTCCAACTTAATTGATTCAATAGGTTTCTCTCAGCTTCTGACCTACTTGCTCTGCTGGGAAAGACTACCTCTGAACTCCATGAACTGAACTTCAAACTCAACTGCTCTGTTCTGAAGTGAATAACACCTATTTGAACTGCTCCCACCTTACTAAACCCTGAGCTGGACTGAACTGCTCCAAACTTGATTGTTCCAAACTGAACTGAACTCTGAACAACTTCTGCTCTCTCCCACTCATGGCTCTGTATGTAGCCTCTCTTTTTGGTCTTTGTGAGAGCTGGGCATTTCCTATCTCTGAATCATTCTGTCAAATCTTTCTCTGATTCATCACTTTATTTGTCCCTCAATTAGATGGCAAGTTTGGGATTAAAGGTGTATACTGTGTGTTTGTATTCATCCAGAGAGAATAAAGGTATGAATTTAAGCCAGAAAAATTAAAGGTGCATGGTTTGTCTGCATTCCAGTTGTGTCATATCTTTGGATGTGATACCTTACCAAAGCAGTATGTTGCTGGATTAAAATTCCTTTATACTAGTCCTGGTGTTTGCTGAGACCCCCCTACAATGTAGATATGTATGATAACCTCAAGGCCAAAGAAAAATTTTATCACATTAATAACAAATGTGATCTGAAAATAAATTAGAAGACTGCAAATGAATTTTAAGTTTAATTTAAATGAAGAAAGTCTTCAAGAGGAATAGCCGGTATGTATAGCATACTCTAACCCCAATTCTGTAGAAGCTGTGGCAAGAAAACTAGGATCACAAAAACATCATGTGTTACAGAATGAATCACTATCTTAAAACTACCAAGGAAAAACAGCAATATACAAAAAGCAAAGCCAAAAACAGAGTTCTGGGTCATGGCAGATATTTCAATAGGGGTGAGGTTTATAAAGAACCCACTGCATTTGACAGCTTAGGATAACTTACTGAATTGAACAAGAGTGAATGATAGATGGGTCGATACAGTAAGTACAGATCAGCAATCATGTACTTATCAATATGGGGACACTGAGGAAATGGGGCATGGCTATTGAGCAGTGATGAGGGAGAAAACATTGTTTCTTGTCTACTATTTAAATCACTCACATTTTTCCTTACTTTAGTGCCTTTTATTGCTTCTACAGATATTAGTGTGGTTTGATCTTTCAACTAATTCTTCACACTTCCACTATATAAATTACCCTTTGGCAAGCACATATACAATGCAATCTGTTATCTTCAGATTCTGTGTTACTATTTTAGTCATTAGCAACCATGAACTATGCTACATAATTTCTTAGTATGCAAATTTTCTTTTTGTCTTTTTTATTTTAACAAGTCCTGTGATAAGTTTTATAGTGTGTTTTTATCATACTTAGGGTCCATGAATCAATGAAAAATGATAACCCAGTCTTAAATAATATGCAAAAACAAAGACCATATTTATTTCTGCATGCAGGTGCTCAATTTCATCAGGATGGAAGTATTCCAACTAAATTTACAGATTCATTTTTAAAGCCAAAATGAAGAACATGCGGGAGGGGTAGCTGATCTACATCTTGATTGGTAGGTTCTCTTTCTGGGGGTTTGAATGATGCTATGATTCAGATTATTCTTTCTTTATGCCAAGGAAAGGTAGATCTTGACCTATTGGCCTAACCCTCAGTTGTTCCAAAATCTGACTTGTTAAGTTTTGGAAAGGAGAATATCAGACCTGGTCTCTTGAACTGCTAGTTTGTAACCTGTAATGCAGTTAGCCTGACTCAGGCCAATTGGCTCCTTTCAATCACGTTTAGCCCTCAGTTCAATCGAGATTACTGTTTCTTCCCTATCCATTCACTTTTGTGTCCTTTAATAGTTTGTGCCATCCATATATACTCACAGATGTATGACTAAAGTGTGGTTTACTTATCACCATCTTTAGAGACAATTGAATCTCCTTGTCCTAGAAGCTATTAGTCCTAGAAGAACATAGTCTTCTCAAATATGGGATAGGACTGCATACCATCACACCCATGCTGCTATGCTGTCTATCTTGATATTAAATAGGTCTTATTCATAACATAGTGTCACAGTTGCCATGAGATCATATGTTTGTATACTTTTTTGTGTCCATAAAACTCCATTTCTAAGGAATTATATACTACCTGAGGCTTTTACAATGTTTCTTTCATTCTTTCATGACGATCTCTGAACCTTAGTGAGGAGTGTAACAGTAAAATTTCTCAAGCTATCTTATAAAGTGGAAAAGGATGGAATAGGGGTATTACTCTGATTCAAAAATCAAACAAGGATTCAACAAATAAACTTAAGAGTCAATATCTCTAATGTATATAAATGCAAAAATTCTCAATAAAATATTAGCAAACTGAACTCATGAACACATAAAAATAATTACACATACCATGGCCAAGTCAATTTCATTCCAAAGATGCACAGTAGGTTTTACATAAGTAAATTGATAGATAAAATCTACCATATACACAGACTCAAGAAAAAAATCACATTATTCTCTCATTAGATGAAAAGAAAAATGCCTTTGACAGAAAGCAGTATCCCTTCGTAATAGAAATCTTGAAGAACCTAGGGACAAAGTAGGAATACATCAAAATAATACAAGAATTCATCAATAATCCTACACAAACCATCTTGTTAAATAGAAAACAAAATAAAGCAAACAAACAAAAAATGTTTCCACTAAAATCAAGAACTTGATAGGGATGTTCTCTTTCTCCCATTCTTTTCATTATTGTACTTGAAGTCTTAGGTAGAGGCAATAGAAATGGTAAAGAAAATTTGGAAAACAAACAAAAAACATAAAGTCAAAGTATTCATGTTGATAAATTATTTGATTCTAAGTATAAAAGACCCTAAAGACTCCATTAGAAAACTCCTACAGCTCACAAATTAAACACACATGCACAAATACACACACAAATGCACACAAACAGATATATAAGCAAATGTAACACACACACACACACGTGTGTGGGTGTGTGTATACATATATTTATATAAATATAACCAACTATGTGAAAGATATACAAAACATTCATGATATTGATGAAGTTATCAAGAGATGGAAAGAACTTTAATGTTTATGAAGTCTTCATGTCTATGGAGCCCTTCTTTTAGTACATATGCTAATCTCTTTCAGTGTCAATGTAGACCTTCTTCATCTCTGTGTAATTTTTCCATTAATTATACAGTTCTCCCATTGTCAATTAAGTTCTTATAGTTCTTGTCTATGTAGCCTTCTATATACTGATACAACTTCTGTGAACTCATAAACGCAATTACACTGGTATGACAATTCATTCAGAACATGCTTCCTTTAAAATAGTGTTAAAAGGATGGATGGGTAGGCTATCATCATATTCTCCATTGGGCCATGGAGCAGCAATTGTTATGGGCTGTTAATGTTTGTAAATGTTCACATATGGTCTATAATGGTCAACCTATATTATCAAAATATTTGCTTTTTGTGCAGATCAATTGAACTCTTCCAAGGAATAAGAGAAAATATAATGATCCTAACATAAACAAAAGAGATGCTAATCTTTCATCTACTACTAAAAATAATCAGACACAATATCATAAAGACAGATCATACATTGAATAATATAATATAAATATTAAATGATATTTAATTTAGGTGTTTGGAAAGGAATAATGGCTTGTCTTGCCTAACATTTCAAGAAAAGTTATGTCAATCTTTTGCTAATAAGTTAAAGAAGAAATATAAAATTTTCTTTTTCATAGTTATGGAAAAGTGTGTGACAAAATTCAATACTTCAAAAATGGACAACTGTAGTACCAGACCCCAGGAGGAAGATGTACAAGGATGGTGACTTTAATATCATGCAGGGCTACATAGTAAATTCCAGAACAAATGGGGCTACAGAGCCATACTCTGTCTCAAAAAAAGGTTAATTATTTAGTTAGTTAGTTAGTGAGATAGTTAAAAATAAAGAAAATAAGGGAAGCCAATTAAGAATAACAACTATAACCCAGCATGAATTTCAGATAATTTTAAATTTCAATATATATTATAAAACTAAAAATTAATTTAGCACAACAGAAGAATCCTACCTGAACATTCTAATTAATACCAAAAGATCATTTTAAACAATACACGGTAAATCTGTGGGTGAAGGGTATTAAAATATAATTCAGTTAGCTAATAGGATTATTTCCCTGGAGATTCAGAGGAAATGACAGCGAACTGTAGGACACACAGGGATAATTATACCAATTACTCCATGAATTTCACTTAAAACTCAGTTCATCATCTTGTAAAGTACTGTGGAATGTTACACCACTTGAAAATGAATTATAATATAAGTGATATCTGCATATTGATATTTGGATTCAATTTAATATCACTATCAATACAATACTTCTGGTCTTTGATTCCAAAATCTACTAATCTCTGCTATCAAGGAACTATGTCCTCAAAAGACCAGGGTCATTCATAAAAAGGAATAACCTGGAAAGTATTATGTGATATGATGCATAAGTTTTGTTTAAATTATTTCTTTTAGTAAACTTATACTAAGACCACAAATTTTCTATATTTTTGTTTTACATCTTTACTAAAATGCAAATGTAATAAGAGACATTTTTGTTTGAGAATTTGATATATGTCTATACTACATTTTCAGCATGTGAAATTATTTCCCCTTTCAACTTCTCCTGTATTACCCTGAAAATTCTCCCTTTCAACTCCATGAGCTTTATTAGTTTGTTGGTTTGTTTTTTTCCAAACCTACTAAGGCTACTTAACATACATACTTGTAGGGTAGTCAATTGGAGCATAGGTACTCTCTCAGGTATAGTATCCTTGAAGAAAACTGATAATCCCTTCCCACCTATCAATTGTCATTAACTCCTCAGGTAATGGCTGCACTTTATGAAACACTCATCAATCCACACTGTTGTTTTAGCTAGCTTCATATTGTGCATAGCTTCTGCATTTAGTCATATCTTTTGTGAGTTTCAGTGCACAATAGCCCGTAATGTCTTCCACATTCTGTTCCATTACATCTGGCTCTTAGACTCTTTCCACTCTCTTATATTCCAAGTCACTGTGACAAAATATATATTAGAACAACTTCAAAGGGAGGACTTATTTTTGGCTCACTATTTTAGGTAGTTTAACCCATAGCTACCTGGTTCTACATACTTGAGTTGAAGCCCATAATATAAGGAACAAAAGAAGAGATCTTCAGTTCACATCCAATCAGGAAACAAAATAAGACAAGAAAAAGTCAGAGATAGCATAACTCTAAACAGCTGGGCCAGTTACTTCCTCTAGCTAGACTCCACCTCCTAAAATGTGTACAGCCTCTCAAAATAGGATCACAAGATGTTTAGAATAAATCATGAACAAATTCAGTCGGACAATGATAAAGACTCCATATTGGAACTCGAGCATCTTCCCTATCACCATCATTGCCATTTTCAGATGTGCATTATCACCCTGCCTTAGTAGCCAGAACCAGGCAGTTTCTAATGATAAGACAGCCTTGCCTGGACAAACAAGTTAAAGAAGGAGAAAATATAGGGTTGTACTTTGCCCCAGAAATTGCATTACATCTCCCATCGATAACTCCTCATATAAGCCACAGATATCCCCTTTCATTTTGCATATACCCCTTTCTTGCTGTGTTTGCCCCTCGACATTTGAAATAGACACATTGCCTGAGGGCCAGAGTGGAATTTTTCTGCCTTCTGCCTCTTTAAGTTTCTTCAGAAATTGAACAATGCTTGAGTTCAAACTTAAAGTACATGAGCCTGTGGCAAGACATTTAAGATTAAAATCATGACAGAACTATTCCATTTCATTTTCAAATTCATTTTATTTTTGGATTATGTTGAGTAGCAAAACTCTAGTCTGCTTGCATATAATCAATTTCTACTAAGGCATGCTTTTGTCAGCAAGTCAGCTTTACTCACACCTCAGAAAATGCCATGGGTTAAATTAAGGGAATATTGTTTCCTTTTTATGTATTCTGGAGATTGTCAAAGCACAATACACAACTTTTCAGTCATATATCAACTATAGTAACAACCATCTTCTAAGCCATAATTTCATATTTGTTTTTAATTCCAGTACATAATTTTTAACAATGTGAACATTATGACTGTAGTTTGCAGTTTAAAGCCTGACTTGAAGTCCTTATGTGACATTTCTATTTCTGTTTTCTTACCCTAAGTACAATTCAACCTTGCAGTTGCTTTGCTTGCTATTTCAGTATTTTGTCCATTAGGGAAGTGTCATATGTTTAAGCAATAAAACTTATATCACAAATGTTATACTTGTTTCAATGGTGGCCACTAATTCATTTTCATATAAAGATTTCTAAAAAAATGATCTTGCCAGATTCAGACATAAATATATGTCTCCCTACATTTAAAAATGGCTGTAAATCATAGCAGATAAATGGAAGAAGACAATCTATTTGAATCACGACTATGTCAATCCCATTAAGCAGGGACTTGGGTAGAACATTTTCTACTGTTGATGTGCAATTTTCTCCATTTCAAAGAGAAAACTTTATATATGCCCATAGTACTTTCTACCTTAGAGTAGGAAATTCAATTCTTCTCTGT
The DNA here is from genome assembly GCA_036184795.1 of Tokudaia tokunoshimensis. Classification (NCBI taxonomy): domain Eukaryota; kingdom Metazoa; phylum Chordata; class Mammalia; order Rodentia; family Muridae; genus Tokudaia; species Tokudaia tokunoshimensis. The sequence continues at coordinate 84,863,337 of BTHU01000014.1, forward strand.
CCCTGGAAAATTAACCAAAATTTAATAAATGTTTGTATGTATATAAGTAAGGAAGCAATTGAGTGGATATGTACCATGAAACTAGTCAGAGAATCATGAGAAGAGAACAAGAGATGACTGAGGTGGAGCAAGAATGACAGATAATATAGAAACAGAAAAGAAACTTCTTTGCTTGAAAAATTTCACAAGGAAAGCAAATGCTTTTCAAGGTAGTTAAAAACAGAAAGAAAATTTAACCTGATTACTGAAACATAATAGAATAAGACAAAATAAAATGAGACCAAAAAATGGGTTGTAACAAAGAACTAGGAAATTACTTTGATCCATGAGTAGTGTGTTTTAAATTAATCACATAATTAATGACTGGACAAAATGTCAGTCTCAACAGATACATTCAGCATTCTATCTGACTCCCATGGAATACAACTGGATATCAACAACAGGAACAAACTGAACAATTCATTACTGAGTGAAAAGTGGGACTAGAAAGAAATTAAGAATGAAATTAAAATTTTCTAGAATTGAATAAAAACCAAATACACAAAAACCTCAAATTCTTTGGACACAGTGTAAGTAGTTCTATGAGGCAAATTCATAGAACTAAGTGCCTACATAAAATTGGAGAGATCCCATACTAGTAACTTGACAGCATACCTAAAAGCTCTAAAACAAAAATAAGAAATCACAGCCAAAACACATAGATGGCAAGAATACTCAAACTCAGAACTGAAATTAATAAAATAAACAAAATAACAAACAACCAATAAAGGAATGGGTACTTTGGAGCAATAAGTTAGATTTACAACTCTTTATCCACATTAACTAGACTACTGAAAGGGGACACAATAATAGACAACATGGTAATCCAAAGATATTATAAGGACAAACTTTGAAATCCTATTCTGCCCCAAACTGGAAAATCTTTTAAAAACTTAGATAATTTTCTTGATATATACTAGTTAACAAACTCAAATCAAGATTAGAAAAGCAATTTAAACAGGCCTATAACCCCTAGTAAAAGCACTAATTAAAAGTTTCTCAACCCAAAAAGATCAAGGCCATATGGTTTTAGAGTACATCTTTATGCAACTTTTAAAGAAGAGTTATAGGTATTACTCCTCAAATTCTTCCATAAAACAGAAGGAACATTACCTAGCTTGTTTTATGAGTCCTCAGGTACCCTGATACTCAAATCACAAAAGGATCCAACAAAGAAAAGAATTAGATCAATTTTAATTATGCACATAATTTATAAAAATTCTTAATAAAATACCTGTTAACTGAATCAAAGGACACATTAAAAAAAAAAAACTTGTTCACGCTAAGTAGGCTTCATCCAGATATGCAAGAATAGATCAACATACACAAATTGGTAAATAAAATTAACCCTATAACAATCTGAAAGGGTAAATCATATGATGATCCAGTTAGAAGAAGAAAAGGTCTTTACCAAAATCCAACAGCCCTTTATGATAACCTAATTCATGGGGAAAGAAAAAGTACAAGAACCATACCTGAAAACAATAAAGGCAATTTACAGAAAACCCATGGCAAATATCAATGAAAATGGACAGAAATTTAACTAGATCAGGAAGAAGTCAAGGTGTCCATACTATTCAATATAGTACTTGAAATCTGACCTAGAGAAATAAGAGAGCTGAAGAATATCAAGAGGACATAGAATTCTAAACAAGAAGTGAAAGTTTCTCTAACTGTAGATTTGCATGACCGAATACATATATGTGATGACTCATTTTGGTTATCAAATTTTCTACATCTGAAACAAGGAGCTGGGGACACCTAAGGGTTTTATTCTTTATTCAATTAATCAGTAAAAGAGAGAAGATATAACATTATTACAGATCTGTAGAAGTGGGAAAATCTATTTCTAATCTGGACCATACTTTCCAATGTCTGCTTAAGCACAGGGCATGGAAGAAGGAAGCTTGCTGTTTTTTTCCTGCTTTCTCTTGCTCTCATTAGTAATTCTGTTCCATGATTGGTGTGACAACCTACTTCTTCAATATTCCAGCATATATAGAAGATCATGGAACATTCTCTGGTAGAGAGTCATTGTTGGAGTTGTCAATATAAATCATTTAAATATGTATATTATACATTATATCATATAATACATTATATATAGCATAATATAAATTATATATATGTATATATATATATATATATATATATATATATATATATATATATAGTGTGTGTGTGTGTGTGTGTGTGTGTGTGCGCGCGCACTCATTCTGTATATATTTGTTTTGTAAGTTCTATTCCTTTTGGGAACACTGACTAATAAAATAAATGACTAAAATTCCACCTGGAAACTCCTTCAGTTAATAAATACTTCAACTAAGGTAGCTGAATATAAAATTAAATTACAACCATTAGTAGTCCCCTTATAGCAACGACAAATGGATAATGCAAGAAATCAGAGAAACATACATCTCATCATATCATCAAATAAGATAAGTTATCTTTGGGTAAACCTAACAAAGTAAGGGAAAGATTTGTATGATGAAAAACTTCAAATATTTAAAGAAAGAAACTGAAGAAAATATCAGAAGATGGAAAGATTTCTTATGTTCATGGATTTGTGAATAGTATAGTAAATACAGCCATCCTACCAAAAGCAATCTACAGATTCAATGCTGTTCCAATTAAAATTCTAAGAACTGTTCACATGTGTTTAAAGGAAAAATTTCAGCTTCATAAGGAAACACAAATACTCAGGATAGCTGAAATAGTTCAGAATAATACATAAATTGCTGAAGGCATCACATTTCTGATTTCAAGTTATATGACAGATTGGATGCAATAAAACCAGTATGATATTGGTACCAAAACCAACATGTTGTTCAATTAAATAGAAGTGAAGAATTAGACGTAAATACACACTTATGTAATCTTTCTTTTTCAACAAATGTTGCTGGTCAAATGATATCTGCACATATGAAATGTAAATTGATCTATATTTAATCACCATACACAAAACTTAAGTCCAAGTGGATAAAGAAAATCAATATAAAGCCGGGCGGTGGTGGCACACGCCTTTAATCCCAGCACTTGGGAGGCAGAGGCAGGAGGATTTCTGAGTTCGAGGCCAGCCTGGTCTACAAACTGAGTTCCAGGACAGCCAGGGCTACACAGAGAAATCCTGTCTAAAAAAAAAAAAAAAAATCAATATAAAACAAAATGCAGAGAACCTGTAGAAGAAAAAAATGAGTAGTAACCTTGAACTCATTGGGACTGAAAAAGACTGAATAGAATTACATTAGCATAGATACTAAGCTTAAAATCAATAAATGAGACCTGGTAAAACTCCAAAGTGTTTGCATGACAAGGATTCTGTCATTTGAAGGAAATAGCAGACTACATATTGGAGAAAACTGTTTACCAACTATATACCTGATACAGAGAAAATATTCAAAAAAAAAAACCCTTGATATCAAGAAAAGTAATAATCCAATTAAAATTTGGTTACATTTTAAACTAAGAATTCTCAGATCCTCAGATTCCTTAGTAGAGGAATCTCAAATGCCTAGAAACATTTAAATAAATGTCCAGCTTCTTTAGCTATCAGAGAAATGCAAATCAAACAACTTTGAAGTTTTATATTACATCTATCAGAATGGCTAAGATCAATAAGTGACAACTTGTGCTGGTGAGAATGTAGTATAAGAGAAAAACTTGTCCATTGCTGATGGAAGCGCAAACATATAGCTACTATGGAAATCATTATCTTCTTCAAGATTTAGCTATACTATTACTAATCATAAATCCAAAAGATACTTCATCCTTCCACAGAAGCATTTACTCAACCAAATCCATTGGTGCTCTATTCATAACAACCAGAAACTAGAAATAACTTAGATGTCTCTCAGCAGAAGAATTGATAAAGAAAAGAAGGTGTATTTAGAAATTCTTCAACCACCAAAAAAATGTATTAGAAAATTTTTTAGGTAAATGAATGGAACTAGAAAAAATCATACTGAGTAAGGTATCCCAGGAATCAAAAGACAAATAGAATAAATGTTTACTTATATGAGGTTATTAGCTGTTAATACAGTGATAACCAAGGCAAATTCATAGAACCACAGAGTTTAACTTTAAACCATAGAGTTTAAGTATAGTTTAAGCATATGGGGAGGTTAAGTATATTTTCTTAGGAAAGGGAAATAGAATAGATAATTATGAGTAGTTGAGGGGACTCCAGTGGAAAGAACAAATGGGAAGGAAGAGGGAAGAAAAGGATGAAGAAGGTAGAAAGAGTAGAGACAGTTAATTTTAAAAACTATTTGAGGGGTAGTTGGAAATACTTCTGATACATTAGAAGTTTCCTAAAATATATACTTATATGAAGTCAATGTAAATGAAATTGCCAAATAATTAGATAGATAGATAGATAGATAGATAGATAGATAGATAGATAGATAGATGATAGATAGATAGATAGATAGATAGATAGATAGATAGATAGATAGTTAGGTAGGTAGGTAGGTAGGTAGGTAGGTAGGTAGGTAGATAGATAGATAGATAGATAGATAGATAGATAGATAGATAGATAGATAGGTAGGTAGGTAGGTAGGTAGGTAGATAGATAGATAGATAGATAGATAGATAGATAGATAGATAGATAGATAGATAGATAGATGATAGATAGATGATAGATAGATAGATAGATAGATAGATAGATAGATAGATAGATAGATAGATAGATAGATAGAGGGCCTCAGCTGGTTATCTCTTGTCACCAAATGAAGGTTTCAACACAAAGATTAGGTTACATCAAATTGAGTCATTGGCTATGGGAATCCTAAACCATCAGGTTTGTAAAGATAATAGGTTGCTTTCCATAAATTAAGGATAATGTACTATTGATGAAGACTACACATACACAATTCATTAAAAATGGAGAAGTTGAGCTGGTGTCTACATACAGCTTTTATACCTACATTCTAAAATATGTGGTACAGGAAAGCTGTCTGTACACTACCAAAAGGGAAATGTGAACACCTACCCAGCAACAAACTCTTTGATCCACAATGGTATCCTGTTTGCAAATATGCTTGAACAATAATTGTACAACACTTGAGGGAGTAACCAAACAAACAGTGATTTGATTAAAAACCTACTGCATGAGATGGTATCCATACCTAACACCTCTTAGGTGACCAAAAGCTTGAGCCTAGATAGCTCAGTAACTTAGAGTAACCCAGATCCTGGTGGTTTTTTTTTTTTAAATTTAGCACTAAAATTACTCATAATAACATTCTGTTATATCTAGAAATCATTGCCTTGCTCGACCATCATCAGAGAAGCTTCCTCCTGTAAGAGATGGAAATAAATATATAGGCCAGACATTATGCAGAGAGTAAAAGAACTTAGAAAACTCAGCCCTAAATGAGACATCTCCATTAAATTCTTCCCCTCATGCCTCAGGGAACACCAGAGGAATGATGCAGAAACAGTGAAACAGCCAGAGAAGATGAAGGACACCAAGAATATAAGTACCTCTAAATCATCATGAACAAAGTTCACATGAACTTACAGAGACTGAAGCAGCATGAAAATGATCTGCATGGGTCTGCACTAGATACTGTATGCATATACTGTGGCTCCTAGTATAGTATTTTTATGGGAGTCTTCACAGGACCAAGGGCCTTCCTTCCAACTGATTTCAGATAAGGCAATCCTCTGCTACATACAGAGCTAGAGCCATGGGTCCCTCTATGTGTATTCTTTGGTTGGTGGTTTTAGTTGATGGGAGCTTTTGGGGGTCAGGTTGATGGATATTGTTGAATGCCCCCAAGAGCCTCTGAATCTTATTCCTTCTATTGGACTCTTTTCCTTCTGTTTATTTGTTTTGTCTAATTTGACATGATTGCTTTTATTTTATCTTATTATATTTTATTGTTAGCCCTTAGAAGCCAGTTTGGTAAAGGAAGCAAGGAACAACTGGGAAGAGTGAATGAGACGAAACCATAGTCAGGATATACTATGTGAAAAAAATAGACTTTAAATAAAAGGAAACAAAAGTTAAAACACCTCAATCTTGTTGGTTCCAGTTAAGAGAAAAAGAATAGGCCACAGAAAGGTTAAAAGACCTTCAGTGAAACTAAAGTATAGGAGAAGAATCAAACACTTGATGGAGAAAGGTAGACAAGAAACAAACAAACAACAGCAATAAGAACAAAAAACAAAAACTAAAAACCCCACAGAATCAGCTCAATTTGTTCTTTTCCTTCTCCATCCTCTACTATTTTCAGTATTCAATTTTCCCTTTTTAAGAGTTCGATGTTCTGTTTGCATTTTATTTATTTTTTTTTTTGCAGTGTAACTTCCAAATTTATTTTTTTTAAATTTTATTTTCTAAGTTTTTTTTATTTATATTCCAAATCATTTCCCCTTTCCCATTTCCTCCCTCCCCGAAAGTCCCATAAGCCCCCTTCCCTCCCTCTTTTCCCCATTCAACCCCCTGTCATTTCTCTGTCCTGGCGTTCCCCTATATCCAGTCTTTCCAGGACCAGGGGTCTCTCCTTCCATCTTCTTAGAAATCTATTGATATGCGAATTGTGTCTAGGGTATTCCGAGATTCTGGGTTAATATCCCCTTATCAGTGACTGCATACCATGTGTGTTCTTTTGTGATTGGGTTACCTCACTAAGGATGATATTTTCCAGTTCTGACCACTTGCCTAGGAATTTCGTGAATTCATTGTTTTTAATTGCAGAGTAGTATTCCATTGTGTAAATATACTAGACAAGACTGCCCTCTCTCTCCATATCTTTTCAATATTGTACTTGAGGTTCTAGCTAGAGCAATTAGACAACAAAAGGAGGTCAAAGCGATACAAATTGGAAAGGAAGAAGTCAAACTATCACTATTTGCAGACGATATGATAGTATATTTAAGCGACCCAAAGAACTCCACCAGTGAACTCCTACAGCTGATAAACGACTTCAGCAAAGTGGCCGGATATAAAATCAACTCAAGCAAATCAGTAGCCTTCCTATACTCAAAGGATAAGCAGGCTGAGAAAGAAGTAAGAGAAATGATACCCTTCATGATAGCCACAAACCATATAAAGTATCTTGGCGTGACTCTAACCAAAGAAGTGAAAGATCTGTTTGCATTTTAATTGAAGAGAGTGCAGCAACTATATTCTTCCTAGGAAAACATATCTTTGGCATGAAAGAAGTATTTTGCATGTTACTGCCAACAGAGGAGGGAATAGTTAGGCCCATTTTCTTGATATGTTGTGAATAAAGATTTCATGGAAAAGACATAGCTGATATGGAATCTCTTCTAATGCTAACAAATTCATCTAAAGTTCAGGGAATTTAGAGAGGATGAAATGTTGCAGGTTACAGCACCGTTACAGTTGGTCTTGGACACCTTTGTGTCTGACCTAATATCCTGTGACTAACAGATAAAACTTATTAGAATGTATTAATTTAGCAGATCATTGGTTTCCACCAATCCACAGGTGAAGTTTACCCTCGGGCAGCAACTGAAACTGTAGTGCAGATTTGCATCTCTTGTTGCAAATCAAGTTATGTTTCTTCTGATATATTTGACAAGTGCCTTGATTTTTACCCCATTTCATGTTTTGTTAATTAGAGTTTTATGTAAGTGTTACTGCAGTAGAGCATGGAATTTAAGATATCCCAAGTCTGTGTTGCTGGGTCATGGTCACTTTTTCCTGTCTTACCTTTGATGTAAGAGTTATTCCTTCTGTTGAGAAGGTTTACATTTGTAGTCATGTAAAAATTTCCCTTTGTGGCCCTAAGTATACTATGTGTGCCTGAGGTTAAGATACAGGTAACAACATGAATTCTGAAAGTTCTCCTCTTAGTTCTGGACTGCTAAAAGCTTCTCTGCCATTGGTTCATACTTACAAGTAGTTTACAAGTGGTTCTGCACTTGACTGATTTTTTACTGAGACACTCGGTGACAAACAATTTGGAGATTTTCAAAGATAGCATTTCAAGTCTTTTTCCTTTATTAATTTCCTAAAGTTTTGACTTAGCAGAGAAGAATGTGTGGCAGGAAGACCTGCAGTTTGAGAAAATTATGATGGACAAGGGAGGTAAGAGGAAAGAAATCATACATATCATGGAAGGAAAAGAAATAGCTGGACACATACGAGACTGTGCTTCCCTTGATTTGGACCTGGTGCATGTGCCTTTATGATTTTTTCCCCAACATAGATAGGGATGATATGCATCACCAAGAAAATATTATGGGAATAATTATGTGTAACTTTTAAGACTAGGTCTAAAGTTTACATTATTCTTCCTTGGATAATTCACTCTGAAGTAAGACAGTGATATGGTCTTTATGAAGAGTGGTTATTGAGTCCTTCTGTAAGCCTCTGTGACCTTCAAAGCAATCAGTAGCTGTATTCCTACACTATTAAGCCTTCTGACAGTCACTTTCAAACCAAAATTCTTCCAAGAAGTAGTTGGAATGTACTCAGGTATGTAGGTCCTCAGATAATATATGAGATATGTGGTCGTTAGTTTTGTTATTAAATTGATGCAACGCAGAATCACCTGCGATGGGAGTGTCAATGGGAAATTGTTTTGATGAGATTGACTTGTGGATATGTTTAAAGGGATTGTCTTTATCAGTCATTAATTGATGTGGGGAGACCCAAATGTCTATGGGTTACACTGTTTCCAAGTTAGGGATCTTTGTCTGCTACTGAAGAGAGGGAGCTGAGCAAAAGTCAGCATGCCTTCCTTCATTTCTCTTTGCTTTGGATTGCAGATGTGATATGACCAGCTGTCTCACACTACTGCCATTGTGACTACTTCAAAATAATGCATAGTATTCTGGAATTGTCGGCTAAGCTAAATACTTTCTCGTCTACATTGCCTGTTGTCAGGCAACACAGGTGAAAGTAGGGGAAGATTTTTTTATACACCTACTATTTTTAGAACTCACTACTGTTTTAGTGTGTTTGAATCAATACTTCACAGAAAATACATGGAAGGGAAATTATTATGAGTTATAAGTCATACTGGAAGAACTGCAGAGGTGGGGATAATTTTGGACTAGAGAACATTTAGTGGAAATGTAAGATGATTGATTATTTCAGTAACCCAAAATATTCCTCTCAACTCTAGGATTATAATTTCATTTTCTTTTATAGAATGTGAAATAGACTTTCTCTGCTATTTACTTTTCCAAGAGTTGCCCTTTGATCCTGTCAGGATGATGCTGTAATACAGTGTAAAGCTTTATTGGGTCTAAGCTTTTGTCTTCATTTTACTTTATGGAATGTTTTCATTTCCCCTCTTTTATTTGTGTCTTTTGGTATTTTAATCAGCTATTATTCTGCACTGCAGGAAGGCTGTTGCAGTTTTCTTATGAGAACTAAAGCCTCTTGTAGTGATCAGAGATAAGCCACATGTTATGAATATGTAACTCCCAGCCAGAAAGTGAGTGATGTTCAATGAATGCAGAACTCTTAAACTAGAAAGCTTTTAAAGCAGAAGTGAGTGAGGAGATTGTAAAAGAAATGGCTTATTTATTTTCTGACTTTTTAAAATGCTAATGGAAAATTGAATTGCAAGATCATTAGCAGTTTGACAGATCCTTTGCTGCATTCATCTCTCCCTTTTCCAGCAAACTGCTGAAAATCTAACAAGACTGCAAAGTATTATAACTTGAAACTTTTTCAAGTTCAATGACTAACACAATGTTTTTGCTTGATCAAATGCTTTTTAGGCTATTGGACTTTCATTCAAATGATATGTATAATGCATGTAATTTGGAAGTCTTAGCAAAATTGTTAAATGTCAAAGAATCCTGCTATGTCAGTGTGATGGTTAATACTGTGTCATCTTGCTAGGATCTAGAAACACCTAGAAGACAAACCTTGGAGCATATTTGTAAGAAATTGTCTAGATTAGGTTAAGTGAGGAGGAGAGATCCACTTTCATGATAATTGTTACTATTACATGGGCTGGGTTATTAAGTTGAATACAAAGCAGAAAGTAGTCTGAATGCCAACAGTCATGACTGTCTCGTCCCTGGCTGCTGCTGTATGAGCTGCTTTAAGCTCCTCTCAGTATGCCATCACTATTAAGATGAACTAAACTCATGAACTGGGAGTGAAAAATCAACCCTCTCTCTCATTAAGTTACCTTTTCAGGGTATTTTTATCACAGTAACAGGAAAAGCAACAAAGAGGCAAAGAAAAACATAACTGCCAACAAACACAAGAAAATGCATACCTCACCAGAAAAGGAACTGGAGATAATATACACTGGAGTCTAATTTAAGTAACCATGGTACATAAAATATGGAATAAGGCTACCTCAGTTTCCATGTTTGAAAACAGTTTCTAGGAGTTTTTATAATAAAGGATGAGATGGAGTCATATATCAATCCAATTTAAAAACACACTTTTGCATATATCAATCAATGAATGGTAGAGTTGATATATAAGTAGGCAAAGAATAGCTCTTTAGGTGGTAAAGATAGCCCAAAGAATTCTCAACGTATCAGATCAACATTTTTTTTTTCACTTTTTGAGACAGGGTTTCTCTGTATAGCCCGGATAGCCCTGGCTGTCCTGGAACTCACTCTGTAGACCAGGCTGGCCTTCAACGCAGAAATCCACCTGCCTCTGCCTCCTGAGTGCTGGAATTAAAGACATGCGCCACCACTGCCCAGTCTGATCAGCAATTTTTAAACTATCTATAATTCTTGAAGTGTTTGTTTTTCAGAGAGTGTAGTCAGCTTAGTACTAGTACAAAATAAAAAGTGGAGCCATTGTTGTGATAGACCTAATGAATTTTAGGTGCTTAGAGCTGACTTAATGGAGAAATGTTTGAAGTAACCCAAGGTAAGGTGTTGTGTGGAGGTTTAGAGTTTCAGTTGAAAGGGGTATGAACTACAATACACCAATTAAAGAGATCAATGCCAATAGAGGGAAACTTTCTATGGTGTACTACCACAACATGAAAAGTTCCATAAGATTCCATATATTGAAGGCTCCATCTTCTAAAAATATAAGTCAGTTTGAGAGGAGAGTCTAAGCTAAGTATGCTTCTGAAAGAGCTTCCTGATCAAAACAACCACCCAGGAAAGTGCTTCCCTCATGTCATCGCACAAAAGCCAATGAGTCCTGGCTCTATTCCAAGTTGTCAGAAGAATTTTGGACTATTGTTCACATGGTGCTAGTTTCATAGAAATGAAATATACAAGATTGGGTGCTATACAAGATTGAGTGCATCTTCCATTGTGATTCCATAAACTTACTGAGTCATTCATTGTCAGATTAGGATAGCTTATAAATGAGGAATCATGAAGTCATGAGGATGAAGCCTGAATTGTGATAGAGACTAGAGAATTTTGGAGAAGGCAGGATTTTGAAACATCTCACAATATAAACTTTAGGCTTATGTAAGGTAGTTCAGGGTATGTCACATGATGAACTTCCTATCACCTCCGAAAATCCTTAAGGGTTATAAACAACTTAATTCTGGGAATCTGGAGGCTCTTTCCTTAGGTCCTCCTTTGTGTGATACATGGTGATTATTTCTCCTGTTGAAGTTTTCTTCACAGCCAAAATCCTGTTCTCACTGTACAGGCAGCCATTTTGAATGCTAACCTGTCTGTTTCTGCAGTTATTTCTGTGGCTTTGAGGTGAGTGTCCAAACATCACACTGGAAATGAAATGTAAAAGATACTGTCCTGAAAAGCATTGACACTTAACTAGGCCTACAGAATAAGTAAGTGGAAGAAGAAGAAGTCAGACACCTCTGTTTCATTTTCTATCCGTCTTTTTCACTTTGGCTGAAAGCATAGACAAAAAAGCAAAACCTTTCCAGACAAACATTTCTCATCACCAGAACTGTAGGACTGCACTCTGGAGCAGAAGTATTGGTATTACTGGCATAACATCAATCCCTTAAGGGATGACAGAGTGAGGGCACCTCCAAATCACCTCACAGAACCAGAACCGAGACAGTGTCAACTAGGGCATAACCCAAGAATGTGCATACCTCCTTCCCTGCTTCAATTCTTTCCAGATTTTAGCCTAAGCTTCTAGTCCATTACCCTGAATGTGGACATAGGATTACAGAATTCCTTGAAGTAATGTGAATACATTGAATAAATCCCCTATCTGCTTTCCCATAGTACTTATTTCTCTACTTGGCATATTTGGGGTAGGTGATTAAGCATCGTTTGCTGGGGAAGTCAGAGTCCTGGATTTTTCCCTAAAATTTCTTCCAAAAATGGTGTCTAATGGTTTGTGTTCTGTGTTCTCCACAAAGGAAATGTGAACAATAGCATCAAAGACTAATTTCTATGGGAGATGTTCTCAAAGGGCATATTAGAAAGTACTGGATTGTCCCCTAAGTCAGAATTCTCTAGGAAATACTAATGAGTTTGAGGTCTGAAACCTGTGTGGGGTGCAGGTGAATACAAAAGTATTCACACCTTGCATGGCTGTGGCAAAACCACACACAGTGATATCCTGAGAGAGGCCAATGCAAAGACCCAAATTCTCCCAGAGCATGGATGCTGGCTCTACAAAGAGATCTGGGAAGAAAAAATGGCCATGTGCTGTGAGGAGATTGGTGGAACCCAAGGCAGGTGCTGCCATAGGAGATCTAGCATGCTGTTGCAGATTCTTGCTCTCATAGATTAAAAAAATAAATAAATAAATAAAAAGACTGTAAAATGGGCTCAGGAGGAACCTGAAGGCTATCAGGAGCTTGAGAAAACAATGAGAAGGCAACCTGGTGAATAAGCAGATGGTAGGAAGACGGTGATGAAACAAACAAACAATCAAAAATTATAATTTCTGTTATAGAAGTTAAGAAAGCAGGCAGGTGCAGTGTGGGTGGGGACTTTTGGGGTTTGGAAGGACAAATCACATTAAGAAGATAATTATTTATCTTACTTTCTTATAAATTCAGTTATTTGGCTTCAAGATGGCTGCTTTTAGGTTGCATATCAAGACTCTTTCCTTATCTCAGATGGTCTCTGACTTTACCTAGGCGTGGAAAGTTCCTACAGTCTACATCAAAAAGATGTATTAATTACCATAGGTCTAGCCATTTGTAATGGAACTTTCTATCTATCAATCATATTTCTGTCAGGGGACAGAATACTACACTGGAATCCATATGTTCCAAAAGAGGTCCTAGACACAAGAGAAATCTAGGGTCTCTTTACTTACCTTATAAAGGAAGCTATTATTCCAGCCACTTAAGTCATTAAACCCCCAGCATAGCTTCACAGTAATTTAAATAAAATTAAGAAACAAAAGTTGATGAAGGAAGCAGACTTGCATATATTTGAACAAAATCAAGGTTGTACCTAATTTCTTCTATATTGTGCCTGTGGTCACCAACAGTTCATAGATAGCTACTATGACCTATTTATGGAGATTTCTAAGAAAATTAAAAATAAATGTCATATAACTCACATGTACCATTTTTACCAAAGGACTCCACATCCTGTCATATAGATAGTTGCTCATCCATGTTATTGTGATCTATTCACAGCAGCCAGGAAATGGAAAGCAGAGTAGATGTTCGTGAACAGATCAATGAATGAATCATTATCTAAACAGGAAACATACACAGCACAATTTTATTCACCTATAAAGAAATGTAAAATTTAAAAATTTGCAGGAAATTGAATTGTACTAAAAATAGTATATTGCATAATGTACCTCAGGCTTAAAAAAAACAAATACTGTATGTTTTTCTATGTGCATTCTAGGTTCTAATTTTTGAATATGTGTGATTTATATGCAAGTGATTGTCAGCAGAAATTATGGAGCTAGAAAAGAATCGTGTTAGTGGGTGGATTAAACCTTCTAAGGGACAATTGCAGGAGTTTAGTAGAACATATGTGGCAGATGCAAGGGAGAGAAGTACATAAGAGCAAAGTCGAGGAGAAGAGAGATAAGACAGAAGATGGAAGGAATGGGAGTGAAGGAAACAAGAAAATGAAAAGCATTTTCAATGAAAGCAAACAAGACAGGAAAAATCTTAGAAAATACTGTTTCTATATATGCTAGCCAAAACATGAAACATTAAGATTCTAGAGCAAATGTATACTTAAATGTGAGACAGTCTTATGGGTCCTTTTCTCAAGAAAGGGACCTGAACCCTTATCCTTTCCATTTCCCCACTCTCCCTTTTGCCTCCTTAGATAGATTTTATTTAAATTGGTGGAGGATGTGGGCCTTAATCATTTAATGCTTTGGGCTCCCTTTTCCTTAGCTCACCAGCCAAATTTCTCAAGGGAATTCTGTTGCCCTTCTTAATAAACTATTTCTGATCAATGAATAACTTTAAAGGTCCAACATTCATTCCATCCCCCCCTCCCCACCTGATGGTTGGTGGAACTTTCATACTGGTAGTGAAGCATCTGTATGTAAATAATTTCTTTATAACCACAATGGTATACCTTACATAGGGAAGATTTTAGGAGGGCCAAAGGGAACTGAAATACAACTCATCACACTAATGAAGAATGCTTGCCTTAAAAGAGGTGCAGGAAAGGAGTTACCTCCCTTTCCCCTGATTGGCCTGAATTTCACAGAGATTCGAATTATATTCCACCTACATCCAGAGATGTGAATCTTGCCTTGCTGAAAAATGCCATCTGAGATGCCACGAGCTCATATCAGAAGTGTCTAGAAGTCAACTTTTCTGTCTCTATACAGCCTTGTGACCCACAAGGCCTGGAGCTTCTTGAACTTGGTCCATCACTCCACATTTGCTACCATGTTGTTAAGGACAGAGTCCTAGCTCCTGCTTTGGAGGGTGATACACTCTAGAGTAGTGCTTGTCCCTTACTGGCAGTTGTTTTGCCTGTTGATAAATTTGCTCATATCAATATATCTTTCATTAAAAGGAATTGCTTCCAGTTAAAATTTTGTGAGAGTTGAAAGAAATTGTATTGTCTTTAATCCAGATCATACTTTCAGATTCAAGGAAAATAAGTCACATAAACTATGAGAATTCAGATTGCAGCTCATAACTACAGGAAAGAGAAAGGATATCCAGAAGCAGAATGTGCAGTCTGAGGCAGGCCAGCTCCTATGCTAAGTACTCACCTTCTTTGTTCTCTGCAGGAACCCTCTGTGGCACACTCAATGGATCCAGTGATGGTACTTTTAGGATTTTTTTCTAAGTCTGTGGAAAGTACTCCTAAATGGGCCCTTAAATGTTACAAAGGTGAGTCATAAATCAGACCATATGCCTCCTCTCAGGAACAGAAGTTTTAACTACAGAAGTGATACAGATTCTCCCCAACAATTGTATCAGACATCTAAACCGACTGCATATTACTTAGGAGCTGCTGCATCTGTACACTTTCTTTTCTCTCCTGTAAGGAAAGTGTATCTCAGATAACTTCCACTTAAACTGAAGCATTGCCTACTGTCAGAGCATAGTCTAGGAATGGAGTTGGAAGAATACTGTGTGTGAGTTTGTGTGTGTGTGTGTGTGTGTGTGTGTGTGTGTGTGTGTGTGTATGGGAACATCAGAGTATTGTGACCTCAGTTTCTTTAATACTTGGTATCATTCTTGAAATATGTTTTTTTTTTCTCCTCCCAGGTGTAGCAGATAGGAATGAGTTTATTTCAGTTTGATCATTATTGCTAGTTGTTGTTACTTAATTGTTTAAACTATTCTTTATATGCCTCTATGGAAAATAAAACATGTTTTTGCCATATGTGCCACATGGCTTGTCCTTTTGATAGTATATAGCTTGAACTCATGAGAACTTAACTCACATGAACTTAACTCTGACTCATTTATTGTCTCTACCATCCCAGGTCCCACTGTCTCTATAGCTATAACAAATTATTTTGTCTAAGTTGAAAGGAATGGGATGACCTAGCTAGTTAGTTTCATAGATCCTCTCCTCCACAAGAAGGATTCAAGTGAAATCATGAATGCTGTTAAGGTGAGAATCCGAGTTCTGTAAAGAACTTTCCCCTTCTGGCCACTCAACCGCCCCACCACTCACCCCCATTTTTACATTGGAAGTCACAACTACTGTGTGTGTGTGTGTGTGTGTGTGTGTGTGTGTGTGTGTATGGAGAATAATGAGATATTATTATCAGTTCCAGTATTAATATTCTCCCCTTTATAAGGGGAGCTAGATGAAGAATAAGAGGAGTTGTCTTAAAAACAGAGTGAATCTTTTTCTTTATTATTATTTTTTTTATTGAAAAAGGATGTAAAAACATTTTATGATAAAATTAAAGATTTACATGGAAAATATTTCTAACAAAATTGAAGAAGCATATAGAAAAACACATTAAGATTGACAATTATCATGAAAAGTTAAAGAGTAAAATGTTAGACATAAAAACATTGATAAATTAATTGAAAAAAGTAGAAATATTTTATGATAGAATTGAAGATTTACATGGGAAATATTTCTAATAAAATTGTAGAAAAATATAAAATAACATTAAAATTGAAGATTATCATGGAAAATTACAGATGAAATGGTAGGCATAAAAATATTTCTAAGTTGATTGAAAGTGGAATTAGAAACATTTTCTGATAAAATTGAAGATTTACATGGAAAATATTTCTGATGAAATTCAAGAAATATATAGAGAAACACATTAAAATTGACTATTTCATGGAAAATTATACAGATAAAATGGTAGACATAAAAATATTCCTAAATTGATTGAAAGTAAAATTATAGACATTGTCTGATAAAATTGAAGATTTACATGGACAATATTTCCAATAAAATTGAAGAAATATATAGAAAAACGTTAAAATTGACGATTATCATGGAAAATTATACAGATAAAATGGTAGGCCTAAAAATATTTCTAAGTTGATTGAAATTGGAATTATAAATACATTCTGATAAAATTGAAGCTTTACATGGAAAATATCTCTGATAAAATTGAAGAAATATATAGAAAAGCACGTTAAGATTGACTATTTCATAGAAAGATTATACAGATAAAATGGTAAGCATATAAATATTCCTAAGTTGATTGAAAGTGAAATTATAAACATTTTCTGACAAAATTGAAGATTTACATGGAAAATATTTCTGTGATAAAACCAAATTTACACAGTATCTTTCCACAAATTCAGCCCTACAAAGGATAATAGATGGAAAACGCCAACACAAGGAGGGAACTACACCCTAGAAAAAGCAAGAAAGTAATCTTTTTCCAATAAACCCAAAAGAAAGTTACCACACAAGCTTAAAAATAACATCAAAAATAACAGGAAGCAACAATCACAGTTCCTTAATATCTTATAACATCAATGGACTCAATTCCCCAACAAAAAACATAGTCAAAAAGAAATATTTTTCATATAAATCTTCCATTTTGTCAGAAAATGTTTGTAATTCCTCTTTCAATCAATTTAGTAATGTTTTTTATGTCTACCATTTTAACTGTATTATTTTCCATAATTATCTTTAATTTTAACATTTTTCTATATATTTCTTCAATTTTATCAGAAATATTTTCGATGTCTTCAATTTTGTCAGAAAATGCTTATAATCCCAGAGTGAATTTTAATAACTACAGAATGCTCTTAGTCTAGAAGTCAAATTAATAGCAATTAAGGCTAATTCTGTAATTGTTATCCCTTCAAAGATGCTCATGTTCCTCAATGCCAGGACCTAGGAATAGAAAAGGACATCTTGTTCAGCAGAAAGATTTAAAAGCATCATGACCATAGAGCTGACCTTCAGATAAGAAGTTGAAGATGCCGTTACATGATTGGTGGGCCAGTGAACATGATAAGCATGATTTTAGCCTGGTCCTTTTTAAACCTTGTCATGAAAATACACAATCAGACATCTTTA
This sequence comes from Tokudaia tokunoshimensis, assembly GCA_036184795.1. Taxonomy (NCBI): domain Eukaryota; kingdom Metazoa; phylum Chordata; class Mammalia; order Rodentia; family Muridae; genus Tokudaia; species Tokudaia tokunoshimensis. The sequence continues at coordinate 84,881,193 of BTHU01000014.1, forward strand.
AATATTTACCTCTCAATATTTCCATATAATCTAAACATTGCACCAGATAAATTTGTAGATGTGTGTCAATCTTTCTCTGCTGTGAGCCTAACCATGATAATGAAAGAAAAATTTTATCACCTATTTCTTCTGTATATTATTATTGCTGGCATCCATGAATTCCTTCTGTTTATTTCTTTCCTTCTTTCACACCATAACAAAGCTCCCGTTAAACATCATAATACACAGTTTTTATCCTAAATAACTAGTGTTTTGAACAGTTTAGGTGGCATATCATACGTTTCACACACCCCTTGCAATAATTTTTGAAAGAAACCTTTTAAACTCTATAATTCTATCAAAAATATTAGGGATACTTTGTCATTGAAGATGATGAATTTATAATGCAATCTCACAGAAAACAAAAGAATTTCTCTATAGAGTTGACATAGTTTAAAATAATGTTTGTTTATTGTTTCTTACTCAATCATAAATTCTTATTTTAAAAATTCTGGTTGCTTGTAAGTGTTTGACCAGTGTGGTTCATGAGTGATTTACAAAGAATATTTTTAATAGTCATATAATTATTTTCTATGTTTTGAAAGACTAGATTTCCAAATGCATTTTTTTCATTATCAAAAAAATTTATAAAATGCCCATTTAGTGATTATTGTTTTAACATATATATATATATATATATATATATATATATATATATTAGTTTGTGTATGCATATACATACATATGCTGAGTCTGTTTTATTGTTGGTATGTACATGGTTTTAAGACAAAGACTATCATTATATGAGGAGGACACAGGTAAGGGATTCAACGGAGGGTAGTTTGTGGTATTAGAGGAGATAAAGGGGGAAAAGTAATGTAGTTCTATTTCAATCTTTAAAAGTTTATTTATGTGTTTTTGTTTATTTTTATTTTAAAATATTTTAAGATTTGTACATATGTGTGGTTGAATATATATTTTATATTAATGTGTGCAAGTCTGAAGGTACGTAGAAGCTGTATCTCAATTTAAAGTATTTCCTTTAATCCACCTTCATTAATTTTTAGAATCAGAGTGTTTCGCTAAACCTGGTTCTCATAAGTTTGGATTTATGGGCTGACCAATGTGTTCTCCATTCAGGACTGGAGTTACAGATGTGCAATATTGCAACTGTTGTTTTTTTTCCCCCTATATGTCCAGGGGATATGCATTCTGTCATGATTGTGTGAAAGGCAATCCAACCACTGAGGTATTTCCCCAGTCCATATATGACTTAATGTTATTTCAATACAATATATTTATCTTCATTGTTCACTTTACTTGTATAATAAAGATAGCTTTCTAAAACATAGAATAGAAGATGCCTTTTAGAAAGAAAATAAAACAGGCAAAGTTGCTCAGTCGTCCTTTGCTTCAGGCTAAGTAGGAGAAAGAGTAGGCAAGGAAAAAGCACAAAAATGCCTTTGTAGATGTGTGCCCACCTTACAGATGCAGTGGACATTAAGGTATATAAAGAGTCTAGGTTCAGATGTAAATTAAGTTAGTGTAGTAAAATAGATTAATATACAACTAAGGGATTATTTTGTAGATATAGAGGTCGCCAAGGGGCGGCTGGTGCGCTCCCTCCCTGTGCGGGTGCTCTCTCTCCCAGTGCAGGTCCCTCTGCAGGGCAGATGTCCGACAGCAGAGCTGGCGCGTAGGTGACCACAGAACTGCCCAGCTCTTGGGAGCAGGGAGCACACAAGCTGGCTGAGACCCAAGCGATATTATTCTTGATTATCCCTGTGCCTGGAGATCCCAGTTGCTCTGTTGCCGGAGCAAAGATGGCGGAGTGCCAGGAGCAAAGATGGTGGAGTGCCATAGATGTAGAAAGTAGACAGCAATTCATTGAACATTTAACCTGAAGAAAATCAACACCTTTTTGCATTAAGAACTTAAGAAGGAGAAAGCTGGTCAATGGGGCTCACTTGTGAAGCTGTCTCAAGAGAAGCAAGTAAATGAATAAAAAATATTAACAAACTAAGAATCATCAGCATCTTCTATTAAAACATATCCTTGTGTGAGGTTTTACATAACCATTTATAAAATTTGTCTGTTATTCTGCCTCCTGCTTTAATCTGAGACAGTCTTTTGTCTACCCCCCACCCCCTGACAAACAGTCATTTTTCTGTATTTTGTACTATACCTTCAATTACAAAGTATAACAGAGGTGACTTAAAAACAGATATTTTAATTGTGCTTCAAGTGTTTCAGAGCCTGGAGACTCCATACCAATGTCATAATGGATGGGTTGTGCTAATATTTGTGACTGATTGCCTTCTCTTTGTGTATACATTGCCTATTCTCTTTTTACTTTAAAGACAGGTAGTTGCATCCATATAAAATGTTTGGATAAAGATAATTCAGAATTGTACTATTGCTTTAGGAAAAATCTACTAATTTCTTAACTTAGACTTTGTCACACATATTTGCAATTAAGACAGGAAAGAAGGAAGTGGGGGAGACCCTTGGCTGCACAAGCATATATGATTGCTGGCAACATTAAGTCTCCACGATTAAAGTTTATTTGGAGGCTACACATGAGAATATCTGGAACAGACAATTGTATTAATATGGACAAACTGTAAACATCCAATTGAATGCAAAGCTGCTGCCATGCTTCCTCAGCATCTCTCCAGATTCCAGAATAAGCAAGGATTCCTGAGGAATTTTATGTATACACAGACTTTCTAATATGACTGCCCAAGATCACAAAAGTCAGCATTCAAGTAGGGTGGGAGAGAAAATGGACCACAAGACTATTTCCCCAGTTGAGAATTATAGGAAGTCATTGGTTGCTGAGGAAAAAATTATTAGATTTCTTCATGGATATATATCCTCGTAGGGTACTCATGACCAAGTAGTCAGCCACATATAAATGAGAATCAGTAAGTTTTTTAGTGATTACACAGGCACACTCTTCATATATGAGAAATATAATTTTATGAAATCATTATAGAAGAATGGGGCATGAATTTGAGAGGGAGATGTTGGGAGGTACTTAGGAGTTAGATGAGGAAAGAATGGCAAATATTATAAAAATTCATTATCATGAACAAATTATTTAAAAAATATTTTCAGGGACTGGCCAGATGGTTAAGTGAATACAAACACTGGCTTCTTTTCCACAGGACATAAGTTCAATTCTCAGCAACCACATGGTGAATCATAACCATCTGTAACCCCAGTTCCATGGAAACTAATATCCTGTTTTGGATTCTATGGACACCAGCCACACATAAAATGCACCAACGTACTTACTGACAAAACACTCATAGACATGAAATAAAATAACATTGAATTCTTTGAAAGCAATTCAACAAGCTCTGGCTCAGATTTCAAAAAGTTCTGTTCGACGATTACTTCTTTGGTCAATAGCCAAGCAACTTTTGAGGCATTAAAAAGGTTCTCATTCAAGAGAGCATATTGTTCTAAGGCTTATTATTTAGTTTTCTGTGTTTAGAAACACCAAAGCACAGATAAGAGAAAGATATGAGAAAGAATATAATTATTAAAATATTTCAAATGTGTATATAATTTGACTCTGTGGAAATCAAACCTAGTGAAGTGCCACAGATCTTAAATGCATCCTGCTTCCCAGAGGCTCCTATAGAATTTTACCAGTACCACAATATTTCCTGTGATGAACTAAATAGTATTTTAATGACCAGCTCAAGTGAATAAAAAATGATAATTTTACCATGGCTCTATGGCTCTTTAGGATTTGGTGAGAAATGTAAAGACATCATAATGGTAGCTGAAAGAAGACTCAAGAGAGTTATTCCCAGAACTGTGTTTGGTGACTGCAGGGTCACATTGGAAGAAGTCTGACGCACCCTCTAGAAGTGATTCCATCAGGCTCAATATGGCTGGTGTCCTGGTCTTCAGCTAATCATATTCTGAGAGTTGTTGCTTGAGGGTTGTGACGGTGGGGATGGCACATCATTCAGAACTTTTCATTGCATCGTGATTATATCCCTTTTGATTTCAAAACTTTTCTAATATTTTGAATGAGCACAAAAATACAATGAATTTTAAAGCTATGTATTACTATACTCATGAGATCATTTGAAAATGTCTCAGAAGAAATAATGATATTTTCTTATTCATTACTAATAAAAATACAAAATATATTGAAATATTAGTTAGAGCAGTATTTTGTGCTTCTTTTGGTTAAAGAAAAGGTTTTGTGAAATATAAGTAGAAATAATCAACTAATTAAAAGAATAAACTGTTAATATGTTTTCTAAAATCAGATTTTAATATCCTGATTACTTACTTTCATCATTAATATAATATGCTACTTTTCATAAACAATAATTTCAATGAACATTGGATTCATTAAAATGTAGCACTGGAGTAGTTTGGATAATAAGAGACCTTTGATTCAAAAAATATTCTGTCAGTATGATTATTTCATTTTCAATGATTAATGATGTTGGCATTTGGCTCATAATGAAACTGTATTACTTTGAATTTCTATGACATTCTTTCCCTTAGAACCTCAAGGACTCTCCTCTTTCATGACCTCAAGAAGAATCATACGAGAATAATAATCTCAGCTTTCTGATTTTTAAAGTTAATAGATACTTCTTTGGAAAATTATACATTTAAAAAATAGTTCTAGTAGAAAAACAGCCCAAACCAGTGGCTTCAAGACCTCTCAGGTGTTGACCATAAGTTTAATAATTCTCCACTGATATTAATAGCTTCACTACTTCCAGTGAACTTCAATGTGTAATTTTAATTAACTTGAAAACTAAAAGTATTCTTTTAATAAAGCACGTTAACATTTGTCCCAGAAATTAAGAACTAAAGTGTCAGACACTTTTTGTGAAGAATCTGTGCCCTGTGTGATACATTCCAGTGTCAAATACAGAGTTTTATACCTATGCTTTAAATAAAAGCAATTATGTCCCTTCCTATCAATTCTGATACTCTGAGTTTATATATGTGTATGTAACTGTTACTAATCTTAATGCATGTTCAAGAGGCAACAGAATAAAAAGCACATAAAATATTATTTAACTTATGTTACAAATGTGCAAAAAAATTATTCAAAGAAACAGTCACAACTTACAAGCGGATGAGGCTAGATAAGAGGGAGTAAGATAAAGTAAGTAACTAGAGTAAAAGATATCTGGTAGCTACAGTTCACTGGATACTGCAACTACAGACCTGCAGTATAAAGACTGAGGGAAGAAAAGATTTGACTCTTTCTAGATATTATCATAATATTTAGCAAATGAGTATCACCTGAATTTATTGACCTAAAGTTTTCAAGTATCAAGAAAAAAAATTAATGTATTATATCAACTCATTGATATTTTTGTATAATTATTTAGATTGTATTTGCCCACCATTACTCCTTCTATCTCTTGTTAACACTCTAAAACATTCCAACTTCCTTCGAATTTAATGTCTTTCCTTTTTGTAATAACTTCTCTTGTCCAATTTGTTCTGCTCATACACTCAAGGATGTGAGGTCATTCACTGGCGTGTGGTTGACTTACTAAGGGATTTATGTTTAAATAATACGATTCTTTTTTCACAAGAAACCATTATCTGTGAATAGATCCTCAGTTATGTGTGACTTGTCAAAAGTCAAAATTATCATGCTAGATGAGAATGTTGACTGGTTAGATCTTGTGCAGGTCTTCTGCAGGTATTCTGCAATCATCCTTCATGAAGTGAAATCATAAGAACAATTGTCCTGCCAGGTACTTAGTATAAAGCTTTTCTCCAGTCTATCCCATTCACTGCTTCACACAAACATTTTAGCCCCTATTTTATAGTTTTTGAACATTGTATGGTTAAAGTGTCCAATAGTAATTTTCCATGTATGGCTAAACATTCCATGAATGTTTATTTTCTGCACTTTGACAAGTTGTGGATTTCTTTATTAACCACCATCCACTGCACAATGAAACATCTCTGAAGGGGCTTGAAACCTGCCACTAATCTATTGCCTTTATTTATTTTACAGTTTGCTTGGAAACAAAAAAGACTCCTTATTGTTGGATCACAGGTATCAATGTTATATCTGAAACTCTGAAAATAGTAGTAGAAAGGAAATAATCCCAGACAAGGATTTTATGAACAGGAATCCAATAAAGCATTAATAAGACGAATAAGGATGTTACATAAAAGTGAAGAGCAAAACACTCTTGTACCTCAAAAGAAACTATTATTTAACTGGAAAGAGAAAAATTGGGAAAAAATGGCCAGCAATATATATGACAGTATATTGGTGTCCAGACTATAAAAATAAACAATAGCAACAAAAACAAAAATAACAAAAGCAACAACAACAACAAATCACCAAAATATCAACCAACAAAGTGAAATATTATACTGTAGAACTGAACTGAGAATTCTTAGAAAAAGACATCTTTGGTTGCAATTATCACTGGGGAAATGCAAATTTTGAGATTTCATCTTGCTACAGACAGAATGACCAGGATTAAGTAAACAATACTCAAAACTGCAGGCAAGGATTTTGAGAAAAGAGAATGTTCATGCACTATCCAGTAGAAAAAAGACAGCATTTTTAACAAATGGTGCTGCATCAAGTGGCAGTCAGCATGCAGAAAAATACAAATCGACCCATTCTTATCTCCTTGTACAAAGCTCAAGTCCAAGTAGGTCAAGGACCTACAAATAAAACAAGACACACTGAAGCTTGTAGAGGAGAAAATGGGGAGGAATCTTCAACACATGGACACAGGGGAAAATTTCCTGAAGAAAACACCAGTGGCTTATGCCTGAAGAACAAGAATCGACAAATGGGACCTCATGAAACTGCAAAGCTTCTGTAAGGCAAAGGACACCGTCAGTAGGACAAAACGGCAACCAACAAATTGGGAAAAAATCTTTACCAATCCTATATCCGATGGAGGGTTAATATCCAAGGTATACAAAGAACTCAAGAAGTTAGGCTCAAGAGAGTCAAATAACCCTATTAAAAAATGGGGTGCAGATTTAAACAGGGAATTCTCACCAGAGGAAACTCTAATGGTTCTAACGCACCTAAAGAAATGTTTAGCATCCTTAGTTATCAGGGAAATGAAAATCAAAACAACACTGGGATTCCATGTCACACTGGTGAGAATGGCTAAGATGAAAAACTCAGGGAACAGCAGATGCTGGAGAGGATGTGGGAAAGAGGAACACTTCTCCATTGTTGATGGGATTGTACGCTGGTAAAACCACTCTGGAAATCAGTTTGGCGATTCCTCAGAAAATTAGACATAGTACTATCTGAGGACCCAGCTAAACCACTCCTGGGCATATACCCAGAAGATACTCTTACATGTAATAAGGACACATGCTCCACTATGTTCATAGCTGCCTTATTTATAATAGCCAGAAACTGGAAAGAACCCAGATGTCCTTCAACTGAGGAATGGATACAGAAACTGTGGTATATATACACACTGGAGTACTATTCAGCTATTAAAAACAATTAATTCATGAAATTCTTAGGCAAATGGATGGAACTAGAAAGTGTCATCCTGAGTGAGGTAACCCAGTCACAAAAGAAGGCACATGGTATGCACTCACTGATAAGTGGATGTTAACCCAAAAGCTGAAAATAAACAAGTTACAATTCACAGACCACAGGAAGCTCAAGAAGAAAAAGGACTGAAGTGAGGGTGCATGGGTTCCTTTGAGAAAGGGAACAATATACTTACAGGAGCAATATAGGAGGCAAAGTTTGGAGCAGGGATGGAAATAAAGGTCACCCAGAGACTGCTCTACCTGGGGATTCACCCTATAAATAGTCACCAAACCCCAACACTACTATCGATTACAAGAAGCCCATATCAAAAGGAACATGCCATGGTGGTCTTCAGAGGAGCACTGCCAGAGCCTTACACATACAGAGGCAGGTGCTATCAGCCAACCATTGGCCTGGGAGTTGGAGGGTGGTATGGAGGAGCTGAAGTGGTTTACAGCCCCTTGGGAATAACAATGATGTTGGCCACCCAGATGCCCCAGGACTCCCAGGGACTAAACCATCAACCAAAGGGTACACGTTTCAAGCCAAAAATGTTGCAGAGGAATGCCTTGTTGGGCATCAGTGGGAGGAGTGGTCCTTGGTTAGGTGAAGGCTCAATAGATGCCCCAACAAGAGGAAATGCGGGAGGAAGGTGGGAGTGTGTCGGATGGAGGGGCATATACTTGGAAGCTGAGAGTGGGAGGAGGGGTTGGGGGTGTTGGGGAGGGTGAGAAACTGGGAAAGGTTTTATCACCTGAAATGTAAATGAAGATTATAGTCAATAAAAAAAAGAAAAGAAAAAAGAAGATACAATTATAATGTTAAAAAAAAATAAAAGAATTATTACAGTAGTCAGGGTACCAAACAACCAATATATGGATCAACTGATGAGTAGATAAATATATAGTATCTACAAACAGTAGAATCTCGTTCAATTTTAAAGAAAATTAAGGCTCACTTGGTTCAAAAGAGAACTTAAAAGGACTTCAATAAAGACCAGAAAAGTAAAACCCAGACAGAATTAGAAAAAAAATATTAAACGTAGACATTAAGGGTAAAAGTTTGATTGGGTGTGCTGAATACTTTCTTGCTTATCAGTTCAAATCATTTGTTCAGTTGTTGTAACCAAGAGAAATTCACATAAACCAATTTTGAGCATTAATATAAGGTGTCTCCTCATTTTGAAAATCTATTTTACCTGTTCTACTCGATTCCAATGTAACTTTATATTTAAATCGAAATTTCCTTTGAAGTTGAATATTCATGTTAATAAGGTTTAATTCAATAACTTTGCCAGTAACTTGTACTCTTGATTATGTTTCTAGAATTAAATGATAAACATGATGGAGAAACAAAGTACTTTTCTCATAAAACAACCAGACTGGTCTTATCTGCACAAAGAAAAGTCAATAAAATTTAAATAAAAACATTTAAAATTATTCAAAAATATTCTAACTTTGTAACCATGTTCTATATACGTTTCCTCATACCCTAGATAAACATATAGCTTTCACTCTTAATCAAAATTATATTCTATTATTTTTTCAGATGGAGCCCATTGTAGAATGATACAACTGGTCAAAATTTAGGCAATGGATTATGGGGGTGCCCAACAATGGCTTACATATCTACAATAGAATCCTTAAATGGAATTCTCATTGTATAACAGAGTGATGCTGAAAGATCCTCAGAGCCAGAAAACTGTTAAGTTATGTCATTAATATGTATGGTTGCTTTCATAGGGCCAGACAGAGAATAACACTGATTTGACATCCCCAAAAGGAAGGGAGGAAATCTTACAAATTGCTAACAGTAGATGAGATGTAGGCAATTAATAGACAGAGAAAAAATAATCGTCTTAAATGACGCAATCTCAAGTAGCAAACCCTAAAATCATGTATATGAGCAAGACTAAATGATCTCAGAAGATATCTACAAATGTATATGTATGTATGATAACAATACTAAATTATTGAAAGAAAGAAAGAGGGAATGATGTAAATACAGTAATATTTTATGAAAACTTAAATTATAAAACCTTTTAAATAGGGTCCTAAATTGAAATATCAACTATTAGTAAATATACCAATGAATACAACTTTCTTTTCTTATAAGAAAACTCGAAATGCTATACATGAGTAAAGGAAAATACATTGTGATGCTAGTATCTGTAATTATAAAAGCTACATTGCTGATAATTCAAAATTAGACATTTATATTGAATAAATTGACATAGAGGATGGGAATGATGAATTTCTTTTTAAAAAGCAACTTATTCAAAGATAAAAGAAAGTATTAAAATTCAGAAATTCAATCCCATAATAATCTCCTAAAACTAAACTCCTTGATATTCTCATCTAAAAGTCTGGAAGGCAAATAATAAATACTAAAAATATTTTTATATAATTAAAAATGTTCTACAACTCATTTAATTGGTTAAACATTTATTTGTCAGCAAAATGTAGTAAGAATATTACAATAAAGGAAGAAATTTATAAACTTAAAATTCGGGTGCCATAATGCTTAAATAAAATACGCTATTAAAAATAATGAACAATAAAGCAGAATTATTAGAGTAACTTAATTTTTAAAGGAAATTAGCAAAATTTAATAACTAGCCAACAGCAGAAAATATGATAATTTCTGATGAAGCAAAATACTTTTCATAAAATTCAAAAAGTGAGTGATTTAAAGAAGAGATATTAGTGAAAAGGTCATAAAACCACTCCTAAATCTGATGAAGAATCCCTATTATGAACCAAACAGCTTATATCATTCTCAGGAGAACAATATACATTTTCTCTATAAGAAAACCAGACAAGAATAACATTGCTAGGATATTTAAGGAGTTATTTTACTTTATCATCAATTCTGAAGTGAAGTAGAATTTCTTAACAATAGTTCAAAAAGCTATGAAAAATCGACATCAAACATATTTGAAGAGAGGAATTTTAGGCTTTACAACTATAAGAAGAATGGAAACTATGCTGTCTCACCTCTAATTTCCTATGTAATATTGAAATTATACATAATTCAACAGGAAAGAGAACTAAACACTAATGTATAAGTTGGAAAAAAAGAACTAAAACTATATTCTGTGTAGAGGGCATGATTGTGTATGCACAGACTGTGAATCAACAAACTACCTCCTGGAACTAAAAAGCAATTATAGCAAGGTTACAGAAAACAAGTTAATATAATCTGCTCAAGTTGATTGCTTTTATATACAGCAGCAAAAACAAGTGAAATTGAAATTAAAATCACAAAATAGTTACATTAATATAAAACATAAAATACTTAGGAAAGAACCCAATATAACATGTTCAAGATTTACATGGCAAAATAGACAAAAATTATAGGCAGAAAATCAAATAGAAATAAAGAAATGCAGGAATGTTTCATGCTTGTGGGTAGGGATATTTGCTATTGCTAAATACAACTTTGCTTAATTTTATCTATAGGTTCAATAAAATTGTATTTAGCTATTTTATGATTAATGATGAATGGATCCTAAAGTTTACAAGAAAAGACTCAGAAGAGTCCACATAGTGTTGAGTCAGAAGAGTGACATTGTATATCATCATGCAACTTCCCATTTTATAAAGCTATGGTGATCAAGAAAGAGTGATACTAGGGGTGATCTAATAAATGGAACATAATAGACATCTGAGAAGTAGACCCATGGGACTATATGCTACCAACATTTCTTTTTTTTTTAATATTATACTTGGATTGATTTTTTTTATCTTTTTTTAATTTTTCTTATTATTTTCTATATTTTTTTTTACATTCCAAATGATTTCCGTTCCTCCCTCCCCGAAAGTCCCATAAGCCCCCTTCCCTCCCTCTGTTCCCTATTCAACCCCCTCTTGTTTCTCTGTCCTGGTATTCCCCTACATCCAGTCTTTCCAGGACCAGGGGTCTCTCCTTCCATCTTTTTAGAAATCTATTGATATGCGGATTGTGTCTAGGGTATTCTGAGATTCTGGGTTAATATCGCCTTATCAGTGACTGCATACCATGTGTGTTCTTTTGTGATTGGGTTACCTCACTAAGGATGATATTTTCCAGTTCTGACCATTAGCCTAAGAATTTCGTGAATTCATTATTTTTAATTGCAGAGTAGTATTCCATTGTGCAAATATACCACATCTTCTGAATCCATTCCTCCGTTGAGGTACATCTGGGTTCTTTCCAGCTTCTGGTTATTATAAATAAGGCTGCTATGAACATAGTGGAGCATGTGTCCTTATTGCATGCAGGTAAAGCCTCTGGGTATATGCCCAGGAGTGGTATAACACGATTCTCTGGGAGTGTCATGCCCAGTTTTCTGAGGAACCGCCAGACTGCTTTCCAGAGTGGTTGTACCTACTTGCAATCCCACCAGAAGTGGAGGAGTGTTCCTCTTTGCCCACATCCTCGCCAACAACTGCTGTCTCCTGTGTTTTTGATCTTAGTCATTCTGACTGGTGTGAGGTGGAATCTCAGGGTTGTTTTGATTTGCATTTCCCTAATGACTAAGGATGTTGAACATACACTAGCAGTTTAATGGCACACCTGAAAGCCCTACCAACATTTCAAAAAGTAGTAAAGGCAACTAAACAGATAACAATTGTATTAAAGCAGTATGTGTTTGTGAGAAAAAAATAATGAACCTAATCCTCCATAAAAATGAACTCAAAAGCATTCATATAAACAAATCTAAATATAAAACTTTATGTTCATGCACTCTGTTAGTTAATTTGCAACACCTGTGGGGCTGACTCTTTGTAGATATCAGCAAGATGGACCATATAGATCATCCCAATCAATAGACCATGTGCACAAGGAGGCCATGACTAACACGGGTAGCAGCAACCAGGCAACACTGTAACAAAATGCAGAAGCAGGAATGTGATCAAGGGCAGAACTTCAAAGGTCCACAAGTACTCTGGACTCCAGTGAAATTTCTTCTCAAGGTCTTATAATTTGAACCTGTGATGGGTTAGGTAGCACTGAAAATCATCTCTGATTTTCATCATTCTACTTTTACTATTTCAAATCTTATCTTTCTATAAAATTTAACAATTTATTTTATCATTAGTACATATTTGTAGTATATGGCTCAATGCAATATAAGGGCACTTTTACACTAAAATATAAGTATGTCCATCTCAATGACAATTTGTCTCATCTTTCCCACTCCACCTAACTACATATGGAATTTTTGTGCCCTTAGACAGTTTCATTCTTATAAACTCTCTATTAATAGCACTGGATATATCTAAGTAAAACCTAGTATGCACATGTGTGTGAAAATATGTTCAATGTTATGATGGCTAATTGTGATTGTCATCTGGACACATTTATGAAAAATGAACATCAATAGAAGAGTTATGTGCATTGGGTTGGCTTTTGGATATTACTATGTCATTTTCTTGACTAATATCATATTTAGAAGCATCTAGGTCACTGTGGGTACTACCATCTCTAACCAATGTAGCCTTGGACTGGTTACATTAACTATTTGTGATTTGTATTTTGAGAAGTGTTTGCTCACTTCATGAACTTATTTATCAAATTGGATATTTGATTTCTTATTTGTCATTAAGAGTTCTGTTGTATACTCTGAATATTAATCCTCTCTCAGAGATAAAGAAAATGTTTTTCTCATTTATCATTGTTTCCTGACATAGATAATATTTCCTTCACTGTATCATGGTATTGATTTCATGACTAGAACTTTTTTTAAAAAAGTCATTACCTACACCCATATATTTCCCAGGAGTCCTGCTTTAACCAGAAAAAAGAGCTCTGCCACTTCCCAGGTCTTCTCTAATCCAGAACAGACCTCTAACTGATTCATAGGAGACATGCTCCAATATGTTACATCCAGGCCAGTTAACAGCAGAGACAACAAGATGGTGAAAGGCAAGTACAAGTAAATATCTTAAAGAAATACAGGAAAATACAGAAAAACAGGTGAAGGAGATGAAGAAAATGGTTCAAGAAATAAAAAAAAAAAACGGAAGTAGAAGCAATTAAGAAACCACTCCTGGGAGATGGAAAACCTAGAAATGAGAACAAGAATTATAGATGCAAACATGACCAATGGAATACAAGAGATAGAAGAGCACAGAAGAGATCATAGAACAAATTGACATGATGGTCAAAGAAAATGCCAAATATAAAAAATTCCTAAAGCTGAACATCCAAGAAATTTGGAACAGAGTGAAAAGACCAAACATCAGAATAATAGGAATAGAAAAGGGTGAAGAATACTAAATCTAAAGGCTAGAAAACATCTTCAAATAATTGTAGAGGAAAAATTCCCTAACCTAAAGAAAAAGATTGCCATAAAAGTACCGAAGCCTAGAGAACACCACATAGATCTGACCAGAAAATAAAATCCTCTTGTCACATAATAATCAAAACACTCAATATATAGAACACAGAGAAAATATCAAAAGCTCCAGAGGAAAAAGGCTAAGTAACATATAAAGGCAGACCCATCAGTATTACACCTTACTTCTCAACAGAGATTCTAAACTCCAAAAGATTCTGGAGAGACATCATACAGACCCAAAGAGTTCACAGATGCCCAGACTACTATGCCCAGCAAAAGATTCAAACATCTGAGATGGAGAAACCAAGAAATTTCTTGACAAAACCAAACTAGCTAAAGAGCAGAGTCAGAATTCAAATTAAGGAATCAGATATAAAAAGAGAGACATAACAACAGAAACTGATGCCCTATGTTCTGCTTGGGATGGATCCTTAGACATCTCTCTGTAGTCGCTTGTCTCTGCAGTCTGTACAAGATCACTTTTTGCTACAGATAGTTCTCTGCTTGAGAGAGCTCTTTCCTTTTTAAAAAAAGAAAATCTAAAAGCTCTCCAGATAACTCATGAGCTTTATATGAAATATAGTCAAGAAAGCTGCCTATTAAAAATTCTTTGGCCAGGCAGTGGTGGCGCACGCCTTTAATCCCAGCACTTGGGAGGCAGAAGCAGGCGGATTTCTGAGTTCGAGGCCAGCCTGGTCTACAGAGTGATTTCCAGGACAGCCAGGGCTACACAGAGAAACCCTGTCTCGAAAAATCAAAAAAAAAAAAAAATCCTTTGATATTCTTACCAAGTTAGAAATCCTGTTAATTTTTTTCTAAAATTAATTCTTGTGTCTTTTATTAATTAAAATCGGAAATCCGGAAAGAATTCTAAAAGGACTGTGTTAGCTCTTCAGATAGCCTTCTCTCGGTAGCTGCTAGAAAATATTCTGAAAGGGCTGTGTTAGCTTTCTAAGTAATCCTTAGGATTTGCAACCAAGGTCAGAAATCCTGGTAGAAAAATTTTAAGAAGAGTTATGAAAAATTCTAAGAGTTGTTTTCTCTCTCTATGGATTTTCCAGGCAAAATCAGAAATCCTGTTAGAAAAAAGTCTTAAAGAAGTATATTTGTTCCCCAAAGCTCTCCAGACTGCACAGCTCTTGCTAGAAAAGAATTCTAAAGCAAGAACTGCTATCACTCTCGACTGGCCCATCTCATGCAGAGCAAAAGCCCAGTCTTTTATTTTTATTTATTTTATTAGATATTTTCTTTATTTATATTTCAAATGTTATCCCCTTTCCTTGTTTCCTCTCTGAAAACCCACTATCCCCTCCCTGCTCTCCCTGCTCACCAACCCCCTCTCCTGCTTCCCTGTCCTGGCATTCCACTACACTGGGGCATCCTGTCTTCACAGGAAGGGCTTCTCCTCTCATTGATGTCTGACAAGGCCATCCTCTGCCACATGGGTCCCTCCATGTGTACTCTTTGGTTTGTGGTTTAGTCACTGGGAGCTCTGGGGGTACCGGTTGGTTCATATTGTTGTTCCGCCTATGGGGCTGAAAACCCCTTCAACTCCTTCGGTCATTTCTCTAGCTCCTCCTTTGGATACTCTGTACTCAGTCCATTGGTTGGCTGAGAGCATCCACCTCTGTATTTGTCAGGCACTGGCAGAGTCTCTCAGGAGACAGTTATATCAGGCTCCTGTCAGCAAGCACTTGTTGGCATCCACAGTAGTGTCTGGGTTTGGTAACTGTATATGGGATGGATCCCTAGGTGGGGCAGTATCTGGATGACCTTTCCTTCAGTCCCTGCTCCACACTTTGTCTCAGCAACACCTCCCAAGTGTATTTTGTTCCCCCTTCTAGGAAGGACCAGATGTATCCACACTTTGGCCTTCCTGCTTCTTGAGCTTCATGTGGTCTGTGATTCTAGGTTCCCTCTTGACCATCCCACACTAATCAGCATTCCCCAAACTTAGCCCCTTGACTCTTAGGAAAGGGAAAGCAAGTATAGTTTTTTTAACACTGCAAAAGAATTCAGAGATCTGTCTGCCTTTTTTAGACTTAGCTGAGTGGGACCTTGCAGCTTCCTAAATCTCTTTTTCTCCTTCCTTAGTGTCTTCCTGACAAGCTGGCTCACAGTGCAGCTACCTCTGCTCCTTTGGATCTGTGAAGCTCCTTGTACAATTCATAGTGCATTCTTATAATTTTGCATAGTTGAGAAATTGTATATTTTCGAACTCATATTTTCAGAATTCTTTTTCATAGCCTTAAGGGAGTGTCCTGAAGGTCACAGCTTCCTACCATTTTGCTGAGACATTAGATGCAACTTAGCCTCTGGGAGTGGACTCTGCTGTCTTTGATTATCAGGGAATCTGTCTTAGTTGGGGTTTTACTGCTGTGAACAGATCCCATGATAAAGGAAAGTCTTATAAAGAACAAATTTTAATTGGGGCTGGCTTACAGGTTCAGATGTTCAGTCCATTATCATCAAGGTGGGAATATGGAAGCACCAAGCAAGCATGGTATAGGTAGAGCTAAGAGTTCTACATCTTCATGTGAAGGCTGTTAATGAAAGACTGACAACTAAGATGAGGGTCTTAAAGGCCACACCCACAGTGACATACCTACTCCAACAAAACCACACCTACTCCAACAGGGCCACACCTCCTAAAAGTGCCACTCCCTGGGCAGAACATATAAAAACCATAACAGAGTCATTAACTTTGGCAAAGAGGACACTCCTCAAAGGAGGAGCGTAAAATACATAAAATACATAAAAGGCATATATATATATATGTATATATGTATATACATATACATATATATATACATATATATATATGTATATGTATATACATATATACATATATACATATATATATATGTATATATATATACACATATATATATATATGTATATATATATATATATATGCCTTAGGCCCACAACAACTTTCTGCATTCCTGGAGGCCATGCTTTCCTGACTCTGTTCCAGGTTGAGAACCATGTCATTCTGTCACTTACATGATCAAGCATTATTAGGCAATATTTTCTATTTTATAGGCTTTGATATATAGTTACTTCCTCTGATGGCCTTGTGACTGTAACACACTGAGGATTTTTGTAATATGGTATCTAACCACTGTTCCTTTTCAGTGAAAGAGGGGAGACTTTGCCAGCATTTCTTCTTTCTTTGCTACTGTCAAAGACAGCTTATGTTTCGCCTTACTTTACATTGTCCTTTTCTTTCAAATGTCTATTATTGAGAGCACTGTGCTCTCAATTTTCCAGGGCTCTCTTTCTTATGGAAGGGGAAACCTCACCAGACCATACCAATCTCTCCTGGTTGGACACTGCAATTTTCCTTTTCTGTTTTTTCCGAATGCCTTATTTTACTTAGATATCAGTCCTAGACAACCCACCTCTTCTGACTATTATTTAGTTTTCTTCAAGTTATTCCCTAGAGTTAGCAAACCAAGACTGCATTTCATCTACCAACTTGGATCTTCTGTTGTTTTTGTGAAACAAAGTCCCAAAGCAATTTTAAAAGTGTGATGCTGACACAGAACAGCAAATTGACTCAAGCAACTCCCGTGGAGTATCCAGACAGAGCATTACACTTGCTTGCTCACCTCCACTATGGCTATGAAGAAAGGATATGCATTTTGATAAATTATATTTGGTCAGCAATTTTGTCTTGATATAGGAAACAAAGGAAACATGCCTCCTTATATAACACATACAGACACACAGACACACACACACACACACACACACACACACACACACACGCACACACATAAAACTGGGTGTATTTGACAATGTACATTTTTTCTTTTAAAATAAAAAAAAATCAATTTTGTTCATGCTATATCCAAGCCTCTTACATTTATGTAATTACATCTAGAATAATGATAATCCTTTGTAAATATCAATTATAACTACAGTGTTATGTTTTGTTTTATTATTTGAAATTTTCTATCTTTTCTCTCTTTCTATATTTGCCTTTCTATTGCAAATCATCATCTTCCTCCTCTTAAAAATATAAGCTATAATTATGTGAAAATTCTTAAGATACTTATAATTATTTTCTTTTTTCTTTTTTTCTTATAATTTTATTTCTTTTTTACATTTTAATTTTCTTGCTTGTTTTTTAGCTCAAACTACTGAATTCAAACAATCTTCTTGCTAAAGGATGCTGAAAGCATTGGCACCACACCTAGTGAGTTATTTATTGTTTTTATACTAAAAATATGTTATGTCCATGATAAAGAAGCAACTTTTGAAACCCTGGATTAAACAGAGATTGAGCCATAAAAAAGATGCACTACACCAGGTGTGATGCTTCTCTCCCATAACCTGCATTCAAAAGACAAAAATAAAAAGATTATAGACCTAAGGACATCAA
Organism: Tokudaia tokunoshimensis; assembly: GCA_036184795.1. Lineage (NCBI taxonomy): Eukaryota > Metazoa > Chordata > Mammalia > Rodentia > Muridae > Tokudaia > Tokudaia tokunoshimensis. The sequence goes on from BTHU01000014.1 coordinate 84,899,427, forward strand.
GAGCTACACAGTGAGGGCTTGTCTAAAAAAAAATGCTTCATAGTATGTGAGAAGATCAAAGTGACAGTTTAATAGACATGATTTATGACGCAAGTACAGTTTATGAACTGGAGTCAAGTAAACACATTGCTTGTGAAATCAGAATACAGTTCAACACTACATGTCCAGATGGTAAGTGAAGACGATCATTCATAACACACACACACACACACACACACACACACACACACACACACACACACAAAACAGAAGCACACAGCACACACCATCTCCCCACACACGGGTAGATTCCTATACCTTTTTGAGTACAGTGCTAATTTTCACAAGCTTGCTTCTAAAATGCAAAACAGAAAATCCTTTCATATAATCAAGATGGGTATTACAGAGTCACACAAGCAGAGAGTGCAGACTGTGTACTGAAAAACGTGGGGACAGAAATTGTGTTAGAGTCAACACTGAGCATTGCTCTCTACAGATGCCCCCATCCACACACCAAGTATTATATTCACAAGGTCACTTACTATAGCAAATAAGTATGTCTCCAAGAGGAAGACCCCACAGCCTTTAAGCTGCAGATTGTGGTCTTTTTAATCTACCATTTGCATATTACATTTTAATAAATAAATCTGTTTTCTTTCTACTTTTAATGTTTATAAAAGGTAAGTGAATTTTCTGCCCACCTTTAAGGAGTATCATACCTGATATTTGAATACATATGTGTACATGTGTGTGTATGTATATAACACACACATACTCCTTATAGCAAGCATTTCTGAGTGTATTTATAAAACCTATATACTGTGTACACATGCAAGTATACCTACAATAGATACATCTACAGAATTGTAGAAGAGCAGATGTAAAACGAATAGATGCTATATTCTGAGCAAGTCAGCCAAAACAAAAATGTGAAGAGACCAAAGGAAAAAAAATTAGACATGGTCAATATGTGCTAGATGAATTGTGACAGTATCTGAAATTTAAAACAAAACAATATATGATTCTTGACCTTTTTGGCTCATAAGATTCTGAGAATGCCAGAAATATAAACAACAGAACATCCAGGAATTCTGGGTGAGCCTTTTCTGTAGGAAAGTTGTCTGCTCTAAGAATTTAGAAACAAGCACCAAAGCAAAACATGTGGAATATATGTTGACTTTTTCAATTATTCATCAATTCAATGAATGTATGTGAAATTGTACTTGCCTTAGAATGCCTTGAAAACAAAGGTAGAATTCTATGAGAGAATGTTGACATGAATTGTACTACAAAATGTTCACTAGTTTTTAATGTAATTTTACGTTGGGGTCCAGCCTCAACACAGGATCAGAGTTCTCAACTGGAAGCAGGAATATCTGGAAGGTGCATAATATATATACACAGACTACTTTTTTGGGTATAAGCTGACAGATAATTTTCAAGGTTTAAATTTTTTCTTTTTCCTCTCACTCTCTGCTCTCTCTCTCTCACTTGCTTGCAGCTTGAGGCTGCACACACTGCATTGTCCTGAGCACTCTGCTTTTCTCCTGTGTACTTCTCTTTTCTTGGGTTCCCACACTGTTACACACCTTTGTGTGTTCCCCTTTCACTCTCACACATACTCTTCACACACATAGCACACACACACACACACACACACACACACACATACACACACACCTTATGTACTCTCCTTTCACTCAAACACATACTCTCCATCCACACTTCACATTCTCTCTTCACTCACTCTTCACATGCTCTTCTCATGCTCTCTACGTGTTCTCTTGATCACATGCTCTCTCAACTTTTTCTTGCTGCATTCTTTTATTGATACTCCTAAAGCAGGTAGAAAAGAGACATTGTATAATCATTGTCAAATCAAATTCAAAAGAATAATGCACATCCCACAAAGAATTAAGAATTGCAATTGTTCTCCAAAGTTTCAAGCTTCCCCATTCCCATGTCTGTAGCCAAAATAATAACTGCATACTTATCATTATTTAAACTTTAACTTTTGACTTATTATACTTCAGAGTTGAGAGCTCTGAGGTAAGGTACTTGCATTTTCCTGTGAAGCTCTAATGAAAAATCACATGGGCAGACCTGCCAGGCCGTGGCCAGAAAGAATCAAGTTAACCCTTAACTCAAAAGTTCCACTAGCTTTCTGCTTCTGCAAATTGCACACAATGACTCTCCGAAGAGTCCCAGTGTTTTGACTTAGTTTTACTAGTACATGATTTTATTTTTCTATATTTGCTTATCCAAGAACCACTCTTAAATGTTGTGCAAAACTTATTTCATAACTCCAATAGAGTTTTACTTTCTCGGGGTCCCAATGTTGGCTCTAATTCACTTTCTAATAATTTCTTCAAACTTTCTTTGCAAGTCAAATCTGGAACTATCATTGTGCAATTATTACATTGTTTCCAAGTTGAGAACACACAGCATGCACCTGGGCCATTAGGACTGTGTTGCGCTGTGCTGTGCCCCATGCCTCAATTTTTAATTGTTTAAGAATCATTACATCAAGAAACATCTAGTTTTACAGAATTCACCCGAGCAGAAGGAGAAAGAAGTAAGAAATTCAGATATAGTAGAATATTTATGGACACTAATGCCAACTGAAAAGCAGTCATGCACAAATGAAATCTATATAGCCGTTTGTCCAGGCTAAGGTTAGGACAAATGGGAACATCTGTTTTTTACAAAGAGCTGCCTCAGACTCCTGAAATATCTCCATCCTGGCCGACTGCAGGCTGTCCCTGTCATTGTATGCTGTTCCCAGCAATTTTATTAAATGTTTTAAGAAGATAGCAGAGCCTAGAGATGTGTAGAAAAGACATGATTCAACTATGAGAGTTGCTGCTGGAATCTGAAACTTATTTCTGTCCTTTCTATGTAACATCAACATTCATTGAGGAAGACTTTCTTGAAAACAATCCTGTCTCCAGTAGGTATATAATCTCCATTTTATTTTTTGACAGAAAATCTTCATAAGTAACTCAGTTTGCTCTTGACAACATGATCCTTCTGCCTCAGCATACTGGACTCTGAAATTAAAAGTGCTGCCCAGCAAACCTGGGAGAACAGGGACACTTTAATCTTTAAATGGTCTTTTAGTTCACTTTGTATTGACAATTACCTTCTTTAAATAGCAAGTTTCCAAATTTAGAATTTTTGTATGTGCAAAATTAGCTGAATAATGGATTGTATCTGTTAGTAATTTGTGAAGTATTGGGGTTCTGAACTCTTTGCAAATAAGTGTCCCTGGGATATAAGCCATATAAAAGCAAACAGAGTAAAGTCAATGCGTAATTACTTAAATGTAATGCATTTATAAATTATTGGTTTGGGGATATAATTCTTTTTGAGTTTTTATTAGTTATATTTATTTCTGAGCATGTGTGTGTCCAGACAATCTAATACACATACGTAGATGACAGAGTTATCACTTTCCACCACTGGGTCCTGGGTATTGAAGTTAGATCTTCAGGCTTGAAAACAAGTGTTACAATGTGCTGAGCTATCTTGTCAGCCACTCATGGATCCTTAAATTTGAAGATACATACTGTAAGGCCAAATTATGGTTTCCTAGAAAATCTAAGATTTAATATAATTTATTTAGGAAAAGAAATAATAAGCACACATGCACACATGCAAACACACACACACACACACACACACACACACACACACACACACCTTTATATAGAACAGGCACACTCTACTAGTTGAAATGGGAATGTCCCTCATAGCTTCACATCTAATCACTGTTTCAGGGATGTTACAGAACTTTCATGAGCGAGAGTATAATCTTTGGGAAGAACTTGGAGAGGTTTAAGCCTCATCCCATTTGTGGTTCATTCTCTCAGCTTCCTGAATATGAATGGAGATGTGATTTCTCAGTTTCCTGATCCAGCTGCCTGTTTCCATGCCTACTCTCCCATAATGAGTGTTCCTTCTGGAACTGGAAATCTAAATAATCTTTTCCTTCTATAGCTTGCCTTGGTCATGCTATTTTATCACAGTATCAAAAAGCAACTAACAGATATTCTTACAACAAATCAAGCTGAAATTTAACTGGTTAGTTTTCAAAGTGCCAAAGTGTGCTAGGCAGACTGCTGGCTAGAAAAAGTATGAATTGTATTGTACTCAACAAACCATAATAGGAAGCTATAAGACAAGATGGGCACACATGAACTGTAGTGACAAAATAATAATATGGGAAAACTGACCATTTCTAATTAGATTTGAGGACTGTCCCACAGACAGGGACCCAAGCTTGCTGTGTCAGGCCTAGGCAAGAGCCATACACCTGCAAGTCATGGGCCTTATGCTGAACACTGCTATTGATGTTCAGCTGCATATACAGACACCTTTTTTTTTTGTACAAGTGTCACTCTCAACCTTAATAAGATGGGCCTGTCTTTTCAGTGAACAACAGTAAATATGGAAACTCATCACTGCCCAAATGATAAGAATAAATAACAGATGAGGATTTTCCCTAAATAACTCACTAACACTACCCCTTATAAATATTAGGAAATATTGAAGAATGAACTAAAATAAAAATAAGAGTGAGAAGATAGGGAAAATGATAGTGGAATCCTATTTACTGGGCAGAATTTGCCACTGTACTTAACAACTAACAGCAATTGTGATTTACATTAGATCTTCACCCTCTCCATCATCTGTCATGTATAGAGGTATGCATATGGAACCCTACTTCTTCCTATTGAGCTACTGGCTGATGGACTCAAGGACAAGACATGTGGATGGAAGGAACATTGTGTTCAGGTGTGTAACCATCAGTAAGTTCACTGGGTTCCAATGGGCAATCCTAGTTTCTGGTCACCTTGCATAATTTATCCTATTTTAAAGCCAATCTTGGGAACTCTCTTTGTCTTAAGATAGAAGTTTGCCAAGCGTGTCTGTCAGTTTAGTATCTGAGCAATAAAGTATATGTGGCCCCTTTCTCCATGCTGTGAAAGGCAAATGCTTTCCTCCACAGTTAGAGAAGATGCAATTGGAGGTGATACTTTTTCTTTTAATTTTTTAATCTATTCACTGAGAATGTCTTGAATTCTTCATCAGTCAGAGAATAAGGTCAATGTTATTTAAAACACTGAGACTACACAGCAAATTGTAGACATATGTGAGACTTCTTTAACACCATACCTTGCTCTGATGATCAATCCTGGAATCCTATTTCACAGAACCTCTTGTGAACTATGACACTGAATTCTCTATTGTTCTGATCCCACTTTCTGCTAAGTTCTGCTTGCTAGCCACTACACAGGACATTTGAACCGATAAGCACAATAATAGGGATATAAACAGTCAAAGCTCAAGGCAACAATCAGATCTAAAATAAGAATTTTAAAAATTATATTTACATTGATCTCCAGTTTTTTAAATCAAAGAACAAGTCATTTCGCCCAGTAAATAGAGTGTATAAACTTCCCAAACTTCACAAAAGAAAACTCCTCCTAAGCTAGCCAGCCAAGTCTTGAAGAGCTCCAGTAGGTTTTTTTGTTTATTTGTTTGCGTGTTTGTTTTTGATTCTAGTTATTTAAAGCCTTAGTTGAGTAAAACTATCTTTTCAAATTCTACATGCGCATGATAGAATAGAACTGAATTGTTGTCTCTTTCAACAGTTTGTGAAGATCAGAAATATTTCACATTATTTTTTCTGCTTACCCACAGGTATATATTTTTATTGAATATTATCTAAAATGCAAAAGGCTATTTAGATGTATTTTTATTGAAAATTGTAAAGATTCACAAAGACACCAAGCTAAGAGCCATGACATATACACAGAGAATCTGGAATAGACCCTTGTCGGCCCTGTGCTTCTCTTTATAGTTTCTGTGAGTCAATATGAGCCCTGTCTAGTTTACTCAGTGGGCCATGTTATTCTCGTGTCTTTCATCTCCTCTGACTCCTACAATTTTCTTCATCCCTTCTGCAGAGTTCCTCATTAGTTTTCTCACAGTTCCATGGGTCAGGCCCAGGAAATCACTGGGCGATGAAAGGGGGTTGGGGAGAGAGAAATACGCTTCTAGCTTACAGACTGCTGAGTTTCTTAATTTATGAGAATTACAGTTGTAACCCAGCAGTTAAGGGCAAACAAAGCAAATCACCATGGCCTTAAGTTTCATTTCTAGTTTAAAAGAGCAGTTTATCTATCAATTCATGTGAAAGTATGAATGTTTAGTGGTGCTTTGGCTATAATCTGCTGAGTTATAGATATTTAAGAAAATAGAGCTTAGCATAGTGATTAAACAGACATCATTTCCTTTTGTGAATTTGGAAGAAACATCACATCATTGTTAAGCAATTATGCCTAAACTCTACATTAATTGGATTTTTTTCAATTCAAACATAAATAATTATGATATTTCTGTGCTAATTAATCCCTACACAAGAGGTGATCTTACATAATTGCGTTTTAGGAGACAATGTTTTCTTTTCTCTGCCACATATTTAATAAACAGCTTTTTACTTTTGTTCCTCTCTGAGGGCACATGCACCAAATGATAATGCTTTTTCACAAATTATTTGGCAGCTGGTGGGAAAATATTTAAGTCCATTAAATTAAGAAACCATTTGCCAAGCCCACTCCACCCTAAATTACACCATAAAACTTGGAGCAACAGTTCATAAAGCAGAGTTTTGCACACAATTAGATTCAGAATTTGAGGCCTTAAATGCATGTAAACAATTTTTTTTTTCATTTTGGCTTCACAATAGGAATCTATTGCTATGGGGGAAATGTGCCTATATTAAAACTGCAAATTGATTTTTGATGAAGTAAAGTTACCTGTAACCTGGAGAAAACCTGATACTTTACTAAAGACAAGGTTGAGCAGAAAAATATATGAAAATATATGTGAAGAATGAAATTAAAAGGACTGCCATAAGGGGAGGAAGTTTGTCACTGAGACAAAGATGAAATATGTATCATTAATTTTATAGAAACTAAGTTAAGACGAAAGGATTATTTTTTTTATAAAAACTAATGATACAAATAAATCATTATTTTTAATACTGAGAGTGATAAACATGTAACTTTGACTTTGACAGGTAAAGATAGGGTAGCATGCTTGTACTCAGGATGGCAGTGATACACAAAAACAAACAAAAGGAAAATTATAGTTGCTACAAGGCAGAAAGAGCTTTCACTGCGACAATGAGACCAGCTTGTAGGTCCTAGGCAGAGTTCCATCTGTGCCTATAGTGTGACCACAGGCATTTAGCAGCATAGGAAGGGCTGGTCAATGCTGCTGCATGCAGAAGCTAATGAACACTGAAATGCTATCTGGATCTATTCTTGGACATGCCTACTCGGCTCATGTGTTCTCTTCTCTATCTTCTTTCTCAAATAGCTTCCAGTCTGTCTAAACATCTAATACAGCAGCCCTTTTTGTTTCTATTGCACCTACTTTTCTTGAAGCACTGGTATAGAGCTAATTGAGCCTACAGCAATAAAAGAAAAGGTCATAAGTAATTATGAATAAACATAAAATCAACAGATATTCTCAGGTCTATCAATGGATAGAGGGCAAATCGATCTTTCCCGACCTGGAGTAGACTTAAATTTGGAAAGTGAGGGTTGAGTTCTGCCTAACTGGAACATTCAGAAACCCAGCTCTCTCTGAACCTACGTGAGAAATTTGAAATATCCGAACAGTGTATTTGGATTAGAGGGATCAGGGAAATGTATGGCTATATCAGGAGGCTCTTACCCCTTTATAGCTTTAATAATCAGTCTTTTTTTTTTCTCATATATCTCCCAATAAATGTCTCAGCACATTTCCTGGCTCTGATAAGGCCAGGTGAAGGTAATAGTAGCCATAATGCAGTGTGCCCTACTTGTACCTCATAACAGTTTGTTCTCCAAAGTAATGCACTTGTTTAAAAGTAATTTATCTGTGGAAACTCCAGCCAACCTGGCCTAGAAATTCAGCAACATTACACAAGATAGAGGCAGAGATTGGACATATTATTGCAGAAACTTGGAGGATACTCAAGGTGTGAAGATACAGGCCTATCAAAGGAATAGAGAGTAGAGATGAAAAGGAAGAATGTCACCATGCTACTAAATCTTTCTATACAAAGGTCCAAGGAATCATAACATAAATGAAGGGTTTCAATGCTTTTCTTCTCTTTCAAGTGGATGATGTATGGAACCCAAAAGCCAAAACTGGGAATGACAGCAGCAACAGAGGAATTTGAATGGAAGTACATTTAACATATACTAACCACAAACATATTTTCAAAAGAGATAAATAATTTTTGAAAATAATTGCAGTAGGGATTATCTTATAATTTTATTATGCAATCAATACACCCATATTGACACTGTGGAGATACAAAGAAAAGGGACAATTTGAGAAAGCAGAAAAACAAATAAAAGGCCAAAGTGCAAGAATATCAGTGAAACCAGCTTTTATATGCAAATCTTGAAGTTAGAAGTGATCAAAGGAATATATTTAAAGCATCGAATGTAAAACTATTAACATAGAGCAAATTCAATTAAATTATTCTGTTAAGTGAAAAAGCTTTTAGCTACCTGCTGCACCTAAGATGTTCAGAGGGAATCACCTTGCAATCAAACATGAAAGGAACAGAATGAATTAGAAATCAATACTATTTCTGAAATGCCACAGAAATCAAATTCATTAGAAACAGTGCGTCTTCAGTATCTAGAAAGACAGATAAACACAGAAATACAGTGAAGATCAGTTTTCTGTAGAAAGGAAGAGAAAAAAATTCTAAAATCGATGAGTGATAAGAAGATTTAAGTGGCAATTTAGATGAAAAACTGGAGGCTGAGTATGGGTCAGCAGAAGATACAATAATCTTGTGGGGCCATGCTGTGGGGCTTTTTACCAATGGAATTGTATTAAGCTGTCATTATAAAACCTTGACAAAAATCCATCTGTGCTTTGGCTTGTGTGAAGGAACAGTTGTTGTAAGAAACACTCATGGAGCACTGTCCACAGCAAAGGCCTACAATGTAAAGAGGAAATATTTTACCAGAGCCTTCACTAACCCAGAAGAATGCCAATTAGACAATTCCAGCCTCCTCTGTGATGTCTCGTGTAAAGGTGAGGGCAGGAGTAGAAGAAGAAACTGAAGTCTCTGGCATTTGCAGTTACAGCAAAGTTTCAACCTGGTCCAGTTTCCAAGTAAATTATCATAAGATTTTGATAAAAGCCTAATTAACTTAGTTGCTAGTTAGCTGATATTTTCATCTGCCTTCAGTATAAAACTGCAAGACTTGCTAAAAGGCTTGTAATGTGGAGGGAGAAATAACTGTGTGAAGAGATTAAACTGTTGATAGCAGGAGAATCAGATAGAGCAAAGAAACTGAAAATGTCAGATTAGGATTTCAAAAGGACTGTTATTACTATAGCAAAAGGTCTGATAAAATGTAAATTGCACGGAAGAACACATGATAATATGTGAAAAGAGACTCAGAAACTAAAGAGTCAGCACACTGGAGTGAAGATGGCACTCAACAGAACAAAATAATTGTCAGAATGACTATGGCTGAGGAAAGACTTAATGTTTCTGAACACAACAATAGAAATTTCCCAAACTGTTGTACATGATTAATAAAAAATTAGATTAAAGCACTCTTAATTAGGGATGGGAATGAAGGTCAATGGAGAAGGAATGGAATGAAGAGAGACAAGTATTACCAAGGATGGTGGATTACTCAAGGCTTTATATTATTTTATATTTAACTAAAATTATATATAATACATTTAAATATATGTAACTGTATATAAGACTATAAATAACTATATTTAAAATACATGAAAATAATAAATTTAAGGCCTAGCTGGGAAATCTAAGTTCTGTCTCAAATTTAAGTAAAAATGGACTGAGGTGGCTCAGTGGCAGAACATTCATCCCAATATTATGGGGGGTAGAGAGGAGAAGAGCTATGTAAATTAGTAAAAATGATTTCCAAAGTATCTCAGAAAGAATTTCTGATAACATGTCCAGAGATAGGCCAATGAAATTATTTAACAGTAAACTCACTGTTGCCAAAGTTGCTGACATAAAATCAGTTTCTAAAACCCACATACTAGAAACAGAGAACTAAGTCCAGCAAGTTGTTCTTTGACATCCACTCAGGTGTTATGATAGCTCCAGCACACCCATGTGTACAAATACACATGTGTACATACACATACTTGTTTGCCCATTCACACACTTCACAATAGGTATAAAAATGTAACCAATTTTCATTTCAAAAATTGCAAAGATATATCAGATGTTAACAATTTGAATCACAGGCCACAGACATAGTAGATAAAGAAAGAAAAAGAACACAGGTCATATTAACAAGCCTAAAATTTAGACCTAACTGATTGCCACTCAGAAATTACAAAACCACAGTGAAATACTTGTATGATATTTAATAATGCCTGAAGTTTAGAAGCTGACCATCAAGTTCTAGGAAAGTTGCAGAGAAATTAGACCCATGATTCTTCTGATAAGCCTAGAAAATGTTACAGTCAAGTTGAAAGGCACTTTTGCCTTTCAACACAAAGATGGTACAACCTAGTAACCAAGCTACCAGATACTTATCAAATGGATTTTGCCACTTACTCCAGACCAGATCCTCACATAAAATTTTGTAATGATTTTATCTTTTCTTTTTAAAAATACTTTATATCTATGAATATGGATGTTACCCCTACACACATCTGTAGACCTGTGTGTGTCTGATGTTCTCAGAGGCCAGAAGAGAATATAGGATCCCTTGGAACTGGAGTTACAGGTGTTCATGAACCCCCATATGGGTGCTGGGAATTGCAACCAGGGTCTCTGGAAGAGCAGCCTGTGGACTTAAATAATTAAGCCATCTTTCCAGATCTTCTGTATGCTTTGTGCTTCCAGTGGAAGCATTATCTTTCTCCATAAGATTCAACAGCCTACTTCTTTTTCTTAAATCTTGTCAATGCCCAATATCAACTAAACTCAGGGCTGTTGTAATTCACTACTAGCAGATAATCTCATCTCTAACATGCTTTGACGAATCCTCAGGTAATGGCTGTCATTCTCAGAATTTCTAACACAGGAATTAGTGGCACGTGACCAGCTTTTGTAATGGTTTTATGATTGCTAAAACCTCAAAGCAAACAAGATATTCTGTACATTTTGCATAGATAGGAAATTATAACATGTTTATATAAAATAATATTATTCAGAGGTGAAAAATGAGCTATCAAGTCTTAAATATTAGCGACTAAAAAGTGAAACAATATTTCTATGGGAAAAATGGAAAGGAGCATGCATTTTATGCTCACTATAGACATTGTGAAAATGTAAGACCAATAAAGAAAGATTAAAAATCTGAGGTTCTCAGAGCAGACTAGAGATAATAACGTATTTTGGCAGTGGAAAGAACATTTTCTTTTTTATTAATTATTTTATTTATTTACAGTTCAAATATTGCCCCCCCTTCACAGTCCCCCCTCCATGAACCCCCTGTCCTCTTTCTACTCCCCTTCACCTCTAAGAGGGTGCTGCCCCACCTACGCATTTCCACCTCTCCCTTCTAGCATCTGCCTTCTCTGTGGCATCAAGCCTCCACAGGACCAAGCACATCCCACAGAGGCCAGACAAGGCAGTCCTCTGCTACATATGTAATGGGGGCCATGGACCAACCTGTGTATGTTCTTAGGTTGTTGTCTTAGTCTCTTGGAGCTCTGGGTGGTCCAGTTAGTTGATATTGTTGATCTTCCTAGGGGTTGCAATCCCCTTCAGATCCTTCAGTACTTTGCCTAACTCATTTTCTATGACTTTCGTTCCAATGCGCTTAGAACAAAATATATTTCTAATATGTGATTTTGAAGAAAACATTTAACATTGTTGAATCACAAGATGGACTCCAGAGTGGTAGAGTGATTAAATCGTCTTATTTTCTTATAAATATGGCAAATAATATCACTAATAAATATGGAAGTATATGAGTGGCCAGAATAACTATGATACTGATATAGTCTATAACAAATAGGATAGAATATATTTAATGGAGAGTTCTACAAAACTACAACATATCAATGATAAATTTAACACTAACAATGGAGGGTCATATTTTTGGTATATATCTCTGATAGCAAGTAGTGAGGACACATTCATGCAGGAATAATATTTAAACACTGATACGTTATAAACCTTCCAGGAGAGAAACAGTTAAATATCTAAGTATCAAGATTTTAAAATTTGAAATCTCTTAGAAATATACACAGCTTATAGAGGACTAGTGTAGCATGGCACAAAAAGAAGGTGCTATGTCAATGAAAAAATGAAGCAAAATTGGAATCCAAGGAGAAAATAAGAAATCTAAACAGATGAAGAATTTGCCTAACCTTAGAAATCCATATAAAATGGGAATAGGAAAGTACATCATTTGGGGATGAAAGAAATGCTGGTAGATTTACAGAGTAATACATAATCCATCTCATAGCAATTATCAGCTCTGGGTATATGCAAATAAGGGAATCTCCATTCTAGTAATTTTCCACTTAGATATCACATTGAATTTGATTCCTTCTGCTTTTAATATTTCATGTTACCTAAAAATTGTATAATTTTCATATATTCTTAGAATATCTTTCATACATATATCTTGAACATATCAATTGCTCGCTCCCCACCTCCAATTTATTAGAACACCCTCCAGTCTCAACTCCATCTCAGTTTCATGAGCTCATAGGTATCTTTCCCTTATCAATACAGCCAGTTTTAAAGTAAAGCACATTACATATACACCTTAGCAATTCAAGAGGCTCATATGTAGCTGAAATGTTTCACATATGGATAACATTGAGGATTGTTTTTCTCATCTAATAGTATTTATGAAAGCTAGTTAATAGAGGTGAAACTTCAAACTCAGAGCTAGCTTCATTTTTCTATGTTCTGTGACTCAGGTATGCTTTGTATTCAGCAATCCAGTCTCACAGTCAAGTCCTAATGGATAACAGAGAGCAATGAAAATAGTTTGCAATATCTGTGGATATTTATGAATTCACTGGCCAACAACTCTAAAAGAAGTAACCCATTCGTGACACTAATCATTTTATATGCTAGCGTATGGTATCTAGTAGGGGCATCACTCCCTAATATAGGGTAATTCAATTATAAATTGTATTCATGCATTATAAGCTACTTAATTAATACCACTTCTACTTTGTTTTTTCTTCTCTATTCCTTTAGGTAAAATTTTATATATTTATTTGTAGTTTTCAATTTACTATACCTATATTAAATCCCATAGATTGCTTCTCTCCTTAGTTTATCTGGGACCCCTAATTTTTAGTATGTACTAACTCAAAGATTATTGAACTTAAGCATTTTTAAAATATATTTTGTAAGTATATTTTATAAGAGAGTGGGAAAACACATTTTTCAAAGTCTTAAGAAACGACCCAAATATCCATCAAGAATAGGATACATAGAAATTATCTCTTGTTGTACAGTAGGAAAGACAATTTAAAATAGCAAACTACCAATAATTGTAAATTTCAGAAGTTTTCAGAAAGTCTAGAAGACTTTACTCATTTATTTTGACAAAGCAGATATTTGTGGAAATAAAAAATACTTTATAATCTCACTCAGAATTCTAGAAATTGCAGTACATATTCTCAGAATTTACTTCTGAAATATTTTTATATTGACAAATTAAAAATTATGTTCAGCCACAGATGGTCATTTCCTTTTCTTAAATAAAATTCGTATTTCATTTAGATTGAAATAACTATACAAAATTGATTTTATTCACCAAAAATAAAAGCAATATTTTCTATATTATTTTTAGATAAACCACAAAACATTTATTTCTGTAGGTTTTGCTTATAAATCAAAACAAGGCAGTAGACATAATCATGTAAAAAGAAGAAAATAGACAAGTCAGCTACCTATATGGATGGCCTCTGGATCTGTCTTCCCCATGAATCAGAAGTAAACAGCAGAAAAGCTTAGAAAAGATGGGCTCAGCAAAGGAATGTAAACAGCCACAATCAAAAGAGGGGCAATAGGGCCTGGCTCTGCCAGTCTTTCTTTAGCTTGTTCCTTTGAGGTTCTTCAGCCCTGACAGCATCTACACAGAAGGATGCTCATTACTTCCTGTGACTGCCCAAGATGCTCATTTCAATCTGTAATCCCAGAACTCAGAAGGCTGAGACAGAAGAACTATAAGAGTTTAAATCTAAACCAGGCTGCATAAAGTATGAGTCCCAGGAGAACCTGGGATACAGTGTGAGATCCTATTTCAAAAATCACAATAATGGCCTGACATGATTTAACAGATTTCACAAGACTGATGACCCTGTGTCCCATGAAAATAAGGAGAGAGAGAGATGGATAAAACTGAGTCCAGAAATTGTCCTTGGACATTTGCATATATGTTAGTGAACACAATATAATTGCCCATATATACGCATGCAAACACACACACACACACACACACACACACACACACACAGACACTATCAGTAATGTGGATATGTATATATTATTTGTTTGAGCATGTGCCTGTGTTTCATCAGGCAATAAAAAAAAGAACTAATAAATTGTGATATGATAAAAACTGGAAAAATATTTGTGTTAGCAATTACTGGTGTGAGATAACATGCTTTCACATAAAAATAATGAAGCCTCAATTACCTAAGAACAGTATACTTAACAGTCTGAATCTCACAAAACTAATTCTAGTAAATGTATTTAGTAATTTTAATTCATGAAATATTTTAATATTTATAATTCACATTTCCTTTCCTGTTTCATTATTATGTAGCTGAGCTTATATAGAAAGTCAAAATTAAAATTAATATTACTTATCAATGATCATAAAATAGGAAGATACAAAAGTAAATTAAAATTTAACCTCCTTTAGCCAAATTCTAGAACTAATGATTCAATTTACAAATACTGATTGAATTGTCAATAATGGTATTAATACTGGAAGGCCAGTTTACATGTTTCATGGAAAACAATCCATGCACATTGTTCTATGAAGGTTTCAAGGCTACAAATATTGACAAGTGATGTATAACACAAACCAAAACACATGAAACAGGAAAAGGAGAATCCTTCTTATAACTTGAATTAATTTATGCTACTGTGATTTTCCTACAGTGAACTTCAAAAGATCAGACTTCAATTCTAAGCAAAAATATCTTAGTTACTACATCAAGTATCATTCCTATGTTCTAACAGGATGAGTTTATACTGAGTTGAATTTGAATTCATTACACTGCTACTTAAGACATGTCTGATTTAATGTCCCTTTGCTTTGTGGTGTTCATGCTGTCCTAAAGTAGACTTTCTTCCTTGCTAATATGAGCCAAAAAAGGATGGGATAGATTATTGATATGAAAGAAGTAAAGACTATTTGGAATGTCTCTGAAGAGATGAGTTTTAATAAAACAATTGGAACTGGGCAAAGTGTTGTCAAGTGACCCCTCAGAACTGGCTGAAATGGACTTGCTTACAAGCACAGTGAACACCACAAAGCAAAGGGAAAGAATAAGTAAAGCTATTTGATCAGATGTGTGCAAGAACCATCCATCAAAACAGAGCGGTAGACAGATATTTAATCTAAAAAATAAAGAATAGGAAGTAATGTTGACATTTTCAATAAACTTCTGTTGAGAATATAAGGAAATTATTTTAAATATGTGTATGAACTAAAATATACAAGAATCTCCTCCCCCCCCAAAGGGGAGAAAAAAAAACAAGAAGGGAGAGAAATACATTAGGGTCAAAATAAAACAAGTTTACCCTATTTCACCCAAAGCATTTTGTAATTATAATAATCTACATGAAATTGAGCAAAAGACCTAAGGCAACTTTCTTCCTGATTTTATATAATAAAAAAAATTAGAATATCACTTCAGTCCTGTTCTTTGCAAATATACTTTAAAATGCAGTTAATAAAAGGCAAATCTACAATTGAAATTATATGTAATTCCACATCAAAATTTATCAGAAGTAAGCAGTCATGATGTAATAATTTAGATTTTAACAAATACATCTAGAAGATTATGGAAATCAAATCAAATAAAGGAATCATGACCAAGTGTTTGATCATAAAAACTATAAAATACATTGTATAAATATGTGAAGGTTTGTTATTTAGTAAATCAAATTTGTAGAGAGTCATATTGAAGTGCTTTATCACATGGCAGCTATCATTCAGCTCCAGACTCCAATGAGCTACACCTCCCCCCAACCTAGCAGAGCTGGCAGAGCTCCTGATACAAGCCTTTTGTCACACCTCAGCCACCCTCAGAGCAACAGACCCTATGGGGTCAACTTCCTTGAGGAACCTCAAGTCCCAAGGCCGGTGGAGCCAAGGGCCTGCTGAGAAGCACTGAAAAGACTCTGCAACCCAGGGAGAGAGGGTCACACCCACAGCGCATATATTGTAGCTCTTATCCCCCAAGTAAAGAGAGATTTTGTACAGCCATGCACTAATGTCTCTGTGTGTTCTTTTTCTCTCGACCCTCCGTCGTTTCATTCCTCAGCTCTCTGTCCACGGAAAACCCTCTCGTGTGCAATTCCTGGGAAGCTTCACAAATTTACTTACATATGTAAACTATCCTGCTAAATACTTGGATGACCTGGGTCTTAACATCTTCTCATAAATTATTTCTAAACATCTCTGGTAAAAATATTTACTTCTCTTTCTTTTTTTCAGAATTGAGTTTTTAAACACAGCTAAACATAAGAAAAAACCATTAACTCCACAAGGAAACCTTAACAAAAATGCCCAACCCTTTAGAGAAAGAACCTAGAGAGATCACATTCAGTAGATAGACAGTCCTCAGTGGGGGGATGAGGTCACCAACCTGCCTTCAAAGTTTTTACCCAGAATTGTTCCTGTCTGAAAGAAATTCAGGGACAAAAATGGAATAGAGATTGAAGGATAGGCCATCCAGTGACTGCCCCAACTTGGGATCCAAGCAATGATCAGACAACAGTCCCTTGCAATATTACTGATGCCATTTTGTGCTTGGAAACAGGAGTCTATGTCTGTCCTCTGAGAGGCTCTACCAGCAGCTGACTGAGACAAATGCAGATACTTACATCCAATCATTAGACTGAGGTGGGGGATCCCTATGGCAGAATTAGGGGCAAGACTGAAGGATATGAAGGGGTGGCAACTCCATAGGAAGACCAACAGTATCATCTAACATGGATATCTGGATGTTCCAGAGACTAAGCCACAAACAAAAGAACATACATGGGCTGGTCTGAGGCCTGTTGCACATAAGTAGCATAGGGTTATCTTGTCTGGCATCAATGGAAGAGTATGCACCTAATCCTATAGAGACTTGATGATCCAGGGAAGGAGGATGAAAGAGGTAGGGTGAGGTGGGTGTGGGTGGTTTGGTGAGGGAATAGGGGAATGGAAGGGTAGGGGAAGCACCCTCTCATAGAACAAAGAGAGGGGGTGGGGTGAAGAAATCAGGGTGGGGACCAGAAAGGGGGCAACATGTGAAATATAAATAAATAAAATAATTTTATAAAAAGAGGAAACACAACACATGAGACCCTCAGTTTAATCTCTGTAAGCACATACATGAATAAAGTAAATATGCAAGGTGAAATTGAAATTAAAGACCTGAACTAAAAAGCATGGATTTTCTAGAGATTGAGAGGAAAATTAAGAACTAAAAACATAATAGTGACCATAAACCTTGACAAAGAACTGTACCCAAAATTTATTAGTGAACAAAGGATGTAATGAGGCATTTTACCTAAAAGGAACAAACAAATAAAGCTAATGGTCAAAACAGTGTTCTCATACTGGAAACTCTTTTAAGTATTTAAGCACTAATGTAAACCATAATCCTATATCAACTAAACCAGAAAAGAAAGATGTAATGTTTGGAAATATAATGTTTCAAGAACTTGAACTGAATCATCTGTTTACTTTTTATTTGGCGAAACTGTCTCACTGTTTGGATCTAATCTGACTTTGGATTCAGTCAGTAGTTTAGGTGGAGCTTAAACTTCCATTCCTACAGCCTGTTTTCCCAATTAGCAGGATTACAAACATAATTTATTCTTAAGAAAACTCTTAAGAAAAAATAATAACTGTGGAGAACAAAATGTATATTTCCATTTTATATGTTAAACCCCATATTAAAAGACACAAAACTTATATCTACTTTTGAAATGTAGGAAAGGTTGTCACAGGAAGCAATTTAATGGCACAAAGAAGACTAAAATTATCAAAAGAAACAAATGATGAAGTTTGAAATTAGTGACAAACAGAAAATTTTAAAAAGAATATAAATGATTCACAAATTATCCAGTAAGAATTATGAAAATACATCTTTTTACACTCTTAATTTTTCCTGTAAATTCCCTATATTATAGATATTTGTGAGAACTAATCTTTCAGATAATCACAAAGATTAAGTATATGAAGCACTCTGGCCTAGTTTTCTGTGGTAATTTAACCATGAATCAACACGTCTCAGGACAACTCAACAAAGAACACCTAAGGCAATTTTTTTATTGAATTTTTCCATTTTATTAACCATAGATTATTTCCTCATACAGTATAATCTGAATGCAGTTTTCCCTCCCTCTACTCCTCCCCATTCCTCCCCAAAGTCCCTCCCATCCACATTTATTGCTTTTCCATCTCTCATTAGGGAAAAAAAAAGAGATAACAAAATAAAACAAATTGTAATATAGTAAGATAAAAGAAAAAATATCATATCAAAATTGAAAAAAAAACAAGCCAAAAGACAGTAAGAGCCACAGGAGCAGTCAGTCACAGACCTGCTCACTCGCTCACATGTACAGGGCATCCATAACAGTGCTAAACCGAAAGCTATAGGATATACTCAGAGGATGTAGACCTGTGTAGGGCCTGTGTTAACTGCATCAGTCTCTGTGAGTCCATAGTAGGTTTGCTGAGTTGTTTTATTTTTTTTTTTATTGAAAAAGGAAGTACAAACATTTTATGATAAAATTAAAGAGTTACATGGAAAATGTTTCTGACAAAATTGAAGAAGCATATAGAAAAACACATTAAGATTGATAATTTTCATGGAAAATTAAAGAGTAAAATGGTAGACATAAAGACATTGCTAAATTAATTGAAAAAGGATTTAGAAATATTTTATGATAGAATTGAAGATTTACAAGGGGATATTTCTAATAAAATTGAAAAAATATATAGAAAAACATTAAAATTGAAGATTATCATGGAAAATTATACAGATAGAATGGTAGGCTTAAAAATACTTCTAAGTTGATTGAAAGTGGAATTATAAACATTTTGTGATAAAACTGAAGATTTACATGGACAATATCTCTGATAAAATTGAGGAAATATATAGAAAAACACATTAAGATTGACTATTTCATGGGAAAATTATCTGACAAAATTGAAGATTTACAAGGAAAATATTTCTGATAAAATTGAAATATATAGAAAAATATTAAAATTAAAGATTATCATGGAAAATAATGCAGTTAAAATGGTAGACATAAAAAAATTACTAAGTTGATTGAAAGAGGAATCACAAACATTTTCTGATAAAATTGAAGATGTACATGAAAAATATTTCTGTTAGACTATGTTTTTGGTTGGGGAATTGAGTCCATCTATGTTTTAGGATATTAAGGAATAGTGATTGTTGAAACCTGTTATTTTTATGTTTGTGTGGTTCCTTTCTTTTGGGTTTGTTGGAAAAAGATTACTTTCTTGCTTTTCTAGGATGCAGTTTCCCTCCTCTTGGCATTTTCCATCTATTATCCTTTGTAGGGCTGGATTTGTGGAAAGATATTGTTCAAATTAGGTTTTATCATGGAATATCTTGTTTTCTCCATCTATGGTAATTGAGAGTTTCGCTGGGTATAGTAGTTTGGGCTGGCATTTGTGTTCTCTTAGGGTCTGTATGAGATCTGCCCGGGACATTCTAGTTGAGAAGTGAGAAGGTCTCAGGTGAGAAGTCTGGTGCAATTCTGATAGGCCTGCCTTTATAGGTTACTTGACCTTTTTCCCTTACTGCTTTTAATTTTCTTTGTTTACTACATTTGGTGTTTTGATTATTATGTGTCGGGAGCACTTTCTGGTCTGATCCAGTCTGTTTGGAGTTCTGTTGGCTTCCTGTATGTTCATGGACATCTCTTTCTTTAAGTTAGGGAAGTTCTATAATTTTGTTGAAGATATTTACTGGCCCTTTAAGTTGGAAATCTTCGCTCTCTTCTATACCTATAATCCTTAAGTTTGGTCTTTTCATTGTGTCCTGGATTTCCTGGATGTTTTGGCTCAGGAACTTTTTGCATTTTGCATTTTCTTTGAGTGTTGAGTCAATGTTTTCTATGGTATCTTCAGCCCCAGACATTCTTTCTTCTATCTCTTGTATTCTGTTGTTGATTCTTGCATCTATGACTCCCGAATTCTTCCCAAGATTTTCTATCTCCAGAGATGTCTCACTTTGTGATTTCTTTATTGTTTCTATTTCCATTTTTAGATCCTTGATTGTTTTCTACAATTCCTTCACTTGTTTGTTTGTGTTTTCCCATAATTCTTGAAGGGATTTTTGTGTTTCCTCTTTAAGGGCCTCTCCCTGTTCACCTATGCTCCCCTGTATTTCTTTCAGGGATTTTTGTGTTTCCTCTTTAAGGGCTTTTATCTTTTAACCCATGTTCTCCTGTATTTCTTTAAGGGAGTTATTTATGTCCTTTTTTGAAATCCTCTATTAGTATCATGAGATGAGACTTTAAATCCAACTCTTGCCTTCCTGGTGTGTTGGGATATCTCGGACTTGCTGTGGTGGGAGAACTGGGCTCTGATGATGCCAAATAGCCTTGGTTTCTGTTGCTAGGGTTCTTGTGCTTGCCTTTCGCTATCTGGCTATCTCTGGTGTTAGTTGGTCTTGCTGTCTCTGGCTGGAGCTTGGCCCTCCTATGGGCCTGTAAACCTGTGTCTTTACTCCTGAGAGACCAACTCTCTTCTGGCAGGGTCTGTGCACTTAAGCTTGTGGAGCTGTCTGGCTGCCTGTTGCAAGTGATGGCTGGAAGGGAAGACTCCTGTCCCAGCAGCTCCACTGATCATATGCTTTGTGTGCTCCTAGCTGCACCCCTCAGAGAGAAGGTGGAGGTCTCACCTCTGCACTCAAAAGTAAAATCAATTTCTGCTGGGAGATCACTCTCTCCTGGTGGGCTAAGCACAGAAGGCTTTGGAGCTGCCTGGTTTTCTGCTATAGATGGCGGTTGGAAGGGAAGACTACTGTTCCAGCAGTTCCACTCATCTTTTGCCCTGTGTGCTCCTAGATGCACCCCTCCAGCGAGCACTGAGTTGTTTTATAGGGTCCTAGGCATTTCTCTTTTTCTTTTTAATTATTTTGTTAAATGTTTCATACTTTGAAATTGTATATATCAAAACTCAAAAGTGGGCAGAAATCAACCAGTCTTAACAAGAATTATTTCTTTTCAAGCAAGAATTTCAATGCTAAGCTCCCAAAGAAAAGAATTCTGGGTCAGAGTATTGACTGTATGATGGCAACCCCATCCCTCCCCTCACCTTCTTCCTCCTGAGGTTGCTTATTTCCATTCTTTCTGCTGGTGATCAGGGCTTCACTCCTGTTCTCCCCAATACCTGATCATGTTCCCGTTTCCCCTTCCCCCTTCCCTCTCCAACCCAGATGTTTCTCTCCCTTGATGACATTTCGTTCTATTGGGGGTGGGCTCTACAAGTCCCCTCTCCCTACTTGAGGGGATTTCATCTAGGGTCCCTCTCTTTGAGTCCTGAGAGTTTCTCACCTCCCAGATCTCTGATACATTCTAAAGGGTCCCCTTACCTCCTACCTCCTGAGGTTGCCTGTTTCCATTCCCTCAGGGCTTCAGTCCTATTCCCTTATCCAAGGCCTGATCATGTTCTCCTCTTGCCCTCCCTCTATCCTTTTCTATCCAGGTCCCTCCTTCTGCCCCCCCTCCTGCAATTGCTTTTTTCTCCCTCCCAAGTGGGACTGAGGCATCCTCACTTGAGCCCTTCAGCTTGTTAACCTTTTTGAGTTCTGTGGATTGTATCCTAAATATTTTGTACCATTTTTGGCTAATTATTCACTTATTAGTGAGTACAAACTATGCATGTTCTTTTGGGTCCAAGTTGTCTCACTTAGGATATTTTCTCGTTCCATTCATTTGCCTACAAAGCTCAGGATGTCCTCATTCTTAATAGCTGAATAGTATTCCATTGTGTAAATGAACCAAATTGTCTGAATCCATCCTTCTGTTGTGGGACAACTGGGTTGTTTCCAGTTTCTGGCGATCAAAATTAAGGCTGCTATGAACATAGTAGAGCACATGCCCCTGTGGCATTGTGGGTAATCTAAATACTCAGGGTACAATCCACAGAACTCAAGGTTAACAAGTCTAGAGCCCAAGTGAGGATGCTTCAATCCCACTTGGGAGAGAGAAGAAAACAATTGGGGGGGTTGCAGTGGGAGGAGATAGTGAAGGAAAGGAGGTCCAGCAACAGGCCCAAATCAGGATCCAGCTCAAATGGGAGGCCCCAAAGCCTGATACTGTTACTGATGCTATGGTGTGCTCACAAAAAAGGGACTTAGCATGACTGCCCTCTGAAAGACCCAACAAGCATCTGAAAGAGTCAGATGCAGATATTTACACCCAACCAATGGACAGAGCTGCTGACCCCTGTGGTTGAATTACAGAAAAGCTGGAAGAAGATGATGGGGAGGGTGACCCTATAAGAAGTCTTAACTAACCTGGACCCCAGTATCTCCCAGACACTTAGCCACCAACCAGGTAGCATACACCAGCTGATGTGAGGCCCCAAACACATATGTAGGTGAGGACCGCTGGGTCTGGACTCAGTCAGAGAAGATGTACCTAATCCTTAAGAGATTGAAGGCCCCAGGAACTGAGGAAGTTTGGTGAGGTGGCTGTGGGGTAAGGGTGGAGTTCCTCATGGAGACCAGGAGACAGGAGAGGGGAGGAACTATGGGATGTGTAACAGTAGATGGTAGACACGGGAGGGGAATAAAATCTGGACTGTAAAAATAAATATTAAATAAAAGTTTAAAAAAGATTCTGAGAGAAAAAAATGTGTGTTAAGAAGATAGAGATTATCATGATACTGTGAAGCTGACTTAGCATTGGTGGAGATCAGAGTTAGTATTTATTGTAGGAAAGGTGAGTAGATATGTGGAGAAAATCGATGGTCATGAAGTTCTTCAGAAATATGTGTCTATACGTCTACAGCAATCAAAATTTAATTAGTGTTACCTATAAAGCAAATATGGTATTTAGTAGTGAATGTCATGTTTTTTTCTAATTAGAAAATGCAGCCAAAGAGAACACATGAAGGAGCCCATGGCTCCAGCTACATATGTAGCAGAGGATGGCCTTTTCAGACATGAGAGAAGATGACATTGGTCCTGTGAAGGTTTGATGCCCCAGTGTAGGGGAAGGGGTAATGGGATAGGGGGTTTTTGGAGGGGTAGGGAGGAAAGAAGATAATATTTGAAATGTAAATAAAGCAAGTAACTAATAAAAAAAGACTTAAAAAAAGAAAGTATAGCCAAATGCTTCTGTCTACAACAGTTAACTGTTTAGTAGATGTGCTAGAGAGCAACTACTACAATAAGAAATTTTAGAAGTGTATCAGAGAGAAGGAAACCTGTGTGGCCTTTTCATGTGCTCTACTTTGATGCTTTTTCTTGCTTTAACACTAAGTGTCCTCCTTCAATATTTTCTGAAAAAACAAAAACAAAAACAAAAAAAGCAACTACTCTTTTGAGTGCCGTTGTTTCTTCTGTCTACTCAGAGATGGAGTTTGCACTCACTACACTACGTCTAGGTGAAGAAGTTTGGTAATTGTATACCTTATTCTGTTTTGCAATACTGAATTCAGATAAAACATCTACATTTAATTTTATTCAAAGGCAACTTTCACGAAATATCTTTTTCCTGTGAGATGAAAGGAACTTATTTCAGGAGTGAAGTGCCAGACAAACTGTGTATCCTCTCTGCATTGTTTACTGAGCTAATGTCCGCAATGAATGTCGGTTGACAGGTCTTTCTTTGAGTGGCCGTAAGTTCTTGTATGTTAACATTTGCTTTTATTTCTTTACTGACACAGTCAAAAAAAGTAGACTCATCCATCTACATTTCACAGCACAGATCTCTTTTAAAAGTGCCTGAAAATTAGAGCTACATTTCCTAATCCTTTAGGTGTTGCTCATTTTTCGCAGAATTTCTGAAAGATTCAGTCTGAAGTGTTCAGTAATATGATCAGTGAGGTAATATTTATAGCACAAACTAAAATTTAGTGTTTGAATTAAAATGCATAAATCAGGATGCAAATGTATAAAGTGTGATAATTCATAACCTTTCCTAGATTATATATCTTGGAAAACTCATTTTCATTGATTGTGATTATATTGCAGGATTTTAGTGGAAACATTACTTTAATTCAGAAAATCTCATATATTTTTCAATAATTAAGATCCAGAATGATTTTCCGATTTTTATCATGGGTTAAAAAAGAACCATTTTGGGAAATGGTCTTCATCTAAAAAGCTCAACCAATGAGCTTTTAGAAAATAACCCTCTCCTAAGTCTGGTGCACACATTTCTTCAAGTAGAAAATCCACTATGGTATGTGATGCTGTTCAGCGTGGATTCCAGTACAGCAAGCACACCAGTTTATACACATTCAACCACTGTTGAGCTATAATTTAGAGTCCTAAACATTTGCACAAATGACATTACTGTGTAACTTGTTTTATGTCCTGCATGTAACAATACATTACATGTCTCTAGTTACTGGCAATGGTGTAAATATATAATTTTGACTGGTTCTTCAGTAGATATTGCCCTATTGTTCTCAACTAAAAATGTGACCAAAACCAAGTTCATGCTGGCTTCTTATGAGAATTGACTTCCTATTAAATGGGCCCATCAACATAATGTGCATTGGTCCCCACACAATCAACAATCATTCATGCTTTACAATAAATGTTTTCTTGATTTACATAATTTTAATAAGGTTCAGAATAGCTTTCTCATTTTATTTTAACTGAAGACTATTTACAATTATTCTAGTAGAAAGTCTTGTTTTCAGAGAGTATCTACTCAATGCAGTACCTGTGGTGCTCATCTTTCTTAAAAGCTACAGAAGTATGTTTCCTACTGTGATATCCAATGCACCAAAAAGCTTCTTGGGAAATCACCCATTCATTATGCCTTGGTAATTACTGTTTTGTGTCTGAATAATTTTAACAAGCTGTGAGAATTTGAATTATGACTCTAAAAGAGTTAAAAGAACCTGACTTGCTATAGGTAGCTCCTTTATGCCTTCCAATCTCTCCCTTTCAGGAAGCCTGTGCTACAGTATACATTCAATCTTTATTTTCTGCTGGTTGATAAAATGTTAACTTATAGATTTTTAGTATGAATGCCTCTTTTACCAAATGCTGAACATTTAGAAAAGGGAAGAAATTGTATTCAGTACTGAGCAGAGATATAATCTTTGCCCTTAACAATTTCATCTTAGGAAGAAAGAGTGCTACACTGGATCGTTCTTTCCATGAATTGAAGGCTTTACTCTCAAATTTCACTTTAACTGAATATAAAAAAATGAAACTACATTATTACTTTTTTCTTATAACAAGGATTTTGATGCCATGTAGGGGTGTATGTATGCTAAAATAAGAAAAACTGTAGCAGATTATGATGGCAGATACCCAGATCTCAGCACTGTGGGTCACAGGAAGGGGATTGAGAACTTAAAGTCAACACAAAGTATATGGCTGGATCATTGTCTCAAGATTTAAAAAGGAGCAATGACAAAACAACTGTAACTATGAGATTTTTCTTTTTTTTCTTTTTATTTTTTTTTATTTTCTAATTTTTTATTTACATTCCAAATTATTTCCCCTTTCCTATTTCCTCCCTCCCTGAAAGTCTCATAAGCCCCCTTCCCTCCCTCTTTTCCCCATTCAACCCCTCTCGCTTCTCTGTCCTGGCATTCCCCTACATCCAGTCTTTCCAGGACCAGGGGTCTCTCCTACTGTATTAAATATAGATGCCTATTTTTAATGAAGCTAAATTCATAAATGTAGGGTAAAATTTGAAATCCAGATTGTAGAAAAAGTTCTGTCAATAGGTGTTTATGAAGTATCATACACTACCTCTATGTTCAGTGTTTGTCTCATGGTCAAATGCCACAATATTTAATTTTTCTTACTTGGATACATTATCATTTCATTTACTTGGTTTTGTTTTTTAAAAAGGTGGGCTATAAAGTGCATGAAAAGTCAAAGGACAACTTGAAACAATTATGGGTCCAGGGGATTAAACTGAAGTCATAAAATTTGGCTGCAAGTGACTTTTTGTTTACTGGATGAATCATTATGTTGGCCTTTAATCACATGTTATATTAAGAGAAGAGAATAATGCTATTAACCTCTTCAAAGTGGTAGGCTTTTATGAATGGAAAAAATACTATTATATAGCTTTGGAACAATGAAGAAGAGACAGGATGCGATGATGAACCTGTGTCCTCAGGCATGTCTGCTCATCAATACTGGCCAACAATGGGATGTAAGATACCACAGGCAATCAGCTAGTTCAGTGTTTCTCTGAAAACCTGAACATCACATACACTGGACAGTTTTAAAATAGATTTTAAGCAACTTTCAGAAATTTATATTGATTAATAAGTCAAAAAGAAGTATGTGGAATTCTACAAGACATTCTAATATGTACCTAGCACCCACACACACACTGTTTGTGTGTGTGTGTGTGTGTGTGTGTGTGTGTGTGTGCATGTGCTTTCTTATTTCCAATATGCCCCATTATGGATGCTCAAGATTGTTGATCCCTTTACACAGTTTTAACTGTTAGAATTTTAGAATTTAAAAGCAAATACAATATCTACTGAATCTTAATTTTCACCTTAAAAAATTCTAAGATGACATGAATAAATACTAAATTTTGAACTTTTCTTTATGCAATTCCAGTTGGTTTAAATAAAAGCAAATCACAAAATATTAATAATACAGAAGTTTGTAGTAAGTATTTTTGATGTATCATGTCCATTAGCACAATTAATATTACCTGGAAAGCTGTTTGACAGGTAGCCCATTAAGATCCATGGAGAATTAGTCCATTTTAGGAAGAAAATATTTCAGTTTTTTTTTATTTATTTACTAGAAGACATTAGCTAGAGAGTCCCCATATATAGCCTCTGTTATATGGGCATGGCTTATGTTGTGAATGAAAATTACAGTAAAGGAATGGGATCTCTCCCCATGAACCTGTAGAATGATTTTGAATTTAAGTGAATGAAAAGTGGCTTTTATCAGATTGCCTAGGGAATACAATGGCTGACTTGTGCTGAAGATGCTGAGTATCTGTTTCATAGTGTTTTATATTTCAGCAATTGAAATCTGATGCAGAAAGCCAACCCTAGAGGATCCCAGTAGAGCTGCTGGTCTTTAATCTATGTTGGAACACAAAGAATCTAGTTCTAATATCAATGAAGTAATGCAGCAGTGGCAAAAAAACAAGATAAAGAATGTTTTCCCTTTTCAATTCCTTTTTTCTCTTTTTTTAAGGATATTTCCTTTATTTACATTTCAAATGTTAACCCTTTCCCAGTTTCCCCTTCCCCTGTTTCTATGATGGTGTTCCCAGTCACACTCAACCCCTCAGCCCTGGCGCTGGGGCATACAGCCTACACAGACCTCTCCTCCCATTGATGGCAGACAAAATCATGCTCTGATACATTTTCTGCTGGAGACATGGGTCCTTCCATGGGTACTTCTTTGTTGGTGGTTTAGTCCGTGGGAGTTCTGGGGGTGCTGGTTGGTTGATATTGTTGTTCTTCTTTTTGGGTTGCAAACTCTTTCAGCTCCCTGGGTCCATCCTCTTTAACTCCTCCATTGAGGACTTCATGCTCATGCAAATGGTTGGCTGTGAACATCCACCTCTGTACTTGTCAGGCTCTGGCAGAGCCTCTCAGGAGAAAGCTATATCAAGCTCTGGTTATGAAGCATTTCTTGACAATCACAATAGTGTCTGGGTTTGGTGACTGTATATGGAATGGATCTGCAGGTGGGCAACCTTTGACTAGCCTTTTTGTCAGTCTCTACTTCACACTTTGTCTGCACATGTCCTTCCTTGAGTATTTTGTTCCGCCTTCTAAGAAGGACCAAAGCATCCACATTTTAGTCTTCCTTCTTCCTGAGCTTCATATGTTCTATGAATTGTATTTTGGTATTTCAAGCTTTTGGGCTAATATCTACTTATCAGTGAGTGCATACCATGTGTGTTCTTTTGTGATTGGGTTGCCTCACTCAGGATAACATATTCTAGTTCCATCCATTTGCCTAAGATTTCATGAATTCATTAACAACTGAGTAGTACTCCATTGTGTAAATATACCACATTTTCTGTATCCATTGCTCTGTTGAGGGAAATCTAGGTTCTTTCCAACTTCTGGCTATTATAAATAAGGCTGCTGTGAACATAGTGGAACATGTGTCCTTATTATATGTTGGATAATCTTCTGGGTATATGTGCAGGAGTGGTATAGCTGGGTCCTTAGGTAGTACTATGTTCAATCTTCTGAGGAACTGCCAAACTGATTTCCAGAGTAGTTGTGCCAGCTTGCAATCCCACCAGCAATGGAGAATTGTTCCTCTTTCTCCACATTCTTACCAGCCAGCACATGTTATCACCTGAGTTTTTGATCTTAGCCATTCTGACTGGCGTGAGGTGGAATCTCAGGGTTGTTTTGATTTACATGTCCCTGATGATCAAGGATATTGAACATTTATTTAGGTGCTTCTCAACCATTCTGTATTCCTCAGTTGAGAATTCTTTATTTACATCTGTATCCATTTTTAACAGGGTCATTTGTTTCTCTGGAGTCTAACTTGTTTAGTTCTTTGTATATATTGGATATTAGCCCTCTATCAGATCCAAGATTGTTAAAATTTTTTCCCAATTTGTTAGTTGCCATTTCATCCTATTGATAGTGTCCTTTGCATTACAGAAGCTTTGTAAGTTTATGACATTCCATTTGTAAATTCTTGATCTTAAAGCATAAGTTATTGGTGTTCTGTTCAGGAAATATTCCCCTGTTCCCATATACTTGAGCCTTTTAACCACTTTCTCCTCTGTAAGTTTCAGAGTATCTGGTTTTATGTCCTCTATCCACTTGGACTTGAGCTTTATACAAGGAGATAAGAATGGATCAATTTGCCTACTCCTGCATGCTAACTGTCAGGAACCAGGACCATTTGTTATAAAGGTTATCTTTTTTCCACTGGATAGTTTTAGCTATTTTGTCAAAGATCAAGTGACCACAGATGTGTGGTTTCATTTCTGGGTCTTCAATTCTATTCCATTCATCTACATGCCTGTCTCTGTACCAATAACATGCAGTTTTTAATCCCTATTTTTCTGTAGTACAGTTTGAGGTTAGGGATGCTTATTCCCCCAGAAGTTCTTTTATTTTTGAGAATAGTTTTTTTGCTATCCTGGGGTTTTTGTTATTCCAGATGAATTTGAGAATTGCTCTTTCTAACTCTATAAAGAATTGAGTTGGAAATTTGATGGAGATAACATTGAATCTGGATATTGCATTTGGCAAGATGGCCAGTTTTACTGTAATAATCCTGCCAATCCATGAGCATGGGAGATCTTTTTATCTTCTGAGGTCTTCTTTGATTTCTTTCTTCAGAGACTTGAAGTTCTTGTCATTCAGATCTTTTACTTGTTTGGTTAGAGTCACACCAAGATACTTTATATTGTTTGTGACTATTATGAAGGGTATTATTTCCCTAATTTCTTTCTCAGCCTCTGTTTATGATGTGAGTATAGCAAGGCTACTGATTTGTTTGAGTTAATTTTATATCAGGCCATTTTGTTGAAGTTGATTTTCAGCTGTAGGAGTTCTATGGTGGAGTTTTTGGGGTCATTAAGAATACTATCATATCATCTGCAAAATGGGATAGTTTGACTTTTTTCTTTCCAATTTGTATCCCTTTGACCTCCTTTTCTTGGCTAATTGCTCTAGCTAGAACTTCAAGTACTATATTGAATATATAGGAAGATAGAACGCAGACTTGTCTCATTCTGATTTTAGTGGGATTGCTTCAATTTTCTTTCCATTTAGTTTGATGTTGGCAACTGGTTTGCTGTAGATTGATTTTATTATGTTTATGTACAAGACCTTGAATTCCTGATATTTCCAAGTCTTTTAATATGAGCGATGCTAAATTTTGTGTAATGATTTCTCAGAATCTAATGTGATATTAATGTTTTTTTCATTGAGTTCGTTTATGTAGAGGGTTACATTGATGGATTTCCAAATAATGACCCATCCTTGCATCCTTGGGATGAAGCCTACTTGTTTATGGTGAATGATCATTTTGATATGTTCTTGGATTCAGTTGGCAAGAATTTTATTGAGTATTTTTGCATTGATATTCATAAGGGAAATTGGTCTGAAGTTATCTTTGTTTGTTGGGTCTTTGTATGATTTGGTACAGGGTAATTGTGGCTTCATCGAAAAGTTGGGAAGAGTTACTTCTGTTTTTATTTTGCGGAAGAGTTTGAAGAGTATAGGTATTAGGTCTTTCTTGAAGGACTGATAGAATTCTGCACTAAAACCATCTGTTTCTGGACTTTTTTTTTTTTGTTTTGTTGGGAGATTTTAATGACTTCTTCTATTTCTTTAGTAGTTATGGGACTGTTTAGATAGCTTATTTTATCCTCATTTAACTTTGGAATTTGGTATCTGTCTCCAAAAGTGTCTATTTCATCCAGATTTTCCAGTTGTGTTGAGTATAGGCTTTTGCAGTAGGATCTGATGATTTTTTTTAATTTCTTCAGTTTCTGTTTTTATATGTCTCTTTTCATTTCTGATTTTGCTAATTTGCATACTGTCTTTGTGCCCTCTGGTTAGTCAGGCTATGTGTTTATATATCTTGTTGATTTTCTCAAAGAACCAGGTCCTGGTTTGGTTGATTCTTTCCATATTTCTTTTTTTTTTTTTCTACTTGGTTGATTTCAGCCCTGAGTTTGATTATTTCCTGCCGTTTTCTCCTCTTAGGTGTATTTGTTTCTTTTTGTTCTAAAGCTTTCAGGTATGCTATCAAACTGCTAGTGTACGTTCTCTCTAGTTTTTTTTTTTTTTTTTTTTTTTTTTTGGAGGCACTCAGAGGTATGACTTTTCTTCTTAGCTCTTCTTTCATTGTGTCCCTTAACTTTGGGTATGATGTACCTTCATTTTCATTAAATTATAAAAAGTCTTCTATTTCTTTCTTTATTTCTTCTTTACCAAGTTATCTTTGAGTAGAACATTGTTCAGCTTCCATGTGTTTGTGGGCTTTCTGTTGTTTTGTTGCTATTGAAGATCACCCTTAATCTGAAGTGATGTGATAGGAGTTAAGGGATAATTTCAGTCCTCTTATATCTGTTGAGGTCTTTTTTGTGACCGATTATATAGTCAATTTTGGAAAAAGTACCATAAGGTGCTGAGAAGGTATATTCTTTTGACTTAGGATGATACTGTATTTTCAATTTTTTTCTTTTTATATCCTTTTTTGTTTGATTGAGAAGTTCATAGCTGTATACAACATGGTCTGATCAAACACTTGTATTCCATTTACTTCAATTACAGTATTTTCACCAATGCTTTCCTAATCAAATTTCATGATCTGTTTTGTTTAAAATCCTGAGGTTCTTTCTATCTTCTGGTTATTATAAATAAGGTTGCTATGAACATAGTGGAGCATGTACCCTTATTGCATGCATGAAATTCTTAGACAAATGGTCAGAACTAGAAAAAATCATCCTTAGTGAGGTAACCCAATCACAAAAGAACACACATGATATGCAATCACTGATAAAGGGATATTAATCCAGAAGTTTGGAATACCCAAGACACAATTCACCTATCAATTGATTTCCAAGAAGAAGGAAGGAAAGACCCCTGGTCCTGGAAAGACTGGATGTAGCAGTGTAGGGGAATACCAGGACAGAGAAGTGGGAGGGGGTTGAATGGGGAACAGGGGGAGGGAAGAGGGTTTATGGGACTTTCTGGGAGGGGGCAACCGGGAAAGAGGAAATCATTGGGAATGTAAATAAAAAATATAGAAAATAAAAAAAAAAATAAACCCCTGAGGTTGTTTAGTGTTGCCTATATGTACATAAGTGCAGAGACTTTTGTTGTAACATGAGTGGCAACTAAAGGAATACCTTAACAAAAACTTACTCCCCTTCTTATAGACATCCATTGTCATTAACTATACAACTCGGAATGACCTTCTCCCCTCCCCACTCAGGGGTTTTATCTGTCTTGGTCTTTTTCAGGTTGTGTGCATGCATTCCATTTGTACTATATTTCTAGTATAAACTATAGGATTTAGACAATGTTCTAGTTTGCTTTCTGTTCTTTGATTAAACATTCTAATTAAAGACAACTTGGAAACTTTGGAGTGGGGTAGATTTATTCTATATTCAGGCAATATCCCTTCTTTTTGAGGGAAGTCAGTTCAGGATTTCAAGAAGGAACTTGAAGCAAAATATTAATGGTCTTTTTTACTGTCTCACTTGCTAGCTCATATTTAGCTAACTTTCTTATCCAATCTTGAATCACCAACAAAATTGTGCTTCACACTGTGGGATTAACCCTCCTACATCAGTTAACAATGAAGAAAACCATTCATTAACTTACACACAGACCAATCAAATAAAGTCAATCACTCGAAACCTACTTCTCAGATTTCAAGTTGATAGTTAATTCTAACTGGGACAGGCACAATAACACAATATTTATTTTGTTTATCACAGTTGGTTATAGGAACTACAAAACTGTATCATTGAGAAGGATATAGCATATCTATAAAGAAATCTGTAAACCCAAAGGCATTATCTATATACTACATTGATAATACTTCTTGAGAGGATTACCTAGTCTGTAAATTATTGATATCATTATCGAGAATTGTATGATTGACAAGAATGTTATAATCTAGAATTATGTTTTGCTTTCAAAGTTGTATTCTGTGGATCATTACTTAAGGACCTTAGAGAAATGAAAATTATCTAGTCATTGAGAGGAAAATTTTCATTTGGCAGTACTGTGAACTTCTCTCTGCGCTTCTGACAACATGGGCCTTCTTATCAAGCTCTATTAGTGTCCACCACATGCCTTTCTTCAAACCTGGAAGAACCTGTGCTGTTCTTGGATTTGTTCTGTATGTGTGCCTCTGCACAATTTCCATAGAAGATAAGTAGTGGAGAAAAATTTTAACAACTATTCTACAAGAGGACAAATCTACTACCCTTACTGAAATAGAGACTAGTTTATTTATTAATGGTGTTCTTTAGCATTGTGGCCCATTCAGTGGTGTTCTATTTACATGCACCTATGAAAGATGCTTAAGAATTGAACATTTCACACAGCCTATAACAATCTTTCAAGTGTAACTATTATAATCACTTAGCAACACTTCTGTTGTTTAGGACTAGAGAATTTCTCTTGTTATTTTATGTACACAGTGACTTTATTGTTATGATGAAATAAATTGAGTAGGCTATCATATAAAATAAACAGGGTAATTTTGATTACAGTTGTGGAGGTTCAAGGTATCAGAGGTCCTGCATCAGATGTACTCTCCTGTAACTTCACATGGATAGTGCCATAGCATCCAAATGATCATAAGCAAAAATGGTAGGTGAAACTTTCACAGGAAGCCACAGACATCAAGAAATGGCTAACTTGCTTCTTTCTTTCAGAACTTGTGAGAGAGCTGTTCCAGGGTCCCATGAAGAATTCCTGAATACTTTTTAGGGCACACTCCTAGAGTACCAAGGATCTCTTGCTAAAATGAATGGGGGTGGGGTGCAAACTTGGTCTCCAAACTATAAAATATACACTATTAGTACAAAGCAGAGAATAAGATATAAAGACAGGGAAGGAGAGCAGAAAATGGAGAAAAGGGAAGGAAAGGGAGAACACAACAGTGTTCAAAAATAAGGAGAGCTATATATGAAGCCTTGGAAGGTAACATAACAGGAGTCTACATAGAATGAACGTCAGTACTAATATATAAATTATGCACGACCATCGTAATTTCCATAGAAGATGAGTAGTGAACATTAACAACTACTCTGGAAGAATAAAAATGCACCACACTTAATGATATAGAAACTAGTTATTGTTTCTTAAAAACATTCAAATGAATAATGATCATTTTTTCCTATAATGAAAGAAAATACACTTCTGCGAATAGCCTGTAAGAAATTTCTGTGAACTCTAAAACGTCATTACACCTTCTCTCTCTAAATGGCAAGAATAAAATCAGAGTGAGGTTGTTGGTCAGGTGTTACATGGCTCATAACAAGAAAAAATTGGTGGACTCTTAAAGAGACAAAGCAGGGATTACCATGATTCACCAAGTCTAGTTTGTTCACACAAACCACTGTATATTGAGTGCCTGAAACAGGATTGTCCCTAACAGACATGCACTTGATGTAAGTGATGAGCAAATACATTTATCCTTGCAATAGAATGATTTAGGGTGTAAAGAGAAATGAGGTGCCTTCCCCAGAAGGTAATGGTTTGTTAAAGTCACCAATGCTAAACAAAAAGAAGCAGCTACACAAGACTGTTCCCCAAAGAATACTATTCCTATTGAAGTTCACATCAGAATTACAGAGAGGCTCAGTACTATGGAGCAAAAATATGTTGGAATATGTTTCTGGGTCATAGGATACATGTATTTATAAACATGTAAGTGTTGTAGAGATGATAATGGTCAGGTACAAGTAAGAATAAATAACATATGCATATCACATTAAGGAGGGGCCCCTGGGAACCTATCCCTCGTGTCTTGAAGCAGCAGCATATGTGTGCGTTCCCAGAATCCTCTCTCAGGCTTGTGCTCACAGCCAACGGTTCTACCTGTGGCAAGTCCTTGGTTCCCGGAAGCTGTGAACATGGGCAGCTCCTTGGGCTCACCCCAGAGATCGCTGTCTGCCCCCAGGCACCCAAGGCCTAGGCCCTGGCCTGAGTGGGTTCAGCAAAGCCCTGGACCCAAGGTTCCTGCCCTCTTCCACATGCCCCAGAGAGTGGCGGGAACCTGGAGGCGCTCTGCCATCAGACCTCCCACAGATGCCACCCTGGGCCTGGATCTCTCCAGTGCCTGGGACACCTATATGAAACGATGGCTTTGGAGTGTACAGAACCATGGGTTGACTTGCAGCCCTGTGACAGTCAAGATTGCCCCTCCTGAGGGCAGAGGCAGTGCCGTGATTTCTTTAGGACAGGGAGCATGTATTGCAGAGCATCCCGAGGAGTTTCCAGATCCCTGTGCCAAGGAGACAGTGCTGAGGGCTCTCAGACAGTGCAAGAAGGAGACTAGACGATTTGATGGACCTCTGTGGTTCGAAGCCCCAGAGGTGAAAAACAGAAAACAGAACACAGAACCCACACATTCTTCAGCCTTTAAATCCTGGATAAAAAAATGGAGTGACTACTTCCTTTGTTCCCAAGCCTGGGCCACTGAACCGAAGTATCGACTCTGCGATCTTCAATGTCTTTAATTAAAAAAAATAAAATAAAATAAATAATAAAAAAAAGAAAGAAAAAGGTTAAAAAAAAAAAGAAGGAAACTGACCTACAGACCTGTATCCACACAGCCATGCATGTTGTTTAAGAGCCTCACACGGAAAGCTCTGAGAAGACCCAGGCCTCCTGTGACCCCTGTCTTCCCGGAGACCCCAAGACTGGAGGGTGCGGAGTTTCCTTGGTGGGTGGGGATTTTCATTCTTGTCTGAGTTCTGTGGTCCCCTTTGGAGACTCCAGGGAACTTTCACCCATTCTAGGCCAGTTTGCGATGCAATACTTGCTTCAGCTCTCTATGTCCTGGTCTGCCAAGCCCAAACCATTTCTCCGGCCTATCAGGACACTCTGCCTTTAAGCCCTAACCAACATCTTAGAATTTGTGGCTCATTCGCTCCTTCTTATTTTCCTTATTTTATGTATAGGGAAACATTTACTTATTAAAACAATGATATCAATGAGAAGTGCTTTTCCTGCAAAAAAATTTCCAACAGGACAAGAGCTAATCCCCATCCCTTTCACTGAAAACTTCTTTATTTGAGACCCTAATCATTGCTCAGTTTAGCTGGAGAGTAGTGAGAGAAAATAGAACCTTGAACCATAGTGAAAAACAGTGTGGGTTGTAATCTAAGAAACAAGCTTCAATAAAAAGTCTAGAATCTGGTTCATTCTTTTAGTAAGGTGATTCTTGTTGCATAGTCAGTATGTCTGGTAGCAGCAACTGAAATAGAAACAACAGGAGTTCAATAGAGTGTGCCATCC
Organism: Tokudaia tokunoshimensis; assembly: GCA_036184795.1. Classification (NCBI taxonomy): domain Eukaryota; kingdom Metazoa; phylum Chordata; class Mammalia; order Rodentia; family Muridae; genus Tokudaia; species Tokudaia tokunoshimensis. The sequence continues at coordinate 84,935,834 of BTHU01000014.1, forward strand.
AAGAGCCGAGAATTGCTGTGTAGAGTGGAGAACCATGCAAAGGCATACCTGTGTCCAGGAGGCTGATGAGTTGTTACTGGTGCACTCGCTGGCATCACTGGGAACATGAAGGATTGTGTAATTGTTGGCTTATTCTTCATGATATTGAAATGGATTCATGAGGCTTACTCTCATAGGAAAAATACCAGCAGGAGAAAACATATTTGAAGAAACAGGTTTATCAGTCATGTTTCCAAGAATATTCTTGATCTGGTAGATTTTTCAATTGTGCATCTGAATAAATAAGTCTGGAACTCACATTTTGAAGCGAGGGAATTACTTCAGGATCCATGACCATATCAATTCAAATATAGCATAAAATTAAGGCCAAATAAACTTGAGAAATGAATGTGTACAGGGAAGGGAATAGGCAAGGGGTCTGAGGTGCTCTAATATGAAACGAAAAGAAGGAAGGTAAGAAAAACCTGGGGGAGAAAACAGTCACTGGAGTGAAAGAGGATCCAGTAGCAGTGGACACTAACGAGCATCCCAGAGCTGAGATTTAGAAGGTAGGCATACTAAATCAATTCTGCTTAAGAAAAATGTTTCATGCTAGTGTGCCAGAGTCCTCAACACAAAGACAAATTCCTTACACAACTCTCATTCTAGGCCTTCTTACTTCATTGTACTGATTCAGCTCATCCAGAGACACACAAAAACAAGACTTCAGAAAGTATTCTGAATGTTACTGTGCAACCCAATTAGGAGTAAATCTTCTAAAGGAATAATGTTAACTTTGATCATGGAATCAAAGCTGGGTGATAAAAATAATCTTAGCAACTACTATCAAAAAGACAAAGTTAAGTGTTAGGATGTGGAGGAAAAGGAAGTTCTTGAACACTGTAGGTGATAAAGGAAAATCAGTAGATCCAGTTTTCTAAGCTACAGAAGTCCACAAAGAATTATTAACAGAACCACATAATTGCACAGTAGGTAAATATCTAAATAAGTAAAATCATTACATGGAAGAAATTTGAACAATCTCATCTTCATTTTAGCATTTTCAAATATACAAAAAGATACAGGTCCGACCTCAGCATCCACTGGTGAATGAAGACTGTGGTGTATATTCAAAATAGGACACTATTCACTTACAAAAGTGGAAAAATTCCTGTCACTTGCAAAACTATAGATAGAGGTGGCTTACATCAGATAAGTCATATGCAGGAAAAATGTGACTCATGTATGTAGAGGTTAAAATCATATATTCATGGAAGTATAAATTACAATGAAACCATAGTAGCACCAAAAACTTGGAAGTGTTAGGAATCTGTAGCAAAGATACAAAGTTGGATAAGAGGCCTTCAATAAAACTAATGTGCACCGTGGTAATTTTAGTTAGTAATTATTCATTACACAACAGAAAATTTAAGAGTCGGTTCTGCTGTATATTAGATCTTTACCAACCATAGTAAGGATGTGAGGAAATGCATTTGCTGACTTAGTCATTTCACAATGCATCACATTTTAAAATATATCTTTTGGGCAAGTACATGTACATGCAATTTTTAATGTAAAATATGTACAAATATGATACATTAGACAAAAATCCTGGGCATGGGTTTACATTAAAGGTCAAATGCATTATGACCTGATAAGGAAAGAATGATGTTAAGGATGTGTATCAAATCAGATGTTGTTTTTGAGTTTGTTGTTTTTGAAACAGCTAATAATAATAGCCATAACTTGGAAAGACAAGCTGGAACAATAAAATATTCACTATTGTGTCTAAACCAGGAGGATCATGACATGTCAAGGGTGTGACACAGCTGTGCTCCAAAGTGAGGAAATGCATTTCAACGCTGCAGGGGAGTGATACCTGTGGGAAATTTTCTAGCAATATATGATTTTCAGTGGCTTTGTGTTATATTCACGGGACATTGGGCAGAGTGAAATAACCTGATTGCCTCTGCAGCTGGGTTGGGAGTCTTCACTCCATTATTTATCGTGTCTCAAGCTCTATTAGTCAAATTAAAGGTCAGATGGATGGTTTATCGGGATTCATTTAATAAATGTTATGCAAAATATATCATTTTGGAGATAGTTTGAGATCTAAGCGTGATGGCTACTGAAAGAATAAATTGAGGAAGAGCAATATCTAGCCATTTAACATAATATGGCCATAGTTGTGCTGAAAATCTATGGATTTGGTCACCACAGATTGTTAAAATTATGCCTGCACTGAACATGGACAGATATTTTTTTTTCCCAAGATGTATAGCCTAACAGTGATTTGATGTTAAATTCACACTGTGATTGTTAATATTGCCTGTAAATTGGCAGGACCTAGAATCACCTAAGGGACAAAATTCTGGGCATATGTGTGGGTTAAGTGAGGTGAGAAGACTCATGTAAGCTATGAGTGGTACCATTGCATGAGTTGGGGTTCTAGACTGAATAAAAGGATTAGCTGTTTGCTCCCTGAAAGCAGATACAAAGTGACCAGTGACTTTACATTCCCTTTGCCTTTACTTCCCTGATAAGCAATCCTTTAGTTACATTTGTCAGTATTTTACACAATGTAAAAGAAATAACTATTTATTAAAAACATTTAAAGATTTTAAAAATGAAGTTTGCACACAAAATAAAAGAATGATCCAGCATTCTAACTAGTGTCAGCATCTTGACATTGCTATTGTATTTATACTTGGTCTAATACTGGGTTCCAGGGATAAGAAAATGGCAACTGTCAAATCAAGGGAACTGAAGGATTGAGGGAAGTTAGAGGAAGAAGATTTAATGCAAACTAACAAATTGGATTATAAAGCAAGAACACATTTTTCCCATGAACTATAAAATCGTTAGAAAATGTTCTATAGATAAATTGAAAAATAAATTTTACAATATAATTAGAAATTAATTAGAAAACATAAAGACATGAATGAAAATGGGGGAATGAACAGGACCAATACAGTTTTGGAGGTTGGGGCATATATAAATTACTGGGTTTGTTAGGGTAAGAAAAATTGTATGAACCAGTATAATAACACACATAGCCTCTGTCCGGCATGTTTGATTTAGACCACTGGGTGTCATTTTTCTTTCAAATCACTTCTCTAAATGAAAAACAGTACCCACACACTTAAGACAGTGTAATATGCACTCTAAATTAGGTACTGCCTTAATTTAGTAGGCACAGTATGAATCGTTTTGTCCCTTTAGTTTGTATGACTAAGCTGATGGTCTCATGAGATTTTGTATAGAGTTAGTCATTCTTTTTTTTTTTGCATATAAACATAAATATTTATTTTTTTTTTAAATTTACATTCCAAATCATTTCCCCTTTCCCGTTTCCTCCCTCCCCGAAAGTCCCATAAGCCCCCTTACCTCCCTCTTTTCTCCATTCAACCCCCTCTCGCTTCTCTCTCCTGGCATCTCCCTACATCCAGTCTTTCCAGGACCAGAGGTATCTCCTTCCATCTTCTTAGAAATCTATTGATATGCGGATTGTGTCTAGGGTATTCCGAGATTCTGGGTCAATATCCCCTTATCAGTGACTGCATACCATGTGTGTTCTTTTGTGATTGGGTTACCTCACTAAGGATGATATTTTCAAGATCTGACCATTTGCCTAGGAATTTCGTGAATTCATTGCTTTTAATTGCAGAGTAGTATTCCATTGTGTAGATATACCACATCTTCTGAATCCATTCCTCCGTTGAGGGACATCTGGGTTCTTTCAAGCTTCTGGCTATTATAAATAAGGCTGCTATGAACATAGTAGAGCATGTGTCCTTATTGCATGCAGGTAAAGTCTCTGGGTATATGCCCAGGAGTGGTATAGCCGGATCCTCCAGGAGTGTCATGCCCAGTTTTCTGAGGAACCACCAGACTGCTTTCCAGAGTGGTTGTAACAGCTTGCAATTCCACCAGCAGTGGAGGAGTGTTCCTTTTTCTCCACATCCTCGCCAACAACTGCTGTCTCCTGTGTTTTTGATCTTAGCCATCCTGACTGGTGTGAGATGGAATCTCAGGGTTGTTTTGATTTGCATTTCCCTAATGACTAAGGATGATGAACATCTCTTTAGGTGCTTCTCAGCCATTAGATATTCTTCAGGTGAGAACACTTTGTTTAGCTCTGTACCCCATTTTTTAATAGGGTTACTTGCCTCTTTGGAGTTTAACTTCTTGAGTTCTTTGTATATATTGGATATTAGCCCTCTGTCGGATGTAAGTTTGGTAAAGATCATTTCCCAGTTAGTTGGTTGCCGCTTTGTCTTTTTGACAGTGTCTTTTGCCTTGCAAAAACTTTGTAATTTAATGAGGTCCCATTTGTCTATTCTTGATCTTAGAGCATAAGCTATTGGAGTTCTGTTCAGGAAATTCTCCCCTGTGCCCATATGTTCAAGGTTCTTCCCTAGTTTCCCTTCTATTAGTTTCAGTGTGTCTGGTTTTATGTGGAGATCTTTGATCCACTTAGAATTGAGCTTAGTGCAAGGAGATAAGAATGGGTCAATTTGCATTCTTCTGCATGTTGACCTCCTGCTGAGCCAGCACCATTTGTTGAAAAGGCTATCTTTTTTCCACTGGATGGTTTTAGCTCCTTTGTCAAAGATCAAGTGACCATAGGAGTGTGGATTCATTTCTGGGTCTTCAATTATGTTCCATTGATCTACATGTCTGTCACACTACAAATATCATGCGGTTTTTAACACTATTGCTCTGTAGTACAGCTTGAGGTCCGGGATACTGATTCCCCCAGAGGTTCTTTTACTCTTGAGAATAGTTTTAGCTATTCTGGGTTTTCTGTTATTCCAGATGAATTTTTGAATTGCTCTTTCTAACACTATGAAGAATTGAGTTGGGGTTTTGATGGGGATTGCATTGAATCTGTGTATTACTTTTGGTAAGATGCTCATTTTTACTATATTAATCCTGCCAATCCATGAGCATGGCAGATTTTTCCATCTTCTGAGGTCTTCTTCAATTTCTCTCTTCAGAGACTTGAAGTTCTTGTCATACAGATCTTTCACTTGTTTGGTTAGAGTCACACCAAGATACTTAATATGGTTTGTGGCTATTGTGAAGGGTATTATTTCTCTTACTTCTTTCTCAGCCTGCTTATCCTTTCAGTATAGGAAGGCTTCTGACTTACTTGAGTTGATTTTATATCCGGCCACCTTGCTGAAGTCGTTTATCAGCTGTAGGAGTTCTCTGGTGGAGTTCTTTGGGTCGCTTAAGTATACTATCATATCATATGCAAATAGTGATAGTTTGACTTCTTCCTTTCCAATTTGTATCACTTTGACCTTTTTTTGTTGTCTAATTGCTCTAGCTAGAACTTCAAGTACTATATTGAAAAGATATGGAGAGAGAGGGCAGCCTTGTCTAGTCCCTGATTTTAGTGGGATTGCTTCAAGTTTCTCTCCATTTAAATTGATGCTGGCTACCGGTTTGCTGTAAATTGCTTTTACTATGTTTAGATATGGGCCTTGAATTTCTGATCTTTCCAAGACCTTTAGCATGAAAGGATGCTGAATTTTGTCAAATGCTTTCTCAGCATCTAATGAGATGACCATGTGGTTTTTTTCTTTGAGATTGTTTATGTAGTGGATTACATTGATGGATTTCCTTATATTGAACCATCCCTGCATCCCTGGGATGAAGCCTACTTGATCGTGGTGAATGATCGTTTTGATGTGTTCTTGGATTCGGTTGGCAAGAATTTTATTGAGTATTTTTGCATCGATATTCATAAGAGAGATTGGCCTGAGATTCTTTTTCTTTGTCGGATGTTTGTGTGCTTTTGGTATTAGAGTAATTGTGGCTTCATAGAACGAGTTGGGTAGTGTTCCTTCTGTTTCTATTTTGTGGAACAGTTTGAAGAGTATTGGTTTTAGGTCTTCTTTGAAGGTCTGATAGAATTCTCCACTAAAACCATCTGGACCTGTGCTTTTTTTGGTTGGAAGGCTTCCAATGACAACTTCTATTTCTTCAGGGCTTATAGGATGGTTTAGATGGTCTATTTGATCCTGATTTAATTTTGGTAATTGGTATCTGTCAAGGAAATTGTCCATTTCCTCAAGATTTTCTAGTTGTGTTGAATACAGGTTTTTGTAGTAGGATCTGATGATTTTTTGAATTTCCTCAGTTTCTGTTGTTATCTCTCCCTTTTCGTTTCTGATTTTATTAATTTGGATACTATCTTTTTGCCCTCTGGTTAGTCTGGCTAAGGGCTTATCTATCTTGTTGATTTTCTCAAAGAACCAACTCCTCGTTTTGTTGATTCTTTGTATGGTTTTATTTGTTTCTACTTGATTGATTTCAGCCCTGAGTTTGATGATTTCCTGCCTTCTACTCCTCTTTGGTGTATTTGCTTCTTTTTGTTCCAGGGCTTTCAGGTGTGCCATTAAGCTGTTAGTGTATGCTGTCTCCCGTTTCTTTTTGGCGGCACTCAGGGCTATGAATTTTCCTCTTAGCACTGCTTTCATTGTGTCCCATAAATTAGAGTATGTTGTGCCTTCATTTTCATTAATTTTCAAAAAGTCTTTGATTTCTTTCTTTATTTCCACCTTGACCAAGTTATCATTGAGTAGAGCATTGTTCAGACTCCATGTATACGTGGGTTTTCTTTTGTTTTTGTTGCCATTGAAGACCACCCTTATTCCATAGTGATCTGATAGGAGGCATGGGATTATTTCTATCTTCTTATATCTGTTGAGGTCTGATTTGTGACCAATTATATGGTCAATTTTGGAGAAGGTACCATTAGGAGCTGAGAAGAAGGTGTATTCTTTAGCTCTAGGATGAAATGTTCTATATATATCTGTTAGTTCCAGTTGGTCCAAGGCTTCAATTAGATTCACTGTGTCCCTGTTTAGTTTCTGCTTTTCTGAACGATCCATTTCAGAGAGCAGGGTGTTGAAGTCACCCACTATTATTGTGTGCGGTGCGATGTGTGCTTTGAGTTTTAGTAAAGTTTCTTTTACAAATGAGGGTGCCCTTGCATTTGGAGCATAGATATTCAGAATTGAGAGTTCTTGATGGTGGATTTTTCCCTTGATCAGTATGTAGTGTCCTTCTGTGTCTTTTTTGATGACTTTAGGTTGAAAATCAATTTTATCTGATATTAGGATAGGCTACTCCACCTCGTTTCTTGGGGCCATTTGCTTGTAAAATTGTTTTCCAGCCTTTTACTCTGAGGTAGTGTTTGTCTTTGACACTGAGGTGCGTTTCCTGCATGCAGCAAAATGCTGGGTCCTGTTTACGTATCCAGTCTGCTAGTCTATGTCTTTTAATTGGGGAATTGAGACCATTGATATTAAGAGAGATTAAGGCATAGTGATTATTGCCATCTGCCATTCTTGACGCTATCTTTATGTTTGAGGGGTTATCTACTTTTGGGTTTGATTCAAGAAGGTTATTATCTCATTTTTTCCAGGGTGTTGTTTCTCTCCCTGTATTGGAGGTTTCCACCTATTATCTGTTTCAGGGCTGGATTTGTGGGAAGATATTGAGAAAATTTGGTTTTATCATGGAATATCTTGGTCTCTCCATCTATGGTGATTGAGAGTTTTGCTGGGTATAGTAGTCTAGGCTGGCATTTGTGCTGTCTTAGTGTCTGCATGAGATCTGCCCAGGATCTTCTGGCTTTCATAGTCTCTGGTGAGAAGTCTGATGTGATATGGATAGGTCTTCCTTTGTATGTTACTTGGCCCTTTTCTCTTACTGCTTTTAGTATTCTTTCTTTGTTTAGAACATTTGGTGTTTTGATTATTATGTGACGGGAGGTATTTCTGTTCTGGTCCAGTCTGTTTGGAGTTCTGTAGGCTTCTTGTACGTTCATCGGCATCTCTCTCTTTAGGTTAGGGAAGTTTTCCTCCATAATTTTGTTGAAGATGTTTACTGGCCCTTTAAGTTGCAAATCTTCACTCTCATCTATATCTATAATCCTTAGGTTTGGTCTTCTCATTGTGTCCTGGATTTCCTGGATGTTTTGGGTTACACATTTTTTGCATTTTGCATTTTCTTTGACTGTTGAGTCGATGCTTTCTATGGAATCTTCAGCACCTGAGATTCTTTCTTCCATCTCTTGTATTCTATTGTTGATGTTTGCATCTATGACTCCTGATTTCTTCCCAAGGTTTTCTATCTCCAAAGTTGTCTCCCTTTGTGATTTCTTAGTTGTTTCTACTTCCTTTTTTAGTTCCTTGATGGATTTGCTGAGATCCTTCACTTGTTTGTTTGTATTTTCCTGTATTTCTTTAAGGTATTTTTGCATTACCTCTTTCAGGATTTCTTCCTGATGACCCACGTTCTCCTGCATTTCTCTGAGCGATTTTTGTGTTTCCTCCTCATGGGATTCCATCTGTTGATCCATCGTCTCCTGCATTTCTTTAAGCAGTTCTCGTGTTTCCTTTGTAAGGGCATCTAACCGTTGATTCATTTCTTTAAGCAATTTTTGTGTTGCCTCCTTATGGGCATCCGTCTGTTGACTCATATTCTTCTGCATTTCTTTATGCAAATTTTGTGATTCCTTTGTGAGTGCATCTACCCATTGATTCATCTCGTTAAGCGATTTTTGTGTTGTCTCCTTGTGTGCCTCCATCTTTTGATCCATGTTTTCCCGCATTTCTCTAAGTGATTTTTGAGTTTCCTTTGTAAGGGCTTCTAACCGTTGATTCATGTTCTCCTGTAACTCTTTATGAGATTTATTTGTGTCCTTCTTGTGATCCTCTAATAGGATCATGAGAAGTGATTTTAAATCCAGATCTTGTCTTTCGGGTGTGGTGGGGTATCCAGGACTTGCTGCTGTTGAAGTGTTGGGTTCAGATGGTCCCACATTACTTTGATTTCTGTTAGTAACATTCCTACGTTTGCCTTTTGCCATCTGGATACCTCTGGTGTTAGTTGGTCCTGCTGCCACTGGCTGTTGGTTGGACCTCCTGTGAGCCTGCAAAGCTATTTCTGCCCCCCCTGGATTAGCAGGATTCCCCTGGCACCGATTTCTGGGGCCTGCCTGCTCCTGAGTGACTTTGGAGCCCTAATGTGCCTTGCCCCAAGTGATCTTATATTGGGGAGGCCTTGCACATCCAAAGGCTCAGCCTAGTGGATTCCTGGAGCAGAGGTCGCCAAAGGGAGGCTGGTAGGCTCCTGCCCTGTGCAGGGGTGTGTGATCTCTCCTGGGGGGGAGGGGGCGTCCCTCTGTCAGGCAGAAGTCCCACAGCAGAGCTGGCGAGCTGGTTACTGCAGATAAGCCCAGCTCTTGGGAGCTGCATACACACAAGCCGCCCGAGACCCAAGCGATGTTATGCCTGTCTGTCTCAGAACCTGGCTGTCCCAAATTCCCAGTCACTGGAGCAAAGATGGCGGAGGGCACTCTCCATGGCGCTGCTCACCCTGCAGACGTGATGGCCTGCCGATCTGGCACCCAGAGGACCACAGAGCTGACCAGTTCTCGGGCGCAGACGGAAGCCCCAACAGGCCGTGTCCCAAGTGATGTTATATTGGGGATAGAGCATGGGTACCTGTTGCTTCAGTGCAGTCTGCGGGAACAGAGGTCGCGGAAGGAAAGCTGGTAGGCTCCCGCCCAGTGTGGGGTCCCTCTGCCAGGCAGAAGTCCCACAGCAGAGCTGGCGCGCTGGTTATTGCAGATCAGCCCAGCACTTGGGAGCCGCATACACACAAGCCGCCCGAGACCCAAGCGATATTATGCCTGTCTGTCTCAGAACCTGGCTGTCCCAACTTCCCAGTCACTGGAGCAAAGATGGCGGAAGGAGTTAGTCATTCTAATTAAACTTGCACAGTGGTATGATATACATTGTAAAGTTGGGATGAGCCTATCAAAGGAAGAGCACATGTCAAGGAACATTAACTAAATACACAGAGTTGGACATGGGCAAGTATATCTCTAATTCTCATTCAGGTAACAAGCCATCTATTACTAACTCTCAGTATCCTTAGATACAGCCTCTATGATTCTTAATAATTGTATAGTTATTGATGCACTAATGCAAACCTGTCTCTTTCTAAATGCTGTAGTCTCTGAACAGATTCCTTGAAAACAACTTGTCTTTTGGGAAATATTATTTCATGAACTAACCAAAACTTTAGCAGGAATTAACAGATTTTTTTTTTTTGGTGTTCTTACCAGTTAAGTGTTAGAAAGGCTAGTGTTTTGCTTTGCTTTGTTTATTGTAGGCCACATTAGAATGGGCCTGTGAGTGAATGGTAACATCATCTTCTTCATTCATGAGGAGTACAAGGTCTGCCTAAAATTATGCTGCATTTATATGCCTGGCCTTCCATATCTTCTGAAGTCTGGTTCTTCATAACAGGCTTAATGCCTCTTGTCAGGATAGTTATTAATAGCTATAAAAAGAATTTCCTGGATGCCTCAAACAAAATAAAACATAGGACTAAGTAGTATATTGATTTTCTTTTCAAAGAACAGTCAAAAAGGAAGAAGTAGATATTTAAGGCAGTATAGATCCATAAGCCACTAACATGGATTTTAAAAAAGGGTTGGTGGAGGAGCAGAGGAGTGTACATATCAAAAAGAAATAACACAAGAACACACACCCACAGAACTGAGCAGGAGTCTACCTATTCCCTTAGTATAATGTTCACTAGCTATAATTGTGATAGGAATTGTGGTTTGTAAGGCTAATTGTCCCTGGGTAGTGTGGGTGGATTGTCATTTGCCAGTACAACATGTCCTTAGTATGTAAATGGTTCTCAATTCAATCCTTAGCCTATGCCAAAGTGTCAAGTTAAGATTTAATTCAAGTTAAGAATTTTCTAATAAAATATATTAAAGAATAATTTGCTTAATCCCACAAATGTGTTGTGGCATACATGTGCTCCAAAGAACATGGACAGCCAGAACCAATGTCTTGACATTTACAATTACAAGGCCTCTTTCCTGGGTAAGCTCTATTCACTGTGTGCAGCTTTCCTCAGCAGACATTTCACAATTCTATTCTCTCACTTCCTAGTGTTGCCAGTGTAGTTTAACCCCACACTCAAATCTTCATGTGTGATAGTCCCATGAATGGGCTTTAAGGGTTCAGACCCTTTCATATATTCCCTGATCTTTCTGGCTTTCCTTTGATACCTGAGTGGAAGCCTCTATAGCTTCATATTTCTTATATTCTGCATTCCTATAAACTGTAAAACTAAGTTCATACACCAATGCCTAGGTATGCTGCAAAATTAGGCAATGGTTGTCCTTTGTTGGACCATGGCTGCAGTAGTCTCCGAAGATCTCAATTACAGTTTATAAAGAGAAACATTTCTTTAGGTGGACATATGAAACAAGAAGCCCTCCCCTTTAAACAAACAAACAAAAACATTCTAAACTTTCGTCTTGTCACAGCAACAGCCAACATGTTCCTTTTCTGTTCCAAGCTCTTCAACTATTGTTCCTCTGATTTTGTATCCCAATTCTCAATATAAAGTTGGCTAAATATAGAGTAATAAGCCTATTGTAATTTGAACATTATGTGGGTTCATATTTTCTCTAAAACATTAAGTAGTCAATCATCTTTAAATTCACATTTCTTCAAAATCCCAGCACAGGGAAAAATTGTTGACAATCTCTGTGTCACATGTAATGGTCTTTGGTTCAACTCCAAGTAAAGATTTTGTTTCCATCAATTATCTCTCCAACATCAAACATCTGCTTTATCTACCTTGCTATAGTCAATCTGTTCCAAGCTCCCTCTAAAATCCATTATTAATCTCTGCCTATTACTCTCTAGAATTTCTTTATAATTATTCTTAAAAATTTTCCAACTTCTCCTTCCAAACCATTTCCAAAAGTATAAGGACACGATGAGAAGCTTTACTTATGACAATAGCCTTACTTTTCTGGTACCAATCTTCATTGATATTGATACTCTTTGTCACTATAACAGAAGTGTCTAACAACAACATAACAGGATGAATGCTTTCTTTGGTTCATCTGGTCTATGTTTTTTGTTTGTTTGCTTTACCCTGTAACGTTAGTTCATCATGGTGAGTAAATAATGAAGAACAGAGCTATTAACTTTATGGAAGCCATAAAATAAGATACAGGTATCTAAGGATATCTTTCCAATGTCCAGTTTGTTCAAGTGAAAGAACTTCAGAGGAAGCCAAACCTATGGAGACACAGCTTTGTTACCATGTGTTTAGAACTTCTTGGAAGGAATAAGAGCACATAGAAAAACATCAGCAGAAATATGCTGAGACAATGGAAAAAATTATTAATTTTATCTACAAAGGCTAATCCCTTTATAAAATGTAATAGATGTATATACTTAAAAGAATTGTGTTGCTCAATGAGCTGATCACTGTTTGAGATTACCCTATCTCTTCTGTCCTTTCCGAGACAAACCTTTATACCATAACACAAAGCTCCACCATCATGCCTGGTCCTAGGGGTGAATGTGATGAGGGGCAAGGCCTCTCCATCACCATGACATCCTGAAGAATGTGGTACCAGGGGAGAAGGCCCAACCTTGCCCCTACGTTCCAAAAGAGTTCTACATCTAAGGTGCAGGGTCCTGCTTTAGTAATTCTGTCAGAAGGATAAGACTGGCACCCACACCACAAAATACTCCCCCTCTGCTCCGTTGATTCAGATTTAGTTCTGCCACTCTGTGGGACAAGCATCCACTATCCTACACCTCGTTTCAAGGAGAATCTGATATCCATGGAACAAGTTTGTGCTCAAGTACATGAATCAGCAGCAATACAATCACTATGGCCGAACTCAGCACAGGCTGGCATTTATCTTGAATTATTGAAGAACCAAATGAGCAAAAATAGAGGTCAGAAAAGAGAAATTGCTGAGCATTCCCAAAAACTACAGTTAAGTTCATCAGCTCTGCTATCTTCTCACTTAGTAGGTGTCAGCATGGATAGAATGCTCTATGTCCTCAAAAGCTGGTAACTGTAACTGTAATTCCTTCCTCATTAACTCCCCCTAGTTTTTTCTTCAATGTGAAGAAATGAAAATATATTATAGAAATATAGAAACAATGTTGAACATCATAAGCCATCACAGAAATACAACTAAAACTGCATTGAGGTTCCATTTCACTGCTGTCATAACAAGAGTTATTAAGTAAACTTAAGTGACTGATAAGAAGGCTTGGTGGGTACAAATTCCCCTACCTAGTTTGATGATCTTATTCTGATCCCTGAAATACACAATTTAGAAAGGATACCTGATTTCCTGAAGCTGACCTCTTATACACACACACACGCACACACACACTCACACACACACACACACACACACACACACACACACAAGCACACACACTGACACACACAAATATACATGTACAATTTCGCATATACCCACAAAAACACCCACACACTCACACACATGCAGCCTAAATAAAATAAATAGTAATGCTACATAAATATTAAAAATTTACAAAAGTTGCAGCAAGATTAGTGGCTCAGAAGGAAAGAGCACTTGTTTCTTTTCCAGAGAACCTCAGTTTAAGTCAATGTCCCCTTGGTTTCTTCTTACCCTCTGACCAAAGTATTTGATATCTTCAGTAAACAAGACTTACCTTACAAACTGGTGAGCAACAAGAATAGTGGCAATATTCTGTGTGGTTTTGCTGGCATGTGGAATGGCCTTGATCCACAATTCAGAGGGGAAATAGAAATGACTAAAATATTTTTTAAGGGTTCACATTCTCTTCTATCAGTAAAAACACAGATTAAAAATACATTGACGGATCATTTTACCTCAGCCAGGATTATTGAAAACAAGAAGACATATGACAGTAAATGTTACACAAAAATCAATTCAAAATGAATCAATGACCTTAACCTTAAATCCAACATCCTAAAAATAATGGGCAAAATTTAGGCAATAGACTTAGAGTTATATAAATAGACAAAAGCATTCTGACACAAATTCTAATAGTGCAGGAAATATCTCCCAAACCAACAAATGACACTGCATAAAATTAAATTGTTTCTGCACAGCAAGGAATATACCAACAGAATGAACACACAGAATGGGAGGGAATCTTGGATAGGAATACCTCAAGCAGGGAGGTGATATTTGTTTTGTTTTTTTTTTAATTAGATGTATTCTTTATTTATATTTCAAATGATTTCCCCTGTTCCCCAGTCAACCCCCTCCCACTTCCCTGTCCTGTTATTGTGCAATGAACTTAAATCTGAGGACATTAACTATATAAAACTGTGTCAGTCAATAAATGGGCTATTGAAGTGAGCAACTAGTTTTTACAGGAAGATGCACAAACAACCAATAAATATTTTTTGAAATGTTCAATATATTTGGTCACCAGGGGAATGGAAATTAAAACCACTCTGAAATTCCATGTGATTCTGCTCAGAATGGCCAGGATGCTGTGTAGATGACAATAAATTTCTAACCATGATTTAGGTGCACTGGAGTGGTTCTTCCTAAAGTTTATGGTAGGTTTGCAGCAGAGCAAGGGAAAAAGATATTCTTTGCTGAACTCATTACAGCTCCAAAGCCTTGGGTTTTGCAGGTGAGCTTTGTAAGTGATTTGTACGTCTTTAGTTGAACACAAAGACAGAATTTTATGTATACTTAGCTTTTTGTTGAAGAAAAATAACTCTTACATGAATGTATCTATTCATAGCTATCCTTGAATAAGTGCATATGCATATTCAAATAAATCATTATTTTTTTGCTTAGCGTTATGCAGTTTTCTAGCAATGCTCAGGAGGCATGGATTTTTGTGTAGGTGGTACCAGGCCAGTGCGATCTGATTCAGGTGTTAAAGAAGTAGCAGAAATCTTTTCCTGTACACAGATTCACAGTTTGATGATGCTGCAGTCTGGAAGGTTCATTCATTACTCACCATGTGACTTTCGATCTAATCCTTCCCAGTTCCCAAAATAAGATACATTTTCAAGTTGATTTCTAAGTATGTCCCCTTCCTATTCTTTTTTGGTCTCTACCACAGATATCAAAATGTATATGAATTTGACTTATATATGGAAGATGCTATTACACTTTGTCTTACTTTGTCAATACAGAGTAAAAATTCTGGGAATGTAGTGCTTTTATCAATTTTAAAATTCACTGTTTAGTATTCCTTTTTTATGATTCATAGTTTTCTGATAAAATTTAGTTATGAATCTGGTCACACTTCAAGTAAAAATCAAATTTTAGTCATTATTGACATCACCACTCTTCAGGAATATGAAAGCAAAAGCCTAGTTGCAAAGTCATTAAGATGACTCCACAGGAAGGCTGTATCTAGTACTTTTGTCCATCGAGTCCATTAGGACACCACTGAGTATCTTCCAGTTCTGTTTGCACACAATTACAAACTGCTTTCTAGTAAGCTCTAAGAAGCTACTAAGGATTATCATTCACTACGTTTCCAAACTTTTATCTCCTTTAAGACTCTGTCTCTGTCTCTCTGTCTCTCTGTCTCTGTCTTTCTCTGTCTCTCTGTTTCTCCCTATCTGTCTCTGTCTGTCTGTCTGTCTGTCTCTGCCTCTCTCTCTCTCTCTCTCTCTCTCTCTCTCTCTCTCTCTCTCTCTCTCTCTCTCTCTCTCTCTCTCTCTCCCCCTCTCTCTCCAATTCTAATTTTATAGCACTTGTCCTTATAACCCAGGGCTCAATTGCACTGTACCAGTTTTCAAAGAACTAGTATTAGAGCCATGAATCACCACACATGTTTTGTGTTTTCTATAAATATCTGTAAGAATTTTTGGTAATTATATTCTATAATCAAAGTGATGATGCATAGAATATGACTATACTAAACTGTTGAGGCAGATGCAAACTACATACAATGGTGTATGCTCTGCAAAGTATTCAGGGATTGCATTCATGTGTGGAAATCTATTTATAGTAATCTGCTGCAGAATAAGAACTTTACTGTGAATCCCAGATTTAGAGGGTTCAATCCAAATAGCAAGGAGAATGTTACACTTCAGGCAGAACAATTAATATGTTTTGCCCTGAGTTAGAGTCAACACTGGTTGATCATTTCTTTTGTCCTTCTGTCCCTCTATTTTTGGAGTAGTATCTGAAACACTGGTGTCACCCATATTTAGGTTGGTTCTTTTTTCCTTAGGTAATTCTTTGTAGAAATGTCTTCACAGATACAGAAGTGTATCACACCAGTCTCCTTGGTGATGATAACTTTTGTCAAGTTGACAGTGAAGTTCATCCATTATACACCTGTTTGTGCGGTCCTCTTTCAACCATGGCTATCGAAAATTATTCAAATACTGAATGTTGGTAGGACAGGAGGATATCTGAGCATATGCAGTGAAAGACTGGCTTATTGTAGGAAGTAATGAGGTGGAGAGGCTTTGACCTCAAAACCTAACATCTCAAAATCATTAATGCAAACTAATTAATACAAGTGAATCCTAAACAGTGGGGCTGTCCCTAAAGCTGTTGCCTGTTTGTGAAATGTGTTGCCCTTATTGGGTTGCCTTGTCTGGCCTCAGTGGGAGAGGATGTGCCCAGGTCTGCAAAAACTTGATATGCCAGAGTTGTAGGATATCTGGGGGAGGCCTCCAGCCTCTCAGTGGAGAAGTGGGGGATAGATGGAGGAAGGGATTGTGTGGAGATGGGAGACAAGGAGGGTAGGTAGAGTTAGGATTATAAAGTATGCTAAAAAATGTTATCTATGGTTTCATTTGTTCTGGTACTGTAAAATGTTCATGAAATTGATACCTCATTAGACCACAGTATTTGGAAGAAACCATATCTGTTCCCCAAGGCCATGTACAATCACATTTGGTTGTAAAATCAACCATCTTTTATTGCTTTGATGTAAAAGCTGTTTCATTCATTGATACATCAATTTGTTGACCTAAAGTTCACTTGCCTTCGGAAACAGTGGAATGTCATTGACTATTTTTGGACATACCTTCTTTCCTGAGTATTCCTGGGATCTCAATTTCTGTTCCTCACAAAATCAAAATAAACAGTATTTAAATAGGAAGAAGGAGAAGGGAGAAATCTCTCTCTCTCTCTCTCTCTCTCTCTCTCTCTCTCTCTCTCTCTCTCTCTCTCTGTCTCTCTCTCTGTCTCTGTCTCTCTCTCTCTCTGTCTCTCTCTGTCTCTCTCTGTCTCTCTCTCTCTCTCTCTGTCTCTCTCTCTCCATTTAAATCTTACTATCATGTTAATATCATGCAGAGATAATTAAACAATTATCTTGATGTCCACTTGCTATTCCTGAAATTACATGTAATTTTTAAGGAATTATGAGGGTTTCTGAAGCCAATCTTCGTGGAAACCCTGTATTACTTATGAGGAACCATTCAGCAAGTCTCAGCAATGAAATAGCTTGTTGTTTTCTTTATATCACTAAATAAAAACACTGTGATGTCTTGAAAAATCAGTCTACGCTTTTCTGCTTCTGAGCATACCAACAAAAAAGACACTAGAAATATTCCTTTGAAGATCTTATTGTTCTGACTCCATTCATAAGCAGTCAGCACATGTTGTTTGCTAATCAGCACAACACACTGTAAATAAGTTTAGCAAAATAGATATTGTGCTTTATGAAACATATGTCCTTAATGAGGCACAGCAATTTAAAAAGTCATGAAAACTTAAAAGAAAATGCAAGAGTCTGTGACATTCAGCCTCTCCTTCCCCACATTCCAACAATGCTTCCATTATGCAATACTTCTGTTAGAAACATCCAGATAAGAATTCTCTTTCTAACATAAGATAATTTCTACAAGTTGATTGCTGTGTACAGAAAACATAAATGCAATGAGCTATATGGAGAAATTAGTTCCTTACCAAAACACTCCAAGAATATTTTCAGACAGTAAGAACTTGATAAAGATAAATATCCATTTAGATGTGAGTTTTCTGTGAATCTTATTTAAAATTCTATATACCCTGGGCATTGAGGTTGGAGTGATAGATACCATCCTCCCAACATCTCAGTGATGTTTCAGATAAACAGATGATTTACTCGTTTAAGCTTGTGCAACACATTCAGGCCATGGTTATGGTCTTTCTGTATTCCATGTCCTGGGAAATGTCCGACTTAAGCATGAAAGTTTCTATGCAAGGGTACAAATGATACATACTGGAATGCTTTTCTCCTCTCCCCATCCCGTAAAGAGCTAACCTGCAAACAGCTGTGAAGGTGACAGACTCCTAGCATCTGTCCCTTCTGCTTCAGATGATCCCTGGAGCAGAAGTAAATCTGGGTAAATATGTTTTGGATTCTGGAATACATTTGAGATATAATATACACAGTCAACCATGAAATATTACAGGTCATTGCATTTACTGTATTTTACATCTGGCATAGGTAAACATCCTACCCTTAATTATAGGTTTACTGACCAAATCGGCTGAACTATGATTGAACCATGGATTTTAATTGTCTTTGTAATGCACTGGTGGTGTGTGTGTGTGTGTGTGTGTGTCTGTGTGTGTGTGTGTGTGTGTGTCTGTGTATGTAAGAAAAATATTCTTTGCTTGAAACCTCTAAGAAATCTCAGGGAAACATGTTTTCTAGAAGCAGAGCTTTCTTGTATTGAAAGGACATATTTTGAAAACACACTTTGTTCTTTTCGTAACTTTTAGTTTATATATTACAGTTGAAAAATATTTAAAACACAGATTTGTCCAATGGTTAAGTCAGACCTGCTGAAAAAAATGCATGAGAAATTTTTAAAAGTAGAATCTATGCTTATATCACAAGATTTATATACTTTTTTTTAATAAAATTCTTATTCATTTTATCTTTAAAACTTTAGCTCTTAGTCTGATGTAGTATGTATGTTGAAGCTCAGGCAGAAGGGACGAGTACATTTTTTTCAGCAGGAGTCTGTTATTAATATCATGTCCCAGTCTTGAATATATGAAAGCTTATGAGAAGTTGAATCTTTCCTAATGCCCTTTGTAGAGCTCTCTTCTTTCATATCAATGCAGAGCAAACAATTGCTGTTTTAGACCACATAGTATATGACATTTTGTTACAGAATAACTAGGACAATCATACCACTAAAATATCAGATGCAAATAGGTCTATATCTACTCATTTATGTTAAATGATAACTATGGATTATATAGTTGATATTTATTTATGTGTCACAAGAACATTTGGACATGTCCTATGCAGTGATTGGGGTTTCGAGTGAGATTCCTATCATTGCATCTGGGAAGGTACAGAAGACTTTATGCAAATATGAATTTAGAGATGCTTCCATCTGACAATGGGTTTGCGGATCCCTCATTCTCGTAACTTTCCTGCTGTTCATATTCTGCCTCAAACAAAAAGAATAATAAGAAATGTATAATTATCTTTGGTATGATGAAAGAGAAAGAGAGAACTTGTATTCTATCTCTTTTCATAAGTAACATTTTAGCATTAATCTGAGATGTCTTGGACAGATCATTATTTCTCTCAACTTCTTACAGTGTTTTTAGGTGTATCATATATATTTTCATCTTCAATTTTCATAATTGTCTTGAGGGGGTCAAGCAGTCCTAATCTCAGTAGATCTTTGGTTTTGTCTGGGCAAAAGAATCTCCTGCTGTTTATATTTAAGTGACTTATCAAAGAGTGGTAACCAAACTATTAACAAAGGAGGTTACTGAGAATAACTATGAACATGTTATTGTGACAATGGATTCACATGACTCTGACATGTGAGACACACTCTGTGCACATCAGAAATGATATTATCAATAGTGGATCATGTCATTTTACTTGAGAACACATACACAAACACATGCACACACACACAGAGTGAGAGAGAGAGAGAGAGAGAGAGAGAGAGAGAGAGAGAGAGAGAGAGAGAAGACTGTAACAAGTGTATCTACAAAAATGACTGAATAGCTAAGACATGTGTTGCATGAGGCCATATGGAAGAAGTCTTAGCCAATCATTTCTTCTGGTTAAGCCTTTTTGCATGTTATTGTTGTTTTTGTTTATTGGTGAGACTTACTTTTTTGTTTTGTTTCATTTTTTAAATATTTTATTGGCTATTTTGTTTATTTATATTTCAAATGTTATACCCCTTCCAAGCTTCCTCTTTCAAAATCCCCCATCCCACCCTTCCTCCCCCTGCCTCCATGAGGTTGTCCCCCCACCTACCCGTCCACTCCTGTTTCCCTAACATTCCTCTGCTTGTGGGCATTGAGCCTTCACAGGACTATGGGCCTCCCTTCTCTTTGAAGGCAGACAAGGCCATCCTCTACATATGCAGCGAGAGCTATGCAGCCCTCATGTATGTTTTGTGTATGTTTTGGTAGATGGTTCATAAAGTTCCTGGGAGCTCTGGGGAATCAGGTTGGTTAATACTGTTTTTCTTTCTGTGTTGTTGCAAACCCCTTCAGCTCCTTCAGTATTTCCCTAACTTCTCCAGTGAGGTCCCCTGCTCAGTCTGATGGTTGGTTGCAAGCATCCCCATCTGTATCTATAGAACTCTGACTGAGCTTCTCAGGAGTCATCCATATTAAGCTCCTGTGTGAAAGCACTTCTTGGCATCAGCAATAGTGTTTGGGTTTGGAGGCTGCATATGGGATGAATCCCAGGTGGGACAGTCTCTGGATGACCTTTTCTTCAGTCTCTGCTCCACTCTTTGTCCCTGTATATTCTTTAGATAGGAGCAATTCACAGTTAAAATTTTGAGAAGGATGGGTGGCCCCATCCCTCGAGCAGGGGCCATGTCTAACCTCAGGATATGGTATCTACATGTTCTCTCTCCCCTTTCTTAAGTATTTCAGATAATATTGTCTCCATTGGGTTTCCTGGTGTCTGGGACTTTCTATTGGCCTTGTAATGAATGACTTTCATCTGTTTCATATCTATATAATTGCCTTCAAAACCGTGATTTCAAGTTCAGATTTGATGGTAAAGTTTGTGTTGTTTGGTGTCCTCTTGTTTTTTTAAATAGTGACATGGATACAGACCATTGGAAGAAGCAGCTTTGTCCTTTAGATGAAAAGTATAACAAGAGCAAAAGTTTCAGCTTTTTTTGTGTTAATTTGGTACTGCCTAGGAAATACTGATTCAGTGATCTCTCTAAGGGTGCTGCTGATGGTTGTATACCCCAATACCCAGGCTCTATCCAGTATGTAACTACTATTATCAGTGAGCCATGTTGCCTAAAGGTTAGAGAGAGGTTTGACTTAACACTATTGTTTAGTGTTATGATTTTTGCTTTTTCCCAGCAGAAACATTAATATGCAGGAGGAATTGGAGTCTGTTAGTAATAAAGTAGATAGTAGTTCTCAACAATGTCTGATTTTGAACACTGTTGCTTCTTAAAGGACATTACGACATTTGCATGTATGGTTAACGGAAACCAAGTGAAAAACTCACAGAGTCATGTTTACATGTGCCTGGCACATACATGTCAGTGATTCCTTTCCTCTAGTTTTAGCTTAGCGGTTTCCATTGCTAACTGGCCATGAAAACCAAAGTATAGATACCTGTGGAGTATATAATAACTACTAGACCTGAGATTTGTGACAAGGAGTGAGTGGCTGCTTCATGTCTATTCTAGGTGAGTGGTTTGCTCCAGCACTTCAGTGAGGACTCCAAAAGAATTTTCCTTGTTCCATTTTGGGATAGTTTTGGTTCTATTATAGGCAAGGTAAGAAGAGTAGTTAGATCCTTTTTGAGTATTTGTATGAAAAGCCAAACTACTTAGACACTATTCTTCTGTTCACCATAAAGCCTCAAAAACAGACTTAGCTCTGGCTTAAAGCTGAGATATTCAGATAGGACAGTACTCTAGCATTCCCACATTCCCAGTTACTGTTTTTTTAAGCAGAATGCCTATATATTAAATCATTTTCTGTGTATAATTGAGATAGACAAGTGTCATGGCATTAGAATTAAAATAACTGTATGTTTTGAGAAGATATTTGTACCTTGTGAGAAGATTATGGATCTACAGAAAGCAGACCTATAATAGTTAAATAATATTTGGGTCAGATGTTTCTTGATTCAAGCAACAAAGAAGCTGATCAAAAGTGGGCAAAAGTAGGAAGCCATTGAAAAGAAGCTATAGTAGAAGGCCACTGAGCAAGTGGGTAGAAGCTGTCTTAGAAACCCTGGAGCAGGACAGTTAAAGTTAATTATTTTCTGACCTTTATACCAAGTCTCAAAAGTAAACAACAGCAGCATGTACCAGAATACAGAAGCATCCTTTTAGTCTATTGCTATGAGTCAGTAATCCTCAATGGAAATTCGTTTTAACATAGGACAGGTGTTTGTTACAAAACAGATCACATAAGAACTTAATATTTTGCATAATCCAGTGTGTTCTGTTGTTTTATTATTGTTTGGTTTGTCTGCTTATATGGGTACATTAAGAGACTGACAGAGATATAGCAAGTCAATAGGTAAAAAGCTATAGATGAGAAGTTATGGTTATTCCTATGTTTCAAGCTAATGGATATTGAGAGACCCTATTAGAGAAGTTGGTATTCTTTAAAAACTGTTTTATTTCTATTCATTCTCCTGACCCTCTGGGCTGTCTCTTGTCTCCCCCATACCTGATCCTTCCTCCCTTATCCCCTTTCGCACCCAGGTTTCTCTTTCCCTCTGCCTCCCATGATCATTTTGCTCCCCCTTCTAAGGGGGATTTAAACATCCTCACTTGTGCCTTCCTATTTAATTTCTTAGGGTCTGTGGAGTGTATTCTCTACCTCTTAACTAATATCTACCTAATGGTGTGTACATATCATGCATTCCATTTTGGATCTTGATTATCTCATTCAGAATACTTTCTAGTTCTATCTATTTGCCTAAAACATTCATAATGTCCTTGCTTTTAATCGCTGAATAATATTCCATTGTCAAATGAACCATATTTTCTGTCTGTATCAATTCTTCAATTGAGGGCATTTGGTTGCTTCTTGTTTCTGTGTACAAAGAATAAGGCTACTATAAACTTATTGGAAAGTGTGCCCTTGTTATATGTTGCAGTATCTTTTGGTTGTATGCCCAATAGCAGAACATCTAGGTCTTCAGTTAGGACTATTTCCATTTACCTGAGGAACTGCCAGATTGATTTCCAGAGTGGTTGTACAAAATTGCAATACGCCAGTAATGGAGGAGTATTCCCATTTCTCCACATCATCGCCAACATGTGCTCTTGCTTAAGTTTTTGATCTTAGCCATTCTGATTGGTGTAAGGTGGAATCTCATTTAGATTTGCATTTCCCCAATGATTAATGATGCTGAACATTTATTTAAGTGCTTCTTGGACATATGCAACTACCAGTGGTATGGGGAGCTTCTATAAGATCTCAGAGACTTTAGATGGAGGAGGTTCCCAGAACTCAATTTGAGTGGTCATAGTCGAAATGCCCAACTGTGGGGATATGGAAACTGAGTAGACCACCTCCAGTAGTCAGACTAGAAATCCAGTGGAGGGATGGAGATACCAATGACTTACAAAACTTTCAATCCAACATTTTTCCTGTCTGAAAGAACTGCAGGGAAAAAACTGAAGCAGAGACTGAAGGAATGAATGCCTGACCAGTGACTATCCCAACTTTGTATTCATCCCATGGGTGGGCACCAATTCCTGACACTGTTATGCTTACAGACAGTAGCCTAGCATGCCTGTCCTGTGAAAGACTACACCTGTAGCTGACTGAAACAGGTGAAGATACTTACAGCCAAGCATTGGACCAAGGTCAGGGACCCCTATGGTAGAGTTAGGGCAAGGATTGAAGGAACTGAAGGAGATGACAACTCCACAGGAAGACCAACAATGTCAACTAACATGAAGCTTTTTTATCTACAAGATACTAAGCCACCAAGCAAAGAGCACTTACAGGTAAGTCCAAAGTCCCAGGTATTAATGTAGCAGAGGGAAGTCTTGTCTGGTCTCAGTGGGAGAGGACTTGCCTAATCCTGTCAAAATGCTCCAGGGTAGAGGGATTGAGAAGTGGGGAAAGGGAGAGGGAAGAATGGGGTGAAGAACTCTTCAGAGGGCTGATATGGGAGAGTGCAACATTTGGGTTGTAAATAAATAAAATAATTAATTAATTTTAAAAAAGAAAATGTTTTACATAAGTTACAACAGTGGCCATCCAGGAATTAAGATACTACAGGCATCAGGTATTCATTGTTAGCTTGGCATTAATGGGTTATTGAATATGAATGGTTAAGGTGTGGTAGTGAGAGTTTGAGCCAAAAATATGAACAGAGCACAGTTTTGAAAAGATATTTTTCTCCAGCTGTGGAGATGGACATCTACATAATAGTGTAAATTGATATGTAAAAATGTAGTTTTCTAAGGACCAGACCAGAAGGTGTGTGGTGATCTGGTTGAGACCATATGTTAATTCCAGTGAGGGGGATGGGGACTGAAAGGTGGATTCACTGAAGTCAATTAAAATGGAATAAATGACCTCATGTTGATTAAGAAATCAATTATAGTTGGTGTTACATCAAGAGCTTCCCTATATTTTTGGAAAATCTGATGCTGTATGCAGCATCTAGGCCATACTTATCTAGCTGGTTGAAGTTCTGCTTTAATAAAATACATGGCCGTATTACCCCACTGACCATAACATCCATGGATCTTTTATTATACTTTTGATATCATTCTGTCTTTTGAGGAGGAGCACAACCATTTTTAACTGCCTTTGTATTTGCAAAGTTGACATAGACCATATGTTGGGCTTTGGGATTTTGACAGCATCCATTCAATTATCTTGGTTGGTTGCAGTGATAGCAGCTTGCTGAGGATGCCTCTATGGCAGTTAAGGAGACATTAAATGATTTTGGCCTTTTCATTAGGGATGGAGGGCCCATATAGGGACAATTAGGGTGTGTCATATGAAGAGGTACCTGGAGATTCCCTGGAATGCACATGGAGCCAGCTATATAAGCTGCCATATATTAAATCTGGCACTTGCCACTTTTATTTACTTCTCATTATTCTTTGGTTTCAAGTCTTTCTCCTGGTTATTGAATAACTCAAAAGTTATACCTAGAAAAATGGATAAGGGCTTTGTGGCCTCATTTCCAGCTTTTGAAATTTTTGCTTTCATTTTGCATGAAATATCTACAGAGAGATGTTATAGATAAATGCTTCTATGTCAGGCATTCTCAACCTGTTTGTCTTGATCCCTTTAAGGGACATAAATCATATATCCTTTATATCTGATATTTATAATATGATTCATAACAGTAATAAAATTACTGTTGTGATATATAAACAAAATAAATTTATGGTTTGTTATTACCACATCATGAAGACCAGCATGAAATTGTCAAAACATTAGGAAGGTTGAGAACCATTGCTGTATGAGACTTTCTGAATCTAGATTGATATGTGTATGTACATCTTTCAAAGGATATATTTTCAGTAAGACCTGGAGAAGGCTCTCAAAGTTTGAGGTAATCAAATGTTTTTATCACTTTTCTTTTCATGACATCTATTAAATGCCTAAGTGTATAATGACAGATTCTCTATACAGATGCTTTTCTTGAAATGTCCACCAGGGTTGGTTTGGGAATATCTTACAAATGAGGAGGTGGTCTTCATATCGGTTTAGAACATGGACTTTTTCATTTTACTACTAAGCCATGACTAAGTTGAGATTTGTCCCATAATACAGTAGATAGTTAAAATAATATATAGATCTTAACAAGGTGGTTAAAGGAGATGGTAAAGGCTGTTTTAAATAAAGTTGGAATGGTATTGGTTAGAAGAGCTGTGCATGACTTGTTTCTGCACAAGTTCAAACATAGGGAATGGAACATGGACTTTGAGAATATTTTCTACTGTCTGTCCACAGAATTGTAATAGTATTCCTGTGGTATGTGGAAGTGTCTCTTTTGAAAAGGAAATCTTTGAACAGACATGTGAAAGTGAGAAAGTGTCAGGGCCTTCCTGCCAAAAGATGGAGAGCTTAAAACCATTCTGGGTAATGCAGATGGAAAACAGCCAGCAGAAGGTGAGACAAAAGGTCATGCATAGTGTTCTGATCATCTGAAGATCTGGCAAAACACAAAGCAGAGTTTGTTGTTTTGGATCCTTAAGAAACACTCAAGGTTGTGAAGCTATGACTACATAGAAATATGTCAAGGTGATAGAAAAGAGTTTTAAGTGTTGAGCATCATCTATGGGGAATTACTAAACTAGTGTGTTCTTTCAAGATCTAAGATCTAGAGGACATTTTCCTCCTAGAATATAATAACTCTAGTGAGCAAATTGTTCCGATAGAACTTCAACTTCCTTAAATCACTCTTTCTCATCTTCTGGAGTAATTGTACATTGTTCTCTTTGTCTTTGGCTAATCTTGACAATGTATGGTACCACACCCCCATCTGCTTCACTTCAACAGCACTTCTGGCAACTCCTAATATTTTAAGGAAGAAAGCCTACACTATTTTATTAGCATAATGTCACAAATTATTTAATAAACTTATTGTATATTATCACCCAATCTCACTTTAATGCATCCATATATTAACTAGCTTGACTTAAGTTCCACCTGTGAATATAAGAAGATTCATTATCCAGTTTCTGGAGTTTAAATCTAAGACATAGATCTTTCTAGGTATCCAGAAAGAATTTATCAAATATATTCATTTCTGATCCTTTAGATAATTCTTTATTTTCGTATTATCTGAAGTCTTCTTTCTCAAAGAGTTGGAACATTAAAAGTACAGTGAAAAAATCACAAAATCTGAACCTAGTTATTAGTATGTTTTTTTCAATTATTTTGAACTCCCTATATTCCATACCTACCATGTATATATTTAATTTCTTTTCTTTTTGTGTAGAGTATGTGGATATATATATATATATATATATATATATATATATATATATATATATATATATATATATAAATTTTTAGTTTAATGTATTTATAATATATCCTGTTCATGGTTTTCTCTCCCTCTACTCCTTCCTATTCCTTCCCATCACCCCTTCCCTCTAGTCTGCCCTCTTTCTGTTTCTCATCAGTCATGAATATGCTTCTAAATAATTGTACTCAACCTTTCTAATTCTGGGACCTTTTAATACATTTTCTAATGTTTCTGTGAGCCCCCAACCATAGAAATATTTCTTTAGTAGTTCATAAATGTAATTTTACTACTGTTAAAAATTGCAGTATAAATATCTGTTTTCCCTGGGTATTAGATGACTGCTGTGACAGTCATTTAAACCCCCAAAGAGATGGTAGCTCACAGGTTGAGAACCACTTTTAGGATCTAAAAGACAACAGCCATGAAATTATAAAAAAAAGATATAATACATGAAGCAAAAACTATCATATCAATATTGGACACAACACCCAAAAGGATTAATACTGTCACAAAACCATCCACAAGAGTCAAAGATCCACTATTTCTCACAGTTTGGAATTCCATAGAAAATACTAAGCTAACATCTGTAATATATACAAAAAGTATGTGGAATAGACCTACATAGGCCTTGTGCTTGCTACTTCTTGCTATGTGAGCTAATATGCACCTTGCTTAGTTAATTCAGAGGGCCTTGTTCTCCTCATGTTCTTGTCCCCTTTAGGTCTTACACTGTTTCTGACTCCTCTTCTGTAGGATATCTTGAGTTCTGAGGAGAAGAATTTGGTGGAGAACTCCAATTTAGATTCTTTCTATCAAAGTCTAGCTGTGGGTCTCTGCATATGTTTCTATCTGCTATGAGAGGAGTCCTCTCCAATGATGCCTAGATGAGGGACTGATCTATGAGTTTTGCAGAATATCATTAGGAATTATTTGACTGATACTTATTTTAAAGACCAATAGTGTTTGGTTTTACCAAAGGTCTGTGGGTTATCTAGTCTCTGGTTCTCGGTTTCCCAGGCAGTATCAGGTATGGGTTTGTTCTTGGCTTTTGGTCAAATTAGATATTGTGTAATCCGCACTTTCACCTTAGGCTTTGGTATAATACCTTTCCACTTGCTACAAACTGTTTTATAGAAATAATTTCCATGGATTTTATTATGAAAACTTTCACATGGGAATCATAATTTACTTACCTGTGCCAATATTTTTAAAATATTTTCATGTTTCTAATATTTTATTATAAATAGTAACAACAAATGTGGAAGCCCATGAAATACTTTGTTCATTTTATATGTTTTGAAGATATGTACTTATTTGTATTGCCAAAATGATGAAAAAATCCATTGTGCCAATTCGTCTTTCTGCCTTCTTCTCACAGTCATTCCTTTCACTAGTTCTGCCCATCATTGGGGTCTGCTGGTAAAAGCACCTTCAACTATATCCCATTCTGAAAGCATTACTCAAGCATTAAAATATTAACTGAATTATTAAACCAGAACATTATTCATTTTGAACTTTATCTCTTTTGATTGCCTCTGGATATAAACAAAATTAAAAATGAAATTAGAGGGAAGGCTTACGATAGTAACGCCAAGAGAAAACAAACATAATAAGTAAAGCATGGGATAGAAATTAATTTATATACAATAATCATGCATTCCACAGGCATCCAAGGATGTAAATGGAAGGTGGACTCAAAGAGCTTGCCATGACAATAATACATTACATGCTTCCTTAACTCAATGACATACTTTTACCTCCTAAGTCATAGTGAAATTTGTGCTTTGAAACCAAACATCATAGGCCAAGACCCTTTTCTATATGAGCATTGTTTAGACATTAGGTAATATTTTCCTGTGATAATTTTTGGAAACCCTCAGTTCTTTTATGAACTAAAATTCCTGGAGATGTAATATGTTTGATTTAAACTATATGTTTACTAACATTAGCATTCTATTCTTGGATTATTCTCTAAGTTAAGGGAATCAGTTTATCTTTTCAAGCTTGAAAATTTGAAATATTTTAATGGTGACTGAATATCACCAAATGTATACTGTTACTTTTTAAGCTTACCAAAGCAGCTTTCTGTAACTTATCTTCTTTATTAAGCTTATATAGCTTATCTTCTTTATTAAACACTATACTTAGAGCCAAATGTGGCCCTGGAAGCTATAAGGAATAGAATCATAAGATAGAGCCTGCATTCCTGACCAAAGATCACTGTGAATATTGATATTCAGATCCAGAATTTTTCAGAATTTTCTTTCTTTAGAAATATAGTAGACATCAAGACACATGAGATTTGTATCCTCCTGCTCAATGACTATGAGAATGAAACTATCATATCAAAACAGAAAAGAATTTATCCTGGTAGGCATTTTCAAGATAATCTCTTGAATATTAGTATATTCTGATATGTTTCATTAGATTCTTTCATCATCATTTTGGTAAAGAAATATATGACAACAAAAGCTTAAATATGGCAGTATAGTGGCTTATTGGCTCAGTGGCTCAGTCTGTGATAGCAAACACATATAGTAGTAACTTGCTTGAATGGTAGCATATAAAAAAACTGAGACTGACCAAGAACCATGGATAGGTATTTGTAGTATTAATTATTAAATCCCAGTGCAATGTTTGCTACCTGCATCAGGAGTCTAAATTCCCAAATGAAAGATGCATATAGCCTTTATATTTTAACATGCCTTAAGCAGCGCAATAGCTATGCAACTGCCTAGCAACAATGCTGCTAGAATCTACCTCCAGTCAATAATTCTAAATTACTACATACTAATTTCTATGTTCCATATTAGCTGCTCTTGATCTGTTCATACAGTAGGCCCTGATTTCTTAGCCAAAAGCGCAAGGAACTCTCTATGCTTCTTTACTCCATGGTGGACTCTGTATTTCCTTCCTTTATACTCTCCTTAAGTATGGTGGATCTCATTCTTCTCATCCTGGTCCCAATCCTGGGTCCCCTAAAATTCCACATCTGTCCTCCACAGCAACTATCTGCTGGCATCTTTATTTTCCCATGAGAACTAACTGGAAGTCAGTTCCCAGAAAGTACATGCAGACCCTCTCTTTTTCTTTTTATTGATATATTCTTCATTTACGTTTCAAAAGTTATTCCCTTTCCCGATTTTCCCCCTCCCAGACAAATTCCCAATCATCCTCCCTCCCCTTGCCTCCATGAAGATGCCCCTTAACCTAATCCTCTCTCCACCAGACTGCTTTCCAGAGTGGTTGTTCCAGCTTGCAATCCCACCAGAAATGGAGGAGTGTTCTTCTTTCTTCACATCCTAGCCAGCATCTATAGTCCCCTGAGTTTTTCATCTTAGCCATTCTGTCTGGTGTGAGGTGGAATCTCAAGGTTGTTTTCATTTGCATTTCCCTGATAACTAAGGATATTGAACATTTATTTAGGTGCTTCACAGCCATTCGAGTTTCCTCAGTTGAGAATTCTCCATTTAGCTCAGTAACCCATATTTTAATAGAGTTATTTGACTCTCTGGAGTCTAGTTTCTTGAGTTCTTTGTGTACACTGGATATAAGCCCTCTAACAGATGTATTGGTAAAGAACTTTTCCCAATTTGCTGTTTGCCACTTTGTCTTATTGGCGGTATCCTTTGCCTTACAAAAGCTTTGCAATTATATGAGATCCCATTTGTTGATTCTTGTTCTTAGAGCATAAGCCTTTGTGTTCTGTTCCGGAAAACTTTCCCTGTGCCCATGTGTTCTAGGATATTCCCCACTTATTCCTCAATAAGCTTCAGTGTATCTGGCTTTATGTGGAGGTCCTTGATTTATTGGGACTTGAGCTTTGTACAAGGAGATAAGAATGGGCTGATTTGCATTTTTTAACATGTTGACCTCAAGTTGATTAAGCATAATTTGTTAAAAATGATATCATTTTTCCATTGGATGTTTTTAATCTTTTGTCAGATATCAAGTGACCATATGTATGGGTTCATTTCTGGGTCTTCAATTCTATTCTTTGATCTTCCTGCCTGTCTCTGTATGAATGCTATAGAGTTTTTATCATTATTGCACTGTAGTAGAGCTTGACGTCAGGGATGGTGATTCCCCCAGAAGTTTTTTGTTGTGGAGAATAGTTTTCAATATCCTTGGTTTTTTGCTCTTCCAAATAAATTTGCAGATTGCTCTTTTTATCTCTATGAAGAACTGATTTGGAATTTTCACGGGATTTACACTGAATCTGTAGATTACTTAATGCAACATGGCCATTTTTACTATATTAACCCTGCCAATCCATGAGCATGGGAGATCTTTCCATATTCTGAGATCTTTTTCGATTTCTTTTTTCGCAGGCTTGAAGTTCTTGTCATACAAATCTTTCACTTGATTGGTTAGAGTCACACCAAGGTATGTAATATTATTTGTGATTATTGTGAAGGATATAATTTCCCTAATTTCTTTCTCAGCTTGTTTATCTTTTGAGTAGAGAAAGGCTATTGATTTGCTTGGATTTACTTCAGTCATTTTGCTGAAGTCGTCTATCAGCTTTAGGAGTTCTCTGGTGGAATTTTTGGGATCACTTAAGTATATGATCATGTCATCTGCAAATAGTGATATTTTGTCTTCTTCCTTTCCAATCCATATAAGTTTGACCAATTTTGTTGTCTAATTGCTCTAGCTAGAACTTGAAGTACTATATTGAATAGATATGTAGAGAGTGAGGAACCCTGTATGGTTGCTGATTTTAGTGGGATTGTTTCAAGTTTTTCTCCGTTTAGATTGATGTTGGTTACTGGTTTACTTTATATTGCTTTGGCTATGTTTAGGTATGGGCCTTGAATTCCTGATCATCCAAGTCTTTTAACATGAAGGGATGCTGAATTTTGTATAATGCTTTTTCAGCATCTAATGAAGCAATCATGTGATTTTTTTCTTTGAGTTTCTTTATGTAGTAAATTATATTGATGGATTTCCATATATTGAAACATCCCTGCATCATTGGGATGAAGCCTACTTGATTGTGCTAAATTATCATTTTGATTTATTCCTGGATTCTGTTGGCAAGAATTTTATTGAGTATTTTTACATCAATGTTCATAAGGTCTGAAATTCTCTTTCCTGCTTGGTCTTTGGTTTAGGTATAAGCATTATTGTGACTTCACAGAATAAATTGGGTAGTGTTCCTCATGTTTCTGTTTTGTGGAATAGTTTGAAGAGTATTGGTGTTAGGTGTTCTTTGAAGGTTTGATAGAATTCTGCACTAAAATCACCTGGTCTTGTGGTTTTGTTGGTTGGAAGACTTTCTTTTTTCTTTTTTTTTTTTTTTTTGTCATCTTTATATATTCTGAATGTGGAACTTTTTGTTCATCTATACTCTGGAAAAGTTCACAACAGTTTGGAAATCCATTCTTTAAAGGTTTAATTGTTCTCACCTGTTATTCCCTTCAGACCTTGTGACTTTTTACATATGAATACTTGAAAATTCTTTCAATTGTGATACTGTCCAGATTTTATATTCATTTGTCATATTATTTCTAACTTTAAAATCTATTGTTTTATAAAAGTAAACTTAGTCCTTTCCTTTTTTTATTTTCTAAGTTTTTTTTTTTATTTACATTCAAAATCATTTCCCCTTTCCCGTTTCCTCCCTCCCCGAAAGTCCCATAAGCCCCCTTCCCTCCCTCTTTTCTCCATTCAACCCCCTCTCGTTTCTCTGTCCTGGCGTTCCCCTACATCCAGTCTTTCCAGGACCAGGGGTGTCTCCTTCCATCTTCTTACAAATCTATTGATATGCGAATAGTGTCTAGGGTATTCCGAGATTCTGGGTTAATAACCCCTTATCAGTGACTGCATACCATGTGTGTTCTTTTGTGATTGGATTACCTCATTAAGGAAGATATTTTCAAGTTCTGACCATTTGCCTAGGAATTTCGTGAATTCATTGTTTTTAATTGCAGAGTAGTATTCCATTGTGTAGATATACCACATCTTCTGAATCCATTCCTCCGTTGAGGGACATCTGGGTTCTTTCCAGCTTCTGGCTATTATAAATAAGGCTTCTATGAACATAGTGGAGCATGTGTCCTTATTGCATGCAGGTAAAGCCTCTGGGTATATGCCCAGGAGTGGTATAGCCAGATCCTCCAGGAGTGTCATGCCCAGTTTTTTGAGGAACCGCCAGACTGCTTTCCAGAGTGGTTGTACCAGCTTGCAATTCCACCAGCAGTGGAGGAGTGTTCCTCTTTCTCCACATCCTCGCCAACAACTGCTGTCTCCTGTGTTTTTGATCTTAGCCATCCTGACTGGTGTGAGATGGAATCTCAGGGTTGTTTTGATTTGCATTTCCCTAATGACTAAGGATGATGAACATCTCTTTAGGTGCTTCTCAGCCATTAGATATTCTTCAGGTGAGAACTCTTTGTTTAGCTCTGTACCCCATTTTTTAATAGGGTTACTTGCCTCTTTGGGGTTTAACTTCTTGAATTCTTTGTATATATTGGATATTAGCCCTCTGTCGGATGTAAGTTTGGTAAAGATCATTTCCCAGTTAGTTGGTTGCAGCTTTGTCTTTTTGACAGTGTCTTTTGCCTTGCAAAAACTTTGTAATTTAATGAGGTCCCATTTGTCAATTCTTGATCTTAGAGCATAAGCTATTGAAGCTCTATTCAGGAAATTCTCCCCTGTGCCCATATGTTCAAGGTTCTTCCCTAGTTTCCTTTCTATTAGTTTCAGTGTGTCTGGTTTTATGTGGAGATCCTTGATCCACTTGGAATTGAGCTTAGTGCAAGGAGATAAGAATGGGTCAATTTGCATTCTTCTGCATGTTGAGGTTGGAAGACTTTCAATGACCACTTCTATTTCTTTAGGGGTTATGGGATTGATTAGGTGGTCTATCTGAATCTGATTTAATTTTCATATTTGGTATCTGTCTAAAAAATTGACCATTTCATCTAGATTTTCCAGTTGTACTGATTATAGACTTTTGTAGTAGAATATGATGATTTTTTTGAATTTCCTCAGTTTCTGTTGTTATATCTCCCTTTCCATTTCTGTTAATTTGGATACTCCCTCTGTGCCCTCTAGTTAGGCTGGCTAAGGATTTATCTATCTTGCTGATTTTCTCAAAACATCAGCATCTAGATTTGCCGGTTTTTTGTATAGTTCTTTTTGTTTCTATTTGGTTGATTTTGGCCCTGAGTTTAATTATTTCCTGCCCTCTACTCCTCTTGGATGTATTTGCTTCTTTTTGTTCTACAACTTTAAGGTGTGTTGTCAAGCTGTTAGTGGAAGCTCTCTCCATTTTCTTTTTGGAGGCACTTAGAGCTATGAGATTTCCTCTTATCCCTGCTTTCATTGTGTCCCATAATTTTTGGAATGGTGTGTCTACATTTTCATTAAATTCTAAAATGTTTTTAATTTCTTTCTTTATTTTTTCCTTGACCAAGTTATCATTGAGTAGAGCATTGTCGTATTTCGATGTGTATGTGTGTTTTCTCTTGGTTTTATTGGATCTTAAGACCAGCTTTAGACCATAGTGTTCTGGTAGGGTGCATGGAATTATTTTGATATTCCTGTATCTGTTGAGGCCTATTTTGTGACCAATTATCTGTTCAGTTTTGGAAAAGGTACCATGAGGTGCTGAGAAGAAGGTATATTCTTTTTCTTTAGGATGAAATATTCTATAAATATCTGTTAGATCTATTCAGTTCATGACTTTTGTTAGTTTCACTGTGTTTCTGTTTAGTTTCTGTTTCCATGATTTGTCTATTGCTGAGAGGGGGTGTTGAAAGATCCCATTATTATTGTGTGGGGTGCAATGTGTGCTTTGAGTTTTAGTAAAGCTTCTTTTATGAATGTGGATGCTCTTGCATTTGGAGCATAGATGTTCACAATTGAGAGTTCATCTTGGTAGATGTTTCCTTTCACAAATATGAAGTGTCCCTCCTTATTTTTTTGAATATTCTTGGTGGAAAGTCATTTTATTCAATACAAGAATGGCTACTCCAGCTTGTTTCTTGGGACCATTTGCTTGGAAAATTGTTTTCCAACTTTGACTATGAGGTAGTGACTGTCTTTGTCACTGAGGTGGGTTTCTTGTGTGCAGCAAAATTTTAGGTCCTGTTTACTTATCCAGTCTGTTAGTCTATGTCTTTTTATTGGGGAACTGAATCCATTGATGTTAACAGATATTAAGGAAAAGTGGCTTACTTCCTGTTATTTTTGTTGTTAATGGTAGAATTATGTTTGTGTGGCTTTCTTCTTTTGGGATTGTTGAAAGAAGATTACTTTATTGGTTTTTCGAGGGTGTAGTTTCCCTCCTTGTGTTGGTATTTTTAAACCCCTTATCCTTTGTAGAGCTGGGTTTGTGGGAAGATGTTGTGCAAATTTAGTTTTGTCATAGAATATCTTGTTTTCTGCATCTATGGTAATTGAGAATTTTGCTTGGTATATTAACCTGGGCTGACATGTAAGTTCTCTTAGGGTCTGTATGACATCTGCCCAGGATCTTCTAGCTTTCATAGTTTCTAATGTTAAGTCTGATGTATTTCTGCTACGTTTACCTTTATAAGTTACTTGACCTTTTTCCCTTACTACTTTTAATATTCTTTCTTGTTTTAGTGAATTTGGTGTTTTGATTATTATGTGACAGGAGGAATTTCTGTTCTGGTCCAGTTTGTTTGGAATTCTGTAGACTTCTTGTATGTTCATGGGCATCATTTTCTTCAGGCTAGGGAAGTTTTCTTCCATAATTTTGGTGAAAATATTTACTAGCCCTTTAAGTTGGAAATCTTTGCTCTCTTCTATACCTATAATCCTTAGGTTTGGTTTTCTCATTGTGTTCTGGATTTCCTGGATGTTTTGGGTTACAAGCTTTTTGCATTTTGTATTTCCTTTGACTGTTGAGTCAATGTTTTCTATGGTATCTTTAGCACCTGAGATTCTTTCTTCTATTTCTTGTATTCTGTTGTTGATGCTTGCATCTATGACTAGTGATTTCTTTCCAAGGTTTTCTATCTCCAGAGCTGTCTCCCTTTGTTATTTCTTACTGTTTCTACTTCCATTTTTAAGTCCTGGATGGTTTTGCTCTGTTCCTTCACTTGTTTGTTTGTGTTTTCCTGTAATTCCTTAAGGGATTTTTGTGTTGCCTCTTTAAAGGCTTCTCCCTGTTGACCTATATTCTCCTGTATTTTGTTAAGGGATTTTTGTATTTCCTCTTTAGCGGCTTCTACCTGTGGATCTATGTTCTCCTGAACTTCTTTAAGGGAGTTATTTATGTCTTTCTTGAAGTCCTCTATCAGCAACATGGGATGTGATTTTAAATTCAGATCTTGCTTTTCTGGTGTTTTGGGGTATTCAGGACTTGCTGTTGTGGGAGAACTGGATTTTGAAGTTTCCATGTTGCCTTGCTTTCTGTTGGTAATGTTTTTGCATTTGTCTTTTATCATTTGGTTATCTCTGGTGTTAGCTTGTGTTGTTGTCTCTGACTGTGGCTTATCTGTCCTGCAAGCCTGTGTATTTGTACTCCTGGAAGACCTGTTCTCTCTGTGCACACAGGTATGTATGCACTCTTGGGAGAACAACTCTCTTGTGGTTGTATTTGTATATGTAGTTCTGTGACCCAGGATCAGCTCTGTGTTATCAAGCCTCTCCACATTCCTGGGAGGTAAGATTTCTCCCTGTGCTACCTGAATATGGCTCTCTGTGGCAGAGGTTGGTCCCCATCTGGAGATAGAAACCTAAGGACTCTTTCCTGATGGATCTAGATGAGTTCCTCTGAGCAGCAGGGGTGGATCTACATGTGCTCTCAGTCCTTTCTTCACTCCTGCAGAAGGATTGCAGCAGAAAGGGTGGAAGGAGTGGAAGGGGAGTGGTATTCAGGAGGGCAGGGGTTTTAGTGGTTGATGCCTATAGAGTCCTGCTGGGGCCCCAGCATCTGCTCTGGGACTCCAGAGGTGGGAGGGGGTTCTTCCCAACTGCTCTGAGTGCTGCAGGTTCTCTAGGATGGATTAGGAGATGGTGTCTTTACTGGAGCAGACCAGTCAAGAGTTATGCAGACCCTCTCTTACAAAGGCTTTTTTTGGGAGGGGACATAATTTGCATTTGTATTGCAAGCAGCTACAAGTGATAAACCTCAAAGACATACTCTAGTGAGCAGCCAGCTCCTCTTTTCCCTCATAAAGGTTCGGCAACCTTCACAACATCACAAACTAGGAATCAAACTCTCACAACATGAGTCTATGGAAGACATTGTATATTCAAACCATGACACATATTTAAAAATAGAAAAAAATATTTCTCAATAAAATTAATTAAAATTTATGTTAACTAAAATTTTTTCACTCGAGTGCAGTATATGAAATCTATTTATGCTGCTTTTTAAAATGTTACAGATTATTAGTGATAATTTGTATGTAAATTGACAATAATTCTCTTTGTGTTGCACTGGAACATCATTATATGTAATTATTTTCAGGCAAAATGAGAATAAGTCATATATATCAATGCTCCATATTAACATCACTTTTAAAATACTTTATTAGTTTGATCATATAGTTTGGTTTGATATACTGCAAAATTGTGACTGTTTCCTAGAACTGACAGGAAATTTTCATCCCTAATTATTTCAGCCATATAGCTGTTTATAAAAATACCTGAACAAGGGCAACACCAATAGGCATACTGGTATGGAAGGAGGAAATGACTTGGGACCCCGACTCTAGACAAAGAACTACAGGGTGTTAAGTTTGAGGCAGCAGGAGAAATAGGCTTCCACAGGGATGCATCTCTTATTTGGTCATTCAATACATAATAGCTATCCCTGAAAAATAAATACTTATGAGGCACACCAAGTAGGCCAAGCAAGATTGTGTGTGTGTGTGTGTGTGTGTGTGTGTGTGTGTGTGTGTGTGTGTGTATGCATGCATGTGTGTGCATGTCTATTTGAGTACTGCTGGGGTTTGTGAATGTAACATTAAAATGAAGGGGAAAAAAGACCATGAATTAGAGGGAGAGCAAGATGGGTCATGAAAAGGATTGGAGAAAAGAAAAGGTGAGGGAAATTATGTGATTATATTTTTATTTGAAAAAATGAAAAATAAGGAAAACAAACATAAGCCTTTGTTCTGGTTGGCTTTTATTTCCTCCCAGATTCACAGATTTTTTTTTTTTTTTAGACTTATACATTCTACTTAGTGCTGCCTATATTTGTATGGGCATAGGACTATCTCTAAGACCCCGGGAAGACTCTCAAGGACTGCAAGTATACCATAGAGAATGTGATTATATTCATTCATGTATTATTTTTTTATTGTATGTGTGGTATGTGTGTGTGTGTGTGTGTGTATGTGTGTGTGTGTTCATAATCAAAATTGTTCTGTAATTGTCTTTCTTTGTTGACTATGTGTTTGGGATTTCAGTTTTACTGTAACATCATAAAAAGAATTTGACAATGTTCCTTCTGTTCCTAAATTGTGGAATAGTTTGAAGAGTACTGGTATTAACTCGTCTTTGAAAGTCTACTATAATTCTTCATGAAAATCATCTGGCCCTGTATTTTTTGCTTCAAATTAATTAGGAATTATAGGTCTATTTAAATGCATTATTCCATCTTGACTTAACTTTGGTAAGTGGTATCTACCAAGATATGCATTTGTTTTAGGTTTTCCAATTTTATGGAGTACAGGTCTTTAAAGTACAACCTAATGATTCTTTGGATTTCCTTTCTGTCTCTTGTCCTGGTCCCTTTTTTGTTCTGATTTTGTTTCTTTGCATATTTACTCTGTGTCTTTTCGGATTTAGATCCAGTGTTAATTCATGTTGCTCTGATAGGATAGAGAGGATTCTTTTAATTTTCTTGTATCTGTTGAGACTTGCTTTGTGAGAGAGTATGTGGTAAATTTGGATAAGGGTTTGTCTATCTTGTTGACTTTCTCAACTAACCACCTCTTCATTTCATTGATTCTTTGTATTGTTCTTGTTGGTTTTTCTAACTTATTTATTTATTTCAACTATCAGTTTGATTATATTTTGCCATCTCCTACACTTGGGTGTGCTTACTCTATTTTGGTTTAGAGCTTTCAGGTGTGTTAAACTGCTAGGATAAGACATATCATATTTTTTTTAAAAAAATATTTATTTATTTATTTATTTTACACTCCAGATTTTATTCCCCTTTTGGTCCACCAGCCAACTGTTCAACATGTCATACATGTTCCCCACCCCAGTCTCCATGAGGATGTCCCCAGCCTTCATGCCCGCCCCCCACCAGACCTCTAAACATTCTGGGGCCTCTAGTCTCTTGAGGGTTAGGTACAACATCTCTGACTGAACCCAGACCCAGGAGCCCTCTGCTGTATATGTTTCAGGGGTCTCATATCAGCTGGTGTACGCTGCCTGCTTGGTGATCCAGAATCTGAGCAATCTCGGAGGTCCAGGCTAATTGACAATGCTGGTTCTCCTACAGGGTTGCCCTCCTCCTCAGCTTCTTCTAGGATTTCTCTAATTCAACCACAGGGATCAGCAGCTTCGGTCCATTGGTTGGGTGCAAATATCTGCATCTGATACTTTCAGCTGCTTGTTGGGTCTTTTAGAGTACAGTCATGCTAAGTCCCTTTTTGTGAGTGCTCTATAGCATCAGTAATAATGTCAGGCCTTGGGATCACCCCTTGACCTGAATCCCACTTTGCATCTGTTAATGGACCTTCTTTTCATCAGGCTTCTCTTCATTTCTATCCCTGTAGTTCTTTCACGCAGAAACAATTGTGGGTCAGAGTTTTGACTGTGGGATGGCAAACCCCTCCCTCACTTGATGCTCTGTATTCCTGCTTGAGGTGGGCTCTATATTTTCCCTCTCCCTACATATGGCATTTCATCTAAGGTCCCTCCCTTTGAATCCTTAGAGTCTCTCATCTCCATGTCTCTGGTGCATTCTGCAGGGTCCCCCAAATCTCATTTTGCCGAGGTTGCCTGTGTCCATTCTTTCTGCAGGCTTTCAGGGCTTCAGTCCTTTTCCCTCAGCCAATACCAGATCTGGTTCCCCTCTCCTCCCTGCCTCTATCCCCTTTCCATCCCAGGTCCCTCCCAGCTCCCTCCCCACTTTTAATTGCTTTCTTCTTCCTCCCAATTGGGAATGTGACAACCTCATTTGGGCACTTCAGGTTGTTGAACTTTGTGAGTTTTGTGGATTGTATCTTGGGTATTCTGTATTTTTTTTCTTTTGCTAATATCCGCTTCTATGATAGGAGTACATACCATGTATGCCATTTTAAGTCTGAGTTACCTCACTCAGGATGATATTTTCTAGTTCCATCCATTTTCCTGCAAAACGCAGGATGTCCTCTTTCTTAATAGCTGAGTGGCATTACAATGTGTAAATGACCTACATTTTCTGTATCCATTCTTCTGTCGCGGGACATCTGGGTTGTTTCCAACTTCTAGCTATCATAAACAAAGCCACTATGAACATAGTGGAACACATGCCCCTGTGGTATGGTGGGTCATCTTTTGGGTATATTTCCAAGAGTAATTTTGCTGGGTCTTCAGGTAGATTTTTTCAATTTTCTGAGAAACCTCCAGATTGCTTTCAAGAGTGGTTGTACCAATTTGTAATCCCACCAGCAATGGAGGAGTGTTCCTCTTTATCTACATCCTTGCCAACATGTGTTGTCACTTGTGATTTTGATCTTAACCATTCTGATTGGTATAAGGCGGAATCTCAGGGTCTGATGACTCTGTCAGTCATCTGCCTCTTTTGTCCCTGGGTTGCTTCAGGTTTCCTAGTAGGTCTGAGTCCCTGGCTATAGCAGACTACCTGTGGGCCCTTCCAGCTAGGTGCTCTTCAGAGAGGCAGAGAATCTTCAGATCTGTTGCCCTGGTTGCAGTAGATCTCCTGGGAGGCCTTCAGACTGTTAGGTCTTCAGGGGAGCAGTCAAGCTGTTGTCCTGTGTGAAGATTTTCTCCATGGGAGCCTATGGACTGTGGATTCTAATTTCCTGCCTGAAGCAGAATTTCAGTGAGGCTTTCAGTCTGTTGGTCAATTGTCCTGCATGCCACAGAACTCCCTGGATGTCTTTAGACTGTGGTATCTGTTGCTCAGTTGCCCCGTGTATAGAGGAGCTCCTAGGATGTCTTCAAGTGATGGTGTCTTCAGGGGAACAAACAAGCTGGTGATCAGTTGCTTCATTGCCCTGTGCACAGCAAATCTTCTGGGATTCCTCAGGATGTGTTGTCAGTTTCGTAACTGCTCTGAGTGCAGTGGATCTTCAGGGGTGGCTTATGATATGGTGTCTCCAGGGAAGCAGACCATCCAGCAGTCTGCCCCAGCATAAAGGACTGGGAAGAAGGGGAGTGATATTCAGCAGGTGGGTGTTTTGGGGGATGATGTGTCCCCTGTCCACTGGGCTCTGAGCAGTAGCTCTGGGACTTGGGAGTTGGAGTGGTTCTTAATAACTTCTCTGAGTGCAGTGGATCTTCTGGGATGGATCAGTATGAGATGTTTTTAGGACAGTAGAGGAGCCAGCAGTCTGCATCTGCAGAAAGGACCAAGTGGAAGGCTCATTTTTCTTTTTAATGTAAGCATTTATTCCTATAAGCTCTACTCTTTTTTCTTTTTCATTTTTTTTTAGGTTCTATTTTATTTTTTACTTTTTATTGGATATTTCATTTATTTACATTTCAAATGTTATCTCCTTTCTTAGTGTTCCCTCAACAAACCCCAATCCCATTCTCTCTCTTCCTGCTTCTATGAGGGTACTCCCCCACCCACCCACTCCTGTCTCCATTCATGTCCTGACATCCTCCTATACTGGAGCATGGAGCCTTCCCAGGACCAAGGACCTCTTCTCCCATTGATGTCTGACAAGTCCATCCTTCGCTACATTTGTGGCTGGAGCCATGGGTTCCTCCATGTGTACTCTTTGGTTGGTGGTTTAGTCTCTGGGAGCCCTGGGGTTTCTGCTTGTTTGAAATTGATGTTCTTCCTATGGGTTGCAAACTCCTTCAGCTCCTTCAGTCCTTTCTCTAACTCCTCTATTGCTCAGTACAATGGTTGGCTCCTAGCATCTACCACAGTATTTGTCAGACTCTGGCAAAGCATTTCAGAAGACAGCTATATCTGGCTCCTGTCAGCAAGCACTTCTTGCCATCTGTAATAGTGTTAGGGTTTCATGTCCGTATTGATATGGATCCCCAAGTGGGACAGTCTCTGGATGACCTTTTCTTCATTCTCTGCTCCACAGTTTGTCTCCGTATTTCCTCCCTTGAGTATTTTGTTCCCCCTTCTAAGACAGATGGAAGCATACACACTTTTGTCTTCCTTCTTCTTGAGCTTCATATGGTCTGTCAATTATATCTTAGGAATTCTCAACTTTTGGGCTAATATCTACTTATCAGTGAGTGCAAAATATGTCGTTTGTGGCTGGGTTACCTTACTCAGGATGATATTTTCTAATTCCACCCATTTGCCTAAGAATCTCATGAATTCATTGTTTTTAATAGCTGAGTAATACTTCATTGTGTAAATGTACCACACTTTCTGTATCCAATCCTTTGCTGAAGATGTAGAGAAAGAGAAACACTCCTCTGTTGTTGGTGGGATTGCAAGCTGGCATAACCACAGTGGAAATAAGTCTGGTGAACCCTCAGAAAATTGGACATAGGACTACCTGAGGCTTCAGCTATACCACTCCTGGCCATATACCCAAAAGATGCCCCAACACATAAAAAGGGCACATGATCCACAATGTTCATAGCAGCCTTATTTATAATAGCCAGAAGCTAATTGAGAACCAAGGTCAGTTTACATCTTAATACCATATACAATTCAATTTAGCTCTAGGTATTCATGATCTAGAGATAAATAAGAAGTAATTTTTTCTTTGCCAACTAAAATCCAAATGCTTTAGCCAACTAAGAAAATAAAATATCTGATTGTAGCAATTGGCAAGAAATTGTTCTAACATTGCCTTCAAGCAAAAATAAAAATACACTAAAAGGCATATAGAAGTAAAAGGTTAGAAAAGAAACATGAAGTTTGTCACAATATAGGCAGTGATATAAAGTTGCACTATTCCAACATTATGTCACTTACAACTATTTAACAATAGGACTCCCTGAAGACTAGCAAGGGGTTGTCTATTTGCTTAAATGTGTTCAGCACTCTTCACAATAGCAGGGCACAGATGTTTCCAGATCATCAAAACTTGTGTTTGTGCTCTGTAATGGCAAGTTTAAGTGGATCATATTCATTGAAGGAGAAGGCTAATGAGGAAAATAAAAGCACATTCTGTGGACATGGATTCTCATTAATTTTACAAGTTGGCAATGATAGAAATTGTCTGAAAGTTTTCAATGGTCAGACTAAGCAATTAAATTGCCAGAAGGAATGACAGTAATGTTTAAAATAGGCTCCTTATTTCTTCTTCTACCTCCTGCTCTTCTTCCTATTCATCATCAGGGATTATGTCATGATAGAGACTAGTCAGAGACCTTAAAGATACAGAGAACAAGCTATCCCCTGAGGCACACTCCAGCTTTATACTTGTCTTTTCTCCTTGCTGCATATTTCTTCATAGTTTTCTGTAAAGGTCCTGAGGACAGAAAATATATTTATTAGGTAACATAATTTTTCCCTGATAATTCCCACTTTTCTAACCTGTTACTTCTAGGAAAGAAATCAGAATACCTGTTCATTTCCACCTTTTGATCTGTATGAAAACAGCATGATATGGATAAAATGGGTTTCATTTGTAGAGATAAATTTAAACCCATAGTCCATTATTCACAAAGTATATGACCATCATCAAGTTGCTATGGATATCCCTAAGGATATCCCTAGAATATTCCTAAGCCTGGTGTCCATAGCCTACAATATCAAACACACAAACAAACAAACAAAAACAAAAAACCCAAGCAACAACATTGAAACTAAAAAACAAACAACAGCAAAAAACAAAAATAATTTTTCTTAGTACTTTGAAGTATTATTATACATGGGAGTCTATGTAAGAAGATAATATTATTCAATTAATTATTTACCAAGGGTCCAGCTTATGTGTGTATATATATATATTTTTTTGAACCTAACTGGAACTTTGATACCTCTAAATGAGCTGCAAGATTGCTGGGCATATCGTTTCTATGAACCTTTGGTCAAAGTTTTCCACTGGAAATAAAATGTTAAAAGCATACATAAATTCTAGAGAAAAGAAAGGAGTCAAAGGGGTGGTTCAAAATGCATAGCTGTGTCTGCCAAAGATATTGACCTCTGCCCTTTTCTTCGATCCTTTAAGTCTATGAGTGAAAAAGGTGGCCCATAAACCAGTCAGTAAAACCAGAAAGAGATTTCCCTTGAGCCATCACACAATTCTGAGAATGAAAACTTTTCAGCAGCATTCATATTAAAACTGTGAGAATGGCTGGGGCCAATGTCCTAGAGTTGTGTGTGAAGGTTCAGTTACTATCCAGGAAGGACAATATAAGCATGGTGTCACTTCTGGAGAAATAAATAATGAGGCCATATGGCTACTTAGAATATAATAAACAGGAATTCACATTATGGAATTATGACAGAAGATAATGGCTGGCTCTCCAGAGACCTAGAGAACATCACAAAACATGCTATGGATCAGGAAGATTCCAGGAAATTTGTAGGCCAATTTTCCTGGTATACACCATGATGAGCAAGAAAGAGTTTGCCATGGATAAAGTGGGGATTATGGCATATGTTTACCTCAAAAATGAAAACACATATGATCATAAAACACATATATGCAACAATAAGTATATTACATGTTTTAA
Source organism: Tokudaia tokunoshimensis (assembly GCA_036184795.1). Taxonomy (NCBI): domain Eukaryota; kingdom Metazoa; phylum Chordata; class Mammalia; order Rodentia; family Muridae; genus Tokudaia; species Tokudaia tokunoshimensis. Next base: position 84,980,389 of record BTHU01000014.1, read on the forward strand.
AAATATATTTGACCATCTGACATATTCATAAAATTAACTCATAGTAAGAGTAACAAACCTTTGCATATTCATAGACTTTGATATAGAAGGTATAGAAAAAATAGTGATAGGGACAGAGTTTATTAAAGCATTTCCCTCAATGGAAAAAATAAAACTTCATTATATAAAGATGTATACATTTAAGATATACTGTATGACATATTGATAGACATTTTATCTTTATTTTTTTATTTTTTTTTATTTTATTTTTTTAATTTACATTCCAAATCACTTCCCCTTTCCCGTTTCCTCCCTCCCCGAAAGTCCCATAAGCCCCCTTTCCTCCCTATCTTAACTATTTTTAACTACTTCAACTTTATTCACTCATTTATTTGATACTTTACACTACTTAATTATCTTTGATAACTGCATATGTTGGGACACTTATTTTCAATAATGTTTATACATAATACAAACTAATTTCTTCAATTTAGAAAATATACTTTGAGGAAAACATTTCTTGATTATATTGGTGAGATTTCACTATGGTTAAGGGCACTCTTGCTATGTTTTAAATAATATAGAAATATAGTAATATAGTTGTTTTCAGAATTCACTGATATCAGACAGCTCCTAATAGCCTATTATTCCAGTTACAGAGAATCTTAGGCCATCTACATACAGTAAATATATATATATATATACAAAAATATTTATATATGTATATATGTATTTGTTGTTTATATAAATATACATGTACAATAAAAACAATAAATATTTAAGGTGGTTTTGGTAGGAATTATTAGTGAAAAGAGAAATGACAGGACCTATTTAAAATTCCTTTCCCTTGTGCTAGTTTCTTTCTGAATTCCTATTTGATTCATTGAGTAAGCTAAGACTGGAATATGGTGAACTTTCACATAAGACTCAACAGTATGATGGGCCTGGCATGCCTCACTGTCTTGTGAAGTCTGTTTTAATGCAATGTTTTTAAATTAAACCATCAATGATGGTATATAAAATAGTCTATAGTGGGAGACTTTAGAGAAATTGACAAAATCCACAAATAAGAAGATACTTTTATTTTTACAGACAAATTTGTTATTAATTGGTCATTATATTTCTGTATATCAGCCCCCATTTAACTGGAATAGTCATACCGACATTGAATTAGTATTGGTTACTTATCCTATGTGATTCTCAGTCTTATGTCACCCACTGAGTCAAAGTGCTAGCTCTCCTTAAGGAGTCTGCTAGATGAGATATCTGAAAAGTGTTTACCACATTAATAACTGTGATAGTATTAGTATGATTATCCACATTGCAGTTCCTTAACTGTACATATAAGACAGGACTCAAGCAGGTCTTGCTTCTTTTTACTTCTCGACAATTACCCACTTCTAGGACCAAGAGTATGAAGGTCTTTACTGAGTGTTTTTTTCTTATGCTCTTATGTGACTTTGGGAAAGACATGTAACTTATGACTACTTATAGCAACTTTCCAGTCCTCTGTGGGCAACTGAACATTGAGAACAGCTGGTACAAGAAATGATTTATAGCAGAGAAATAAGCAATTCTCTAGGAGTCTCAGGATTTGGATTTGCATAATGAAGATATGCAGAAGATTCCCATCCTGTATTTTTTAAAACTTATTTACCAGTTAAGATTAGATTTTTTTGTGAATAGTTATATTTTTATATTTTAAAGGCTGAGACTCACATATTTTGTTGAACCCTTTTTTACCCACAAATCTGCACTTTACGTGAAACAGTGATCTTACAAATATAATATAAAAATTCCTAAATGTGTTTTTAGCTATTAAATTGTAGATATTTTCAAAATATCATATGGAAACTTTAAAATTTAGAGCTAAACATTGAACAGTTTTATTTTATATAAGATTTAATTTTAATATGTATGAAGATAAGTTTTGTGATGTTGTCCCAATCACATATTGATCCAATATATTCACAGAGGTTTTCATTGTCTCTCTGCCCTTCAATTGTTTCTTGGAGATTAACTAGAACTGACCCATTTTCTCCAGTGCTAAAGGCTTAAGATGTGTAGAAGGAAGTAAAATAATGAAAGAACGAAGTTTGCTATGACTTATATTTGAGATTCATATATATTTTTCATTCTAAGGAACTGTGAACTGGCATACAGGATCAACTCTTCTTGTGTATTCTCAGAAGACCTATATTCTCTGCAGCAGATGGGAGTACCAAGCTCATTTACTTAACTAGGTGATTGTAGTTGAATGATAATATGTGATATGTAAGTGGAATATAATTGAACATATATCTTAGCATAGGATTTGATAAGCTACATTAGCTATCTATCCATAGCTACATAATAGCAGCTACAATGTCTTAGTCCTTTTATTCAAGGTGAAATATCTTATTTATGCTCTTCTGTAATTATACTGTCAGTAATAGGATGTGTTTTCCCATGGCAATCCCCTTACATTCTCCAGGAAGAGATTTGATTACCACTGTTTCAGTATGGAATACTAAATCATAATTGTCATAATATTAGCAACACCTTAGCTTCATATTCAACAATAGCCACATTTTGGTAATCACAAGATCTAGAAAGTGCTTCATTGAAAATGACATCAAAGTGACACATTCTAAGAAACCTACAAAGTAATAGAAAATCAATTGTTCTTGTCCAATAATAACAATTTAACAGTGTTCTTTAACTATAAGTTAAAGTTCATTTGTGGATATCTTGCACTTTTTCTAATGTAGAGAATCAACTTTGAAGAGACACAAAATAATTTTAACTCTTTATTGTGTAGGTCTTGAAAAACCTAAGAAGCAAGCAGCATGGAATGGATGAAAGGCTCTCCACTTGATGGATGGCAAGTGCTTTCTTTAATGGGAACAATCACATGTCTATTTCTAGTCTGTTGGCTACACTGATAATTATCCTGTGTGTGCTTCTGAAGGACAAGAATGAAACTGGTATCTATGTACATTCAGTGCTCTGGCTTGGGTCTATAACAGTGTTCTTAAATCACATATTGCTGTGAAAAACACACCATCACAATGCAGAATTTAAATTCTAATCTTTATTACTTAACCTGCTTCTCCTAGCAAACTGGTTTGCATTAATATCATGCATACGTTTTCCACAAAAAATGTAGGGCAGAAACTCTGGAATACTAGTCAAGTGTCAAATCTTCATTCTTTTATGCTTAGGCATAATGTTGCTTCTCTCCTTCAAACACCAGTCTCATGTTATCTTTTCATACGTCCATCTTTTCTGCTTTGGTCTATGTTTTCCCACTGAGGGCGGTTATGTTCTTGCTTTATAATCTATTATGCCCATTATTGTAATAAAGTTTATTCTAAATACAACTTTGATCTGTTAGTACACTGTAAACAAAACAAAAAATAAAACAAAACACACAATATCTGAAATTTACACATCTTTTCTATTACAAAGTCTTCATTCTTGAATGTTTTTTGGGATTCTTGTCACAAATCACATGTAAATCCACCACCTTTAGGTAGCCTGGGAATAATGCACTATAACTGCTTGCTTTCTACTTTGCAGCATCTACTTCCACATTCTTCTTGCTATTTTCTATTTAAACAAATTTTATATCTTGTAAACTTTGTCATCTGATCCCTAGTGCCACAGAAGTATTATTTCTTATTCAAGTGCGAGGAGCCAGTCTTTCAAGTTCTGTGACATTAATTTCTTTACTGACTTTATAGGTAAGTCCTGAGGGTATGTATGTACCTGTCTACAGCTTCTAGTTTCTACTCAGAGAACCAGATTTTCAACTCTTTTTCCCTTACATTTCTTTAGTGCCTTATTGTATGTTTTGTTCATAAAAATTACAGACTAAAAAGTAGTTAGGGAAAGGGAAGAAATCATTTAGTACCAAATAAATACTACCTTGCAAGCCATGTCTGTAGAAATTGAAGATATATTCACATGGTCAATCTAGTTTGGTTTCTAAATTCTACTTCACAATTTTATTGCTATACTTTTCCTAATTTAGAATCTGAATAAACTACTTCAACATGTTCCCTTGTTGATTTTCACGCATATTAAAATTGGAGGATCACTTATGCTCTTTGGCTTATTTCAGAGACTTATTTTACAAACTAATTAAAATATTAACAGAGATCTTGTATCATACAAGATACCATCACTAGCCCAGCTGACATCCTAGTCAACATTTCCTGTCCCTGCTCTCATTTGCACATATGAAATGTGGAGATAATGCTGAATTATGAATGTGCAGTGCAGGTGAGCGTTTTCCAGTTATTTTATTAGGCAACGAAGATGAGCACATTAAAATGTTAGGGAAATTCAAAATATTACAATATTCCTTAGGACTTAAAAATACTTCATTCTGTGACTTAAAGTAGCATGTGTGTGTACACATGTGTGTATGTGTGTGTGTGTGTGTGTGTGTGTGCATGCACGTGTGCGCGCGTATATGATGTCTATCTCAGTTTTGATAGAGAGAGTTTTTTGTCATATTTATAGTTTGCAATCATGTTGGTAACTTAAAACAAATGAATAAATTTCTTACTGTTCTATAGTATTGCTGGATACTCTCAATGCCAAGAATGTGTAGATGCTTCATAATTTTGCATCCTCTACTTATATCTAAATATGTTAAAGAGAAGTCGTATTGTAGTCCTAAGTACATAACAGAAACATGAGTTTCTCTCAGGTGAGTGGAAAATGCTAGGCAAGTGCTTTCATTGATTTGTTACTTTGCTTAATATCCCCATGAGCCCAGCTATTCTATAGAGATCTTGAACCCATCAGACCGTGAATGACTCCATTCTTTACTTATCCTTAATAACTGAAATGTGTCCCCTTAGTCTAATAATTATAAAAAGCACTTAGCTGATTCTATTCAGGAAATGCAGGTTGGGTCTGTATATGAAAATATTTTGTAATATGTATTTAATAATTATTCACTTTATTCAAATAATGGCAAATTATTTGCTCCTTTTGATTTGATAGATACAGTGCTTTTTTCTAACCTATGAGAATGATCCTTGGAGGCCAAAAATTTAACTAGTACAGTCTTCGTTATACAGTTGACACTGAATTGCTCCTTACATTTCTCCAACTTTTTCTGAAGTTATGAGATTATACTCTTTTGATCATGATGGCCAGATGAAGTAGAGATACACTTGGCTTGTCAGTTAACAGAAGAAATATGTGAATGAGATCATGGAGCAAAGTAGCTCTTCTTTTCTTGACTGTATTTTTAGCTTTAGAAATTTCATTTTAACTTCCTTTTTCTTCATTACCTTTGTTTTTAATTCTCTATTTACATTTATTTATTGATGAATATACTATCTTTATAACTCCCATATGCTATACAATACATATACTATATACTATATCTTCATACATAACTCCATATATATAATTAAAGAATAGGTTAATATTAATATTAGATAATTCAGTGTCTTTACTAAAAAATGTCAATTCTGAAGAGCCAGTATTGAGTGAGGAATCTACATGAGGTTTCTGCAGGATTGTGGGAACTAGTTATAATATAGATGGCTTATTAAAGAGACCTTAACTTCAGGATAGTTAGCTATGCAGGTAATCTCTGTAATCCAAACTGCTTTCTAAGAATTCAAAAATTTTATTCTAGTTATCAGTACCTGTAAATTGTGTTACCTCTGTTTTCTCAAGCTCAATTAAATGGCAAATATTCTTTGCTGGTCTTTGGCCATGTATTGAAGACTGATAGCTTAGTTGCTCTGGCATTTGGTACTAGAAATTTTATTTGATTTCATTGGACTTTGTGTACTTTTACTGCCAAACCTTGTGTCAAGATCAGCATTTTTGAAAGTCAGATGTATTACAAACTGGTACTCTGATTATGTATAAGTTGTGTGAGAAATTTTGATATTATTTCATTTTTTCCTGTTTATAATTCTACACAGACGTGGAATAGCACTTGTTTATTATGATTTGCAATGTGGCTGATGTAAATCTTGAAGAGCAACAGGATCTTGAAGGATAGGATGGAGATGAAGATATAGCTTCTCAAACTGTGAAGCACCATAGTATGAGATACACAGAGAATAGTATCAGGGAAAACACTGCCTGCCACAGAAGACTTGCTGAAATGATAGCAGAATAGCAAGAGGAAGGGTGCTATTTTCACACCCATCAAGTTGCTGACACAATTATTAATATGCTAAGTTATCTATCTATCCATATATCTACCTACCTACCTATGATCTATCTCAGTCACAAATAGATGACTCTATATTTCTCATCCATTCAACTATCTATCTATCTATCTATCTATCTATCTATCTATCTATCTATCTATCTATCATCTATCTATCTATCTATCTATCTATCTATCTATCTATCTATCTATCTATCTATCTCTCTCTATCTATCTATCTATCTATCTATTATCTATCTATCTATCTATCTATCTATCTATCTATCTATCTATCTATCTATCTATCATCTATCTATCTATCTATCTATCTATCTATCTATCTATCTATCTATCATCTATCTATCTATCATCTATCTATCTATCTATCTATCTATCTATCTATCTATCTATCTATCTATCTATCTAACTATCTACCACTTTTTTTTGAACCAGTGAATTCATGGAGTCATTTCCTTACAGTTGTGGCACCTAGCTCAGAACAGGAAGGGGGACATGGTATTCTCACACTGTCTAGCTCTCTCAGAGTGGAGCTAGAAACAAAAATTTAATGAAAAGGCTATTTCCATGAACTTCTCCAACCGGAGAAATCATAAGATTCTTAAAAACATGAAGTCTTTTAACTTCTCTGTATGCTTGAATTTTACAAAACATATTTTGCTAAGGATGCTCAACTGTTTCAACCCCTCTTTTAGCCTGTTTTCCAAAGGTATGAGAGAAAAGACAGTAAATAGGACAAAGGGATGTGGACTTGTTCCCTCTTGGGACTTTTCCCAGGAAAACATTATGATCCTCTGCATCATATGACATAACCGAAAACTTCCACTTCAGTTCTAAAATGCTATGCTACTTTGAAACCAGAAACTAAGTGACTCAAAGATTCCCTAGCCTGAGGAATGCTTTTAGTCACACATACTTTAACCAAGCATCTCAGTGGTTAAACTTTTTCTACTGCCCTTTTCTAATAGAGGAACTGAGCCATACTGACCCTGACATATCAGGAGGCCCAAACCAGGTTAGAAACCTGTGGGTTGAATTCAAATTCTCATTCTTTCAATTTTTTTCACGCCATCTCTAATTCATCATGATGTAGAGCAGTTAGGGAATCTAGTGTATCTATGCACTATTATGATTGTAGGTCCAGAGACTGAGTAGAAGACCTTTAAATAAAAAACATGTTCTTACAACCATCATGCTTATAGAGTTCAGAACTAAATCTGAACTAGTTTTAATTCACAGTGGCATTAATACCATTGTGTTATTATTTTTTATGCTTCTTATAAATGTGTTCTTCTAATAACACTCATTGTACTTTAGCAGAGTTCATAGATCATAAAAGTAATGCAGGTTATATAAAATTTGAAAAATTCATTCTTAATGTCTTGCCAGCATTGAAATTTCTCCCTTTTAAATTCTTTGAAGATATTATTGCAGTGATTAATCTTGATTGTTAACTTAATGTATTATAAAGTCACTATGGAAACAAATCTCTGGCTTTGTCTGTGGGAAATTATCTTGACGAGGTTATCTGGAGTGGAATAACCTGCCCACAGCATGGACTTGGTTCTTTGACTAAATGAAAATGAGAAAATAAGTTAAGCAGTATCATTCACTGTTTCACGCTTTAAGACTTGTGGGTGTCATGTTTGTGGATGCTGTGTGATCAGCTGGCTCTGACTCCTGTTATCGTGCCTTTCCTGGCATGACAGTCTATACATCCTACCACTGTCAATCAAGATAGCACCTTTCTTCATTAAATGATTTTTTTTTTGGGTCAGGTACTGTGTAGAAACAACGAGACAAGTACCTGATGGAATTGTACAAATGAATCTAGGTCTTCTAGAAAAAACATTCAGTGTTTTTAATTCCTGAGTTATCCCTCTAGCCCCTTCATCCCTTTAATAAAAAAGATTTATACATTTATGACTGTGCGTGTTTTGTCAACATGAACAGTTGCACACCAGTATTATATCCTGAATCCCATGGAACCACAGTTACAGAGAGCAGTAAGCTATCACATGGGTTCTGGAAATTCAACTCAGAACCTTTGCAAGAACAGCCAGTGCTCTTAACTGCTGGCCCATCTCTCTCAAACCCATATTTTTAATTAATGTATATTAATTGTGTATACTAATAATGTTCAGAGAGCTATTTCTTTCTTTTATTTTTGTCAAAATATAATCAAATTTAATTAAATTTTCCCCTTGCTCTTTTCCCTCCGAATTCACATAAGTCTCTACCTCAATTTTTATTATTATTTATGAATGTGAAATAAAAGCAGGTAAATACTTCCTGCTGAATGCATTCAGTGTTGCCTGTGTGCTTACATTTTAGAAGTTATTACTCCCTATTAATATTCTCTTTCTTACTCTCTTAGTTGTCTGTTGCCTATAGCTCTTCATCTAATGTTTGGACCACATGAGATTCTTCCATCTACATTGGAAAATCAACTTTTCTTGGAATTGTTTCAGTATTGTTGAGACTGCCACATTTTTTCATGGGAGTATCTTCCCTGTTATACTTAAAAGGCACAATTTCACAGCAGAGTTTCTGATGTCCCTTCTCTTACATCATGTTCCATGGATGCTTCTTAAGACTTATATATCAGAGCTATGTAGTATTTATATTCTACAAGTACAGGATCATGACATGTAAATTAGGAGTAACTACATTTCTTTTCTAATTTCTATCCTTTTAATTCCATTCTTTTACTTTATTACTATATCTAAGCATTCAGACATTAAATTGGATAAGAATAGAGAGAAGTGGCTATGGTTATTGTAGTGGCTATTCCTGGTTGTCAACTTCACTAAATCTGGAATGAACTAAACAAGAATTGGAAGGCTCACCTATAATCCTAATCTGGAGGCTCAGAGATACAAGTTTCAGACCTTAACAGATATAAGAAGATCGAACTAATTTCGGACCTCTCTGCCCTATCTTGCCTCTCTCTGTTTCCCTTCTCTCTCCATTCTTTTCCCCTCTTTCCACATGGTCATGGCCAGCTCTCATCCCTCTACTCTTTCTCTCTTAATTTCTCTATCTTTTTTCTCTTTCTACTTTGCCTCCTATCAGATCACTATGGAATAAGGGTGGTCTCAATGGCAACAAAAACAACAGAAATCCCACATACACATGGAGGCTGAACAATGCTCTACTCAATGATATCTTGGTCAAGGAGGGACTAAAGAAAGAAATCAAATACTTTTTAAAATTTAATGAAAATTAAGGCACAACATACCCTAATTTATGGGACACAATGAAAGTGGTGCTAAGAGGAAAATTCATAGGCCTGAGTGCCTCCAAAAAGGAACGGGAGACAGCATACACTAGCAGCTTAATGGCACACCTGAAAACTCAGGAACAGAAAGAAGCAAATACACCCAAGAGGAGTAGAAGGCAGGAAATCATCAAACATAGGGCTGAAATCAATCAAGTAGAAACAAATAAAACCATACAAAGAATCAACAAAACTAGGAATTGGTTCTTTGAGAAAATCAACAAGATTTTGGACTAGCCAGAGGGCACAAAGACAGTATCCAAATTAACAAAATCAGAAATGAAAAGGGAAAGATAACAACAGAAACTGAGGTAATTCAAAAAATCATCAGATCCTGCTACAAAAACCTGTATTCAACACAACTAGAAAATCGCGAGGAAATGGACAATTTCCTAGACAGATACAAAATACCAAAATTAAACCAGGATCCAATAGACCATCTAAACTGTCCTATAACCCCTGAAGAAGTAGTAGTGGTCATTGGAAATCTTCCAACGAAAAAAAGCACAGGTCCAGATGGTGTTAGTGCAAAATTCTATCAGACCTTCAAAGAAGACCTAACACCAATACTCTTCAAAGTATTCCACAAAATAGAAACAGAAAGAACACTACCCAACTCGTTCTATGAATCCACAATTATGCTAATATCAAAATCACACAAAGATCTGACAAAGAAAGAGAATCTCAGGCCAATCTCTCTTATGAATATCGATACAAAAGTACTCAATCAAATTCTTGCCAACCGAATCCAAGAACACATCAAAATGATCATTCACCACAATCAAGTAGGCTCCATTCCAGAGAGGAAAGGATTGTTCAATTTAAGAAAGTCCATCAATGTAATCCACTATATAAACAATCTCAAAGAAAAAAACCACATGGTCATTTCATTAGATGATGAGAAAGCATTTGACAAAATTCAGCATCCTTTCATGTTAAAGGTCTTGGAAAGATCAGGAATTCGAGGCCCATATCCAAACACAGTAAAAGCAATTTACAGCAAACCGGTAGCCAGCATCAATCTAAATGGAGAGAAACTTGTAGCAATCCCACTAAAATCAGGGACTAGACAAGGCTGCCCTCTCTCTCTCCATATATTTTCAATACAGTACTTGAAGTTGTAACTAGAGCAATTAGACAACAAAAGGAGGTCAAAGGGATACAAATTGCAGATGATATGATAGTATACTTAAGCGACTCAAAGAACTCCACTAGAGAACTCCTACAGCTGATAAGCAACTTCAGCAAAGTGGCCGGATATAAAATCATCTCAAGCAAGTCAGTTGCCTTCCTATACTCATAGGATAAGCAGGCTGAGAAAGAAGTAAGAGAAATGATACCCTTCACGATAGCCACAAACAATATAAAGTATCATGGGGTGACTCTAATCAAGCAAGTAAAAGATCAGAATGACAATAACTTCAAATCTCTGAAGAAAGAAATTGAAGAAGAACTTAGAAGACGGAAAAATTCTTCCATGCTCATGGATTGGTAGGATTAATATAGTAAAAAATGACGACTTGCCAAAAGCAATATACAGATTCAATGCAATCCCCATCAAAATCCCAACTCAATTATTCATAGAGTTAGAAAGAGCAATTCAAAAATTCCTCTGGAATAATAGGAAACCCAGGATAGCTAAAATTATTCTCAACTATAAAAGAAATTCTGGGGGAATCAATATCCCTGTCCTCAATCTGTACTACAGAACAATAGTGTTAAAAAACTGCATGGTATTTGTACAGTGACAGGCCTGTAGATCAATGGAACAGAATTGAAGACCCAGAAATGAATCCATACTCCTATGATCACTTGATCTTTGACAAAGGAGCTAAAACCATCCAGTGGAAAAAAGATAGCCTTTTCAACAAATGGTGCTGGTTCAACTGGAGGTCAGTATGTGAAAGAATGCAAATTGACCCATTCTTATCTCCTTGCATTAAGCTCAATTGCAAATGGATCAAGGCTTTCCACATAAAACCAGACACACTGAAACTAATAGAAAGGAAACTAGGAAGAACCTTGAACATATGGGCACAGAGGAGAATATCCTGAACAGAACACCAATAGCTTGTGCTCTAAGATCAAGAATTGCCAAGTGGGATCTCATAAAATTACAAATTTTCTCTAAGGCAAGACACTGCCAAAAAGACAAAGCAGCAACCAACTAACTGGGAAATGATCTTTACCAACCCTACATCCGACAGAGGGCTAATATCCAATATATACAAAGAACTCAATAAGTTAGACTCCAAATAACCCTATTAAAAATGGAGTGCAGAGATGAACAAAGAGTTCTCACCTGAAGAATACCTAATGGCTGAGAAGTACCTAAAGAAATGTTCAACATCCTTAGTCTTTAGGGAAATGCAAATCAAAACAACCCTGAGATTCCACCTCACACCTGTAAGAATGGCTAAGTTCAAAAACACAGGAGACAGCTGTTGTTGGCAAGGATGTGGAGAAAGAGGAACACTCCTCCACTGCTGGTGGAATTGCAAGCTGGTACAACCACTGTGAAAAGCAGTCGTGGTTCCTCAGAAAACTGGGCATGACACTCCCAGATGATCCAGTTTTACCACTCACGGGCATATACCCAGAGGCTGTACCTGCATGCAATAAGGACACACGCTCCACTATGTTCATAGCAGCCTTATTTATAATAGCCAGAAGCTGGAAAGGACCCAAAAGTCCCTCAAGGGAGGAATGGTTACAGAAGACGTGGTATATTTACACAGTGGAATACTACTACTCTGCAATTAAAAACAATGACTTCATGAAATTTTTTGGCTAATGGTCAAAACTGGAAAATATCATCCTTAGTGAGGTAACCCAATAACAAAGAACACACATGGTATGCAGTCACTGATAAGGGAATATTAACCCAGAAGCTCAGAATACCCAAGACACACTTCTCATATCAATTGTTTTCCAAAAAGATTGAAGGAGAGACCCCCTGGTCCTGGAAAGTCTGGATGTAGGGGAATACCAGGACAGAGAATTGAGAGGGTGTTGAATGGGGAACATGGGGAGGGAAGAGGGCTTATAGGACTTTCGGGGAGGGAGGAATCGGGAAAGGGGAAATCATTTGGAATGTAAATAAAAAAAATATAGAAAATAAATTAAAAAAAAATACAGGGAACACTCCTCCACTGCTGGTGGAATTGCAGGCTGGTACAACCACTCTGGAAAGCAGTCTGGCGGCTCCTCAGAAAACTGGGCATGACACTTCCGGAGGATCCGGCTATACCACTCCTGGGCATATACCCAGAGACTTTACCGGCATGCAATAAGGACACATGCTCCACTATATTCATAGCAGCCTTATTTATAATAGCCAGAAGCTGGAAAGAACCCAGATGTCCCTCAACGGAGGAATGGATTCAGAAGATGTGGTATATTTACACAATGGAATACTACTCTGCAATTAAAAACAATGAATTCACGAAATTCCTAGGCAAATGGTCAGAACTTGAAAATATCATCCTTAGTGAGGTAACCCAATCACAAAAGATCACACATGGTATGAAGTCACTGATAAGGGGATATTGACCCAGAATCTCAGAATACCCTAGACACAATCAGCATATCAATAGATTTCTAAAAAGATGGAAGGAGAGACCCCTGGTCCTGGAAAGACTGGATGTAGGGGAACGCCAGGACAGAGTAATGAGAGGGGGTTGAACGGAGAAAAGAGGGAGGGAAGGGGGCTTATGGGACTTTCGGGGAGGGAGGAAACGGGAAAGGGGAAGTGATTTGGAATGTAAATTAAAAAAATAAAATAAAATTAAATTAAAAAAAAAAATACAGGGACTACACTATCTAGACACTATCAGGGCTGCCCACTCACTCCCTATCTAGTTAATATAGTAATTGCATTTCTAGCTAGAGCAATTTGACAAGATAAGGAGGTCAAATGGATACAAATTGAAAGGAAGTATTCAAGATACCACTATGTGCAGATGACAAAATAGTATACTTACCTTATACTTAGTACACTAGATTTGAGAAGTGTATCTACAATCATAACAATATAAAATATCTTTTGACTCTAACCAAACAAGTGAAAGATATATACTGCAAGAACTTGAAGTTTCTGAAGAAAGAAATTTAAGAAGACCTCAGAAGATTGAAGAACGTTCTCACATGCTTGTGAATTAGGACCCAATTTTCTAATTATGTAATGTATTTTCTCTGGCAAGGCTCTATAGTCATTTGGGTATTGGTCCTTGCTTGGTTAAATGTTATAGAAATGAAAGAAATTATAAGTAAAAACTTTTATTTTTTGAATTTTTTATTAGATATTCTCTTATTTACATTTCAAATGTCACCTTTCCTGGTCTCCCCCCCTCCCCAGTGAAAATCCCATGACCCATCTCCCCTCCTCCTTTTCCCCAATCAACCCACTCCTGCTTCCCTGTCCTTGTATTCCCCTACACTGCAGCATCTAGCCTTCCCAGGACCGAGGGCCTCTCCTCCCTTTGATGTCCAACAAGGCCATCCTCTGCTGCCTATGTGTCTGGTGCCATGTGTAACTCCATGTGCACTCTTTGGTTGATGGGATAGTTCCTGGGAGCTCTGGGGGTACTGTGGGGCTCATGTTGTTCTTCCGATGATGCTGCAAAACCCTTCAGCTCCTTGGATCCTTTCTCTTGCTCCTCCATTGGGGACCCTGTGTTCAGTTCAATGGCTGGCTGAGAGTGTCCCCCTCTGTATTTGTTATGAACTAGCAGAGCCTCCCCAGTGACAGCTATATCAGGCTCTGGTCAGCCAACACTTAAGGGCATCCACAATAGTGTCTGGGTTTTGTAACTGTATATAGGATAGATCCCTAGGTTGGGTAGTCTCTGAATGGTCTTTCCCTCAGACTCTGCTCCACACTTTGTCTCTGTATCTCCTTCTGTGGATATTTTGTTCTGCCTTCTAAGAAAGACCAGAGTATCTATACTTTCCTCTTCCTTCTCATTGAGCTTCATTTGACCTGTGACTTGTGTATTGGGTATTCCAAGATTCTGGGGCTAATAACTACTTATCAGTGAATGCGTACCATGTGTGTTATTTGTGATTGGTTTACCTCAATCAGGTTGATACTTTCCAATTCTACTCATTTGCCTAAGAATTTCATGAATTCATTGTTTTTAATAGCTGAGTAGTATCATATTATCTGCAAATAGTGGTAGTTTGACTTCTTCCTTTTCAATTTGCATCCCTTTGACCTCCTTTTGTTGCCAAATTCTCTAGCTAGAACTTCAAGAACTATATATATGGCAGCCTTGTCTTGATTTTAGTGGGATTGTTTCAAGTTTCGCTCCATTTAGTTTGATGTTGGCTACTGGTTTGCTGTATTTTGCTTTTAGTATTTTTAGGTATGGGCCTTGATTTCTTGATCTTTCTAAGACTTTTAACATGAGAGGTTGCTGAATTTTGTCAAATACTTTTTCAGCCGCTAATGAAATGACCATGTGGTATTTTTCTTTGAGTTTGTTTATGTAGTGGATTATGCTGATGGATTTCTGGGAAATTGGTCTGAAATTCTCTTTCTTTGTTGGAAATTTGTATGGTCTTGGTATCAACATAATTGTGGCTTCATAAACAAGTTGGGTAGTGTTCCCTCTGTTTCTATTTTGTGGAATAGTTTGAAGAATATTAGTGTTAGGTGTTCTTTGAAGGTCTGATAATTCTGCACTAAAGCCATCTGGCCCTGTGGTTTTGTTGGTTGGGAGACTTTCAATGATCATTTCTATTTCTTTAGGGGCTATGGGACTGTTTAGGTGGTCTGTTGGTCCTGATTTAATTTTTGTATTTGGAATCTGTCTAGAAAATTGACCATTTCATCTAGATTTTTCCTGTTGTAGCGAGTATATGCTTTTGTAGTAGGATCTGATGATTTTTTGAATTTCCTCAGTTTTTGTTGTTATATCTCCCTTTTCATTTCTGATTTTGTTAATTTGGATACTGTCTCTCTGCCCTCTGGTTAGTCTGGCTAAATCTTCATCTATCTTGTTAATTTTCTCAAAGAACCAGCTCCTAGTTTTGTTGATTCTTTGTATAGTTCTTTTTGTTTCTACTTGGTTGATTTCAGTTATGAGTCTTATGATTCCTTGTCATCTATTCCTCTTGGGTATATTAGCTTTTTTTCTGTTCTAGTGCTTTAGTTGTGCTGTTAAGCTGTTAGTGTATGCTCTTTCCAGCTTCTTGGAGGCGCTCAGAGTTATGAGTTTTCTTCTTAGCACTTCTTTCATTGTGTCTCATAAATTTGTGTATGTTTTGTCTTCATTTTCATTAAATTCTAAAAAGTCTTTGATTTCTTTCATTATTTCTTCCTTAACCAAGTTATCATTGAGTAGAGCATTGTTCAGCTTCTCTGTGTATGTGGCTTTCTGTAGGTTTTTTTTTTTCTATTGAAGACCACCCTTGCTCCATAGTAATCTGCTAGGAGGCATGGAATTATTTCAATCTTCTTATATCTGTTGAGGCCTGTTTGTGACCAGTTATATGGAGAAGGTAAAATAAGGTCCTGAGAAGAAGGTATCTTCTTCAGTTTAATATGAAATGTTCTATAGATATCTCTAAATCCATTTGATCCATAACTTCTTCTAGTTTCATTGTGTTTCTGTTTATTTTGTGTTTCCCTGATCTGTTCATTGATGAGAGTGCAGTGTTGAAGTGACCCATAATTATTGTGTGGTGTGCATTGTATGCTTTGAGCTTTAGTAAAGTTTCTTTTCTGCATGTGGGTACCCTTGAGTTTGGAGCATAGATGTTCAGAATTGAGAGTTATTCTTGCTGGATTTTTCCTTTGATGAGTATGAGGTGCCTATCATTGTCTTTTTTGATGACTTTTGGTTTAAAGTTGATTTTACTCAATATTAGAATGACTACTGCAGCTTGTTTTCTGGGGCCATTTGCTTGGAAAAATTTTTTCCAGCTTTTTCTCTGAGGTAGTGCTTTGTCTTTGAAACTGAGGTGCATTTCCTGTATGCAGCAAAATGCTGGGTCCTGTTTATGTATCCAGTGTGTTACTCCATGACTTTTTATTGGGGAATTGCATCCATTGATGTTAGAGATATTAAGGAATAGTGATTGTTGCTTCCTTTTATTTTTTGATGTTATTTTTAAGTTTGTGTGGTTATCTTCTTGATTTAGTGAAAGAATATTGTTATTTGCTTTTTCTAGGGTGTAATGGTCCTCCTTATATTGGCATTTTCCATCTATTATCCTTTGTAGGGCTGGGTTTGTGGAAAGATACTGTGTAAATTTGGTTCTATCATAGAATATCTTGATTTCTCCATCTATGGTGATTCAGAGTTTTGCTGGGTATCATAATCTTAGCTGTCATTTGTGTTCTCTAATGGTATGCATGAGATCTTCCCAGGCTTATCTTGCTTTCATTGTCTCCGGTGAGAAGTCTGGTGTAATTCAGATAGGTCTTCCTTTATATGTTACTTGGCCTTTTTCTCCTACTACTTTTAATATTCTTTCTTTGTTTAGTGCATTTGGCGTTTTGATTATTATGTGGCAGGAGGTTTTTCTGTTCTGGTCCAATCTGTTTAGATTTCTGTAGGCTTCTTTTATGTTCATGTTCTTCACTCTCTTTAGCTTAGGGAAGTTTTCTTCTATAATTTTTTGAAGATAATTCCTGGCCCTTTAAGTTGTAAATCTTCACACTCTTCTATAACTATAATCCTTATGTTTGAACTTCTCATTGTGTCCTGGATTTCCTGGATGTTTTGGGTTACAAGCTTTTTGCATTTTGCATTTTCTTTGACTATTGACTCACTGCTTTCTATGGTATTTTCAGCACCTGAGATTCGTTCTTCTAGCTTTTGTTTTCTGTTGATGATATTTGCATCCATGACTCCTGATTTCTTTCAAAGTTTTCTATCTCCAAAATTGTCTCCCTTTGTGATTTCTTTATTGTTTCTACTTCCGTTTTTAGATCCTGGATGGTTTTATTCAGTTCCTTCACTTGTTTGCGTTTTCCTGTAATTCCTTAAAGGATTTTTGTGTTTCCTCTTTAAAGGCTTCTGTACATTGACCTATGTTCTCTTGTATTTCTTTAAGGGATTTTTGTGTTTCCCTTTTAAGGGCTTCTACCTGTTGACTCATGTTCTCCTGTATTTCTTTAATGGAACTATTTGTCCTTCTTGAAGTCTTCTATCAGCATCATGAGGTGTGATTTTAAATCCAGATCTTGCTTTCCTGGTGGGTTGGGGTATCCAGGGCTTGCTGTTGTGGGAGAACTTGGTTCAGATGGTGCCATGTTTCCTTGGTTTCTGTTGGTAATGTTCTTGCATTTGCCTTTTCCTTCTGGTTATCTCTGGTGTTAGCTGGTGTTGCTGTCTCTGTCTGTGGCTTATCTGTCCTGAAAGCCTATGTATTTGTGCTCTGGGGATTCCAGATTTCTCTGTGTACACAGGTATATAGGTACTCCTGTGAGACCAACTCTCTTGTGGTTGTATTTGGGTATGAGGCTCTGTGACCCCTATCTGCTCTGGGTTTGGATGGAAATTGGAAAACTCCTGACCTAGGCTGCTTCTAGACTCTTGTGTCCTCAGGATTTTCAGCTGTTTCCTCTGAGCAGCAGGGGTGGTCCTACCTGTGCTGTCTGGCCTCTCTGCACTCCCCAGTGGTTAGCTACCTCCTTGTGCCACTTGGATATGGTACACTGTGGCAGAGGCTGGTCCCAAGCCCGAGACAGAAACCATAAGTCTCTTGCCTGACAATTCTAGATGTGATCCTCTGAGCAGCAGGGAAGGTCCCACCTGTGCTGACAGAGAGGCTTCTCTGCACTCCTGGTTGGTGAGCTATCTCCATGTGCCACCTGCATATTTGTGCTCTGTGGTAGAGAAAGACCCAAGGGGATACAGAAACCAGAAAGCTCCTGCCTGAGAGTTCCAGATATGATCCTCTGAGTGGCAGTGGAAGTCCTACCTGTGCTGTCTGGCCATTCTGCACTCCTGGGTGTTTAGCTACCTCCCGATGACACTTGGGTATGGCATGCTGTGGCAGAGGATGGTTCCAAGTCAGAGCGAGTAAAAACTTTTAAATGACAACTTGAGAAGAAGATATTTCAATATTTTCCCAACACAGGCATCATTACAGTCTGTGTTATTTGGGAGGTAAAAACAAGTGGGATAAATTTAGTTACATGGTCTAACAAAATGCTCATACATGCCTTTCAGCAGGTAACACCTTTGATACAATTTATTTCAGTTATTACCAAACAGGAAATAATCTTTTAAAAATATTTCTGTGAAGATGCTCCACTCTTCTCAGGGACTCATCCTGAAGCTCATCCAATCTTTGAAAGAAATCACTGTGAAAAAGCAGAAAGCAGATGTCAGAACAAACCCAGACCTAATAAAAAGTCAAGAATTAGCCTAAAGGCTCTCCTATTATTTTTTAGGGACTCCTAACCTAACTTGTTTACTTGAATTTATACAATTAGAGCAATAATTTATAAAGACAAAAATTAAATATTTGCTTAAAAGCAGCAACAAAGAATATAGTTAAGGACTGACAAAACAGAGGATGGCCTTGTTGAAAATCAAAGGGAGGAGAGGCCCTTGGCACTGAAAAGACTTGAAGCCCTAGAGTATGGAAATGCCAGAACAGGGAAGTCAGAGTGAGTGGGTTGGTGAGCATGGAGAATGGGGTATGCAATTGCGTATTTTTGGAGCAGAAACCAGGAAAGGGGATAACATTTGATATGTAAATATAGAAAATATCTATTGAAAAAGAAAAAAGTAAAAATAAAAACATAAAATAAATTTTATCAGTTTAACAAAAAAAGTAAAAATGATATAAAGAAAAAGAACATAATGCTTGGTGAAGGATGTTGGATAGGAGGTTTTTAAAGGGGAAACCAGGATGTGGGATAACATTTGAAATGTAAATAATGTAACCAATAAAAATTAAAATAAAAAGAAATAATAAGAAATTAAATAACCAAGTGATAAAGAGGCTCCTGGTACCTGTATCAATAGCCCACTTATGGGTTAACACAAACTTGTTCTTAATCTTCAGTAGTTCTTGAATAGCTCAAAATCAATCTCTTTAACTACAAAATGAGAAAGGTATGAATAGTAGCTCTAAGTTTTAAATAACTTAGGTAATAAAGAAATTAGTATCAGATCCTGGCAAAAAAATCTCTGAATAAAATATTGATTTACTTTTTAAACTCAAGATTGCACCTAGTGTCTAATAAAAATCTGATGATTCAGGCAGCATTTCAGACATTGATCAACTTCCGCTGTACAAAAACATTGGCAAGAACACAGGCATCAATGAGAATGCAAATTCCAAGAGAAGAGGGTATTTGGTCTGTGCTATATCCCTACAAAATGAGCAATAGCAAGTACATTGAAAGATATTTGTCAAACATAAAATATTTCACCAATGTTTTGGAGCATACAAATAAACACCTATGTGAAGGTTGTCTTCCAACCTAAATTTCGTATGGTTCTGTGTCAGAACAAGAACACTTTCAGAGGCAAATTAAGCAGATGCTTAGATTTAGCACTAAGAACTCTGCCAAGATGGGGGTAACCAAATCCATAGGGATGACCAAGTAGAGTACTATAGAGATTATGTGCAACAGAAAGGAAGCTTTAGCTATACCCCAAACAAATTAGGCCACATGTTGCTCTTCCCTGTAACAAGAAACAATACATTCCACTCCATTGCAAACCTGGCAGCTGCCAATCTTCCTTTCTGTGTTTTTCTACCACTCACCCATTCTAATTGTTTCTTTCACTCTACTTTACTCTTGCATCCTCATTCCTTCAGTCACCTTTTCTTCCTACTTCCATTCTTCTTGTGTTTACTTTCTAGCACTTACCTATTTTCCATCTTTAAATGGAACGTTTGAAAGAAAATTGCCTCAGAATCATATATATCTAGTTGTACTGTACAAAATATAGTTATGCTTTCTATCTAGTATTTCATGATATAGCATGACTATAGCAACTTAGGGAGAAAAGAGTGCATTTGGCTTCTATTTCCATATAATAGCTCTTCATTGAAGGAAGTTAGGACAGAAATTAAAAGAAGGCAGGAACTTGGATGTAGGAGCTAATGCAGAAGGTGTGGAAGGCTGCTGCTTACTGGTTAGTTCATCCTACATTTTTTTTAAAATAGAACTCAGGACCTGAAGTGGTATTACCCATAATAGGCTATACCCTCCCCATCAATCAATAAGTAAAATAATGTCCTACAGATTTGCCTATATCCTGATCTTATAGAAAAAATAGATATTTGTTTCTTATAGAGTTTCAGAGACTTGAATAAATAATGCAAAGGTTTAGAGCTGGCTACCTCTATCTTTGAATGTAGTCTATCTATTTCTAAGGCCTTTCGTTGTGCAGCTTACTGGGGAGATGTGAACAAATCTCTATTTGCCCAAGGTAGGATGTGTCCTAGTTAAGGCTATCATTGCTGAGAGGAAATGCCATGACGAGGGTAACTTTTTAGAAAACATTTAATTAGAACTGCTGTATAGTTTCAGAGGTTCAGTCTGTTATCATCATGGTAGGAAGCATTGCAACATCCAGGTAGACATGGTACTGAAAAAGATGAGAGTTCTACATCTTGATACAAAGGCAGTCAAAGGGGACTCTCTTCTGAAGGCAAACAAGAGGAAACCCTTTCTTCTGCAATGGACAGAGTTTGAAAATAGATCCTTAAAGCCCACTGCAACCATGACTCACTTTCTCTAATAAGACTCCACCTAGTCCAACAAAGTCACACCTGCTAACACTGTCATTTCCCTTGGGCCAAGAATATTCAAATGGCCATAGTCCCCCAGAGTTATCAATAACAAATCAAAAAATCTAGTATCATGAACCAGTTAGGTTATTGAGGATAGTTACAGTAGTATGAGCAAGGGTTTACTTATAGGAGCATAGGTGACACAAAGGCAGTTTTATCACCAGAAAGCTTACACAGCATGGGGGCTGACTCACAGAGTGAACACTATATCTCTAAAGCTCTCTGCTGTAACTGCAATCTTTTCTACTTGTCCTCTTTGTTACAAAAGTAACAACTCCAAGACTTAATTATTGATGAATAAATGTCTAAGCCATAAACTTTGGCACTCTCACTGAATAGCTCATAACTTATGTAACCTGTTTATTCTAGTCTATGTCTGTCACATCATTGGTTACCTCTCCTCGCTTTCATGCATTCAATTTACTCAGAGTTGTGGTGAATTTCCACTCTTTGTATCTTTCCTAGAGAACTACCTCTTATTTTCTACCTCAGCTAACAGGCCATCAGATTTTTATTGACAGGTAATGCTTCCACATACTGCATAAGAGATTCCTTCTACCTTCAGAATAACTTAGTATGATCTCCATGGTCTATTTTTCTCTCACTAAGAATAATTTTGTAACTTTAGAAAGAGACATAATGAATATTGAGTTTCTCTCCTCAGGTCTATGAACATTAGCTGAGTCTTTGATAGTAGAGTGAAACAGCACTCTACTATCAACATACAAACCCATCTGTTGGGAGAATGGTGATTCTATTAACTTCATACTAGAAATCTAGGTCACCTGATTCAAATCCTGGAAGCACCACATCATCAAACTCATGGCATTTTATTACTCCATTCTATGAGGGATCATGGCTTGAGCAAACCGGAGAAAGTGGTCTTAGAAGTGTTTTCAGTAAGTTGACAGGTACTGGTTTCAAATCTATTTACTTATTTATTCATTCATCTCTTTGATTATTTATTTAGCAGTTACAGTACTTGTAAGACTCTCCCAAATCTTCTCCTTTACTTAGATAAATCACTATATTGTGAAAACAGTATATAGAAGTGAATCTAGAATAATAAATGTGGAGGAATCATGAGGGTGGTACTGCTACATCTGTCCTCCTGTCATTGAAACTAAGGCATGGAAGAGAAGATCTTAAATGTTATTCTATGAGTAAGGTAGGAGAAAGGGGATGGGGAATATGGGTGTTGGAAGAAAAGGAGCTTCTCACTGAAGAGTCCTCCAGAACTTCTTACCACATGAAAAGGGACCCCAGCACATTTATGTTTTGCTGCTAAGGTTGTCATCAGAATGTCAGCCTTTCCTTTATTTAGAGTTTTCTTTTTTTTTAAATTTTCTATATTCTTTATTTACATTCCAAATGATTTCCCCTTTCCCAGTTCCCCCCTCCCCACAAGTCCCATAAGCCTTCTTCCCTCTCCCCCTGTTCCCCAGTCAACCCCCTCCTGCTTCTCTGTCCTGGGGGTATTGCAAGTTAGAGTTTTCAAATATAAACTGTAAACCATCAATAGACCTAAGTTTATAAGGAAAGACCTTCCTTCCTCTCTGTGATATTTTCTGGTAGTCTCTGAATTAAACTGGAAACTTTTCTGTACTGTGACAATATTCTTAGTTACTCTTCCCTCTTATCTAGAACTTTCTTGTCTCAACGTGATTAAACTATGAAGCATATCTTAGGAACCACCAAATAGTCTCATTTATATTTCTTACCAAGCCTTTACAGATAACAGCTTAAATACACATCTGATTTTATATAAATATCTTGTAGCCATCTTCCCCTTCCTTTAATGCTCTCTCTGTTAGCTTTCCATGCTTAAAATCAACTTTCAAATTTCTTTCAGTAACTCTCTTTCATATTGACCCATCTTGACACTCTTGTTCAAGTAAAAGTACAGGATTCTCACAAATGTATCAAGAAAAGAATCCCAAGACTGCCACAGGTGACATGTGCAGCATTGTCTTCAACTCTGTCCCTTCCCTCAACCCCATTCAAATTTTTCTTCATCAAGAGGTAGTATACTAGCAGCAAGCTCATGACAATCTCACCCATATCATCTAGGATCATTTTTTCCAAATAAAAGGAAAATGAAACCAAATGCTAACAAAAGAAGGCAGTCTTTCTTCAGGGAAAATGTATGAAAGAATTGCAGTCACTTGAAAACTAGAACACAAACAAATGATCCTTGTGGTATGACTTCTAAGGAATAAGCCTCCAATTTTTCCATTTAGCATGTGCTTAAGATTTCTGAAGCAGGTCAGTTTTTTTAGAAAATTAAAATTATATTTTCCTAGTGTATATGTATAGTTTTGAACACATTTTTTATAGTTGAAGATCTATCAATCAAAGATTCTAAGATAAGCATGAACCCAGAACTCTCTTGATTGAATAGTTACTGATTCTGTGCTAAGTCAAAATCTAACAAAACATATTCAATAGTTTTATACCATTCCCTTAGAAATCACAAATTCCAGTGAAGTACTTTTCTTGGTTTAATGTGATTGAGTAACTTGACAGCTAGCTTTTAGACCAGCAATTATTCATCACTTAATGAAAAATCTCCTGTTAGCCTCATTATATATGGATTATTTTGTTTGATAAGTTTACATTAATTTAGAAGATTACTAAAACTTCAAGATATTTTACTTGTGAAAGAGCAAATTCATAAGCTGACAAATAATTGACTATATAGATAATGAAACAAGAATGAAAAGGTAAAAGGCAGCATACACTATATAATCTAAGTGCTTAACGTATCCAATATTGGCAAGTGCTTATTTTTCTTAAATTAGTTATAGATAGTTGTTGTTGTTGTTGTTTTCTTACTTTCAATTTTCTTTTACAGTTAATGTCAACCTTTCAAAATAAAATGATTCCATTTTTTATTTTCTGGTCAAAATTATGGATTTTATATCATTTTCCTAAATATTGTGATTAATTTAATTTGTCTACGTAGATTAAAAACAACTTCCACAGCCCTAGAGTCAAAGTCTGAAGCATCATTTAGATAGAAATTAGTGAAATTATCCTTTTCTGAATGCTTGAAGAAAGATAGGGGAAATGAAAGTCAATTCCACTGTTTCTACAGGGCAACAAGTCTTGGTGCTTAATACATAATCAAAGGAAAGACTTAAATAATCTCCTTGGTTCAATTAAAAGTTCATTTGAAAGAAATAATAATCTTCACTAGTGAAGATTTATGAAGACATATTTTTATAGATAGGCTTTTGCATTGAAAAAAACACAAACTAAATTATTATAGTTTAGTAACAGTGTTATTGCCATTGCTTTGAGAACAGTTTTCATGCCATGGCACTTTCTAAAAACATATGACTTCTGATAGTACACAGGCTGTGAGCAAGCTTCAGCAGGAAACCTCATACCAGTCTATTCTACAGGATGATAATCTACCTTCTTTTTATCAATTCTACCCTGTTTTAGAAAGGGCTGTCTGATGTGGGACAGATTTTGTGTTGCCACTGAAACTAAAACCCAAATTAAAAGAGAGGAGACTCACTAAAAGAGAGGAGACTCACATACACACACACACACACACACACACACACACACACACACACAGAGGGAGGGAGGGAGGGAGAGAGAGAGAGAGAGAAAGAGAGAGAGAGAGAGAGAGAGAGAGAGAGAGAGAGAGAGAGAGAGAGAGAGAGAAAGAGAGACCATATGCAAGACTTTACACATAGGCAATATGCTTCCTGAAGTGATGGCCTATCTTAATTCCCACATTATTTCTAAGATTTACCAAGGACAGCTATTACTGAGGTTAATGTGCAAATGAACATAAGCACTAGAAGCAACCCAACCTCCAGCCAGGAATGTTAAGGAATTTCTGCTGTAGCACAAAGTGAATTATGAACAAGGACAACAAGGACCAGGCTTTTACAACATGTGCTTTTTCTTTCTACTACATAAGCTGCCTCTCAATACAAGTCACCTAAGTATGTTTTCTAATGGGCTCTTTAGGCTTTGAGAAAATTTACGAAGCTTCATTAGCTGTTAACTGAAATAACAGTCTAATCCATAAATGGTATCATTTTCCAAATGGCTTTTTTACCTTTGAAGAATCTTATGAATCTTTCCTAAAGTGAACAAAAGACTTGCATGTATTCATGGGTCTTCAGAAGCAAGGCATGAAACAATGGAGAGAGACCAGAGAGTTGCACAACTCTGTACAATGTGTACTCTCACAAAGAAAAACATTGGAATAGAAATAGGTGAATGTGAGGTATTAGTAAAAATAAATAGCAATTAAAAATGCATATCCAGACTACCCTCATCCACACAATTTATAATCACATTGACATGAGTGATGACTATTTACCTGTGGTGTTTAGTTCCCTTTGGGAGAGATTAGGAAAAGACACTTTTAAGAATCCATGTGCAACCTTTGAAAGGTGGTGTCTAGTGAGAGACTGTTAGGAACATTTGAGGTTTGCTGGCCATTCAACTTCTATCTGTATTTGTAATCCTGATATGATTTCTTTCTCCTGTGAATGCTAGTGGTATCTGCAATGGGCACTTGTAGGGCCTTGTTCATTTTTTTGTGCCTTTAGCTGATATTATGTCATCTTCTCTTCTTGAAAAATTTAGCTTTCCTGTATGGTTTCATTATAGTGATGGAAAATTGTCCAATGCAATATTGCTGACTATGGTTTGAGGGCTATTGTGAGTTTCTCAGCACATGCAGGTGTATAGAGGCATATTTTACTCCACTTAAAAACTATTCAAAATTATTTGAAATTTGCAAATTTGCCAAATTTGGG
Organism: Tokudaia tokunoshimensis; assembly: GCA_036184795.1. Lineage (NCBI taxonomy): Eukaryota > Metazoa > Chordata > Mammalia > Rodentia > Muridae > Tokudaia > Tokudaia tokunoshimensis. Next base: position 85,006,400 of record BTHU01000014.1, read on the forward strand.
TTATATGGCTTTTCTAGTATAGAGTACATAATTTGTTTTTTCCCCTTTCTGCCGTGGTTTTCTCATGTACCATTTTTTATGTTTACTTTTCTCAGATTTATTGATAACACCTTCTCAATGTTTCCTTCAATTAAGGAAAAATAGTGAGAAAAAAAGAAAGTGTGGGAGGGTCATGGCAACTTTGTGCTGTGTACCTTGAAGAAGGAAGTTGAGTGAGCCTTTGCACTATATGTACTATATGAATGAGGTTGCTTTTAATTTTAATTCTTTTAGTACAAGATAGCAATTAATTTAATAATAATCCATTAAATATTTTTGAGATAAATTTTATATCTAAATCTATTTTCTTTAAATTATTTAGTGTATAATATAAAATTTATATAGACTTCTTAACAGAGTAGGGTAGAATCTTCAAAAGCATTAAAACATTAAGTATTTTTGTTTTAACTTATTTTTATATGTTTAAATTGCATGCTTATTCCTCTACATTCATATGAGTATAAGAAGTAAAAGAAAATGCTGGATTACTAAGCAACACAGAAAGCTGACATTTCACACAAGTACTTATTAATAATTGTGCATCCTGTGATGAAAACTTTTACAATTTTTGAAGAAGTCATGATTTAAATATGCTAAAATCAAATGTTGCTATTAGGGAATAATTTTGAATATCATATACCTTTCTTCTTTAATTTATTCTTTCATTTATTCACATTACAACCTTATCAATACCCTTTTCTTTCTTTTCCACTCCCCAACACACAGTCCCTTCCCCATCTCCTTTTCTCTGAGAAGGTAGGGAGGTCACTCCAGATGTTCCCCTCTTCCACTGATGATAGCCAAAGAAGGCAGTCTAATTAGGGGATTAGAATCCACAGAAAGACAGCAACTTTAGGGACAGCCCTGCTCCATTTGTTAGGGTACACACATGAAGACAGAGATACATTTCTGCTCTATATGTGCCAGAGTCCTAGATCTAACCTGTGGATGATTTTTGGCTGGCGGTTAAGTCTTTGAGAGTCCCTCAGGGTCCAGCTTAGTTGACTCTGTTGGTCTTCCTGTGGATTTCATATCTTCTTAGGGCACCTCAATCCTTCCTCCAACTCTCTTTTTTTTAAAAAAAAATTATAAGGTATATTCTTTATTTACATTTCAAATGATTTCCCTCTTACTGGTTCCTCCCCTCTCCAAAGTCCCATATGCCCTCTTCCCTCCCCCTGCTCTCCAACCAACCCACTTAGATGTCCCTAGCCTGTGTGTTCTATGCCTTCCTCCTCTGCCCCTTGTCCCATGCTTTCCAACTTGGTAGACCTGTACCAGGTTTGCCGTGGGGGAAGACCCCAGTTCAAGGCACTTTCTAGAGATCCAGCAGCAGTGGGGCATTCAGCCTATGCCAGGTCTGCACGGGGGAAGGCTGCATTTCCTGAGATCCAGCAACACTGGGGCATTTGATCCAGCAGCAGTGGGGCATTTGAGAATGAACTGCTGGCAGGATATTCCCTTGCCAAGTCTGCCACAGGGAAGACCCATCTCCTGAAACTTCCTGGAAAACCAGCTGTATTCAGGGTATTTGAGGGAAAGGTAATCCTGGGAGTACAGATACACAGGCCTGCAGGACAGAGAAGTTACAGTCAGAGACAGCAAGACCAATTAACACTGGAGATAACTAAATGGCCAAAGGCAAATGGAAGATCATAACCAACAGAAAGCAAGGCAACATGGCATCATCAGAACCCAGTTCTCCCAGAAATGGAAGTCCAGGATATTCCATCACATCAGAAAAGCAAGAGCTGGATTTAAAATCACATCTTATGATGCTGTTAGGGGAATTCAAGAAGGACATAAATAACTCCGTTAAAGAAATACAGGAAAACATGGGTCAACAGGTAGAAGCCCTTAAAGAGGAATCACAAAATTCCCTTAAAGATATACAGGAGAATATGGGTCAACAGGTAGAAACCCATAAAGAGGCAACACAAAAATCCCATAGGAAATTATGGGAGAACATGGGTCAACATGCAGAAGCCCTTAAAGATGAATCATGAAAATCTCTAAAAGAAACAAAGGAGAACATAGGTCAACAGGTGGAAGCCCTTGAAGGGGAAAAATCTCTTAAAGATTTTCAGGAAAACACAAACAAACAAATGAAGGAACTGAATAAAATTATCCAAGATCTAAAAATGGAAGTAGAAGCTATAAAGAAATCACAAAGTGAGACATCTCTGGAGATAGAAAACCTTGGAAAGAATTCAGTAGACATAGATGCAAGCATCAACAATAGAATACAAGAGATAGAAGAACGAATCTCAGATTCTAAAGATTCCATAGAAAACATTGACTCAACAGTCAAAGAAAATGCAAAATGCAAAAAGCTTGTAAACCAAACCATCCAGGAAATCTAAGACACAATGAAAAGACCCAACCTTAGGATTATAGGTATAGAAGAGAGCAAGGATTTACATATTAAAGGACCAGTAAACATCTTTAACAAAATTATAGAAGAAAACTTCCCTAACCTAAAGAAAGAGATGCCCATGAGCATACAAGAAGCCTACAGAACTCCAAACATACTGGACCAGAACAGAAATACCTCCTTTCACATAATAATCTAAACACCAAATGCACTAAACAAAGAAACAATATTAAAAGCAATAAGGGAAAAAAGTCAAGTAACATATAAAGGCAGACCTATCAGAATTAAACCAGACTTCTTACCAGAAACTATGAAAGCTAGAAGATCCTGGGCAGATGTCTTACAGACCCTAAGAGAACATAAATATCAGCCCAGACTGCTGGATTCGCAAAGCTTTCAATTACCATAGACAGAGAAAACAAGACGTTCCATGACAAAAGCAAATTTACACAATATCTTTCCACAAATCCAGGTCTACAAAGGATAATGGGTGGAAAATACAAATAAAAGGTGGGAAACAACACTGTAGAAAAAGCAATAAAGTAATCTTTCAACAAACCCAATAGAAGATAGCTACACCAACAGAATTTCACATTTAACAAAGAAGATAACAGTAAGCAACAATCACTTTTCCTTAATATCTCTTACCATTAATGGTCTCAATTCCCCAATAAAAAGACATAGACTAACAGACTGGATACATAAGAAGGACCCAACATTTTGCTGCATACAAGAAATCCACCTAAGTAACAAAGGCAGTCACTAGTTCAGAGTCAAAGGTTGGAAAATAATTTTCCAATCAAATGGTCCCAAGAAACAAGCTGGAGTAGCCATTCTTATATCAGATAAAATTGACTTTCAACCAAAAGTTGTCAAAAAAGATAAGGAGGAACACTTCATTCTGGTGAAAGGAAAAGTCTACCAAGATGAACTCTCAATTATAATCATCTATGCTCCCAATGTGAGGGCACCCACATTCATAAAAGAAACTTTACTAAACTTCAGAGCACACATTGCACCCCACAAAATTATAGTGGGAAACTTCAACACCCCACTCTCAAAAATGGACAAATCATGGAAACAGAAACTAAACAGAGACACATTGAAACTAACTGAAGTTATGGAACAAATGGATCTAAAAGATATTTATAGAACATTCCACCCTAAAACAAAAGAATATACCTTCTTCTCAGCACCTAATAGTAACTTCTCCAACATTGACCATATAATTGGTCACAAAACAGGCCTCAACAGATGAAGAAATATTGAAATTATTCCATGCACCTTATCAGACCACCATGGACTAAGGCTAGTCTTAAGCGCAAACAAAAATAATGGAAAACACACATACATGTGGAATTTGAACAATGTTCTTCTCAATGATAGCTTGGTCAAGGAAGAAATAAAGAAAGAAATTAAAAACTTTTTAGAATACATTATAAATGAAGACACATCATTCCAAAACATATGGGACACAATGAAAGCAGGGTTAAGAGGAAAACTCATAGCTCTGAGTGCCTCCAAAAAGAAAATGGAGAGAGCTTATACCAAGAGCTTGACAGAGCACTTGAAAGCTCTAGAACAAAAAGAAGCAAATACATCCAAGAGGAGGAGGCAGCAGGAAATAATCAAACTCAGAGCCAAAATCAACCAAATAGAAACAAAAAGAACTATACAAAAAAATCAACAAAAACAGGAGCTGGTTCTTTGAGAAAATCAACAAGATGGATAAACCCTTAGCCAGAAACCAGAGGACAAAGAAGCATTACTCAAATTAATAAAATCATTAAGGAAAAGGGAGACATAACAACAGAAACTATTGAAATTCAAAAACACCATCAGATCCTACTACAAGAACATATACTCAACCAAATTTGAAAATCTGGATGAAATGGACAACTTTCTTGATACATACCAGGTACCAACGTTAAAACAGTATCAGATAAACCATCTAAATAGTCCTATAAATCCTGAGGAACTAGAAGCAGTCATTAATAGTCTCCCATCAAAAAAAGAGCCCAGGGCCAGAAGGGTTTAACTGGGAATTCTATCAGATCTTCAAAGAAGAGCTAATACCAATACTCTTTAAATTATTCCACGAAATAGAAATTCAAGGAACACTACCCAACTCATTCTATGAAGCCACAATAACACTTATAACTAAGCCAAAAAAAAAAAGAAAAACCAAGGAAGGAAATCTTCAGACCAATCTCCCTCATGAACATCAATGCAAAAATACTCAACAAAATTCTGGCCAACAAATTGGGAAAAGGTCTTTACCAATCCTACATCTGATAGAGAGCTAATAGCCAATGTATGCAAAGAACTCAAGAAGTTAGGCTCAAGAGTCAAATAACCCTATTAAAAATTAGGTACAGAGCTAAACAGGGAACTCTCAACTGAGGAAACTTGAATGGCTCTAAAGCACCTAAAGAAATGCTCAGCATCCTTAGTAATCAGGGAAATGCAAATCAAAACTACATTTAGATTCCACCTGACAGCAGTCAGAATGGCTAAGATAAAAAACTCAGAGGACAGCAGGTGCTGGAGAGGATGTGGGGAAAGAGGAACACTTCTCCATTGTTGGTGGGATTGCAAACTTGTAATACCACTCTGGGAATCAGTTTGGTGATTCCTCAGAAAATTAGACATAGTACTACCTGAGGACACAGCTATACCACTCCTGGGCATATACCCAGAAGATACTCCTACATGTAATAAGGACACATGCTCCACTATGTTCATAGTAGCCTTATTCATAATAGCCAGAAGCTGGAAAGAACCTAGATGTCCTTCAACTGAGGAATGGATGCAGAAATTGTGAAATATATACACAATGGAGTACTATTCAGCTGTTAAAAACAATGAATTCATGAAATTCTCAGGCAAATGGATGGAACTAGAAAGTGTCATACTGTACAAGGTAACCCAATCACAAAATAACACACATGGTATGCACTCACTGATAATTGGGTGTTAGCCCAAAAGCCCAAAATAAACAAGTTACAATTCACAGACCACAGGAAGCTCAAGAAGAAAGAGAACTGAAGTGGGAGTGCTTGGGTTCTTCTGAGAAAGCGAACAGTATACTTACAGGAACAATAATGGAGGCAAAGTGTGGATCAGGGACTGAATTAAAGGCCACCCAGAGACTGCATTGCCTGGGGATTCACCCTATAAACAGTTACCAAACTCCAACACTGCTATAGATGACAAGAAGCACATACCAAAAGGAGCATGCCATGGTTGTCTTCGGAGGAGCCCTGCCAGAGCCTTGCACATACAGAGGTAGATGCTTGCAGCCAACCATTGGTCTGTGAGTGGGGACCCCAAGGGAGGAGTTGGAGGGTGGTATGGAGAAGCTGAAGTCATTTACAGCTCCATGGGAAGAGCAAGGATGTTTGTCACCCAGACTCCCCAGGACTCCCAGGGGCTAAACCATCAACCAAGGTGTACACATGGTTCCAGCCAAAAATGTGGCAGAGGAATGCCTTGTCGGGTATCAGTAGGAGGAGTGGTCCTTTGTCAGGTGAAGGCTCAATAGATGCCCCAACAAGGGGAAATCAAGGGGGGTGGAGAGGGGAGTGGGTCTGGTGGAGGGGGTATATACTTGAAGGCTGGGAGTGGGAGGAGGGGTGGGGGATATTGTGGAGGAGGGGAAACCAGGAAAGGTTTTACTGCTTCAAATGTATATGAAGATTAGATTTAAGAAAAAAAAAGGAATTGCTAATCAAAAAAAAGACACCCAAGCCCAGTCCAATGTTTGCACGCTAATATCTACATCCATTTGAGTCAGCTGATGGGTACAGCTTCTCAGAGACCTCCATGCTAGGTTTCTGTCTAGAAGCATAACAAACTATTATTATTAATGTTAATGATTTCTGCTTTCCCATGGAGCACACAGCTCTAAATGGGAAACTTCTAGCAAATGCCTTCACTCAGAGCTCATGAAATCCCATGGAACAGACATCAGAAAGAGTGTAAGTGCCAGAGGGAATGAAGGACACAAGGAAAACAAGGCCCTCCAAACCAACTGAGCAAAGCTCATGAAATCACAGTGACTAAAGCAGCAAGAACAGGTTCTACAAGGGTCTGCACCAGGTCCTCTATGCATATATTATTACTTTGAGCTTACTAATTTTATAGGTCTCCTGAGCTTTAATGAGTGAGTCTTTGATGCTTGTGCCTGCTCTTGGGACTCTTTTTCTCTTGTTAAGCTGCTTGTTTAACTTTGATATGTTGGTTTTGTGTTTTATCTATTATATTTTATTCTGTTATGTTTTGCTTATTGTCTCTGAGAAGCCTGTTCTTTTCTAATGAGAGACAGAAAGGGAGTGGAGTCAAGATGGGAGGGAAGATTAAGTTCTGTAAAGGACAAAACTTTTAAAAAGTTACAGATATTAAAGGAAAATTATTACCAAGAAACATCCTGAAGCTTAGTTGAATACATTTTAAATAAAACTAATAGAAATATTTTAACAGCCTAAAGTTTCTTACAGGAATATTAAGGTAGCCTGGATAGTTGATTATTCAATATTAGTTTCTTTTGATATGTGGAAGAGTCAAGGGCTGCTTTTTAAATTAGCTCTCCATATACTTGCAGAAATTGCCTGTTATGTTCTAATGAAACCAACTCTATATGTGATAGTGAAGGCCATTTTATTTTAGTCTCTGAAGATCATCACACATACCTTCAAAGAGTGAAATGTCAAAAAACAAAACCAATTCATTTGTACATTTTGTGTTGCTTTGATAGAACAGAGGTATTTAAATTGTCTTGTCATTTGGGCAGGGAAACAGGTATTCAAGGTGGTAGACCCTAAACAGAAATATCTGAAAAAAACACATTGTGTCTCACTGCCATTTGGTCTGTGCACCACTCTCTTTAAATTTCTTACCTTCCTGAAAAACAAACATTATCAAAAGAATAGTTTTGTTTCTCATAATTTCAGAGCCTAAGAAATCTATGCTAGATACAAAAGTACTTAGGGAGCAGAATATATTCACAACAGAGGTCCTTGTGTCATGAATGGGTTTTTTTAGTGGTCTCAGTGCTCTCTGACACATCTGCGCCTGGGTTTGGAGGGCAGAAGCTGCCCGTGACACCATGCCATGTGTGTGCTGGTTTGGAGTTCAAGCTGAACCAGCATACCAGGCAACTGTATTCAGAGTAAGTTGCATCATTGTTTACATAGGGCTGAAAGTACGCTGGGGAGTTGTTGGAGATTCTTACTCGATCACAAACCTATAGAATCTACTTTCTTATTTTTAAGTAGAATGTCATACATAGATCAGTACAGCTGTTCAAGCCCCTGATTGGGAAGTTGTACCACAATGGTAATCAAGCTAATTTTTTTTTTCTGGGGTATTTTAGACTTATACTTCTACACCAAATTTCATCATCAAAGAAAGTCAGGACAGAGACTCAAACAAGGCAGGAAATTAGAGGCAGGAATTGGTGCAAAAGCCAAGGAGGGGTGTTACTGGCTTGCCCACAATGGCTTGCTTCACCTGACTTTTAATAGAACCAAGAATCATTAGCCCAGGGATGGCAATACTCACAATTGGAATCATTAATAAAGAAAATGCCTTATAGAGTTCCCTACAGCCTGATCTTATGGGGACACATTGTTATATTTATTATTCTTTCCTGCATTATATTCTGGCCACAGTTTTCCCTTCTTGCACTCCTCTGAGTCTTTCCCCCACCTCTGCTCTCCCTTAGAGCTCCTCTTCCATTTCTCTTCAGAAAAGAGAAGACTTTCCAGGGAGATCAACCAAACGTGACATAAGAAGTTAAAATAAGACTAGACAAAAGCATTCATATACAGATTAGATGATGCAAATCAATAGGAGGAAAATGGTTCCAAGAGCTGGTAAAAGAGACAGAAACATAAATACCCCACACCCTCCATACTTACAATGTTAGGAGTCCTACAACAATACCCAACTATATAACTATAAGTTATATGCAGAAGACTTAACTCAGATTCATATAGTATACATGGTTGTCACTTCAGTGTCTGTGAGTCCCTCTGAGCCTTGTTTAGTTGATTTTCTGGACCATGTTCTCATGGTGTCCTTAACCTTTCTTGTTCCTGTAATCTTTCCATCTCTTCTGCAAGGTTCCATGTTGTATTTGACTTTGGGTCTCTACATATGATTCCATAAGTTGTTGGATGACACCTCTATGATGACAATTGTGCTAGGCAACAACCTATGAATATAGCAGAATATCATTACTAATTATATAATTGAAATTTTTCCAGTTTTGTTTGGTTCTATCTTGGATTTGTTGGCTGCCCAGACTCTGGTTGAACCACAAATGTCTCAAGATGTGTTTGTGTGTGTGTGTCTGTGTGTGTGAGTTAAAAATTAATTTTGAACCATCACTTATATTTGTATCAGGATCCTGATTGTCTTTTTGTGATATTATTATTTAACTTAGCTTAATTTATTCATACTTTATCTTTGTTATATTTCTCTGTGTACAAGGATTAATTTACTTTGTCACATACAATATTTTACTGATTTCTTCATCAAAATAACAAACATATGTTCTTATAGGAGATATACTCTGATCTTTTGAAAAGGAATGTCTGTCGATACTGTATGAAGTTTAAATTGAAATTAGAAACAGTATATGCATTAGTTACTGTTTTTTCATGCTGTTTCAAAACACTATGAGAAAGTAACTTAAGAATGGTACAATATATTTATATTCTGATTGAAAGGACAGGAGTGTATAGCTCTAGCTCCTTTGTATCCACACTCAGGAAGAAGAAAGCAAGAAATGTTTGTTCTCAGTTTGTTTTCCCTTTTTATTTAGTCATGATTTAGCTACCTCTAGCAAAGATTACGCAACATAGATCATTTCTCATGTGTATATTCAGAAGATATTCTCTCCTGTGATTCTAGATACTATTGACTATGGCAGTAGATGATCATAATTTAGCAAACTGAAACATGAGAATTCCAGGGAACATGAATCTTACTCATATCCCTCTGCATAATATCATAATAGTATGTGATTGTAGAGGTTTGAATAAGAATATCTACATACATTCTAATGATTGGTAATTAGGAAGTGGGACTACTTGAGCAGAATTAGGAGTTATTTCCTTGTTTAAGTACTGATGGCCTGTCGGGAGAAATATGTTGATGAGGTTGGGATTTGGGGTTTCAAAAATTGAAGAAAGTCCCAGTGTCTGCTTTCCTGCTGCCTTTGGATAAAATAGTATAACACTCAACTACTTCTCAAGAACTATGCTCCTGACCTTAGAGAAAATGAACTAAACCTCTGAAACTATTAGTAAGGCCCAATTAAATATTTTCTCTTATAAGAACTGCAATGATCATGGTGTCCATTCACAGCAATAGAACTCTGACAAAGACAATGATGTGTGTGTGTGTGTGTGTGTGTTTATGTATATAAACAAATATATTCTATATATCTGTATATATGAGTATATGTATATATCCATATGTGTGCATTTATATGTATATGTATATCTATATGTTTGAATATATATATTTGTTTTAGATAAAGACTCATTATGTGATTCTGGCTAGCTTAAAACTAGCTATACATACTATGCTGACATTGGTTTACAGAGATTTACTTTCCTGTCCTCCTTAGGTCTTTTTGTTTTTTGGTTTTTTTTTATTTAAATAGGAGTCAGGACTGAAGAGTGGGTGGGCTCTGAGTTCAACCAAGTCTCTTGTGGGATGGACAAACATTGAGGGTATTTCAATAATGATCATGGGGAAGTAAGAGAAAATGACAGAAACAAGAATTTGAAAAAAGACCACATGCAGCATAAGCAAAGCTACCAGGTGTAAGTGAGTGATAATGACCCACAGAGTAGGGATAATATCCAATATATACAAAGAAATCAAGAAGATAGTCTCCAGAGAACCAAATAACTATTAAAAAATGGGAAACAGAGCAAAAAGAATTCTCAACTGAGGAAACTCGAAGGGCTGAGAAGCACCAAAAGAAATGTTCAATATCCTTAGTCATCAGGGAAATGCAAATCAAAACTACCCTTAGATTCACACAAGTCAGAGTGGCTAAGATCAAAAACTCAGGTGACAGTAGATGCTGGCGAAGATGTGGAGAAAGAGGAATACTCCTCCATTGTTGGTGGGATTGCAAGATGGTACAACCACTGAGGAAATCAACACAGCTGTTCCTCAGAAAATTGGACTTAGTATAAACTGAGAACCCTCTTGGGCATATACCCAAATGATTCTCCAACATATAACAAGGAAAAATGTTCCACTATGTTAATAGCAGTCTTATTTATAATAGTCAGAAGCTAGATAGAACTCAAATGTCTTTCAACAGAGGAATGGACACAGAAAACATGATACATTTACCCAATGGAGTATTACTCAGCTATTAAAAACATTGAATTCATTAGATCTTTTGACAAATGGATGGAACTAGAAAATATCATCCTGAGTAAGGTAACCCAAACTCAAAAGAACACACATAGTATGTACTCACTGATAAGTGGATATTAGCCCAAAAGCTCTGAATACCCAAGATACAATTCACAGACCACATGAAGCTCAAGGAGAAAGAAGATCAAAGTGTGGGTGCTTCGGTGGAACTGGAAAATATCATCCAAGTGAGGTAACCCAGTCATAAAAGAACACACGGTATGCACTCATTGTTAAGTGGATATTAGCCCAGAAGCTCAGAATACCCAAGACAAAATTCACATATCAAATGATACCCAAGAAGAAGGAAGATGAAGCCCCTGATCCTGTAAAGGTTCAATGCAGCAGTGTAGAGAAATACAAGGACAGGGAAGCGGGAGGGGGTTGATTTGGGAACGGGGGAGGGAAGAGGACTTTTGGGGAGGGGGGAACCAAGAAAGGGGAAATCATTTGAAATGTAAATAAAGAATATATCTAATGAAAAATAGACAAAAGAAAGAAAGGGGAACAAAATACTCATGGGAGCAAATACGGAGACAAAGTGCAGAGAAGAGACTGAAGGAAAGGCAATCCAGAGTCTGTCCCACTTGGGGATTCATCCTAGATACAGTCACCAAACTCCAACACTATTTTGGATGCTAATAAAGGCTTTCTGGATGGAGCCTGATATTGCTGTCTCCTGAGAGGTCCTGCCAGAGCCTGACAAGTACAGAAGCAGATACTTGCATGGGGTTCCCAATGGAGGAGTTAGAGACTGAAGGAGCTGAAGGGTTTTGCAACCCTATAGGAATAACAACATCAACCATCCAGACCCCCAAAACTCCCATGGACTAAGCCACCAACCAAGTAGTACATATGGCTCCCGTTGCATATATAGCAGAGGAAGAACTTGTCAGCCATCATTGGGAGGAGAGGTCCTTGGTCCAATGAAGGCTAGATAGATGCCCCAGAGTAGGGTAATCAAGGGTGGGGAGGCAGGAGTGGGTGGGTTGGTGGAGGAACACCCTCATAGAAGCAGGGGGAGCAGAGGGGGATAGGGGGTTTCCAGGTTGGGTAAACGGGGTAAGAAGAGAACACTTGAAATGTAAATAAATAAATAAATAAACTTATGTATGTGCAAAAGAAATTAAAAACTTCAGCTCCCGAAAAAGGACACACACACAGACACAGTCACACATCTACACACATTCACACACACATAAGCATATTAAGTGGCATATAGGGAAAGGAGAGGGAAATGGGAAGAGTAGCTACATCTTTTACTGGAATAGGTATTCCTCCAAGTGTAATGGGATAAGGATGATGCAGAGCTGGCAATGTGTTTGCTCCCCTGGGGTCTCCCAGTTAGTTGTTTTATTTGATCTCAAGGCCTCTCCCATTCCTGACACCCTCTCCTTTTCCCTCAGTGTCCCATCTGTGATATTCACCCCTAGGTGCTCTTTCTATCTGCATGGGTTTTTCATTGTGCTCCCCAACCCCCAGCTGTCCTTTATTAGTATGTTGCTGTTTCAAAGTCTAGAGAGGGGATGGAGTTGAAAGTTTTCAGGCTGAAATGTTTACAAGCTTTTCTTCATTTTCTGCATTACTCCTTGCAAATGGTAATGAGGCTTGCCTAGAGAACTATAGAACATTAGAAAATACCAAAGAAACAGTGACCTGGCATTTACAGAACAGGAAAGAAACCATCACAGGTTCGACTTCTCTATTCTGACTCAGTGAGAACTAAACACTCCTCAATGTTGAACACATCACTCAAGACTAATATAACAGTGACAGGAATGAACTTTGTTCTCTGGAATCTAACTTCTGATTTACGGAGATAATTTGTATTAAAATAGAAAGCAACAATGCATTCTTTATAGCCAACACAGCAGGTTAAATGAAATGTTGAATGTTCCATCTGTATTACTCAGTAAGCTGATCTCAGAGCCCTTTAATGACAAAGCTAAAGCATGGACAGGTAACATTAAAACTCTTAGGGATTTACACTCTAAGACAATAAAAGTTAATAAACTTCTTGCAGAGTTTAAACGTTTCCATCCATATAGTAACACAACTTGCTCAAAATACCTACAACTGAAAATATTACCATAAAAGCATAAGACTATGTAGATATCTTTATTAACAAAGCACCAAATTAGCATATAAATATACAAGCAGACCAATGAGAAATCATTTTGGTGCTATCATTTATTGTATTGTTTTGTTTGTTTTTTTTTTTTTTTTGTTAGAAGTTGCATTATACAGCACAGTTGAAAATAGAACATAAAATAATTTACTTTGGGAAAATATTATTTCTTGAGTAATAGGCAAGTTAATGCAACGTCTTACACTTCATCAAAAATGTGAGAAATTATGGCCCAGTAAATCAATTAAATATTGGACCAATGTTTTTTCTAATAGCAGAAAATGTTACAGAAAGTCATTGTAATCAATGCTATTATTTTTTAAAAGAGAGTGTTAAACAATCGTACAGATATTTTCAAAGAAAACAAACTACTCATTTGCCATCTGGAAAGATGCTTCAACAATGGGAACTGAAGGTACAGCTACACCCAGGAATGCATTGCTGAGTGACAGTGAGGAGTTCAGAACAGATGGATAGAGACAGACATCCATTTGTCTCATTAACAGGAGTAAAAGCTGGCCAAGATGTACAGGAGAACCCCCCCCCAAAAAAAAGCCAGTGCATACTTGCTAGGATCTCAACTTTTGACTTTCAGTTTTGGCAATAACTAGCAAGCTAGTTAACTAACTAACTAACAAGCAAAATGTTAAGTGTTAATGCTGAAATGTTACATAACCTATATTGAAACAACTTATGCTATGCCACAAATATATACAAACTTATCAATCAAAATAAAATATGGCAATATAATAGGATAAGACAACAAAATGCCTCAACGCCTGGCAACTATGTTCATTTGAAAAATGATCATTTGTAAATGTTTCCTAGTGTCTTTATGCTATGACATCACTTAGAGAGTGGGGTAACCATATAGTACATGGCTATAAACATCTTATTACTCATCACATTTAGAGGGAAGTATTTTCAGCTCATGCTGTCATTTAGCAATCAAATAAAACAGTTGTGTATTTTTAGATAGATTCAACGTGATTATTATTCAATATTTATCACAGAACGCTGAGATAAGAATGAATCTAAAGAAGAGAGGAAAAATTATTGTATATATTCATTATTTCTTACTTATAATTCATCTGAAAGAGCCATAAAATTAACCTTTTAAGAATATGTTGGATGCCTGAATTTCTTATTACATATAATTTATATTGCATAAATATGTATGTATAAGCACATGGGATTTTGTATAATTTTATATGATTTTAAATAATTTTCTTTATGTGAGTGCCATAGGTGTGTGTACATGTACACACACTCACACATGCACACACACACACATACATACATACACAAACAGAATGACATTTTATGTTTGTATATACTATGTATGTATACATACATACACACACACAATTTTTCTGAAACAAACACAAAAATATAAGCAAATCTCCTTACTATATTTTACTATATATCATTTTTAAAGTAAAGGAAATTAATAGAAACTTCTGATCTTTTGTAGCTCAAGTATGCTTAAGAAGAAACTATTTTAGCTAGGCATTGTGACACTCACCTAAACCAAATGCTCAGGAGGTTGAGACAATTTGGTAGGATGAGGTCAATATCAGTAACATAACAAGATCTTATCTCATAAATAATAATAAGAATAGGAAACAAAATCAGATGAATTTTTGAATTGCTCTTTCTAATTCTATGAAGAATTGAGTTGGGATTTTGATGGGGATTGCATTGAATCTGTATATTACTTTTGGTAAGATGCTCATTTTTTACTATATTAATTCTGCCAATCCATGAGCATGGCAGATTTTTCCATCTTCTGAGGTCTTCTTCAATTTCTTTCTTCAGAGACGTGAAGTTCTTGACATACAGATCTTTCACTTGTTTGGTTAGAGTCACGCCAAGATACTCCTCCACTGCTGGTGGAATTGCAAGCTGGTACAACCACTCTGGAAAGCAGTCTGGCGGTTCCTCCGAAAACTGGGCATGACAATCCCAGAGGATCCGGTTATACCACTCCTGGGCATATACCCAGAGGCTTTACCTGCATGCAATAAGGACACATGCTCCACTATGTTCATAGCAGCCTTATTTATAATAGCCAGAAGCTGGAAAGAACCCAGAAGTCCCTCAACGGAGGAATGGATTCAGAAGATGTGGTATATCTACACAATAGAATACTACTCTGCAATTAAAAACAATGAATTCATGAAATTCCTAGGCAAATGGTCAGAACTTGAAAATATCATCCTTAGTGAGGTAACCCAATCACTAAAGAACACACATGGTATGCAGTCACTGATAAGGGGATATTAACCCAGAATCTCGGAATACCCTAGACACAATTCGCATATCAATAGATTTGTAAGAAGATGGAAGGAGAGACCCCTGGTCCTGGAAAGACTGGATGTAGGGGAACACCAAGACAGAGAAACGAGAGGGGGTTGAATGGAGAAAAGAGGGAGGGAAGGGGGGCTTATGGGACTTTCGGGGAGGGAGGAAACGGGAAAGGGGAAGTGATTTGGAATGTAAATTAAAAAATAATAATAAAATAAAAAAAAGGAAACAAAATCAGAAGCCTGAGGTCTTTGAACATGTTATTCATCTACTCCAGAAAGATTACCATGATTTAGATGGTTGGTTTTAGAAAAGATATGAGTACACTTAGGATATCTATCTATCTATCTATCTATCTATCTATCTATCTATCTATCTATCTATCTATCTATCTATCTATCTATCTATCTAGGTATAGATCCTTGTCCTTTTCTCAGAAAAAACAAATAAGATAACTGATGGGAATTTAAATTTTTTGGTAGCCATAATGCCTTAAACTTATCAAAGAAACCTAAAATGCATTGATCTTAGAGAGATTCAGCTCTGGTCATGAGCACTGAAAAGCAACATACTTTGTATCTGTAGAATAGTTTTCCTGGGATAGTAATTTTTATCTGATTTTATATTGCATTAGCAGGCAGGTAATTTTCTTTTGAATTGTGGTTGCTTTCTAATGTACAAGTAGCCCATGTGGTTACAAAGACAGGAGAAACACCACCAGTATCAAGATATCAAAAATGGCTAGCTAGCCGGGCGGTGGTGGCGCACGCCTTTAATCCCAGCACTTGGGAGGCAGAGGCAGGAGGATTTGTGAGTTCGAGGCCAGCCTGGTCTACAAAGTGAGTTCCAGTACAGTCAGGGCTACACAGAGAAACCCTGTCTCGAAAAACCAAAAAAAAAAAAAAAAAAAATAATGGCTAGCTAATAGATACTCTTTTTCCTAAAAGGCTACTGTGTGTAGCCTGTTATAACACCTGTGCTAAGGCTATTGCTTCAGGATGATTGCCAGTTCCAGGTATCACTAGGCTACATCATGAGACTCTCAATACACCACACCAAACCAAACAAGTAATAAAGGATTCAAATACACATACATACACACACACACACACACACACACACACACACACACACACACACACACAGATACCTGTGCACACAGAGTTTAACAATATCTACCCCATGGTTTCAAATTCCTTTCAGTCTTCTGGATCTCAAAATAACTGTAAATACTAATTACCCAGTGGATTACTAGGATGATACAGTGGGATTAGTTTGCTAAAATATAGGAACATAAAACAGTGTCCAGTGTTAGTACACATTTCCTTTTTTTTATTAGATATATTCTTTATTTACATTTCAAATGTTGTCCTCTTTCCTGGTCTCCCCTATTCGCACCCCCTGTCTGAAAATTCCATAAGCCATCTCCCCTTCCCCAGTCAACATTCCCCGCTTCCCTGTCTTGGTATTCCTCTACACTGTGTCATTGAGCCTTTCTAGGACCTCCAGGATCAAGGGTCTCTCCTTCCTTTGGTGTCTAACAAGGCCATCCTCTGCTGCTTATGCGTCTGGAACCATGTGTAATGTTTAGTTGATAGTTTTGTCCCTGGGAGCTCTGAGAGTACTGGGTGGCTCATATTGTTCCTCCCATAGTGCTGTAAACCCCTTCAGCTCTTTGTGTCCTTTCTCTTGCTCCTCCATTGGGGACCCTGTGCTCAGTTCAATGGCTGGCTGAGAGTTTCCCCCTCTGTATTTGTCATGGACTAGCCAGGAGCCAGGAGGCAGCCATATCTGGCTCTGGTCAGTAAGCACTTGTGGGAATCAATAATAGTGTCTGGGTTTTGTAACTGTATATGGGATGGACCTTAGGTGGTGTAGTCTCTGGATGGTCTTTCCCTCAAACTTTGCTCATTTCTTAATGATATATAATTTCCTCTACTTGTATAATCATTTGAATCACAAAAGTTCAAAGATTTATACTGTGAAAAATGCAGGTAACAATTGTACACAGAGGGAAGCAGTTCTCACAGGGTGGCTTCTCTGACAAAAAGGAAATTAACTTCAGCTTGGCCATTCTAACAGAGTTTAAAGCATTTCTCTGTTTCTCTGTTACTAAGGAGGAGAGCTTTGTCTGGAATGACAAAGGTATACAAGGAAACATCAGCAATACAGTGACAAGAGAATCTCAACGTTCTAACAGTGTGAAAAGCAACACATTCCATGCTTAGTTCACGTCAGGCTGCACTAAATTAGAACTAATTCACACCTTTATCACAAAACATAATAGGCATCTCATTCTAGGAAGCTATGTTCAATGAGCTAGAAAAACAGAAATAAACAAGTAATATTCCCTCTGCTAATTATCATGGCTTAAGGAACAGCAACTAAAGGAGTGTGCCTGTGTTCTGTCATTCAGGGAAAACACCTGATTTGAACCAAGAGGACAGCTGAGTAAAGGAACAGATGTAGGACAACACAAGAATCACAGACAGGATAGATATAACACTTCTTAAGAAAAGCAAATGTAAGAGTCCTGGGGCAGGTCTGTGCCTAGGTGTCTCAAAGTATGAATACATCTAAGGTAGTTGAAGAACAGAGAGATGGCTAAACAGAGACCAAGATAAAAACACCAGCTCTGGCTGAATAAGAGTAGAGAACCCTTGCAATATTTTTGACTTTTATTTGGATTACGAAGAAAAGATGTTGAAAACTTTGTATGATTTTATTCAAAAAAAATGTAGCTATAATACAATCTGCTACATAGTTTTAAAAGAACCACTTTAACTACTATATGGAAGATATATGTGATTTGTGTGTGTATGTGCTTACTCTCATATCTGCACATGTTAATGTACCTGTGATTATTCATGTTTAGCTATGTGTTCATGCATGTGTGTACATACATGTGTATGTTTATTCATGTGTATCTGTATGCATGCTTGTGCATGAATGCTTATATGTACATGTGTGTTGGCATGTGTAATAATGCATGCATGTGTTTGCATTTATGTGTATGCATTTTATCATGATAACGTTCAAGCTAAGATAAAGTTGTCTGCAGGAATAGTCTTTATTGGAATAGGTGTGAATCATGTACAGGTGGTATAATGGAATAGAGAAAAATAATTAAAATTATATGTAAAGATGTAAAGATGATATTGAAGCACAGCATATCTTCTTCAAAAGCACTTAAATTCAAGAGAGCTTGTAATCACTGTCTCACTAATAATAAGCACGACAGCTATATTGTAAGAAGACCCAAATGCAGTACATACTTTTATGATGAATAGAACAAAACTCAGCTCTGCATATTTTGTATAATAAAGATGTGTCTGCATCAGTGTTGTGATGCCAATTTCTTTTATTAATGTATTAAAGTTTTCATTGTAGATGTCTTTTCTTTCCATCATGTATCATGTTCATATTTTATTTTTGGTTTTTTATTTGTTTGTTTTTTGAGAGTAGGATAATAATTTCTTGCTTAGCAACTTGATTAGAGCATTTAGTACATCTACTGATTTCAGTGATCCTCCTGCCTCAATCTGCTAAGTACTGGGATGAATACTACGCCTGAATAACTTTTCTTCTTTGTCTCCTTTCTGTTTCTCCTACTGAGTGTTGAATATTTTCCATCACTTCTAGACGTTACTTGTAGGGAAAGAAAACAGTCTTATATAAGTCTTATTGCCAATCTTTGTACAATTACAAGAACCCGATACAAATTACAAGAACCCGATACAAATGATTAGCTATTGGAAGAAAGGCACCAAGAACTGTCATCTATAGAACTATTATTGATATTGATGTTAAGCTGTGAAAACAAAGTCAAACACTATTTTCAAGGGCAGTGTTTAATAGTTCTCTACTACTGAACAAATAATGAAGATCCAGCGTGTAAAGAGTAAGTTATTATTTTCTTTGTGTTATGAAATTCCAATCTATGATCAGCCAGGTTCATCATTTTTCTACGTATAGTGAAGACAATGCATCATAGTGGGTACCTATGGTAGTACAGAACTGATACCTCGTAGCTAGACAATGAAGAGATTAGTTTCATAATATTGAAGACTACCCAATGTTCTTTGTGTTTACTCTTTAAAAGAGTGATAATCCTTTAGTAGCTCCAAGTTATACTTAGTATTTTTCAAAAACGAATGAAAAAAATATATGAATAAAAGAAAAATATTAAGAATTTTGTCAAAGCAACAAAGATATTAAGCCCAAAATATGGCAAAGCCTGAGAAAATCATGAACATTCTTTAGAAGGCTTTTAAACAGCTCATGTTATATGTTCATACAGTCACCAAACCCAGACAAAATTGCATATTCCAAGAAGTGCTTGCTGACAGGAGCCTGGTATAGTTGTTTCCTGAGAGGTTCTATCAGAGCTTGAAAAATACAGAGGTGAATGCTCGAAGTCAACCATTGGATTCAGCACTAGGTCTGTAAAGGAGAAGTTAGTGAAAGGACTGAAGGAGCTGAAGGGGTTTGCAGCCCCACAGGAAGAACAACAATATGAACCAACCAGTACCCTCAGAAATCCCAGGAAATAAACCACCAACAAATCAGTACACATGGAAGGATCCATGACTCCAGCCACATATGTTGCAGAGGATAACCTTGTCGGACATCAATGGGAGGAGAGGCCCTTGGTCCTGTGAAGGCTCAATGTCCCATTGTAGGGGAATGGCAGGACAGGGAAATGGGATTGGGTGTGTTGATAAGCAGGGGGAAGGAGGGTGGGATAGGGGCTTTTCAGAGGGGAAACCATGAAAGGGTTTACATGTGAAATGTAAATAAAGAAAATATCTAATTAAAAACAGAAAAATATCAAGAAATATTCAAACAAAACTGTAGAAGGTCAATATTAACATTAGTCCCACTAGAACTCAGACATGAAATGATATCATAAAAAGAAAAGGAATTCATTTTTAAAACAGTATTTTTATTAATTCATAGAGAATTTCACATGACATATTCTGGTCAAATTCACTCCCTACACCTTCTGCAACTCTTTCCAGGATCTACCAACTCTTACCCTAACTCTACATACTTCATGCCTTCTTTATTTGAATTTATTTTCTTTTTAAAATGTTTACTGGAAGTTTATTTTTTCACATAATATATATTGATCATTGTTTCTAAACTCTCTTCATCTCCCAGTTCCTCCTCACCTCTCCTCCCTACTCAACACTCTCCCTTTCTTTCTCTTATCAGAAAACAAACAGACTTTTAATAGATAATGAAAATATAGTAATATAATATACTAAAGTATACTAAGATAAAACAAAAACTAACACATTAAATTTGCATAAGACAAATAGACAGAAAAGAACCCAGGAGAAGGCAAAAGAATCAGAAATCCCTTCATAAGCACAATCAGGAATACCATTAAATCAGTAAATGGAGAGTTATAATATATACATGTAGAATATGGTGTAAGCCTGTTTAGTCCCTGTAAACGCTGTATCTATGAGATCATGATTGATCACATTTATTTAGAGCTTCTCAGTCCTTTCTGGCTCTAACATTTTT